>CM019824.1:99462314-100662314 GCA_009763385.1 Coix lacryma-jobi var. lacryma-jobi | reverse complement strand
ATCCATAAAAGTTGCGAAGCACAAGAAGCAGCGACAACATACTTGGCTTCAGTAGTAGACTGGGCTACGCTAGACTGCTTGCGAGAAGACCACGAAACCAGTGAAGAGCCAAGAAATTGACAAGTCCCAGAAGTAGACTTACGCTCAAGCCGACAGCCGGCAAAATCTGCATCGGAATAACCACAAAGCGATAGAGTCGAAGAAGAAGAGTACCAAAGCCCGAACTCAGGAGTGAATCGGAGGTACCTCATGATGCGCTTGACCTCCTTCTTGTGGGAAGTCCGAGGGGACGCCTGAAAACGAGTGCACAGACACACTGCAAAGTGTATGTCTGGCCTCGTCGCCGTCAGGTACAGGAGCGAGCCGATCATGCTCATGTACTCCTTCTGGTCAACAACCTCTCCGTCCTGGTCTGCGTCCATCGCAATAGTCATCGCCATGGGCATCGTAAGAGGCTTGGCGTCGCCCATGTTGAACTTCTTCAGGATGTCCTTTGTGTACTTGGCTTGATGCCCGAACATCCAGTCTCGGGTTTGCTTGATTTGCAACCCGAGGAAGAAGGTTAAATCACCCATCATAATCATCTCAAGCTCCCTGCTCATAGTATCTACAAACTAGGCAACAAGTGCGTGAGAGGAGCCACCAAAGATGATATCATCCATGTAAATCTGAACTAACAGGGTGTCATTGCCTTTCTTAAGGAGAAAGAGAGTCTTATCTACCCGTCCCATTTTAAAACGCTTGGAGAGCAAAAAGGTTTTCAAATGCTCATACCACGCTCTCAGGGCTTGTTTAAAACCATATAAAGCTTTTGAAAGTTTAAAGACATGGTTTGGAAACTTGGGATCCTCGAAACCAGGGGGTTGCCTAACATAGACCTCTTCCTCTATATACTCATTTAGGAAAGCACTCTTGACATCCATCTGGTATAGCTTAAAACCCTTCGAAGCAGCAAATGCTAGAAGGATCTTAATGGCTTCTAAACGAGCTACAGGGGCAAAGGTCTCCTCATAATCTATCCCCTCTTTCTAGCAGAAACCCTAGGCTACTGAAGGACCGAAAGTGCTACACAAAGGCAACCAGAGGGGGTGAATGGGAGCTTTAAATTTCTTTTCAGAAACTTATAGTCGATGTCCCGAGAATCAACCCCAAGAGCAAACCTAGAGCTTGATAGTGTCCATGACCATAGATATAGGGTGGATGCTTCCCAAAAGCACAGCGGGACACTACACAACCTTAGAAACCCAACGCAAAAGCCGGAAACCAAAACCGACAACGAATGAACGAACTGCGGACGAAAGCGTGCGAAACTGTACTAACCGGACTCAGGGATGCATCCGGTCGGTTGTGATCGGATGCGTCCGGTCCAACAAAAACCATTCTGGACCATTACTGTGTTGGACCGGACTCACAGTGAAGAAGCGTCCAGTCACAACACTTGTGCGTCCGGTCTACATAGAAGAGGCAATGAATAGTGCCCTCTATGCGTCCGGTCACACGAAGCCATAGCGTCCGGTCAACTCTGGAAAAAACAGAACGCCCGTACCTTCAACGACCGGACTCACTGATCAGAGTCTGGTCATCCCGAGACCAGTGTCTGGTCACCCCAAAAACAGTTATGTTCGTCCACCGATTCGACTCGATCTCACCCAAAATGAAACCTCTAAGGCTCAAACTTGGTGAGAGGAGTCACAAGGATGATAATGAGCTACTCCTAGGAGATCATGGCTCGAACCTATCTCCAAATCGATGAATCGAAGAAGTTCGGGGGAAGAGAAGAGAAAAGTCGATCCAAAATGAAAACCAACCGATCTACTTGTTCATGAGGTTTGAGTTGAATTCCTTCGGTGGAAATGATCCCCTCACAGTAAAGAGAGAACAATCGATGGGAAAATTGAGACAAAAAAGCAAAATGCAAAGAACAACTCAAGAACGTGAATCACAATCTCAATTGCCAGCCGAAAATCGTCCCCACGAGGAGACAACGGGATTACGGTCCTGTTTCCTCAAAATCTCAAGAACACAGAGGTATGATTAGCCGTCTCTACGGATCTCAGTAGCTATAGCAGGAAATGGGAAGCAGGAAACCCTAAGTGAAGGTAGCAAATGGCTGAGATAGTGTGAAGGGAGGGGTTGCCACTCCTTATATAGCCTAATACAATTATTCCCCTTCTACCCCTACTACTAATGAGCGAGCAGGCTAACCCTAAGGTTATTCCTGTCCAACTCGAAGAGTAGTCGATCCAACGGCCATGCCCGCACATCTTGTAGCTTCGCCTCGATGCGACCTCACCCGATGCCGCCACGTGCCACCAACGCGTCGTTCGTCCTTTTCATGGACCTCCCCTCGGTTTTGAGGCCGAAACCGGGAAACTAGTCGTCCATCTGCTGAGTTTTGTGGCCCAAACTCAGAAACCCTCCAGCGCCTAGGTTTTGAGGCCCAAACCTGGAAACCGTCCTCAGCCCGAGTTTTGAGGCCCAAACTCGGAAAACCTGCAGAACCAGGTTTTGTGGCCCAAACCTGAAAACTGTCCACCCGATGGTTTTTCTGGGGCTCAACCACCAAACCGACGCCGTAGAGGGGATGCACAGCCCGTGCACCCCGTCCACCGACACATGCTCTCAGGTCCATGACCCAAGCCACGCCGTGCCCCACAAGTCTCCGCTCGTCGCTGTCCCAGGCTATCAGCCACCATAGCTGACCTTCAGGCCACCGGTCCGTCAGTCCAAGCCTCACGTCCGCCCTTCACCGCTCTAGGTCCATCGACACAGCACGTCTCTACTTGACCTTCACCTTGCCTTTGATCACTGCCTCCATGCTCAACACCTACACAACACAAGCCAAAGGACATGCGCATCAAACCAGTTGACAATCACTCATCATCTCAAGATCCGGAATACACCCATGTCTCTGCAATCTCCTCCTTGACCAACACAAATCATATGGAATAGAAGAAAGAAAGAAGGTAGAAGAGAGAACTCGTCCAAATGACCTAAAAGCATAGTGAAGGACCGAATTGGCGACCAGAGGGGGATGAATGGGAGCCTCAAATTTCAACTCGTGAAATAGATGGCCCTTGTCACAGAGCCACCCAAAATCAAGTCTTAGGCTTGCTAGTATCCTCGACCCTAGATGTAGGGTGGATGCTTCCTAGTGGCACAGCGGGGTACTACACAACCCAAAAAGTCCAACGCAAAAGCCGGAAACCAAATCCAAAGCCGGACGAACGAACCGCGGACGAAACAGTGAAACTGCCACTGCATCGGACGCATGCCAACCTGGCGGACGTGTCCGATGCAAACAGGACCTTTCTGGATCCTTACTGCATGACCATCGGACGCTGCTACATTAACCACTCAGCGTCCGATGTGTCAGCGTCGGAGCGTCCGATGGCCAACGGAGCGTCCGATGCTAAGCGTCTGATGCTCACTCAAAAACATAGAAAGTGACATGTGTCACAGGAGCGTCTGATGTTATGAACAACAGCGTCCGATGCTTCCATGCTCAGCATCCGATGCCCCCGAAAACAACACAGTTCTTCGGCGATTCAACCCGATCTCCTTCGAATCAAAAGCTCTAGGGCTACTCCCAATAGATCATGGCTCGAACCTAACTCCAAATCGGTGAACCGAAGAAGTTTGGGGGAAACGGGAAGAAAACTGATCCAACTCAAAAACTAGCTGATCTACTAGCTCGTGAGGTTTGAGACGAATTCCTTCGGTGAAAAAATGCGCCTCACGATATAGCACAAGTGTGTTCAAGTGGAATCAAAAACCGTTCCTCAGAGAGGGAGAACCAAGCAAATCTTTGGGAAGGCAAAACCGAAAACGCGAAGAACACTAGAACAAAACACGAATTAAAATGGGATTTCAACCGTGTGTCTACCACACGAGACAATCATGAGATTATGGTCTCACTTCCTCAAAATCCCAAAGCACAGAGGTATGATTGGAGTCTCTTTATGGATCGCTAGCAGCGAGGTATGATTAGAACCTAAGCAGGGGCTAGAGAGAGAGAGCTCAGGAACAAATGGCTGCCAGGATAGGGAGAGAGGAGGGGTGCCTCTCTTATTTATAGCCTAATACAATAATCCCCTTCTACTCCTAGATACAAGAGCAAAGCGGCCAACCCTACGGGTATCCTGGTCCAACTCTGCTAGTAGTTGATCCGACGGCCACGCGCCTTCCTCATCCTTAGCTTTGCCTCAACGTAAGCCTCAGGATGCCACCACGTGTCGTCCTGTCGACCGCCGCGCCTTCCTCGTGGATAGCTTCGCCGCCGCGCCAGCCTCTCCACGCCACCACGCGTCGACCGTCCTTTTTACGGAACTCCCCCCGGTTTCGAGGCCAAAACCGGGAAACCTGGGCCTCCCCTCGGTTTTGAGGCTGAAACCGGGAACCTGTCCTCCAGCTAAGATTTGTGGCCCAAACTCAGAAACCCGCGAGCCCAGGTTTTGAGGCCCAAACCTGGAAACCGTCCTCGCCGAGTTTTGAGGCCCAAACTCGGAAACCCGTCACCCCGAGTTTTGAGGCCCAAACTCGGAAACCATCGAGGGTAGTTTTTCGAGGCTCAACTACCAAACCCGCGCCATAGACAGGATGTGGTTCGCACACCCTGAGTTCCAGCACCGATGTCGGAGCATGTCCAGCCTCCACGCCGGGCACAGTGCATTTGCCTTCCTTTCGGCCTCTCGCCAAGTGTCAGGACGCCATCACCTTCCTCCCAACTCGGTCGATGCACCGCACATCCCCATGTACCCTTGCTTGCTGATGCCATGTGCTAGCTACCACAACTGGTCCTCAGGTGTAACAGAACCGACCAATTTATACCAGATTAAGTACCGAAACCTCCGCTTTGGCAAAGATTATCATGTACTTAAGCTCGTACAAACCCGGTAGTCCGGAAATCTCGAAGGATTTCAAATCATTCAACTTCAGCCAAGATCGTAATAGTTCAGCGTACATGTCCACAAGTTACATCACAGTTCGCACATAGTTCGAATACATCGGAGTATGAAACAATATTACAAACCATAGTTTGAACAGTAGCGGAAGCAACATAGTTTTGAAACATAAGTTCAGTTTGTTCTCAATACGGTGCCATTATCCTGATCAGGTCCACACAAGCATCAGGAAACATAGGGAACGACCATGCCCATGGTCTAGTCATCACCCGTGATAGGGTACAGGCAGTTCTCACAGTAGCCATAGAAGCACTGTCCATCTGCAACAACAAGGGAAATAAACCCTGAGTACAAGAAGGTACTCAGCTAGACTTACTCGTCATAAACTAGAAACAATGAGACTCCAAGGAGCATGTAGGCTATATGTGGGGCTGGCTACACATACCATTTGCATGAAAGCTCTTTTGAAAGTAAAATACAAAGTTAGGTGTTGGCAGTCACTTTTATAATTAATCCTATGTTACTAGGTTTGCACCGGAGCTATAACAAGCACTTGACTACTTACTCAAGCAAGAGTGACTATTTCATCAATAGCCTTTCAGATTCCATATCATAACCATCTTTAGTTCCATAAGCTCTACGGGTAGCGGACGCCAGTCAATTACTCACTATCCAGGAGCGATGGCGATTATAATCGATTCCTACCCAGCTGGGGATAAAATGTCGCACACTCGCCCGATCACACCTGCACTCGGTAGTTGTCGGCTGCCACGCAGGAAATTCAAGAACACGATTCGCGGGACCACCATGGGCCCTTCTACATCGGGGGTTATCTCAAAGCCAGGTCGCTCAAGCTATAACTGCCCACGGTCATGCCAAGTCAATCAGGCCCCGCCTGCCCACGGACCATGTCAGGTTGCTCAGAATAGTTGCCCATGGTACATCTGAGGCCCTGGGTGTTAGGCGTCAACATCTCCTTCACCGGCTCGAACAACCCTACTCGGCTTCACGGGAGGTACTCCGACCTACTCTATTAAGTGTTTGACGCGTTCAATTTGACTGAGGGGTGCTTCCCGAAATGGGTCCTATGCGACACAGACGGAAGACTACTAGCACACAGAACCCATAATAGTACCAGGATCACCAGGTTCAGTAACCACATCCGGTCCGGTCTCAATTCATTAGCACATGGTTATTCCATAATAGTACCAGGATCACCAGGTTCAGTAACCACCTAAATTTGGGAGACAGGAAATCACCCGACTTTTACCGGTCTAAGCACAGGCTAAGCATATTCGAAACTAGACTTAAACAGGGATATGAAGATATCAATTGCGGTGGGCAAGGTATAGTAATAATGCAATAACGGTGGCAATCAACTTCTATAAACCTAATGCAACAAGCATATCAGGTTAATTCATAATAATTTGCAAACCATAGGAGTTAAATGCTCCGGGGCTTGCCTCTCTCGAAGTCAGACGGGCGGTGGTCTTGGCACTCTGGCAAGTCCTCGGCGTTGACTCCTCCGGTCTCCTCGGGCAAGGTCTCCTCTGGACTCGGCTCCTCCTGCTGCAGCGGTTTCTGGGTCTCTTCTGCCGATCCTGTATGATGCATAAACATGTATAAATATGATGAATGCACATGGGATGCTTTTTGCAATGCAACATGGATAAAGACAATTCAGGAGATAAGCACATGTCGTCTACTATATTTTTCAACAAGGTAGTCAACATCATCTAGTTGACTCCTAACTATCTTCCAACCTAATAACTCATTTAACCTTCCTAAGCAATTAATTAAGACACTTAATCATCACAGCATTATCTAATTATTCATTTTATTTATTATCTACTTACTTACCCAAACAACTTATTTAAACATGCTCATAACAGCAACCTATAGTAAATAGTTCCAGAAAAATCTACAAAAAATATTTCAGATTAACAGCATGGGATTCAGCCCACTGTCCAAATTTCAGGTAATTGGGACTTAAGCACTGCTCTCTATGAAAAAGACAAACAACATGGTGAAAAGGTGCTTTGAACTACATATCATAGCAAAAAGTGCCAAACAACAAATTTCACATTTTTCTTCTGAACTTCTTAGCACAAGAGCAGTCTACAAAAATTATCAGTCTCATATCATTTATACTTTATTTACTACATACAAATGTATCACAAATTATGCAACCAACATTTTTAACAGGTAGCTCCATTCATTTCCAACACAACAGAATTTGTTTCACATCATTTGGACATAAAATGAGCCTTGTATGAATTCTTGAAGCATTTAACATAATTCTGCACAACTGGATTAAAGAAAAACCCATCCTAAAATGCTACGGACACCCGGGCTAGCACACCCAGAGACACAACTGAAACTGCTGCGCACACCCGGACTTCCTGAACACTATTGCACCTAGACTTTTCTTCCTTCCTCTCACTCTCTCTGCCAGCAGGGTCCACTGGTCGGACGACCACGTCACATGGTCAGCTGGGCCCACACGCAGTGGCACTCCACCCCCGCCGGAGTTGACCAGCCCTAGCTCACCGGCGGCGAGGTTTCCGGCGCAACCAACTACACCTCTAAACTCGTCTTCGCGAGGCGGACACGATCGGCTAGGTCTCCAAGCCAGGGACTCACCGGAGCAAGCTCGACGGCAGCCATGGCAGAGCGGCGGTGCTGCGACGCGACGGCGAGGTTCTTCTCGGCGATTTCGAGACTCAGCAACGCAAGCACTAGCTCAAGCAAACCCTAAGTGACCTACTAGGGCGACTATTGAGCCATGCCGACCCCGGCATTGCTCGGTGCCACGCACGGCGGTGGTCCGCGGTGGACATGGCCATGACAAGGTTCGGTTCTGGCCGAAACACAGCGAGAGAGAGGTCTCCATCTAACCCTAGACAACTATGGAGGTAGAGAAGGCTAGAACGGAGCTTGGTTCGAGGTAGTTTGGTCGGAGGTGGCCGGACCATGCATTGGTCATGGCGGCGGCCATGGCGGGAGCCCGAGGTTGGCACTCGGCGTTCCGCCGGCTAGAGGGAAGGAGAGGGGAAACCAACCCGTGCAGGTGAGAGAGGAGGTTAGGGCAGAGAGGTTGGCGGGAGGAATCGGGCGGCGGTGCTCTAGGCAGCGAGGAATCGCTCGCCGGAGTTCGGCGGGCGGCGGCGGCGCTTTCGACTGGAGAAGATGGAGCAAAGGGAGGGCGAGCGAGTGAGTGAGTGGCTCGGTCGGCTTGCGCGAGGGGTGGAGAAGGCGAAGCCATTGCATCGCGTGGGTTCATTGAACCTGGCCGCTTCCCGTCCCGCCGTCCCGACCGGACTGCGGTGGCGGCTGGTGAGCGGCGGCCACGCGGCGCGCGGGCAGAGAGGGGGCAGAAGGGATGTCGGCTCGACGGAAACGGTGGGCACAGAGCGGCGGTTTTGGCGGCCTGCAGAGCGGGCGAGTGAGTGTTGCAGCGGCGGCCCCGGCGTACGGGCGGGCGGAGTCGGGCGACGCGCGCAGGAGGAGGGAGAAGAGGCTGACATGCGGGCCCCACAAGGGTTTAAACAAAAGAGGTTTTGTTCATTTTCTTCCCTAGCTTTTATCTCCGAAACTAAGCCAAACTAGAAAAAGGTCCTAAAAGCAAAGTTGCTTAGAATTTTACGAGGAACAAGTCATCTTTAAGGCTCAAGTCCAAATTCTACCTAGAAAAAGAATTTCACTCCTAGCCTATTTTTCTAATGCAAGAAATAAACACTAAATTACCTTTTCTGGAAAAGTGCTTTTAAGCAAAGTTGTTTCTCTAGTCAAGATCTACAACTTTGGTTTAAGGCACTTTGTCAGAAAAACAAAGCATCTAATGGCTATACTAGAGACTATGCAAGGACTTAAACAAACATACACACAAAATGCACATGAAATGATGGGATGCCATGCTCATGCCATGTCAAGTTATGCATTTAGATTTGCTTAACACCTAGGGTGTTACAGCCCTCCCCTCCTTAAAGAAATCTCATCCCGAGATTTGAGTTACTAACCATTTTTCATAAAAGTGTGGGTAAACCTCCTTTAGGTAGTCGTCCGTCTCCCAAGTAGCATCCCGATCATCTTGGTCACTCCAAGTTACCTTGTATTATTTAACTATTCTTCCGCGAGTTGCTCTTTCTTTTTCATCAAGCAATCGATGCGACTGTACAGAGTAAGTGAGATCGGATTGCAACTTGTTGTTGGTCGGTTGCACCTCCTCTTCGGGTATTCGAAGACATTTCTTCAGTTGTGACACATGGAATACAGGGAATATAGCCTTCAAATGTTCTGGCAACTGTAGTTGATAGGCTACTTCTCCCCTCTTTTTCACAACTCTATATGGCCCCACAAATCTTGGTGCTAACTTTCTTTTAACTCCAAAGCGTTTGACGCCTTTCATAGGTGAAACCTTCAAGTAGACGTAATCACCGACACTGAACTCAAGCGGCCTTCTACGTTTATCAGCATAGCTCTTCTGTCGAGATTGGGCAACCGCCATGTGTTGTTGAATGGTTCTAACTTGTTCCTCTGCTTGTTTAATGAAATCAATTCCATAATACTGACGTTCTCCCAGTTCAACCCAATTTACCGGTGTCCTGCATCTTCTACCATATAGGGCTTCAAAAGGTGTCATATGAATGCTCTCTTGATAACTATTGTTGTATGCGAACTCTGCTAAAGGTAACCATTTCTCCCAAGAACCTTTTGTTGATATTACATAGGCCCTCAACATATCTTCCAACACTTGGTTCACTCTTTCTGTTTGACCTGACGTTTGTGGATGATAGGCTGAACTTCGGACCAACTCCGTACCTAACTCCTTTTGCAGTTTCTCCCAAAATGGTGCAGTAAACTGTGATCCTCGATCTGAGACTATGATCTTTGGTACACCATGCAGTTGAACAATCTGATTTAAGTAGATCTCCGCATAGTGTGGTGCTTTATAGCGGGTCTTGACTGGAATGAAATGTGTCGTCTTGGTAAGACGATCCACAATTACCCAAATTGAGTCATTTCCCTTCTTAGTAGTGGGTAATCCGTTGATAAAATCTTTACACCAATTGCTTCCACGGCAACGGCGCCAAAAATGCTTGTTGACGTTTGTTAGTGCAAATAGAATATGAAAGATTCCGCAAGCGCACAGAACACCATTGTAGCATTTTACCGGGAGTATTCCAGGATCGTTATTTATATTTTACCACTGGGAAGCTAGGGTCAAGAATCTGATAACTCACTATCATGCATCTACTAACTCAGAATACTAATTAGACTAAAGAAGGAGTAATTGATAAATGATATGATATTGAATGGAAGCACAATAAAGAGAATTTAATGATAAATGTATAGATAACTATAGTGGGAGGACAACGGGAGAGATCAAGGTTCCTATATACTTCTCTATTACTTGGGTTCTAAGGCAACAAAGATGAAAAGATATAGCAGTCATAAACATTGGCACTTTGGAGCAGCAGGCCCTTTCCAACTCTCGAAGAAGACTGGGAAAAAGGTAGTTGGGAGAAGGCTGCCAAAAGCTCTACAAAACATCAATCCGAACGTGGTGGACTATGAAGGCCTAACAGAGCTGTCACCCCTGGGGCTACCAAACTATTCAGTGGGATTGAGCGCAACCTCAGGTAACCTATAGACTAAACACCATGTCTAATCTATCGATTACTACTCTAATTACCTAGGATAACTAGAGCCCTCAATACGAACAAAGATCCCATGCCAAGATATAACAACTATACTAATCATATAATAAAGCATAAAGTAAATAGAGAAGATAAATATATTAAAGCATAAGTCTTACAAAGAAAATATACAAAGACATACCAAAACTCTGAAGACTCCTCCGGAACCGGAGCGCAGCTCCGCTCTCCCTAACTCCCGACTAGAGCTAAGCTATTACATTGGAAAATCTAAACCTAATTACATAGAGAAGAGAGGTTATCCATTCGAGGGACGCCTCTACAACTCCATGATGATGTGTTGCCTCAGGGGGGTCCTGGGTTTATTATATAGGGGCTCCTGGCCTCCCCTCCACCTTGGGCAAGCGATGTGGTACTAAATCCTTCGTCATATGCACTTGGGCCTAAATGGGACAAAACACATTGGAGAGGTCAGTTGGAGTGCGTCACGCGGAGGGGGGCGAGTTTGGGCCCTGTATCAGACCGGTCGGTCCAACAGGGAGACCGGTCGGTCTGCTCCTATGATAGGTGGGCCCCGCCTTCCGTGGGTCGCCTTCTCGTGTCTTCTGGAATGTTCTGGAATGTTCTAGAATCTTCCAAGTCGTATCCATCGAGGACTCTCGCTCCGGGACTCCAAATATAGCAAATCTTATGTCCGTTTCGATCGTCTCGACGAGGTCTTCACAATGGTGTGCTCTGTTTCATCACATGGGATACTTTTATATGGTAAAAATATGGATGTCCTACAAAACAAGTGAGAGCACCAAAACTCGTGGAACTTGTTAGTTTCAAACCCTACAACTATGCTTTGTGAATCATTTAGTGTCATTTCATGCATTAATTGATGGTTAAATATGAGCAATAGTGAGCATCAACATGATCATGTGTTATATGTTTTATTATTTAATTCTTGTAACACTCTTTTGCCCAATCTAGATTGATCTTTGTTCGGCCCTGTTTCACAAGCTTGCTTGTTTTTTCGTTAATCATAAGATCATGATGGCCGAATCAACTTCCAATCAAGATTGTTACATGTTGCGGCGTGTTGATAGCTTCTTCTTCGTGATTGGCCTCTCTATTGTTGATAGTTTGTCTTCTTTGGCATTGAGAGCGGTGTCTTTCACTTTTGTTCTTCTTAGGTGCTTCATTGGGCATGTAGCTGATGAAGTTGCATCATGCCTTTTCTCCAGGAAAGTGAAAAATGGATTTCCTCTTGTAGATGATTGTACTTGTAGTGTAGAGGAATGGTCTTCCTTGGATGACGTGGACATCATCGTCTTCTCATGTCGAGGATCAAGAAGTTTGTGGGGACTTCATGACCTCTAATTCTGACTATGATGTCTTCCATCATTTCTTCTTGTTTATACCTCTTGATTTGGTGTCACTCATGTTATTTGTTCGTCCAGTAGTTTGAAATGAAGCGTTAATTGTGGACGCTGGCAGCATCATGCTCAGTGTGCATGTTCTTGTAGATCTAGGACCTTCACTCTGTAGAATTTAGGAGTGACAAACTTCTCCATGTTTTGCTCAAGAGTGTGTCCTGCTCATAAAGACAAGGTAGAGATCAAGTGCATGGGCTCTGTTGGTGGAAAAACACCAACAGAACCAAAAGTTTTATTCCTCTCTAACCTAAGGCACATCAAACAAGATAAACTTGTTGTTTATTTGTTCTATTCAATCTTAACATGAGCAATAGGATCAAAAGATGATGAGCATTAAAGTAGCATCCATGGTTTTAAATAGCGAGCTAAAGCTAAAGTGTTTAGCGTTTTATAAACTGTAATTAGCGGACTTTAGCAGCAAAATAGCGGCAGAATTGTGCATGAACGCAAATAGCGGCACAATTTTTTTCAAGCTATTTCGGGCTATAGCGGCAAAAATAGCGGGCTATTAGCATCTTAAAAATATTTAACAGATCAGATTGTTTAACCAAGGAAGGATAATCTATGCATAATGTGTCAATCTTTTCATGATTGTGATATATCATCTTCCAAAGGTTGGATGCACAACATTTTAGCTCATATAGTGATATAGTGAGATTCAAGAGAGTAAAGCTAAGAACAAAGAGTAAAGAACTGGACATGTTGAGTTGATTAGGTTGGATCAAGTGAGGTGCAACTTAAACATGTTTGATTCTTTATGTATACGCAGTCCAGAAACAAGGAGAAGCTTTTAAAGTGATGGTCACTTACCTTGAAATGTTGCTTATTATTGAAGAGTGATGGTGTCAAATCATCTTGTGGAAGCTTCTCTTGTTTAGCTGGTTGTTGTTCATGACTAGCTTGTCTTCTCTTGCTAATCTCACAGTGGACCAGCTGAGTCTTGTTCTCAACAGGTCCAGACGATGGAGACTTTGCCAACTATTCTCTTGATTTTTAGGCTCGGGTACTATCTCTCCATCTTTGAATTCTTGCAGTGCAGTGGCTTCATCCTTCATGATGTCCCCCTCAATTCCTAGTAGTCGGTTCTTCCTTTGTCGGTTGAGTCAACGTCTTCTCTTGGTTTCCTTCGGCTGCTCATAAATGGTGTATTTGTTAAAGAAGCAGCGACCCTTTTGATCGAAGATCAAAAAGTGGACGTCTCAAGGTTCAACATAGATGACAACGATCCTCCAAGAATGAGTGATGGATCATTTTTCTTCTTCTTGATTGGGGTAGTGTCTAGCGGCTTGTACTGATCAAAGTGATGAGTAGGAGATCAAAGTGTCTTGAAGCTGGATTTCTCCTTCCTACCATTGATCGTCAAGCAGATCTGGACAACAAAATTGTGTCTCCCCCAAGCTGGCTTGTGAAGTAGGTGGATGTCCAAATTTCTTCAACAACATGTTCATGAGTTGAAATTGTAGACCTTGTTGTTGTTGAAGTCGTACCACCTCGTCCACCAAACTAGCTCTTGTGTTGCAATGATTAGAAGTGAGGAGAACTTCCACTGCTTGTCTTTATAATGAACCACCAACAAACTTCCTTCGGACGACACATAGATGTTATGATGTAGTGGCATATTGTCTCCCTGATATTTGTTATTGGTGTCGGTGTTGATGTCTTCGAAAATGATGAGCGTAGGCATAGATTGACCCATATGGGGTGAGTTGCATCCTGCTCGTCATCAGTGTCCTAGCTTAGGCCTTGGGATGGCTCAAAGCTTGGCTACCTTCGACATCACTTTTGACTTGTCTGATGATGAGTTTTGTCTATCCATGGGTTGGGTTTTGGATCTTTAAGTTCACACCACGAACAAGCAAATCTCATTTTCTACAAAATGTTAGTGGACATATACCCGAAGGATTGCACTGAATTTAAAACATGGGTTGTTATCCACAACTTATGTGTTATTCATCCATGCTAATGAAAAAGATGATTTTATGATTACTTTAGCATAGACTAGCGTTTTATGTGTTGGCTGCATTTCAACATGGTTCAAGGCAAAAGATAACTTGCAGTAGAAGATAGACTTAAATAATCTTTAATACTCACAGTTCTTTCATCCATGATGAATGAGCTGAGTCTTCTTTGTGCAGTTCATCATATGCCTTGCTTCATCTCTGATGTGAATTCATCTCAAGACTTTCCCAAATTGTATTTGAAAGTTTTCTGCAAGGGTTAGTCCAACAAAATATCCAACGTCTACACAAGCTAATTTTAGATCAATAATCAAACCAAACTCCATGTCTAATTTGATTAAGGTAGACTATTTAACCTAAGCACCACGCTTAATTTTAAAAGCCTATGAAAGTATTTGCAGTATTTCCAAACTAAAACTTGCTTGAGTAAACAAAGGTGGCATGAAAGCATAACAGAGATTTATTCAAAAAGAGATGACAGAGTATGATCAGAGTGAAGAATATTTTTTTCTCTTTTTTTCTCTTTTTTTCGTTTAGATGCAAATGACATGAATGCATGAAAGGAACTAAATATGATGAGGATTTGATAAAAGAAAACCTCAACTAAATGGAGTGGATGAATGATTAAAAGTAAACATGCAGTGGTATGCAAGAAAATAAAAAGATAACTACTCATAAAGTTTAAAGTCCATGAGCAAGACTGTATCACCTTGATCATGCTTACCATGACTCACAACTGGGACTTGTGAGTGGCGCAGCGTAACTATCCGTCACATGGGATGGGAGTTGAATTGTTGTGACGGCGACCTTTTCTCAATCTACACATGGTTAGAATAATATATATGTAAACACAAACCTGTGAGATGGCAGGGTTCCAGGATTAATGATGGATCTTGAATGTTCAGGCACCCTGAGTTCTTCATTCTTGTGGAAGCTTGCCATAAGGTCGAAACGGCATCTGATGTCCTGTCTATTCCACACTCAACAGAACAAGGGGTAATCCTACTAAAGCTAGTGGTACACAAAATTAGCAGACATCAAGATCATTATCAAAATCTTTACACCAATTGCTTCCACGGCAACGGCGCCAAAAATGCTTGTTGACGTTTGTTAGTGCAAATAGAATATGAAAGATTCTGCAAGCGCACAGAACACCATTGTAGCATTTTACCGGGAGTATTCCAGGATCGTTATTTATATTTTACCACTAGGAAGCTAGGGTCAAGAATCTGATAACTCACTATCATGCATCTACTAACTCAGAATACTAATTAGACTAAAGCAGGAGTAATTGATAAATGATATGATATTGAATGGAAGCACAATAAAGAGAATTTAATGATAAATGTATAGATAACTATAGTGGGAGGACAACGGGAGAGATAAGGTTCCTATATACTTCTCTATTACTTGGGTTCTAAGGCAACAAAGATGAAAAGATATAGCAATCATAAACATTGGCACTTTGGAGCAGCAGGCCCTTTCCAACTCTCGAAGAAGACTGGGAAAAAGGTAGTTGGGAGAAGGCTGCCAAAAGCTCTACGAAACATCAATCCGAACGTGGTGGACTACGAAGGCCTAACAGAGCTGTCACCCCTAGGGCTACCACAACTATTCTGTGGGATTGAGCGCAACCTCAGGTAACCTATAGACTAAACATCATGTCTAATCTATCGATTACTACTCTAATTACCTAGGATAACTAGAGCGCTCAATACGAACAAAGATCCCATGCCAAGATATAACAACTATACTAATCATATAATAAAGCATAGAGTAAATAGAGAAGATAAATATATTAAAGCATAAGTCTTACAAAGAAAATATACAAAGACATACCAAAACTCTGAAGACTCCTCCGGAACCGGAGCGCAGCTCCGCTCTCCCTAACTCCCGACTAGAGCTAAGCTATTACATTGGAAAATCTAAACCTAATTACATAGAGAAGAGAGGTTATCCATTCGAGGGACGCCTCTACAACTCCATGATGATGTGTTGCCTCAGGGGGGTCCTGGGTTTATTATATAGGGGCTCCTGGCCTCCCCTCCATCTTGGGCAAGCGATGTGGTACTAAATCCTTTGTCATATGCACTTGGGCCTAAATGGGCCAAAACACATTGGAGAGGTCGGTTGGAGTGCGTCACGCGAAGGGGGGTGAGTTTGGGCCCTGTACCAGACCGGTCGGTCCAGCAGGGAGACCGGTCGGTCTGCCCCTATGACAGGTGAAGGACCGAGAAACAACCAGAAAGCGACCAGAGGGGGGTGAATGGGAGCTTCAAAATTTCCTTTCAGAAACTAGTAGCCACTGTCCCGAGAATCACCCCGAAAGACAAACCCTAGAGCTTGCTAATGTCCACGACCCTAGATGTAGGGTGGATGCTTTCAAGAAGCACAGCGGGACACTACACAACTCCAGAAAGCCAACGCAACAACCCAAAACCAAATCTGGGAACAGATGAGCAAACGAAGGACGAATCAGTGCTGAATCAGCAGCATCGGAAGCTGGCTAGCGTCCGATGCCCTAACACCTGCAGCATCCGATGTGAACAGAGCCCCTCAGAAACCTTACTGCATACGCATCGGATGCTGTGAATAGTGAACTCTCAGCGTCCGATGGTCACACTCCGGCGCGTCCGATGCACAACGGAGCGTCCGGTGGTAGCGTCCGATGCTCCTTAGAAAATGTCAGATCCTGACACGTGGCAACGGAGCCTCCGATGCCAAAGGGGTCAGCGTCCGATGCTACGAACTCGAGCGTCCGATGCCCCCGACGCAGTGCAGTTCTTCCGTGAAATCCACTCGATCTCCTCCGAATCAAAAGCACTAAGGCTTAGACTTGGTTTGAGGAATTCCAAGGATGTTAGTGAGCTATCCCACGGGAATCATGGCTCGAACCTAACTCCAATTCGAGGAATTGGAAGAAATTGGGGCAATGGAGCAAAAACCGATCCAACACGAAAATCGTTCGATCTCCTAGACCGTGAGGTTAGAGGAGAATTCCTTCGGTGGAAGGAAGTGCCTCATGACCTAGGACAACTTGGTTCAAATGGATTTGCAAAAGATGAACCGAGCAAAGAGATCGAGCGATGGGAAAAACATGGAGAAAAAGGATTCTGCGAAGAACACGAATAAAACGCAAATCACAACCACGAATTGCAACCGTGTGGCTACCACACGCTACAACAGTGAGGTTACGGCCTCACTTCCTCAAAATCTCACGGGCATAGAGGTATTGTTCTCTTCTCTGTGGATCTCAGGTTCGCTACAGTAGAGAGAGGGAGAGCAGGAAAACCTAGAAGCAAAATAGCAAATGACTGAGATCATTGGGGAGGAGGGTGTCTCCCCTACTTAACCTATTCCTAATTCCTACTCTATTCCTATTCTATCCCTCTCTAGTTACAGAGCGAGCCAGCTAAACCCTAAGGTTATTCTGGACCAACTCGGTGGTAGGTAGATCCGACGGCCATGCCCGCACAACTCGTAGCGTTGCCTCGACGCAACCTCCCAATTGCCGCCACGTGCCGCCACCGCTCCACGTCCTTTTCCTGGACGTCGCACCCCCGGTATTGAGGCCAAACCGGGAAACCAGCCTTCACAGCCAACCCCCGGTTTTGAGGCCCAAACCGGGAAACCAGCCCACCAGCTTCTGAGTTTTGAGGCCAAACTCAGCAAACCCTGAGCGCCCAGGTTTTGAGGCCCAAACCTGGAAATCGTCTTCAGCCCGAGTTTTGTGGCCAAACTCGGAAACCCTCAGCACCCAGGTTTTGAGGCCCAAACCTGGAAACCGTCCACCCGATGGTTTTTCCCTGGCTCAACCACCAAACCGAAGTCGTAGAGGGGATGCATCTCCCGTGCACCCCATCCACCGACACGTGTCCCCAAGTCCACGACTCAGGCAACACATGACCGCAAGTCTTCGCTCGTCGCTGTCCCAGGCTGCCAGCCACCACAGCTGATCCTCGAGCCTCTGGTCCCTCAGTCCAAGCCTCACGTCCGCCCTTCGCCACTCTCGGTCCATCGGCACGGCACGTCTCTACTTGACCTTCACCTCGCCTTTGATCACTGTATCTGTGCTCGACACCTGCACAACACAAGCCAAAGAACATGCGCATCATCCCAGTTGACAATCACTCATCACTCAGAGACCGACATACACCCATGTATCCGTAATCTCCCCCTTGATGAGTGCATTGTCAACTACCAACACAAATCATAATAGAAAGAGAAGAAGGAAGAAGGAGAAGAGAGAACTCGACCAAATGACCCAAAAGCATGGCAAAGCGGAAGAAGGTCAAGTGGAAAGAGCGAAAGAACTTGGTCCCCAAAGACATGGGCAATGGCTCGACGCAACCAAGCAAAACAAAGCTAGCCTTCAAGAAGAGGTAGAACAGGCTCAACACCGCTAGCAAATACCAATTGAAAAACTCCAGAAAAAGAGCTCATCACCAAATGAGAAATCAAAGCAAATGCTAGTCCCTCAAGAAAGAGGCACAGAGGCTCAACACAACTAGCAGAGAAAACTCGCTCCGAACCCAAACACGCTTCGAACCAATCGAAATCAAATGCCCTGAAAAATGTTTGCTAGTCCCTCAAGACAGAGGCGAAGGCTCAACACAACTAGCAAACTCCCCCTCGAATAGTGCAAGCAACCAAGGAAAACTCCCCCTTAGTTGAACAAAGGAAGCAGATGATGTGCAAAATTTTCTCCCCCTTAGTCAACCGATCGGAGGGCACATGCACATGATTTGTCATTTTTCTCCCCCTTAGTTGAAAATGCACTTATCAAGAAAGGGCACCATCAGGCAAACGAGCAAAGAACTCCCCCTTTCAGAATGCATATGAGTCAAAATGCAAGTTAGCAGCTTCAGGCATATAGTCAAAAGAGTGCAAAGATGCTCTAAACAGTATAACTCCAATGACACAACTAGGCACTCAAATAGCAAGGGCTCAAACTGATCACCGAATACGAAATATGAACATATGAGCAAAAAGAGCAGTTTTGAGTCAAAAGGTATTCACCATCAAAATAGCACTTAAACATGTATAGACAGGAATCCAAACAAGTGCTAAACATGTATACAAGGTGAACAACCCCTAGCAAAGTTCAATCATCATGCTATAGAATGAGACATACACTTGTGATTTCAGTTTTAGATCGGAGTTGCAGCGGTGAAGTTTCACAAGTTCAAAATCAGCATGTGATTGCGAGAGGTTGAAAACTTGTCTTTGCCTAACTTTTCAACCGAGCGAAGCCTATGCCGAAGCAATCAGAAGCTTAAAGCTACGGTTTCGGTCATACACTACACGGCTCAAGTTTAACTCAAGGTGCAATGAGAAACAGTCTCGATACCATGATGTGTTGACAAGCAATCCCATCTCGATCTTTTCAATTCACTAAAACTTGGTTCAAATTTTAAACAGGATATGAATAGACCAAGCAAGTGAATGACTCAGAACTAGAGACATAGCAACCTAGCATATATGAAAAGCACGAGTGAACTCAACACATCCTACACATGCTAGTTGCATATCTCAATGGTGAACATTTCCAGATTTTATGTACATTAAGCAAATTCACCATTCCAAAATAGCTCAGCTCACAACATGTATTAGTGATCAGAAAGAGCATAAGCTACAGGCATCATCATAAGCATCGGAGCATACCACATAGAGCATAGTTACATTCTAGTGATTATAAACATGAAGCTCAGAATGTAAATGTGTATGCTAAAAAGCAAAAGAAAAGAAAGACAAACGAAAAAGAGTCAGTCTATTATACAAGATCCAAAATGTTTCCCCCATCTAAAAGGGGAAACACACATCAAGCTCACCCCTCAACCGATTAAAGGTTGATTCGTCTAAAGGCTTAGTGAAAATATCAGCCAGTTGATGATGAGTATCGACATGGCGAAGGTCGATATCACCCTTCTCCTGGTGGTCTCGCAGAAAATGAAAGCGCACATCAATGTGTTTGGTCATCGAGTGAAGCACAGGGTTCTTAGCAACGCTAATAGCACTCGTGCTGTCACAAAGCAAAGGCACGCGAGAAAAGCTCAGACCAAAATCACGCAAAGTGGCCATCATCCAAAGCAACTGGGAGCAGCAGCTAGCCGCAGCAACATATTCAGCCTCTGTGGTAGACTGAGCGATACTAGACTGCTTGTGAGAAGACCACGAAACAAGAGAATAACCAATAAACTGGCAAGTCCCAGAAGTGGACTTGCGCTCAATATGGCAACCAGCAAAATCGGCATCCAAATAACGGCAAAGGGAAAGGGTGGAGGAAGCAGAATACCAAATCCCGAACTCAGGTGTGAAACGAAGGTACCTGAAAATCCGCTTCACCGCCTGACGGTGAGAAGTACGCGGCGACGCCTGAAAGCGCACACACAGACACACCGCGAACTGGATGTCCGGGCGTGTCGCCGTCAGGTAGAGGAGCGACCCGATCATGCTTCGGTACTCCTTCTGCTCCACTGCTTCTCCATCCTTGTCCGCATCCAGGGCAGTCGTCGTCGACATGGGTGTTGGAAGAGGCTTGGCCTCACCCATATCGAACCGCTTCAGCAAGTCCTTGGTGTACTTGCCCTGGTGCACAAACGTTCCCTCTCGGGATTGCTTAATTTGCAACCTGAGAAAGAATGTCAATTCGCCCATCATGCTCATCTCGAACTCCCTGCTCATAGTATCTGCAAACTTGGCAACCAAAGCGTGAGAAGAACCACCGAAAATGATATCATCCACGTAAATCTGGACCAAGAGAGTGTCTTTGCCTTGCTTGAGGAGAAAGAGCGTTTTATCTACACATCCCATTTTAAAACCCTTAGCAAGCAAAAAGGTTTTCAACCTATCATACCAGGCTCTAGGGGCTTGTTTCAAACCATATAAAGCTTTGTGGAGTTTAAAAACATGGTTTGGAAACTTGGGATTTTCAAAACTGGGGGGTTGCTCAACATAAACCTCTTCTTCTATGTAGCCGTTTAAGAAGGCACTCTTGACATCCATTTGAAAAAGTTTGAAACCTTTGGATGTAGCAAAAGCCAAGAGTATCCTAATAGCCTCCAAACGAGTTACAGGAGCAAAAGTCTCCTCATAGTCTATCCCCCCCTTCTGACTATAACCCTTCGCTACAAGCCTGGCCTTGTTTCTAACAACGTGGCCATCTTCTCCTTGCTTGTTTTTGAAAACCCATTTTGTCCCAATAGGCTTACAGTCTAGAGGAGGTGGAACTAGAACCCAAACCTGATTTCGCTCAAAATTCTCTAACTCCTCATGCATGGCATTGACCCAATCCGGATCCGTCAAAGCGTGTCCAACATCTCGAGGCTCAAAATTAGCAACAAATGCAGAATGAGCAAAGTGAGAGATATGTTGTGACCTGGACCGAGTGACACGTTCGTCGATGCTGCCGAACATCTGCTGAGGGGGGTGCTGGCGCTGAATGTGTCGTGGCGCCTCCCGGGAAGAAGTGATCTCCCCCTCCACAGCAGCTGGTGCCTCCCCAGGTACAAAAGGTACCGCTCGGGGTGGCGGATCCCACGGCCCCCAGGAAGAAGAAGTGTCGAGGCCGTGAGTCGTCGTAGAAGCCGCTCCTTGCGGCAAAACAGGTGGAGGGGGTGCTGGATCATCCATACCTTCAGCACCCTCATCCTCGTCATCAAAAAGAGGTTCACCAACCTCATGATCACCTGCACGCTCAAAACGAGAAGAAGGACAAACCATGGTCTCGTCGAAGGTGACATCAGATGTCTCCAAGACTCGGTTAGTATCAAGGTTAACTACACGATATGCGCGAGTGTGAGTTCCATAACCCAAAAATACTCCGTCAGAAGAACGAGACTCAAATTTGTCCAAGTTGCCTTTCTTCAATATAAAACAATGGCAACCGAAGACTCTAAAAAAACTCACCTTGGGCTGTCTACCAAAACGCAACTCATAAGAAGTCTTTTTCAAGAACGCTCTCAGAAAAATGCGATTGAAAATATAGCATGCAGTGTTCATAGCTTCGGCCCAATATCGCCTAGGAGTCCTATGCTCATCGAGCATCGTCCTGGCCATCTCTACAAGGGTCCGATTCTTCCTCTCTACAACACCATTTTGGGGCGGTGTGTAGGGGGAAGAAAACTGATGCTCCAAACCCAAAGGGTTACAAAACTTCTCGAAATCCGAATTCTGAAATTCGGTACCATTATCACTCCTAATAGCTCGCATCGAGTTCATAGGGAACTCGTTCTGAAGACGTAAAATCAGATTGCGAGCAAAGGAGAAAGTCTCGGTCTTCTCAGCTAAAAAGAAGACCCACGAATATCTCGAAAAGTCATCAACAACAACAAGCACATACCACTTCCCCCCAACCGAGCTCACACGAGCCGGACCAACAAGGTCCATATGTAAAAGCTCTCCAGGGCGCTTAGTCTTGACCTAAGTCAGTGGATGGTGGGGAGCGGCAACCATCTTCCCATGTCTACAAGAATGGCAAACAAGATCCTTCTCCATGGATAACTTGGGCAATCCTCGGATTAGGCCAAGTGAACTAAGCCTTGCAAGCAAGTCGAAGCTCAAATGTCCCAGTCTCCTATGCCACTTCCAAAGATCAGAAGAGGAAGGTCCAGCCACAAGACAATGAGAAATGCCAAAGGACTCCGAGAAATTTGCATGAAAGACCTTTCCAAAGGGCGAAATCAAACACACAAGATTACCCTGAGGATCTAAAATACGACTGAGATTCGGTTTAAAATGAATCTCATAGTCATCATCAAAAAGTTGCGAAACAGAAAGAAGGTTAAAATGCAGGTTAGAAACAAGAGCAACATCGCGCAACACAAAGTGCTCATTAACCCGCACTGACCCACGAGACAACACCTTACCTTTACTATTGTCGCCGAAGGTGATAAACTCCTTTCCGGCAACAGGGCTAAGGCTGGAGAACCACTTGGCATTTCCGGTCATGTGCCTCGAACAACCGGAATCCACCAACCAAATGTCCTCCAACCGTCTTACCTACATCAATAAAAAGACATAGGGTGAGCATACGGTCCAACACTGGGGTTAGTGAAGTAAGGGGGAAACCAGTGTTGGGCCGACTGCTCAAAAGAACGGTTAGCAGAAAAACCATTCCTAGCGCGTCTACGAGAGGAGCGATCACCACGCTGAGGAAAGCGTGGTCCGCTGAGGAAAGAACGCTCATCGCGATACTCAAAACGCGGTGGGGGAAAGCGCTCAACTACAAAGCCACCGCCACGGGGTCCATAGCCCACAACTGCAGGCTCCCGCCGGGCACGAACTCCCTGATGCCTAGGACCCTGAGGTGCTGCACCTCTAGGCCTAGCAGCTCTCCTCGGAGCTCTCCTCTGAACATTCGGCACATGTACATCATGGAAAGGATGGTACATGTCCGGGTTGTTCATCTCCCTTGCACGGCGCGCCTCTCTCTTGCGCCGAAAGCAGAACTCACTCAATTGACCATCTCTCCCACAATGCTCACAATGGTACCTCACCGCTCTCAAAGGGGGTTGTCGGTACACAGGGTTGTGGGTGTGGATCACCTTACCCTTCTGTGGCAAAAGCTCCTCCTGGATAGGTGGCATGGTGTCAAGCTTGTTCTTGAGGTGGTTTGGTTTGGGAGCCCACACTTGGTTCTTGGGTGGAGCTCTCGGAGGTTCCTCAAACACTCCATCCTTGGTGTTAGGCTTGAGAGGCTCTTTGGGTGGAAGCTTGGTAAGTTTGGGAGTAGTGGTGGAGTTGGGCTTCTTACTCGGGTTTAAACCACTCGACTCTCCAATCTTCCCAAAAGCAGAAAGATCAACACCCGGAGCAAAGCCTACACCGGGACCTCCAGCAGCTCGCTTGAATTGGGAGATCATCATCCCGAGCTGCAGCTCACCACAAGACACCCATGATAAGATGGTCCGAAGGTATGTGTTTTCTTCCTCGGTTTGCATCTTGTCATGCTTCACATTGGCTATCTCCATCTCCAGGCCCTCACAAAGAACACACCTAGCCACACGTGTGGTACCTGAGTTGGCCTCTTCAAGAGACACGATCTTGGCATTCTTCTCTGCCAACTCAGATTGCAAGACAGGACAAGTCTTGCATGCACCCAACAGTGAGGGTCTAGCCTTCAGCTCATCCACCTCTCCTACCAACGCAGCATACTTACCTCTCAAAGTGAGAAGGTCAGTCATCTGCGTGGTGCACATCTCGCACTCAACCTCCTCAGAAACGACCACGGTGGACTTAGCAAACTCAAGCTCTCTCACCGTGTCCTCCGACTTCTGCCTAAACTCCTTGCGCTCTCTAGCGGCACGCCTAAGCAACTTGTCCTGACTAAGGAGCGCGGCAGTAAGTTTCTCGACCTCAGCGGAAAGCTCATCGTGGGTCAGAGATACCTGGGAGGTGTCGTCGTCATCGTAGTTCCGAGGGGAGTTCACCAGCTCGCCGTCGACCTCCTTGCCGAGGGCCATGGTGCAGAGGCCGTCGTCGTCGGCGAAGAAGCAGAGACCGTTCAGCTTGTCCTCGATCCTCTTCTTCTTCTCGGACTCATTGTCGCTTGAGCAAGAGGGGTCGTCATCCGAGCCGTCGACATCACTGAGCGTGGCGAAGAACGCACGCTGCTCAGCCTGGGCCTTCTCCAAGTACTTCTTCTTGATGTACTCCTTGTTGAAGCCGCCCCTCCGCTTGTGCCGCGCGGGGACGTACTTCTCCTTGCGCTTGCCGGAGTCGTACTTGTGCCCATGATCGCCTTTCCCAGATGAGTACTTCTTCTTGGGACAGTTGGCGATGAAGTGGTCGGGGTCGCCTCACTCATAGCATCCTGAGCGTCCTCCTCCGCGGCGACGGTTCATGCGGTTGTTGTGGAACCGCGAGAACCGGTTGGCGAGCATCGCCAGCTCGTCATCCCCCAAGGACTCCAGCTGGTCCTCTGTGACAGAAAAGAGAGATGAAAGATCAAAGCCACCAGAGGGGTTAACAGAAGAGCCAGAAACCAAAGCCATAGTCGGGCCAGAAGGATTTTCATAAGAAGCCCTTGACATGGCGTCAATCTCACTAGACTTGAGCTTACTAAAGAGCTCGTCGCAAGTGAGGGTCTCATAGTTAGACGATTCGATGATCGCCTGGACGTTTGAGTCCCACACCGACCGATCAAGAGTGTGCAAAAGCTTCAAAGCCCTCTCATGATCGTCAAAAGGCAACAGCTCCTTGTTCGCTCTCATCTTGTTGACAATGACCTGAAAGCGAGCGAATAAACTCTCTATGCTCTCGCCAGGCATGTGTCGAAAGTTCTCGTACTCCCGCTTGTGCGACTCGTAGAGATGAGGTTTGACTTGAGAGGTTCCCTCATGGAAACGCATGAGGGTTGCCCAAATCTCACGAGCCGTGGGGAGGTGAGAAACACGATCAAACTCAGACATGCTCAAACAGGAGAAGAGAGCGTTACGCGCTCGGCTATTGGCATCGTGCTCATCTATCTGAAGCTGAGTAACACGAGCAGCCAAGACAACGTAATCGTCCCTGTTGCAAATCTCCCAAACAGAAGAGCCCATGCTCTGAAGATAGGCCGACATGCGTATCTTCCAATACGCATAGTTCGTCCCATCAAAGAACGGCGGTTTGCCCACGCCGCGATCCATGTCGCCTTCTGTGGATCCGGAACTGGCTAAGGTGGAAGATCCTTAACCTGCTCTGATACCAATTGAAGGACCGAGAAGCAACCAGAAAGCGACCAGAGGGGGGGGGGGTGAATGGGAGCTTCAAAATTTCCTTTCAAAAACTAGTAGCCACTGTCCTGAGAATCACCCCGAAAGACAAACCCTAGAGCTTGCTAATGTCCACGACCCTAGATGTAGGGTGGATGCTTTCAAGAAGCACAGCGGGACACTACACAACTCCAGAAAGCCAACGCAAAAACCCAAAACCAAATCTGGGAATAGATGAGCAAACGAAGGACGAATCAGTGCTGAATCAGCAGCATCGGAAGCTGGCTAGCGTCCGATGCCCTAACACCTGCAGCATCCGATGTGAACAGAGCCCCTCAGAAACCTTACTGCATATGCATCGGACGCTGTGAACAGTGAACTCTCAGTGTCCGATGGTCACACTCCGGCGCGTCCGATGCACAACGGAGCGTCCGGTGGTAGCGTCCGATGCTCCTTAGAAAATGTCAGATCCTGACACGTGGCAACGGAGCCTCCGATGCCAAAGGGGTCAGCATCCGATGCTACGAACTCGAGCGTCCGATGCCCCCGACGCAGTGCAGTTCTTCCGTGAAATCCACTCGATCTCCTCTGAATCAAAAGCACTAAGGCTTAAACTTGGTGTGAGGAATTCCAAGAATGTTAGTGAGCTATCCCACGGGAATCATGGCTCGAACCTAACTCCAAATCGAGGAATTGGAAGAAATTGGGGCAATGGAGCAAAAACCGATCCAACACGAAAATCGTTCGATCTCCTAGACCGTGAGATTAGAGGAGAATTCCTTCGGTGGAAGGAAGTGCCTCACGACCTAGGACAACTTGGTTCAAACGGATTTGCAAAAGATGAACCGAGCAAAGAGATCGAGCGATGGGAAAAACGTGGAGAAAAAGGATTCCGCGAAGAACACGAACAAAACGCAAATCACAACCACGAATTGCAACCGTGTGGCTACCACACGCTACAACAGTGAGGTTACGGCCTCACTTCCTCAAAATCTCACGGGCACAGAGGTATTGTTCTCTTCTCTGTGGATCTCAGGTTCGCTACAGCAGAGAGAGGGAGAGCAGGAAAACCTAGAAGCAAAATAGCAAATGACTGAGATCATTGGGGAGGAGGGTGTCTCCCCCTACTTAATCTATTCCTAATTCCTACTCTATTCCTATTCTACCCCTCTCTAATTACAGAGCGAGCCAGCTAAACCCTAAGGTTATTCTGGACCAACTCCGTGGTAGGTAGATCCGACGGCCACGCCCGCACAACTCGTAGCGTTGCCTCGACACAACCTCCCGATTGCCGCCACCGCTCCGCGTCCTTTTCCTGGACGTCGCACCCCCAGTTTTGAGGCCCAAATTGGGAAACCAGCCTTCACAGCCAACCCCCGGTTTTGAGGCCCAAACCGGGAAACTAGCCCACCAGCTTCTGAGTTTTGAGGCCAAACTCAGCAAACCCTTAGCGCCCAGGTTTTGAGGCCCAAACCTGGAAACCGTCTTCAGCCTGAGTTTTGTGGCCAAACTCGGAAACCCTCAGCACCCAGGTTTTGAGGCCCAAACCTGGAAACCGTCCACCTGATGGTTTTTCCCTGGCTCAACCACCAAACCGAAGTCGTAGAGGGGATGCACCTCCCGTACACCCCATCCACCGACACGTGTCCCCAAGTCCACGACTCAGGCAACACATGACCGCAAGTCTTCGCTCGTCGCTGTCCCAGGCTGCCAGCCACCACAGCTGATCCTCGGGCCTCTGGTCCCTCAGTCCAAGCCTCACGTCCGCCCTTCGCCACTCTCGGTCCATCGGCACGGCACGTCTCTACTTGACCTTCACCTCGCCTTTGATCACTGTATCCGTGCTCGACACCTCCACAACACAAGCCAAAGAACATGCGCATCATCCCAGTTGACAATCACTCATCACTCAGAGACCCGGCATACACCCATGTATCCGCAATAGGTGGGCCCCGCCTTCCGTGGGTCGCCTTCTCATGTCTTCTGGAATGTTCCAGAATGTTCTAGAATCTTCCAAGTCGTATCCATCGAGGACTCTCACTCCGGGACTCCAAATATAGCAAATCATATGTCCGTTTTGATCGTCTCGACGAGGTCTTCGCAATGGTGTGCTCTGTTTCATCACTTGGGATACTTTTATATGGTAAAAATATGGATGTCCTACAAAACAAGTGAGAGCACCAAAACTCGTGGAACTTGTTAGTTTCAAACCCTACAACTATGCTTTGTGATTCATTTAGTGTCATTTCATGCATTAATTGATGGTTAAATATGAGCAATAGTGAGCGTCAACATTATCATGTGTTATATGTTTTATTATTTAATTCTTGTAACACTCTTTTGCCCAATCTAGATTGATCTTTGTTCGGCCCTGTTTCACAAGCTTGCTTGTTTTTTCGTTAATCATAAGATCATGATGGCCGAATCAACTTCCAATCTAGATTGTTACATGTTCCGGGTTCATGCATGTTAGTGATGATTAGACTTTGATAAGACTAGGTATCGTGCGGCAGATGCAGGTTTTAGATTGGTTCGATCATGCTTGTTTGTTTGTTCCTTCTTCATGGACCCCAACTCGGCTAGTTTGCCGATCTTGGTTAAGCTTACGCGAGTAATGAGCTTTTATAGATCTGTTCAAATACATGCATGCTTTTAGCTTGTTATAATTAGATTGTATCATGCGGTGGATTAATCTAATTATAAGAAGTGGTGTAGACTTATGGCAAGTGGTATCATGCGGTGGATTAGCTTCGCTTGAGTTTATGCTTGACGGGTCTATGAAGGCTAGACGTGCGGCAGACTAGTTGGATTAACCTATGCATGTGTTATTTGAATAGATTTATATTTGCAAGTTACCTGTTTACAATGTTTTAACGATACCTTTCATCTGTTCAAGCATGTGTTTCTTTGCATGTGCATTCAACAGTTAATATGCTTTACATGCCCTGTTCTCATACTAGCCGAATGACTTTATAAACATGCTCTGACAGACAGCTTCTATAGCTGTGTGCCGTCGTGATTGGCTTTCAAAGCCGTACATATGGAACTGTCTGGTCTCACCCGGCATGTTCCATTGGTATTCTCACAGTTTTATCCCTTGTTGGTTTTCAGGTCAAATCGACTGGAACGTTTCCGGATTCAACACACTCCGGGCACCCGATTGAAGCCAACTTTTTCGGCTTGCTATGTGTTAGGCGTAAGGTGTCATATTTTGCGCCAACAGGTTCAAACGAAATCGCAAACCAACTCTCGGAGAGGAAGAATGAGGCAAATCTCCGTGAGGACAAAAAAGATGAAAACGTGAAGAACACACAAGCAAAACACGAATCGATCGAGATTTCAACCGTGTCTCGAACCCACGAGACAATAGTGAGATTACGGTCTCACTTCCTCAAAATCCCTCTCTTATTTATAGCCTAAGTACAATAGTCCCCTTCTACCCCTAAGAGCGAAGCGGCCAACCCTAGGGGTACCCTGGTCCAACTCTGATGAGTTTTGATCCAACGGCCACACGCCTTCCTCATCCTTAGCTTCGCCTCGACGCAAGCCTCAGGATGCTGCCATGTGTCGTCCTGTCGACCGCCACACCTTCCTCACGGATAGCTTTGCCGCAACGCAAGCCTCTTCGTGCCACCACACGTCGACGGTCCTTTTTGGACCTCCCCCCGGTTTTGTGGCTGAAACCGGGAAACCTGTCCTCCGGCTGAGTTTTGTGGCCCAAACACACAAACCTGCCAGCCCAGGTTTTGAGGCCCAAACCTGGAAACCGTCCACGCCGAGTTTTGAGGCCCAAACTCGGAAACCCGCCACCCCGAGTTTTGAGGCCCAAACTCGGAAACCGTCGAGGGTAGTTTTTCGAGCCTCAACTACCAAACCCGCGTCATAGACGGGATGTGGTTCGCACACCCCGACCACCGGCACCGATGCCGATTCGTGTCCAGTCTCCAGGCCGGGCACAGCGCATTCGCCTTCCTTCTCGGCCTCCTGCCAAGTGTCACAACGCCATCGCCTTCCTCCCGATTCGTTCGATGCACCGCACATCCCCATGTGCTCTCGCTCGTCGATGCCACGTGCCAACTACCATAGCTGGTCCTCAGGTCTCCCGGTCTGTCGGTCCAAGCCTCACGTCCGCCCTTCACCGCTCCCGGTCCGTCGGCACGGCACGTCTCTACTTAACCTTCACCTCACCTTCGACCACTGTCTCCGAGCTCCACACCTGAACATCAACACAGCCAAGAGACACACGTCGCCTCTCACCCCTTCCGGTGAGCCTGTTGACCGATCGCTCATCACTCAGGAAGGGAACCACAAGGGCATATATCAACCTTGTGTTTGCACATCAAGTCAGATTCCAATGATGATGAGGGTGGGCAGCAGGCTGGTACTAGTGGCGCTGCTGGTGGTGGTGGTGGTGTTGACTGGGATGACATCCAGGACTCCGACGAGTGACCTTTCTTCTTTTCTCTTCTCTTTTTGGCATTTGATGTCAAAGGGGGAGAATTGAAGGGGGTCCAATCTTTTTCCATGTTGTCCCTGCTGAGTTTATGATCTATCCAAGAGTGTGAGTTTGGGTTGCGAGTCTGAAAGTCGCTCAAAACCCTTTTATGTAATAATTGGCTACCTATTAGACTAATTTCGTACTCAGATATGGACATGTGTGGTTTAATTCATTAAGGGGGAGATTGTAAGTGCAATCAAGCTCTAAGTGGGTTTTGGTGTTGATGACCACCAAATTAGAGGACTAATGAGATTTGTTGAGTTGACAAGCAGGGAATAACAAATGAAAGGATGACATACATGGCTGATGGGTACCCAATTATTTACATGATGATTTCTGACTCAAAGGAGGTTTAATTTGTTTTTCATTTCGAATTTGAGTTTAGGAATGTCGTACTATTAAGAGGGATTCTAGCACCCATAGTCAAATTATGATACCAATTCTCAATCTTTGCCAGAAAGACATACTTCCAGCCACCTTTCTAACCCCACAGGTTTCATCTCATTTTGACTCAGTTGGGGTGGTCGGCAGTGCCGATTAGAATCAAACCGTTGGGCTCAGACTATATATACCTTTTCAGAAAGCGCGTAACAGCCCAGTTACGCCAGTGCTTCTTCCAGCTCGAGTTCTGACCGTTTGAAAAGCTCCCCTCTCTCTCCCTCTCTCCTCCATTGTTGGCCCAAAAGCTTTCAAGTGGATCTCTCATTCCAACCAGCAAAACATGAAATAAAAGGCAGCAAAACTCCATTGGAGAGCAGATCCGTTGAATCCCAAAGTCTTAAGAGCATTGGTTCACGTTTGGCCGACGGTTCTAGGGTTTTTTACTCTTGGAGTTGCTCCTAGTCGGCTAGGCGTCGCCCTTAAGCTTGCCAACTTGTGTGGCAGTCTAGGGAGGTTTGTAACCACCTTCTTGCAGCTAACAAATCACCCCTCACCTCAAGAGTTCACTCTCTTGACTTGAGAACGAGGAAAGAGCAAACCTAAGTGGTGAGCTTGAGCCTTGGTGGCGTACCTCAACAACGTGGAGTAGATAACCTTTGTGGTGAACCGAACCACGGGATAAATCCTTGTGTCACCTTGTGCTTTGGTTTACTTTTCATTCTTGAAAGTGGTTTCTAGGGTTTGAGTTCAATCTAGAGCTTTACACTTGTACTTTCAGTTTCTGGTATACCTATGAACTGTCTAACCCTGCGGGAAGCTTATCCTCTGCCTGTATAGCGTTTCTTTTCGTACTCACGAAACTCAGTTTTATTCCTATCCTGGTCGACAATGCTGACTGTCTGATCGGTAGTGCAGACCAACATTCTGATCGAGTTGAGTTTTGAGTTTTGACAGGCCCATTTAACCCCCCCCCCTTCTAGGCCTCCAGAGATCCTATAACCCTGGCACCACGTAATTACATCACCTACTATCAGGCTTGGGGACTAAGTGGCTACACTTCACTTAGCAATGAATGTAGTGTTGTTTTCAAATGGTACTTCTATTCTAGTCTAGACTGGTGTTTAAGTGGTTACACTTCAGGAAAGAAGAAATTTTAATTTTAATGTAAGCTCCTCACATCCTACGGGCAAAACTTCCTTGACTCTGTCCGAGGTTCGCCGACAAGTTAAACTGGTCGGATCTTCACTTCAGCTGCTTGGCTTCAAGATTGACTGCTTGAACATAGCCAAGATGGTGTTGCTCTTTGAATCCAAGACGCTCAGGGACTAGCTGTGGGGGATATGCCCCGATGGTACATGGGATGCACCGCCTGGGGTTGTCCATTCCATAAGATGATAGAAGACGTAATAGATATTGTAATATAAAGATAATACCAACTCAGATATTTATCTTATAACACTACCCCACCAGAGTATATGAGGGGTGGGAGTCCTCGACAACAACTCAGACCCCACAGATCACAAATCACACTCTATAATACAATCCATCGGAACACATGATATAGGGTATTACGTCATACTGATGGCCTGATCCTATATAAATCTTGTGTTTTAGTACTGTATTAACTTCTGGTACGTCTTACGAGCATTTCCACTAATTCTTCTACCACTGTGGGCATACGCCTCGATGGACTGTGCACCATATTTCATCGACACCAGAGTTTATGATTATGTTAGGCAATATGGTGTTTGTTAATACTAGTTTATTTGTGCATCATCTAGTACTTGAGATAGTTACGATTTATTTACTAGATTTAATTTGGAAATCATTTAGTTAATTAACAGATGGCCCAGGAGCGCAGGCGCGCGCCTGGCACCGACAAGGTCGACAACACCTACCATGGGCTCGAGGGTGACTTCTTTGACGCACTCACATGGATCCTATCCTCTCATAGCTGTAGGCTATTCACCATTGGGCCTCTCACCCCGATGCGTCTTCCAGGTGTTGATGCAAGCAGCGGGAGCAAAAGGTCACGGCAACACAAGTGCCTAGGCTGGCTTGGCGTGCAGTTGCCGCCATCGATGCTCCTTTCCCTTCTGGTCTTTTGCACAGAGCAGGTGTCGAGCTAGGCGCCGCACCGCGGGATAGTAGGACGCGTTTTTTTGGGTGATGTGTGATGATGTCGACCCGACCGCACGTTATGTACGACGAAGAGGCTGACATCAAGAGCCTTTGTGCCGGGGACGCCTATTCCCTGACCTGGTCGGTACGAAGGTGCTTGCTGACCCCCACCCTCCATCCTCTCCTTCTCTTCCACCGCCCCTGCCACTGACGCCGCCCCCGCCCCACGCCCGCCGCCCACTGCTGCACCGGCGCAAGGGCTCGCCGACTCCGCCGCCGCAGCCGCCGCGATAGAGCTCCAGCGAGCCATTGCACCGTTGCGGCGGCCTCCTTCTTCCTCTCCCCGCCCCGATTCCTGACGCCGTCCACGAGCCGCCACGACGCCGCCGCCCTACGCTGGCCCGGCCGGCTCCGCCGCCGCCAGGACCCCTAAACCGCCCGACCACCTTCCCTGCCGCATGGCTTACCTACCTCCCCGGGCGGCCCCTTCCTTCTAAGGTCGTCGGAGTTGGAGGAGGAGGGAACGATGACGACGGCAGGCGCACGCGAGGCAGGCCTTGGGCCGCGTGGGCCGGAATGAGAGCGCGCGGGAGGGAGGAGGGGGTGGTCGGTACGCCAACTTGTCGGTAGCTAGGATTCCCGCTCTGTGCCGCCGCAGCGATGGTCATGGCCATGAATGAAGGGGACGAGATCTGATGCTAGGCAGCGACGCTCGGAGAGGTCAACCGCGACGTCATGCCTGAAGGCGGGCCATCTAGTCACGTGTAATTAGGATCAAGCGGCCTGACCCTGCCACCAACGTGCCATGGTGGACAGTCACTGTGCACAAAACTAGGTAGCAAAACCAGCTAGAACTGGTTTGATAAAGTTTAATGTTCTAGATATCAGGTTTTGTAGCCACTAACAATACGAGATAATTGGTTTTTTTAGACTCTAAACATTGGGCTTCGTATATTTAGCACTCTAAATATTGACTTCGCAAAATTAATACTCAAAGTACTCATATTGTTGACAAGTTGATTTTTATGATATTATACCTCATTTCTTTTTTCTTAATCATTTTTCTTAATAATAGAAACATAATATGACTATTATACCCTTACTCTATTTTATCACGGCGTACACGTACCTGCCCATTCTCCAAACGTTGTTGGGTGCCACCGCCGTCATCGGCGGGGATCCTTGGCGCTGCCGCTACAGGCTATCCAGTCTGCGGAAGGCCACCACTGATGTCGTGTTGAAGACTGTCGCTGCCGTCGCGATACACAGTAGGCCGAATTGGATGAATGATACCTATCTTATTTGTAATGGTTCAGTTGGAATTACTTAAATTAGTTTATGTGAACTCAGTACTGTGCCTGTGATGTGAGCTACTGAGATAAATTAGTTTCTGTGGACTCAATCAGTTTCTTGAACTCGAATAGTATGCTGCTGCAATACAATTCTGAAACGCGTTGGCATAATTCAATTTTGAAACATTGTTGTGGCGTCAATTTAATGAAATATATTGTTGTCTTGAAGGTACAAAACCCCGTAGCAATGGTATGGTCAGACTTAGCCTGGACATTGGCAGCAGTGGCGCCAATCCGAACAGTGGCAGCCGCGGTGGCGTCCAACATGAGATTTGATCCTCCGAAGTAGTAGGTGATTAAAAGAGAGGGGCATAAGAGTCATATTAGGTACCCATCTTTAAAAAAAATGAATTAAAAAATAATAATAAATAAGTTATAATACCATAAAAATCATGTTTTTTTATTGTTTCAAGCTTCGAGTACAAGCTGTAGTATCTGAACTCACGCTCTAACTTATACCACACATACTAGACCTACGACCTATAACTACGAAGCGGGTTACACGTGGCTGAGAGGTATCCGAAGTCTTCAGGCTCCGTACGCGACGAGCACGTCACCCTGATAACTCACACTCTAATTCATACCACACACTAGACCTACAACTATGAAGTGGTTGCACGTGACTGAGAGGCATCCGAAGTCTTCAGGTTGCGTACGTGACGGACACGTCACCCGTAGCGTATCCACATCTGAGGGGCTGCTGCAGATATCTAACAGCCCGTGGGAAAACGTGAGTTCGAGCAGGCCCGGCCGCTCCACTACGGGAGGCGTTGGCCAACCGAGCTACGACCCTACTCGCAAATCCTTTCCCCAAATCACACACCTATGGCGATCGGCGGCGGCGGGAGCTGGAGTATCCACGGCCGCGCTGATGTCACATCCCGCTACGAGGTCCTCGGCCGCGCGGGCTCCGGCGCTTACGCTGATGTCTACCGCGGCCGCCGCCGATCCGACGGTGCCGCAGTCGCGCTCAAGGAGGTCCACGACGCCGTCAGCGCTCGTCGCGAGGCCGAGGCTCTCCTCGCCGTTCCCCCTTCCCCCAACGTCGTCGCACTCATCGACCACTTCCCTGGCGGCGACTGCGACGACGATGTCCTCGTCCTCGAGTGGCTCCCGCTCGACCTCGCCGCCGTTGTGCGTGACACGAGGAGGCGCGCCGGCGGACGCGGGGAACGGGGAGGCATCCCCGCCTCGCAACTCAAACGGTGGATGCTGCAGGTGCTTGAGGGCGTCGCCGCGTGCCACCGCGCCGGCGTCGTGCACCGCGACCTGAAGCCTGAGAACCTGCTCATCTCCGAAAACGGGGTGCTCAAAGTCGCCGACTTTGGTCAGGTTAACATCTTTGAACCTTAATTAGCCTCATTTCGTCGGATGAAGTGGTGTCTTTTGTGAGTATGTGACTTAGGAAGGTTTGTAGATTTGAGATAACTAGTGTTTGCATGTGAATCGTCTGTTTTCACTCAGTAGTAGTGATATTGTTTAACTGGTATATCACAGATAATTAATGGTAGGGATAATGTTAACTTGATCTGTACAGGATATGTTGAATTTGCTGGATCGATGTTAGGTTCATATTTCTTTCCCCTGTTATGGCTGTTGTTAAACATCAAAGTGAGCTATCTGCATTCTTCAACAATGTTTCTAGCTAGCACCTGCAGATAGCTACAACTGGTTAGTTTTCAGTTAGTGTCATCACTTGAGAAACTTATTTCAGCAAAAAGTTCACTTGAGCAGAAACATTGCTATAATATTAGGATAGGAATTTGGGAAGGTAGACAACAGGAGGATAGGTTTAGAGAATTTTATTTCAGAAGTCAAGCTACAATCGAGTTCTCAATAATAATTTTTCTTGTTCCTCTCCTCTAACTCTACTCTTGCTAAATATCCTTCCTCGGAGCACGCGTGCACCATATCTGTTATGCCACCCAGTTCGTGCGTCCACACCGCCGTCTGGCCCTCAGCCCCATTCGTGCCCCTTTGGTGTACTCGCCTGGGCTACCGGTTCAGTAGAGGCATTGATGCTGCTGCTAACATATAACTGTGCACCTTAGTTATAAAAAACAAGGACCTGGTTACCTTATATGTTGCAGAGAGGACTAGTTTTATAACCTTGAAATTAGTGGTTTACGAACTGAAATTTACTAATAGTTACCAATGATAACTATTTAATACTTGTAATACAAAGTGTTAAGTGTTCATTTTCTAATGGGATTTGAATATTTGCTTCTTTACATTTTGGGTAGCTGCAAGATATTGCATATGATTAATATAGAATGTTGATGCAGCTGTATACCATACTTAAGTTATAGTCTTGAAGAGATTTATTTGATGATATAATGACCTTTGGGTAAATGAATTATAAGTTATAACTAATGAGAAACAATTTATGTGTCTGGAGTGACATGGTTGTGGAAGGACAAAAGATTATGCATTTGTAGAGCTGGAACGATTATTTAAAGTTTTATAAGTTGGTCATCTGAATTAGCCCTCCTAATTACATTCCAGAATAATAGTTCCTAGATTAAAGTTAAATATCCATATTATTTATATTTGGTTAATCAATCACAAGTTTATTATCTACCAATCTGATTGGAGGCTTATGTATTGTGTGCACATGTATATAAGTAACAGAATGATAATTGGTTGATCACATCTATACTGTGACCGATGTGAAATGATGTGTATGGAGTAACAAAAGGGGTAATTAGAGATATTGGATTCTGCAGCTTTTGTCTGGATTTATTACTTCCTCTGTTATCGAATAATTGACAACTACCCATGGCCCAACTCAATTTTCTTTGATTTTCTTGCATGATTGAAAGTCCAAAGCAAGAAATTTCTAGAGCCCAAGCCAACTCACATTGTCTTTTGTGCTACACGCGTACTGTAACAACAATGTAGTTTTGCTCACCAAAGGCAATTTGGTCCAAGATTTGTATATAAAAGAAAAAATATTGTGCACAAAGATTAAATCTATTTCATAAAACGTTAAACTTTATTTAATTTTTTGGTTCCACATTGAAATAAGTAATAGTCTTCAAGTGTCAATTATCATGGCTATAGTGGTGGAGATTCAAAGATTTTGGTTGCTGGCTTCATGCTTGTTCATGAACCTTTTGTAGCAGCAAGGACCAGAATTGCCTTGCAAGGACACATGAGATTTAGTAAATGAATCGTTCCTCCGCCTTCATCACAAAGGGGACATCTAACAGTTAAGAAGAATTAACCAGCGATAATATGAGGCATTATTGCTGGTTAATTCTTTGTACTAGTCTAACCAAGTACCTGAAGCAATTAAGTTAAACTTGTGTCCTAATAAAAGTGTGCTTCCTGTTTTATGAGAATGCATGATAACTTTGTGATCTCTCTTTCAATTGGTTGGAGTTTGACGAAGTTTGCTTTTGCTGACACATACTCAGGCTATGATACTTAAGCAGACAGCACCTACTTTTCAAGAAATGCACCCACATGAGCAAAGTTCAGGCATGGAAACATGGATTCCACAACAACCAGCAGTGCTACAAGGGACAGAGGAGGAACCACCATCTTATGAATCAGATGCTACTGCTGGTCAGGAGCCAGAGACCCTAACTGCAGCTGACTACCTGCATGAACTGGACCAACTCTGGGCAAAATCCAGTGATGTTGACAAAATGAGCTTGCAGGATGGAGATGCATCCTGCCTTGCCACGTGCAGTACAGGAGACATTGAAGATGATCCATTCCGAGCCTCCTACTCATACGATGTGGAAGGTATAGGTGAAGATTCTGGTGCCTTCACTTCTTGTGTTGGTACTAGGTGGTTCAGGGCTCCTGAGCTTTTATATGGGTCAACAAACTATGGACTAGAGATTGATCTCTGGTCACTTGGATGCATTTTGGCAGAACTTCTGAAATCAGAGCCTTTGTTCTCAGGGATATCGGATATTGATCAGATTAGTAGAATCATCAATGTCCTGGGTGATATAACAGAAGAAACCTTTCCAGGCTGTTCAAACTTGCCAGATTACAACAAGATTTTCTTTAACAAAGTTGAGAAACCGACAGGCCTTGAAGCATGTCTGCCTAACAGATCTCCTACTGAGGTTAGCATTATAAAGCAGCTAATTTGCTATGACACAACAAAGAGGGCCAGTGCTGCTGATCTGTTGAATCATCGGTACTTTACAGAAGAGCCCTTGCCGGCACCTATAGAAGGATTACAAGTCCCAGAATCAATGGATGAGGATGATGCCAGCTCAATGGAAGAATGGGGTAATTACAGGGATGGTGTCTCGGATTCAGACGTTGATGAGTTTGGTAGTATGGATGTCACCAAAACTGACAAGGCTTTCAGCATACGCTTTTCGTGATAAAGATAGACATACGGATCATGTATGTCATGTCCAACTAAGACCATATAATGGTATGTATCTATAATGGTAAGCGATCAAGATTGGGCATTGTTGCGTTGGGTTTTACATTTTCTTTCAGTTCTTATGAAACTTTGTGATTCTTTGTACGACAGAACCAGTTTCCTCCCTGGCAATAATAAAACTGTGGTAATCTAAAGTTCTGATATAAATTTCCATTATGGCAACTGGAAGGACTGTCAATCAAAAGTAAAATAAACTCATCAGAACATCATATTTTGAAGTCCTTTGGTGCCATGAACAATGTTGAGATTTGAGATTAAGGTGCTTGAAAATTATACATTGTAGCAGCAAGAACTGCTCAAACAAAATCCACAAAACTTACTATACGAGTTCTTGTTCTAAAAGTAGTAAGAATCATATGCATGCTAATTTAAACAAACACCTCAAGTCATGCTGGATTCTGAAACTCGACATGATTGGGAAAAATCAAATAGGGCAAAAATATTTTGCCCCGTCACATTGAATATTGCGGTCCTAGTTTAGCCTATTAAAAATATACTAATTAAAAAACTAATTTATCAGCCGGAGACTAATTCACGAGATGAATCTATTAAACTTAATTAGTTCATGATTTGACAATGTGGTGCTACAGTAAATATTTGCTAATGATAGCTTAATTTATTTTAATAGATTCGTCTTAGTAATTAGCATATGGCGCTGTAATTAGTTTTAGGCTAAACTAGTGCCGCAACGTCCAATGTGACAGACAAAAACGAACACCCTAGACGGTTCAGGAGCTTCGTAATTATTCATTGAGGTCCTTTGTTTCAAGGTGTTGGGGTGGGTAGCCCAGACGTGAGGTACCCGTTTTTGCTACAAAGGGCATTCGCCGATCGCCTCAAGGTGTGAAAGCTCGGGAGGCCCGAGGGTTCTCGCACCGGTCTAACTTCTGTGCGAATACGCGGAGCCAAGGCCGAATGACGCTTTTGCCGGAAGACGCACCGAAAAGGAAGACACGCTAGCGAAAAGGGCTTTCGAGCGAAGGCGAACCCGGATAGAAGCCCGCACGAGCACTTGCCTTTGGCACGAAAGAGCGCGGCGCGGCCAAGGGCGCGCTTTCATTCTTCTCCTTGTCCGTGTCACGTGGTTTAATCGCAGGGCGTCAAGGCCATGGCTAAGGAGAAGTGGGCCCACAAGTCGGAAGGAGGAGGTCGCACGTGTCTGGGTCCATCACGAGGAGAAATTAGAAACAGCACCCCTCGGGCTCCGGATGCAGAAGAGGTCGTGGGGCAGTTGGAGAGGGCATATTTGTAATTTGTAAAGGAGTGGTTGGAAGGGCACCCTTGTACTTGTAAGGTCACCAGGCACGCCCAAGCACTCAAATGATAACACAACACCAGGAAGAGATACAAAAGCTGCTGCAGCAAAGGGGTCAGCTGCAGCAACAACTCGCAGCCAGAGCGAGGGAGGACGAAACTCACAATGTCATTCGTCAAGCGGAAGCACAGAGAAGGCAGTTGGAAAAAGAGGTACAGGAGTTGCAAAGGGCTGAAGGAGGCCCACATCTAAGGGTCCAAGAAAACATGTTCATACCACAACGAGAGCAGCCGCCAACTTTCGACAACGCTATCGACGAAACATCTCCGCTCTCAAGAGAGTTGCAAGCACATCCTTGGCCCCTCAATTACAAGCCTCGCGTACCGACTTTCGACGGCAAGGCAAACCCGCGTAAGTTCTTGGCGAGTTACAAGACAGCCGTCTTTTCGACAAGCGGAGACAACCAAGCCTTGGCCAAGTCTCTCATTCTGGCGGTTGAGGATGTTGCCCATGACTCGTACACGACCCTCAAGCCGTTGTCTATCTACTCTTGGGCCCAGTTGAAGGCTAAATTACTCGCCATCTTCCAAGGCTTTCGGGCGAACGTCAAGACTACCTGCAATCTCATGAATTGTACTCAGCAAGATGATGAGCCTTTGTCTGAATATCTCAGGCGCTTCATCCAGCTAAAGGCACAAGCTCCAAACTTGCCGGGAGCCGCGGTAATTGCAGCAGCCATTGAGGGCTTGGGGACGGGGCAGTGCGCTACCCATTTGTCCAGAGAACCGCCCAAGTCAGTCAACGAACTGTTCAAGGTAATGAACGCGTATGCAAGATCAGACGATGACTTTTGACGGCGAAAGGCTGCCCGGTTGATGCAAAGGAAAATGACGAAAGCGGTGCGCCCGCCTCAGGTGCCGAACCAAAGGATTACCAGGCCCTTCCAATCAATCAACACTTTACAAGAAGAACCAACTCAGTCAGCTCCAGACTCAGACAGGCCCAACACAACCAATTTCCAACAACAAAGGGGTTTTGATCAAGCTTTCCACGGTGGACGCGGTGGAAGGGCTAGACGCGGCGGTCGCGATGGAAGAGGGCGCGGAAGGGGAAGTAAGCCCCCGTACTGCGTCATCTGCGACAGTAACTTCAGTCATACCATCCGAGAATGCAAATACAGCAAAATGGCTAAGGAGCTAAAGGACAAAGACCAAGCCTCAGCCTCTGGCGAAAGCTCAAAACACGTTTTCCATAATTCGCACGATCCAGCAGCAGGGATCGTTTCGGGCGGCAGTTATATGAACATGCCCAACATCCCCCCCAGTACTTGTCAGCTCAAAACTTGCATTGGTTCAATCCAGCATATCAGGGTTACCAGTTCCCACTTTTCCCGACTCAATCGATGGCAGTATCTTCGCCCATGCAATATCAGCGCCAACCAACACCACCACTAGTGCTTCCGGCTCAAACTCAGCCCCAGCGACAGCCAACACCACCCAACTTCCATCAGGGGCAGGACGGAGAGAGCGAGCTCAATGCAGTCAACAACATTCTTTCATCACGGGGCCATATTTTCGCCATTACAGGCGGATCCAATTTGGAGCACGAATGTAAAAGAGCAAGAAGGGATTACCATCGAAGAGTATAGACCGTATCACCAAGACTTCTAATGAATAGGCCGGCTTGGTCGCTGATGCCGATATCTTTCGAGAGTCAGATTTCGAAGTCCGTGACCACCGCCAACGTGGTCGGGTTCACCCTGCACAACATCATGATTGACACGGGCAGTTCGGCCGACATTCTGTTCATCAAGGTTTTCGAAGCGATGGGAATGGATAGACGGGGCCTGGATCCAGCCGGCAATTCCCTCTACGGGTTCAGTGGAAGGAAGATCGATGCTATCGGCAAGAAACACATTCTGGTGTCCTTCGCCGAGGGCGAAAGAGTGCGAATTGAAACAGTGACTTTCGACATAGTAAACATGGACTACCCCTACACCGCCATATTCGGCAGGGGTTTCACCATTTCAATGTGGTCATCAAGCAAAGCTACTTATGCATGAAGATGCCATCCCCTTTCGGCGTCATCACCGTGCACGGAGATCAACAAGCTTCCGAAAGAATTGAGGGCAAGAGAACCCCCAGTTACAGCCTGATAAATGAGGTAGCAAAGAAGGACGAAATGGAAACAACCACTGAAGAGCACGCTATTGCTTTTTCGTCGGAAAGCAAGGCCAGAGCAGCCGAGGAAACACTAAGAATTCCACTTGCAGCATCAAGACCCGAAAGGGCTGTGCATGTCGGTTCGAGCATGCCGGAAGAAGAACGGAACGCGTTGGCATCTTTCCTGGCAGACAATGATGATATTTTCGCCTGGTCGGCAAATGATTTGCAAGAAGTCAGCAGGGATCTGGCTCAACATCGCCTAAATGTCGCAAGCGGCTCAAAGCCCCGGAAGCAGAAGCTGAGAAAAATGTCAAACGAAAGGGCAGACGCAGCGAAAGCAGAAGTGCAAAGGTTACTCGATGCGGGAGTCATTCACCCAGTCCAGTACCCCGAGTGGCTTGCGAACGTGGTCCTGGTGAAAAAGAAGAATGGAAAGTGGCGAATGTGTGTCGACTTCATCGACCTCAACAAATGTTGCCCGAAGGACCCATATCCTTTGTCGCGCATCGACAAGCTTGTCGATATCGCAGTCGGTTGTGAAATAATGAGTTTGATAGATTGTTTTTCAGGTTATCATCAAATATGGCTGCATCCTGACGATGAGGAGAAAACAAGCTTTATCACCCCTACCGACACATATTTTTACCGGTGAATGCCGGAAGGGCTAAGAAACGCAGGCCCAACTTTCTCAAGAATGACAGACAAGTTTTTTGAGAGCCAGAAGCAGAAGAAAAATCTATTGGCTTACGTTGATGACGTAGTGGTCAAGAGCGACAAAGAGGAAGACCATCAAGCAGATTTGCTACAAACTTTCGGCAATCTCCGCAAGAGCGGGCTGAAGCTCAATCCAGACAAGTGCATTTTCGGCATCAAGAAGGGAAAGCACTTGGGTTGTTTGGTATCTGCAAGAGGAATTGAAACCAATCCTGACAAAATAACGACAATCATGAACATGCAACCACCATCAAATCGCAAGCAAGTACAGAAGCTGACCGAAAGGTTGGCATCCTTAAATAGATTCATTGCAAGGTTCGCCGAAAAAGGCCTGCCTTTCTTCAGAACCTTGCGCAGCTCCGATCCTTTCGATTGGGGAGAAGAGCTGAAAGGTCCTAGTTTGGTTTTGGTAATTGAGTAACAACTTTAGGTGGACTAATTATGTTTATGTGAGATACATAGGGATTAGTCCATAGGTACATGTGCGTGAGCACTTAAGCCATGGAGGTGAATAGCTTGGACTTGATGTGAAGCTCACACATGTGATGATCATGGAGGAGCTTAATGCACATGAAACATGACATGTTGTCATATGGCTAAGATGGTGAAGATCAAGACAAGACTTGGCTTGATGGACCGGTTGCAAAGGTGAAGGGCAAGTTGGAGGCTTTGAAGCCGTTGGTACCGAGTGTCGGGAGGCTTAAGCAAAGACTTGGCGCCGAAGGACCGAAGCAATGGTGAAGAGCAAGTGAGGCCAAGATCAATGGACCATGGAGGCCATGTGATGATATGAAGTGGATCATATCATTTGATGATAGGTTGGTGCATGTGTTGCATCAACACCGGAGGAGATGGAATGGAATGCACAAGGCAAAGGTATATTTGTAGGGCATTTCATTTCACCAGTCATAGGTGTGTAGAGAAGTTTATGACCGGGTTTAGGATAGATGGCCGTACTATCAAGAGGAGCAAACTTGTTTGCATATCGGTCATCTAGTGCCACTTGAGCGATCTAACATTGCGTTGTTAATAGGATCGAGTGGCGTGGTGAGGGAAAGTGAAAATCCTTTTTAAAATGATTGTGAAAATGCTAACACACATACACATGATGGTGTACACTTGGTGGTGTTGGCACAATTGAAAAGGAAAAGGTGTTGGAGTTGATTTGGATCAACTCGGAGAAGTTTTGGAGGAAGCTTTGGTTGAAAAAGAGATGTGATGGTTCTTGGAATGGAAATCTGTTCTAATCCTTTGTGTTTTGGATCGTGTATTCATGTGGGTTGTGTAGCCCTCTAAATAAGCTTTCCAAAATGTCCAAGATCATCAAAATCGGAATTCGGAGCTAAGAGTTATGACCGTTTTAGCGCGGAGCTCCGGCTAGTAGCGGAACTACCGGGGGACGCGCGGTAGTACCGGTCCGGGGGTCAGTAGTACCGGTCCGGGTGCTGGTAGTACCGATCGGGGCTCCGGAAGTCCCGTTTCGTGCTTAGTTTCTTCCAACGGGCGTCTAAGGGGTTGACCAGAAGTACCGGTGGTCGACCGGTAGTACCGGCCCTGCGAGCGGTAGTACCGGTCAAGGACCAGAGGTACTGCTCAAGAGAAGTAGTCGTTGTGCTGAAGTTCAAAGCCGGGCGGTAGTATCGGCTTGCGGGCGGTAGTATCGGCCTGCGGGCGGTAGTACCGGCCCTGTGGCCTTTTGGTCAATCGGGAGCAGTGAACTATGAAGCTGAATTACCGGTCCGGGACCGGTAGTACCAGCCCGCTGACCGGTAGTACCGGTAGTGCGTACCGGTTGTACTGGTGGTCTTCGTGGAGCTTGTTGACGATCCTTACGGTCAATATTATACCATCAACTAATGCATAGAATGATATGAAATGAACCATAAAGCATAGTTGTAGGGTTTGATTCTAACAAGTTCCACGAGTTGTGTTGTTCTCACTTGTATTGTAGGGTTATCAATATTTCACTATATAAAAGTATCTCAAGTGATGAAACAGAACACACCATTGCGTAGAGCTCATCGAGACGATCGAAACGGACATATGGTTTGCTACAATTGGAGTCCCGACGAGAGAGTCCTGGTTGGATACGACTTGGAAGCTTCTAGAACAACCTGGAGTGATCACCAAGCAACATAATTCAGGGGCTAAACTGACATATCCAACAACTTTGGTGAATTACTGTCTTCTAAGGAGTTTTCCAACAGATGGAAAGAGGTAGAGTCCTATTCCAACATGATGAATCGCGCAAACAGATGGCAAGTCGTGTTAGGGCAACAAGGGAGGTTCCAGAAGACACCACGTCAAAGGAGGGATGGGGTGGCCGCCAGGTGGGGTCGGCCGGCCCCATCCCTAGGCCGGCTGGCCTGGGCCAGGAAGCTCCTCGGCCCATCTTCGTGGAGCGTGCCCTAAAAGACCTCCTCGACGTATCTCAACCCTAGTTCAAGGTTGGTTTGATCCGAGGGCTGCGATTCATCCTTAGGGGCTATAAAACCAGACCTAGACCCCCCCTGGGGAAGCATCTCCATCTTCATCTTCATTGTTCATCTACATATCCAACTTTAAGTTTTAAAGTAGAAGTAGAGATCCCTCTAGTTGATTTAGATCTAGTTCTAGTTCTTCTTCTAGTTCTAGTTCTTCTAGTTCTAGTTCTAGTTCATCTAGTTGTAGAGAGTTATCCAAAGATTAGAATTAGAAGAGAGAGAGAGGTATTAGAGGAGGATTAGAAGGAGCCCCAGCCTGTCGGATCTACTTCTTCAACTTGTACCTGCAGATTCAAGTTCGTCAAGAGCTTGGATCAGGATATTCTTCGGTCATCATCTTCTAATTATCAGTAAGCATTCTTGTTCTTATGATTCTTCTGGCTTGCAACTCTAATTAGAGTACTAACTCTAATTAGAGTAATCTAATTCAAGTAGCTAGGGATTAGAGTAGTCGTGTAAGCATGGTGCTTAGACTCGGTTACTTGCATAGTGTAACCTATATTCCGGACCGGTGGAAGCTCGCGGGTGTGACTCTTATAGGCCTGTTGAATCTTCCATAGTCCACCTACCGTCTATAGGACTAGCAAGAGTATATTACTTGGGAACAACCATACTCTAGATGTGGTCTCCCAACGTAATCCACAGTTGAATAGTAATCGCATAGGTTTCTGAGATTAAAGCTGGTAACTCTAGTTATCCCCTTTATCTTTAGTGTTTCTGTTTTTGTTAGTGCTCAGGGTTTAAGCAATAGACTTAAGACAATCATCCGTTCCTTTGGGTTCGATATAAAACTGGGTCTACACATCTGGTGAAGTGTGGGTATCTAATATGTGCGCTTGCGGATTTATCTCTAGTGTTCTGATAACATACCCTAGCATTACTAGTGCCGTTGCCAAGGGCGACTTTGGTAGCGACAGTAGTAAGTGTCAACAAGCATTTCTGGCGTCGTTGCCGGGGAACGGTCGAGAGATGATCTTAAGTCTGCTTAAACTTGTAATTATACTTTTATCTTTCCTTTTTTTGTCCCAGTCTTTTCGTCATTATTTTTGTGTTTATTCTTATGAATGTTGTTTTTGAATTCCACTCTTATCTATCACTACCCCATGAGTGCAAGATATAGCCAGTAGAATCTTTAATCCTATCATAATACCTAGGTATTCTTGTCACTAACCTTTCCAGGTCTGGAGCAGAAAAGAACGAAGGAACAACAAACACAAGGTATCACTACTAGAGAACAGGCCTTTGGACGATCTGTCAATTGAGCTTTAGTCTCGGCCAAAAATTGTGTCCGGGGCTAAAGATCTTTAATCCCGGTTGGTAACACCAACCGGGGCTAAAGGTGAATCTTTAGCCCTGGTTGGTATTACCAACCCGGACTAAAGGTCCTGGACCTTTAGTCCCGGTTGGTAATACGAACCGGGGCTAAAGGGTGAACCTTTAGCCCCGGTTGGTGTTACCAACCGAGACTAAAGGTCCTTTTACCCCCGGTTGGTGTTACCAACCGGGGCTAAAGGTCCTTCCCGAGTGGATTCAAAAGGAAAACGTCCAGAACTACATCACGTGAGTTGTGTAGCTCAGTTGGTAAGCGTGCCTGAGGCGAGAGGTGCTGAGTTCGAATCTCACAGATCCACATTTATTTTTTCTCCTATAACCTTTAGCCCCGGTTGAATGCACCCGGGACTAAAGGCCCGGGACCTTTAGTCCCGGATTCTTAGTCCCGGTTGGCATACCCGGGACTAAAGGCCCGTTTCAGCCGGGACTAAAGGCCCTTTCTCTAGTAGTGTATGTCCAACCAATCATCATGTAACATTGAATACATTCATCCAATCTTGATTTGTGCAAAATCCAAGCTTGGGGAATAGACTTTCTAATAACATCTCTTGCCATGTTGCTATGTTGGTTGTCCCTACCTTTAAGATATGCTCATATACTAATCATGCTCTTTCATCACTATCTGAATAAATCTCTATAATGCTTTCATGTTACCTTCATTCGCTATATTATATGTTTAGGTTTGGAGTACTTTCATACATCTCTTAAATTAAGCATGGTGCCTAGTTTAGGAGTGGTGATCTTGCTTTCAAAGGCTTTTAATTTAAGCGCTTAGGTTAAAATGCCTTCCTAGATCAAATTAGACATGGTGTCTAGGTTGATTTTTGAGCCGATAGTATGCTATAGTGGATGTTGGATATTTTGTTGGACTAACCCCTGCAGGCAAACTTTCAATATCAATTTGGGAAAGTCCGGAGATGAACTCACATTGGAGATGAAGAGACACATGAACTTCAACAACTTTTGCACAATGAAGACTCAGCTCATTCATCATGGATGAAAGAACTGTGAGTATTGTAGTTTATTTTGTTTTGTCTTCTACTGCAAGTTATCTTTTGCCTCGAATCATGTTAAAGTGCAGCCAACACATACTAGTCTATGCTAAAGTAATCCTTAAAGAAAATATTTTTGTTAGCATAGATGCAAAATACATAAGTTGTGGACAACAACCCATGCTTCAAATTCTTGCAATCCTTCGGGTATATGTCCACTAACATTATGCAGGAGAGAGATTTTGTCCATCCATGGTTTGGTCTAAACATTGAAGATCCAAAACCCAAACCATAGACACACAAACCTACTCTCAGATCATGAATGGTGCTGGCAATAGCCTAGCTTTGAGTCTTGCTTGGGCACTGCTGACAACAGGATGCAACTTACCTCGTATGAGACAACCTATGCCCGCAATCATCATTGTCCAAGACATCAAGACAAGAAGTGAGAAGTTATCCTCTTTTCTAATCAAGAGCTGGCTTGGGAGATAAGATGGTACCACTACAACGATAGCAAGATTTACAAGTCAAACACATGTACATGTTATTTGGGAGTCTATCTACCTCACAAGCCAGCCTGGGAGAGACAATTCCGTTGTCTAGATGTGCTTCACAATCAAGGAGAGGAAAGAGAAATCCAGCTTCAAGACATATTGATCTCCTACCTACCACTTTGATCAGTACAAACCGCTAGATGCTGCCCCAGTCGAGAAGAAGAATATGATCCACCACTCATTCTTGGAAGATCATTCTTGAACACCATCAATGTTATCATCTTTACCGGACCTAGAGAAGTCAACTTTTGGATCTTTCGCTGCATCTTCAACATCTACATCACTTATGAGCAGCCAAAGAGAACCAAGAGAAGACGTCGAAGGGAGAACCAATTGCCAAGAATTGAGGAGGGCATCATGAAGGATGAAGCCACTACACCACAAGAATTATAAGATGGAGAGATAATACCTGAGCTAGCAAATCAAGAAGAAACAGCCGATAAGATCTGCATCGTCTAGACACTATTGAGAGAACAAGTCTCAATGGTGACACTACAAGACAAAGACTCTCATGGAGGCACTCGAGTAGCAGCGCTAATTTGAAGTCTCTTGTCAACCCAATAATTAAAAGGAAAATAAGAAAGGTTGATAAGAGAAAAATGTGGAACTGTCCCTACAAAATTAAGACAAGAAAGAAAGAGGATCCTAGTCAGCATACAAGAGGAACAATGCGCCTCCACTGATAAGTGGACACATAGAGAAGGAAGGTCGATACCTCTAAAGATGATTCCACCGTGATCTTCCTCCTCTCAAGGACACTATGAGACAAGCAAGAGAAGACAAACCAGTCATGAACAACAACCAGCTAGACAAGAGAAGCTTCCACAAGGTGGTTCGGCACAATCACTCTCCAATGACAAAGTAACATTTCAAGGACACACTCTTGAGCAGAACATGGAGAAGTTTGTCACTCCCAAATTCTACAGAGTGAAGGTCCTAGATCTACAAGAACATGCACATTAAGCAAGATGCTGCTAGCTTCCACAATTAACGCTTCACTTCAAACGGCTGGGCGAACGAAGAACATGAGTGACACCATATCAAGAGACATAAACAAGAAGGAATGATGGAAGACGTCGTAGTCAGAATTAGAGATCATGAAGTCCCCACAGACTTCTTGATCCTCGACATAGGAGAAGACGATGATGTCCACCTCATCCTAGGAAGACCATTCCTCTACACTACAAGTGCAATCATCTACAAGAGGAAATCCATTTTCACTTTCCTAGAGAAAACGTACGATGCTACTTCATCAACTACATACCCAATGAAGCACTCAAGAAGAACAGTAGTGAAAGACGCCGCTCTCAACGCCAAAGAAGACAAGTCATCAAGAATAGAGAGGTCAATCATGAATAAGAAGTTGTCGACACTATCCCAGAAAAGAAAGAAGAAGACAAACCTCAAGACAGTGAACCATAGGAAGTGAAGTCTCAGACCAAGAAAGTATGGAAGAAAAAGTCTGCACCTAAGAGGTACAATCAATAACAACTTTCCAAACGTCTGATATACCTTGGGAGGTCTGAACCAAGGGAAGGTCCGGTTCGTCGGACCGAAATATCCGAACCTTCGCCAAAAGGTAAAAATCGGTAGTTATCCTCGTATTTATTTTCCTGCATTTTTCTCATATTTAATCCATAATCATTTCTTGCATCATCATATTTAATTTACAAACATTTTAATTTCTACATTGCATTAGAAAGAAAATAAAAATATTTTACTTATTGCACTACATCATAAACCATGAAGCCCCATGTGAATAATTCTATGGTGTGTAAAAACCCGCAGGAATGTTCACTGTGGTGGCATAAAAAAATATAAGAAAAATAAATATGCATTCATTTTGTTGTATTTTCTCTTGCATCATAAAAAATATTAAAATACAAAAATATTCAAAAAGAGATCTTACTCAAATTCTGGACAACTCAGGCTTGAGTGGCCAACCACTAATGCTTAATCTGTTCCACAAGTTTTGTTGTCTATTTGAGTTTCACAGGATTTGAATGACCAAGAAAAGCTGACGAGCAAGTAAATGTTTCATCCACTACTGGAGCACTGTTTCAATAACCATCAACTTCAATCAAAGCTCTGATAGAGGAAGGACATATCTACTGCCAGTCTGCTACATTGCAAGATCGAACGACTACGTCAACATTTAGCTTGGGGAAGGCATCCCCATGTATCCACGTAAGTACCCTTCTCCTCTTAAGTTTTTCATTCTATAAATAAATTCAAAATAAAAAAATGTGAACACATGAAGGCTCACTCTTAAAAAGAAAAAGAAAAAAATATAGACACATGAAGGCTCACCATTAATAAAAAAAGAGAAAAAAATATGTGGGCACATGAAGGCTCACCATTAATTAAAAAAAAGAGACAAAAATATATGGGCACATGAAGACTCAATGCTATTAAGGGAACCAGCTTGGGGGAGATGCACCCCCGCTATCTTCACGATTTAGGTATGTCTTTATTATTATTATTATTATTATTATTATTATTGTTGTTGTTGTTGTTGTTGTTGTTGTTATTATTATTATTATTATTATTATTATTATTATTATTACTACTATTAGCTTTTATATTATATCTTAAAGTGTGTTAGATTAAATAAATAAAACAGTGTGTCTAGTTTGTTTTAAGAAGTTGATGACCAAAGAAGAACCCTCTCTCTCTAATCTTTTGCATGGAAATGATGAATAGTCGCTCTATCTAATTTCTTTCAAGTACCTAGGCTTCAAAGCATGAGTTCTCCTAATTAATAATGATGCATTAAAATAAAATTAAATGCATGGTTGGCATATACTTGATCTAAGGTCTAGGTAATTGGGATTTGACATGTGATGATCTAAGCTGATATTATCTTGTTCTAAACAACACTAGAGTTCCGGAGATTTCTCAATATGAACATGACTAATAATTGCATTGAGTTAAATTAAGCTTTGTGACCCTATGAGAAGTTATCATGCCATTGAATTGAGATCATTTACAAATTTTATCCATGTTTCGCATAAATTCTCATAATTATCTGTTGCTATCCTCTCAGAAGTTTGTTGGAAGCATGTGACTATTAAAAAAAGGAAGAGAAAAAAAGGGGGAAGATGTGAGGAAATAAAAAGGGACAAGTGTCCAAAACCTCAAAAAGATAGATCTCGAGGAAATAAAAAGGGACAAGTGTCCGAAACCTCGAAAAAATGGGCACGTGCCCGATAGTAGAATTAGCCTGATAGCCATATGTCTGTGATAAATAGAAGAGAATGATATATTTAAAAGAGCATCCGACTCCATTTTCCATACACATGCACTTCTAAATTCAATGGTTGGTTGACTTTCTCTTTGGATCCATTGTTTAATTTGACAACACGTGTATTGAAGCTTTTGAAAATTAATTAAAACTCCGAGATAAAGGTGAAGTGAAAGAGCTAGAGATATAATGGTTGATTTGATCATTCTATCTTTTAATTACTCAAGATCTAAGGTAAAAATAATAAGACCGATGAAGAATAACATGATATATTTCAGAGGATTTTTGTTTAACAGCAGGTGTACTTGTTGGAAGTGAAGATATTGCAGCAACTCCTGATCCATTGTTATGTTTTGGTTTTGCTAAGGGTAAGCTTGGGGGAACTTGTTGATGGTCCTTACAATCAATATTATACCATCAACTAATGCATAGAATGATATGAAATGAACCATAAAGCATAGTTGTAGGGTTTGATTCTAACAAGTTCCACGAGTTATGTTGTTCTCACTTGTTTTGCAGGGTTATCAATATTTCACTATATAAAAGTATCTCAAGTGATGAAACAGAACACACCATTGCGAAGAGCTCATCGAGACGATCGAAATGGACATATGGTTTTCTACAATTGGAGTCCCGACGAGAGAGTCATGGCTGGATATGACTTGGAAGCTTCTAGAACAACCTGGAGTGATCACCAAGCAACATAATTCAGGGGCTAAACTGACAGATCCAACAACTTTGGTGAATTACTGTCTTCTAAGGAGGTTTCCAGCAGATGAAAAGAGGTAGAGTCCTATTCCAACACGATGAATCACGCAAACAGATGGCAAGTCACGTTAGGGCAACAAGGGAGGTTCCAGAAGACACCATGTCAAAGGAGGGATGGGGCGGCCGCCAGGTGGGGCCGGCCGGCCCCACCCCTAGGTCGGCCGGCCTAGGCCAGGAAGCTCCTCGGCCCATCTTCATGGAGCATGCCCTAATCGACATCCTCGATGCATCTCAATCCTTGTTCAAGGTCGGTTTGATCCGAGGGCTGCGGTTCAGACTTAGTGGCTATCTTCTAAGGAGGTTTCCAGCAGATGAAAAGAGGTAGAGTCCTATTCCAACACGATGAATCACGCAAACAGATGGCAAGTCGCGTTAGGGCAACAAGGGAGGTTCCCGAAGACACCATGTCAAAGGAGGGATGGGGTGGCCGCCAGGTGGGGCCGGCTGGCCCCACCCCTAGGTCGGCCGGCCTGGGCCAGAAAGCTCCTCGGCCCATCTTCATGGAGCATGCCCTAATCGACCTCCTCGACGCATCTCAATCCTTGTTCAAGGTCGGTTTGATCCGAGGGCTGCTGTTCAGACTTAGGGGCTATAAAACCAGATCCAGCCCCCCCTGGGTAGGCATCTCCATCTTCATCTTCATTGTTCATCTACATATCCAACTTTAGGTTTTCATGTAGAAGTAAAGATCCCTCTAGTTGATTTAGATCTAGTTCTAGTTCTTGTTCTAGTTCTAGTTCTTCTAGTTCTAGTCCCAGTTCATCTAGTTGTAGAGAGTTATCCAAATATTAGAATTAGAAGAGAGAGAGAGTGAGAGGTATTAGAGGAGGATTAGAAGGAGCTCCGGCCTGTCAGATCTACTTCTTCAACTTGTACCTAGGGATTCAAGTTCGTCAAGAGCTTTGATCAGGATATTCTTCAGTCATCATCTTCAAATTATCAATAAGCGTTCTTGTTCTTATTATTATTCTGTCTTGCAACTCTAATTAGAGTACTAACTCTAATTAGAGTACTCTAACTCAAGTAGCTAGGGAATAGAGGAGTAGTCATCGTGTAAGCGTGGTGCTTAGACTCGGTTACTTGCATATTGTACCCTATATTCTGGACTAGTGGTAGCTCGTGGGTGTGACTCTTATAGGCCTGTTGAATCTTCCATAGTCCACCTCCCATCTATAGGACTAGCAGGAGTATATTACTTGGGAACAGCCATACTCTGGATGTGGTCTCCCAACGTAATCCATAGTTGAATAGTAATCACATAGCTTTCTGATATTAGAGCTGGTAAGCCTAGTTATCCCCTTTATCTTTAGTGTTCCTATTTTTGTTAGTGCTCAGGGTTTAATCAGTAGACCTAAGACAATCATTTGTTCCTTTGGGTTCGATATAAAACTGGATCTACACATCCAGTGAAGTGCGGGTATCTAATCTGTGCGCTTGCGGATTTATCTCTAGTGTTCTGATAACATACCCTAGCATTACTAGTGTCGTTGCCAAGGGTGACTTTCGTAGCGACGATAGTAAGTGTCAACAGAGCTCGGGAAAAAATGGGGAACGACTAGTTGTCTTTCCCCCCTCTATATATAGCAGTTGAGGTCGGTCGTGGGCTGGCTGCTGAGCACCCTAGGGACTTTGTGTCCGGGCTTGGGTGTGCCTGAGGGCCCTCTAACACACATATGCTTTGTGTTGATCCGATTGTGTGAGAGAGATCGCTAGTGCGTTGCTTTGAGAGATTCCATCGAGTGACACTAGGTGGTCGAGTTGCAAGCCGGTGGTGCTTATTACTCTTGGAGGTTGCCACCTCCTAGACGGCTTGGTGATTGAGACTTCGTCGTGAAGGTCGCGTGAAGATTGTGCGTAGCTCCGGAGAAAGCTTTGTGAGGGTCATTGTGCTCGCCCCGCGGGAGATCGCGAAGAGCAACTCTAGTGGAGAGAGGTGCGAAGAGCGCCAAGTGGTCCGGCCGGATCGAAGGCTAGAGCTCTTGGTGAGCACTCCATCGTGGAGAGCGTGACTTGGGGTCACCACTAGCAAGAGGATCGGCGACAACCTTGGGCTTGCCTCAACGGGGACTAGCTTGGTGGCAACCACGTGAACCTCGGTGAAAAAATCACCGTGTCTACTTCGTGTTCATCTTCTCGGTGGTTTGCTATCTCCATTCACTAGCCCGTATCTCCTTCTCATACCTGTGCTAGTGTTGAGTTGTTGCTCTTGTAACTAGTTCGCTTGTGCTTGCTAGTTACCTTCTTTGCTTGTTTAGCTTAGAAGTAGCTCTCTTGCGTGACTAGTTGACTTGTAGTCTTGCTAGTCACATTGCTTAGTTTGTGTAGCTAAGTTGAGCTCTCTAATTTGGCTTGTGTAGCCTTGTTATTGAGCATTGCTAGTGAGCTTAGGAGCTTTGTTCTTTTGCTTACTAGACTATGTAGGAGCTCCCCGGTGTTTGACGTACTAGTTGCATAGGTTTGTGTGACCTTGCTTCTAAAATTGTTTAGGTGAGCTCTAGCTAGCCCGACACCTTATTTGCTTTGTTTAGGATCTTTTATAAGGTGCTAAAGAGTATAGGTAGAGGGGTGTAGTCTTGGCTAGACCGATAGTTTAATTCCGCATTTGTTACGGTTAGCCGGTACGATTAATTTTTAGAAAGGACTATTCACCCCCTCTAGTCCGCCATCTCGACCCTTCAATTGGTATCGGAGCCGAGGTCTCTCATTTGTGGTCTTCACCGACCCAAGAGGATGGTGACTAGTTGGTTAGATGTTGAGTGTGACACACATATTTTTGATGGCACACACTATGCACGGTGGAAACTTCATATGCTTGATCATTTCCGTGCTTTTAATCCAAAGTTTTGGTGGATCGTTGTTGTTGGTTTTACTCATGCCTTGGATGAGAGTAATCTAACCCAAGCGCAAGAGGATTGCCTAACAATCGATGCACAAGTCGAATGTTTTCTAACAAATGCTTTGTAAGATGAGATATTTGGCAGGGTGATGACTTCGGTGAGTGCCCATGATATGTGGATGGCACTCAAATATCTCTATGGTGGATTCTCTATTTGGGATGATGGCAAATTCAAGGAGGATGATCACATGGAGATGGCACATGAGGATGATGAGCATGACCATAACTTGGTGATTGTGGAAGACTGCTCCACCTCATGCTCAAGTGATGATGATGATGATCAATCCACAAGATCACTTGACAAAGATGATGGCTATGAGAGTGACGTCTCTACAAGCTCTCCCTCTACACCACATTGCTTCATGTCACACGATGACACTAAGTTATCAATTGCAAATGTGGTTGTTGATTCTGATGATCCAAACTTTGAGCTTGTATGTGGACTCACTGTTGACACTGGTTATCTATTAAAATTAAAGGATAAATAAATATAAAAGGGCATGAATTCAGTCACCAACAAAGGTTTAGGGTTTTAATTGACAATATTCCATGAGTTTTGGTGAATTGTGATTCTGCAGGGACTAAACCAGGAAACCAGCACTGATTGCTTCCCCTAGAAGGAAACCGACGTGAGATAACGCAACCGGCACATCAAGAATATTCTAGAAGACTCCAGAGGACAACAGAAGACACCAGGAGGTCGGGCACCGCGGGACCCTGCGAGGTGGGACCGACCGGTCCCACCACGAGACCGACAGGTCTCCCCCCGGGCCCGCTGGCTTCCGTCTTCTGCAAGCTCCCTCCACCGCCTCCTAGGATGCATCTCCACCGTCCCTGAAGTCGGTTTGATCCAACGGTGGGCGACAAACGTGACGCGGATTGATGACATGGCGATTCCTTGCCCCCTACTCCACCTCGGGCTATATAAGCAACCCCAGACCCCCCTCTCCAGCATCTCCATCTTCATTATTCATCTCCACATCAGAAACTAGGGTTTCAATTAGAAGTAGAGGTCCCTCTAGATGAATCTCTTCTACTTCATCTAGAATTAGATCTAGTTCATCTAGTTGTAATCAAGAGCCAGCTATCAAGTAGAAGACTAGTTACCCCTCTAGTTAGGTTTAGAACCTAGTCTTATATTAGAACTAGAAGAGAGAGAGAGAGGAAGAGATCAAGAAGGAGCTCTGGCCTATCGGATCAACTTCTTCATCTTGTACCTGCGGATTCAAGTTCATCTTCAACTTGCTTCAGCGATTGTTTCGGTAATCAACGTCTATATTTAACTTTGAGCCATTGTTCTTATTATTCTTAAGGTTTGTGACTCTCTTTTGAGTGCTTTAATTCTAAGTTGCTCTAGAGTTAAATTAGTTGGATAGTGTAAGCGTGGTGCTTAGACTTGATAGCTCATCATAAATGCCTCCTATAACACCGGTATTAGTGGTTGTTCGCAAGGGTGACTCTTATATCCTTGTTGATTCTTCTATAGTCCACTTACCCGTGTGTAGGCTCGGTAGGATTATACATTTGCATAAAAGACTCATCCTCTATTTGTGACCTTTTATGGCAACTTCCCCACTAAGAATAATATAAACATATCACTCTTAAATTGGAATTAGACAGCCTTAGTGATCCCCTCTATACTTCTAGATTCTCCGTCCTTGTTAGCTACTCAGGGGATAGACTTTAAGACTTAACACTATCCGTTCCTTTGGGTTCGATATTAAAACTGGGTTACTCCGGTGAAGTGCTACATCAGTAGATTTTATCTGTGCGCTTGCGGATAAAGTAGGGTGTGCGTTAATTTATACCAACAAGCATTTCTGGCGCCGTTGCCGGGGAATGGTAGATCATCTTAAGTCTTAGTTTAACCTTGTAATCATACTTTTATCTTTTCCTTTTTTGTCCCAGTCTTTTCGTTATTTTTGTTTTCATTCTTATGAATGTTATTTTTGAATTCCACTCTTATCTATCACTACCCCATGAACGCAAGCTATAACCAGTAGAATCCTTACACCCCATCATAATACCTGGTTATGATCTATGCCTACCTTTCTGCTACACTGTCCTTGTAATGAGCATAGAAATATAATTATGAAAATATTCCTTCGGGTATTCTTGTCACTAACCTTTCCAGGTCTGGAGCAGAAAAGAACGAAGGAACAACAAACACAAGGTATGTCCCACCAATCATCATGCAACATTGAATTACATTCATCCAATCTTGATTTACAAAATCCAAGCTTGGGGAATAGACTTTCTAAGAATATTTCTTGCCATGTTGCTATGTTGGTTGTCCCTACCTTTAGGATATGCTCATATACTAATTATACTCTTTCATCACCATCTGAATAAATCTCTAAATGCTTTCATGTTATCTTTATTTGCTATAGTATATACTTTGGTTTTGAAGTATTATCATACACCTTTTAAATTAGGCATGGAGCTTATTTTAACTGTTTTCATGAATTAAAGTAAGACATGGTGTCTGGTTTGATTATTGAGCTAAAAGGTGTGCTGATTTTACCTCTAAAGGCTTTTAAATTAAGTATGGTGCTTAGGTTAAAATGCCTTCCTAAATCAAATTAGACGTGGTGTCTAGGTTGATTTCTGAACTGATAGTATGCTATAGTAGATATTGGATATTTTGTTGGACTAACCCCTGCAGGGAAACTTTCAATATCAATTTGGGAAAGTCCGGAGATGAACTCACACTGGAGATGAAGCAAGGCGTACAATGAACTTCAACAATTTTGCACAATGAAGACTCAGCTCATTCATCATGGATGAAAGAACTATGAGTATCAAAGTTTATTTATTTTGTCTTCTACTGCAAGTTATCTTTTGCCTTGAATCATGTTAAAGTGCAGCCAACGCATAAAATACTAGACTATGCTAAAATAATCCTAAAAAAATCTCCTTATTAGAATAGATGCAAAATACATATGTTGTGGACAACAACCCATGCTTCAAATTCTTGCAATCCTTCGGGTATATATCCACTAACGTTATGCAGGAGAGAGATTTTGTTCATCCATGGTTTGGTCTGAACATTGAAGATCCAAAACCCAAACCTACACTCAGATCACAAACGGTGCTAGCCTAGCTTTGAGTCTTGCTTGGGCACTGATGACAAACAGGATGCAACCTACCTCATATGAGACAACCTATGCCTGCAATCATCATTATCCAAGACATCAAGACAAGAAGTGAGAAGTTATCCTCTTTTCTAATCAAGAGCTGGCTTGGGAGACAAGATGGTACCACTACAACAATAGCAAGATCTACAAGTTAAACACATGAACATGTTGTTGGGAGTCCATCTACATCACAAGCCAGCCTGGGAGAGACAATTTCGTTGTCTAGATGTGTTTCACAATCAAAAGGAGGAAGGAGAAAACCACTTCAAGACATATTGATCTCCTACTCACCACTTTGATCAGTACAAACCACTAGACACTGTCCCAGTCGAAAAGAAGAATATGATCCACCACTCATCCTTGGAAGATCTTTCTTGAACACCATCAATGTTATCATCTTTGCTAGACCTGGAGAAGTCAACTTTTGGATTTTTCGCTGCATCTTCAACTTCTACATTACTCATGAGCAGCCAAAGGGAACCAAGAGAAGACCTGGAAGGGAGAGCCAACTGCCAAGAATTGAGGAGGGCATCATGAAGGATGAAGCCACTGCACCACAAGAGTTAGAAGATGAAGAAATTACCTGAGTTAGCAAATCAAGAAGAACAGCCGATAAGATCTCCATTATCTAGACACTGTTGAGAGGACAAGTCTCAGTTGTGACAATATAAGACAAAGACTATCATAGGGGCACTCGAGTAGCAGCTCTAATTTCAAGTCTCTTGTCAACCCAATAATTAAAAGGAAAACAAGAAAGGTTGACAAGAGAAGAATACAAAATTGTCCCTACATCCTCATAGTACAGAATTAATACAAGAAAGAGAGAGGATCCTAGTCAGCATACTCGAGGAACAATACACCTTCACTGATAAGTCAACACAAGAGAAGAAAGATCGATACCTCTAAAGATGATTCCACTACGATCTTCCTCCTCTCAATCACACTGTGAGACGAGCAAGAGAAGACAAGCCAGCTAGACAAGAGAAGCTTCCACAAGATGGTTCAGCACAATCACTTTCCAATGACAAAGTAATATTTCAAGGTAAGTGACCATCACTTTAAAAAGTTTCTCTTTGATTCTGGAATGAACATAAATAAAGAACAAAACAGGTTTAAGTTGCACCTCACTTGATCCAACCTAATCAACTCAACATGTTTAGTCCTTTGATCTTTGCTTTACTCTCTTGAACGTCACTGACTTAACTAAATGAGCTAAAATGTTGTGCATCTAACCTTTGGAAGATGATATATCTCAATTATAAAAAGATCAACACTTTATGCATAGATTATCCTTCCTTGGGTTAAGTAATTTGATCTATTAAATATTTTAAGATGCTACTTTCATGCTCATCCTCTAATCCTATCACTCATATAAAGATTGAATAGAACATATAAACAACAAGTTTGTCTTGTGCAATGTGCCTAAGGTTAAAGGGGAATAAACAAAACTTTTGGTTTTGTTGGTGTTTTTCCACCAACAGAGCCCATGCACTTGATCTCTACCTTGTCTTTATGAGCAGGACACACTCTTGAGCAAACACGGAGAAGTTTATCACTCCCAAATTCCACAAAGTGAAGGTCCTAGATCCACAAGAACATGCACACTGAGCAAGATGCTGCCAGCGTCCACAATTAACGTTTCAATTCAAACTGCTAGACGAACAAACGACATGAGTGACACCATATCAAGAGGTATAAACAAGAAGGAATGATGGAAGACGTCATAGTCAGAATTAGAGGTCATCAAGTCCCCACAGACTTCTTGATCCTCGACATGAGAAGACGTTGATGTCCACCTCATCCGAGGAAGACCATTCCTCTACGCTACAAGTACAATCATTTACAAGAGGAAATCCATTCTCACTTCCCTGGAGAAAAGGCACGATACAACTTCATCAACTACATACCCAATGAAGCACCCAAGAAGAACAGAAGTGAAAGACACCGCTCTCAACGCCAAGAAAGACAAACTGTCAAGAATAGAGAGGCCAATCACGAAGAAGAAGCTATCGACACTGTCCCAGAAAAGAAATAACAAGAGAAACGTCAAGAACAGTGAACCACAAGAAGTGAAGACTCAGACCAAGAAAGTATGAAAGAAAAAGTCTGCACCTCGGAGGTACAATCAATAACAACTTTCCAAACGTCTGGCATACCTTGGGATGTCTAAACCAAGGGAAGGTCCGGTTCATCGGACCTAAATATCCGAACCTTCGCCAAAAGGTAAAAATCGGTAGTTATCCTCATATTTATTTTCCTGCATCTTTCTCATATTTAATTCTTAGTTATTTATTGCATCATCATATTTAATCAATGCATCATCATATTTAATTCACAAACATTTTAATTTCTGCATTGCATTAGAAAAGAAAATATTGCATTTGTTACACTACATCGTAAACCATGAAGCCCCATGTGAATAATTCTATGGTGTGTAAAACCCACAGGAATATTCACCGTGGTAGCATATAAAAAAATATATAATAATAATAATAATACTAAAAATAAATATGCATACATTCAACCTGTTGCATTTTCTCTTGCATCATAAAAATATAAAAACATAAAGAGATTTTACTGAAATTCTGGACAACTAAGGCTTGAGTGGCCAACCGCTAATGCTTAATCTGTTCCACAAGTTTTGCTGTCTATTTGAGTTTCACAGGATTTAAAAGGCCAAGAAAAGCTGACGAGCAAGTGAATGTTCCATCCACTACTGAAGCACTGTTTCAATAACCATCAACCTCAATCAAAGCTCTAATAGAGGAAGGACATATCCACTGGCAGTCTGCTACATTACAAGATCGAACGACTACGTCAACATTCAGCTTGGGGGAAGGCGCCCCATGTATCCACGTAAGTATCTTTATCCTCTTAAGTTTTTCATTCTATAAATAAATTCAAAACACCAAAAATATGTGAGCACATGAAGGCTCATCCCTAAAAAGAAAAGAACAAAAATATGTGGGCACATGAAGGCTCACCATTAATTAAAAAAAGAGACAAAAATATATGGGCACATGAAGGCTCAACACTAGTAAGGGAACCAGCTTGGGGGAGACGCACCCCCGTTATCTTCGCGATTCAGGTATGTCTTTATTATTATTATTATTATTACTACTACTACTATTATTAGCTTTTATTTTATATCTTAAAGTGTGTTAGATTAAATAAATAAAATAGTGTGTAAGAAGCTGATGACCAAAGAAGAACCTGCTCTCTCTAATCTTTTGCATGGAAATGATGAATAGTTGCTCTATCTAATTTCTTTCAAGTACCTAGCCTTCAAAGTATGAGTTCTCCTCATTAATAATGATGCCTTAAAATAAAATTAAATGCATGCTTGGCAAATACTTAATCTAAGGTCCAGGTAATTGGGATATGACATGTGATGATCTGAGCTGCTATTATCTTGTTCTAAACAACACTAAAGTTCCGGAGATTTCTAAATATGAATATGACTAATAATTGCATTGAGTTAAATTAAGCTTTGTGACCCTGTGAGATGTTATCTTGCCATTGAATTGAGATCACTTACACATTTCATCCATCTTCCGCATAAATGCTCATAATTATCTGTTGCTACCCTCTCAGAAGTTTGTTGGAAGCATGTGGCTATTAAAAGAAAAAAAGAAAAAAAAGAGAGAAAAGAAAAGAAAAAAAAGAGATCCGAGGAAATAAAAAGCGACAAGTGTCCGAAACCCCAAAAAGATAGATCCCGAGGAAATAAAAAGGGACAAGTGTCCGGAACCTCGAAATAAAAAAAAGAAAGAAAAAGAAAAAATGTTAGAAAAAATGGGCACGTGCCCGGTAGTAGAATTAGCCTAATAACCATATGTCTCTGACAAACAGAAGAGAGTGAGTACATTCAAAAGCATCCGACTCCATTTTTCTATACACATGCACTTCTTGATTCAATGGTTGGTTGACTTTATCTTTGGATCTATTGTTTAATTTGACAACACATGTATTAAAGCTTTTGAAAATCAATTAAAACTCTGGGATAAAGGTGAAGTGAAAGAACTAGAGACATAGTGCTTGATTTGATCATTCAATCTCTCAATTATTCAAGATCTAAGGTAAAAATAATAAGCCCCATGAAGAATAACATGATATGTTTCGGAGAATTTTTGTTTAACAACAGGTGTACTTGTTGGAAGTAAAGATATTGTAGCAACTCCTGATCCATTGTTAAGTTTTGGTTTTGCTAAGGGACTAGCAAAAGGTAAGCTTGGGGGAATTGTTGACACTGGTTATCTATTAAAATTAAAGGATAAATAAATATAAAAAGGGCATGAATTCAATCACCAACAAAGGTTTAGGGTTTTAATTGACAATATTCCACGAGTTTTGGTGAATTGTGATTCTGCAGGGACTAAACCAGGAAACCAGCACTGATTGCTTCCCCTAGAAGGAAACCGACGCGAGATAACACAACCGGCACGTCAGGAATATTCTAGAAGACTCCAGAGGACACCAGAAGATACCAGGAGGTCGAACACCGCGGGACCCTGCCAGGTGGGACCGACCGGTCCCACCACGAGACCGACCGGTCTCCCCTTGGGCCCGCTGGCTTCCGTCTTCTGCAAGCTTCCTCCACCGCCTCCTAGGATGCATCTCCACCGTCCCTAAAGTCGGTTTGATCCAACGGTGGGCGATAAACGTGACGCGGATCGATGACATGGCGATTCCTTGCCCCCTACTCCACCTCGGGCTATATAAGCAACCCCAGACCCCCCTCTCCAGGCATCTCCATCTTCATTATTCATCTCCATATCAGAAACTAGGGTTTCAATTAGAAGTAGATGTCCCTCTAGATGAATCTCTTCTATTTCATCTAGAATTAGATCTAGTTCATCTAGTTGTAATCAAGAGCCAGCTATCAAGTAGAAGACTAGTTACCCCTCTAGTTAGGTTTAGAACCTAGTCTTATATTAGAACTAGAAGTGAGAGAGAGAGGAAGAGATCAAGAAGGAGCACTGGCCTGTCGGATCAACTTCTTCATCTTCTACCTGCGGATTCAAGTTCATCTTCAACTTGCTTCAGCGATTGTTTCGGTAATCAACGTCTATATTTATGTTTGAGCCATTGTTCTTATTATTCTTAAGGTTTGTGACTCTCTTTTGAGTACTTTAATTCTAAGTTGCTCTAGAGTTAAAGTAGTTGGATAGTGTAAGCGTGGTGCTTAGACTTGATAGCTCATCATAAATGCCTCCTATAACGCCGGTAGTAGTGGTTGTTCGCAAGGGTGACTCTTATAGCCTTGTTGATTCTTCTATAGTCCACTTACCCGTGTGTAGGCTCGGTAGGATTATACATTTGCATAAAATACTCATACTCTGTTTGTGACCTTTTATGGCAACTTCCCGACTAAGAATAATATAAACATATCACTCTTAAATTGGAATTAGACAGCCTTAGTGATCCCCTCTATACTTCTAGATTCTCCGTCCTTGTTAGCTACTCGGGGGATAGACTTTAAGACTTAACTCTATCCATTCCTTTGGGTTCGATATTAAAACTGGGTTACTCCGGTGAAGTGCTACATCGGTAGATTTTATCTGTGCGCATGCGGATAAAGTAGGGTGTGCGTTAATTTATACCAACACCCACCAAAGCTTTAGAAAATGAGATGGCTAAAACAATGAAATTGACAAAAGAAAACTCATTTCTAAAGAATGCATGTGAACAACAAAAGTATCTACTTTATGTTACTACTTGTTCACATGATGAGCTTAAATTGACTCATGAGGAACTTAGTGTTGCTCATGACAACTTGGTACAAGACCATGCTTTTCTCACTAAGAAGCTTTCTAATGAAGAAACTAAAACTACTGAGAGCTCATCATTTGGGTCAAATGATCAATCACATACTTGTGCTAACCCATGTGATGTAGAGAAGAAGCATGTATCCACCACATGTGATGATTTATTATCTATGCCATGTTCTTCATATATAGATGCTTGTTCTACTTCTATGTCTTGTTTATTATCTATGCCATGTTCTTCATATATAGATGCTTGTTCTACTTCTATGTCTTGTGAGACTAACCTTTTGAAGGAGAACAATAAGCCCAAAAGTGAAGTGAAGAATTTGAGCAACAAGTTAGAGAGGTGGTATGGATCAAAGGTCACCTATGAGCATATGATGAAGAATCAAAGAAGCTATGGTGACAAGAGTGGCATTGGCTTGAACAAGATCAAGGGCAAGAAAATAAAGAAGCAAGAAGAAAAGAAGCTATCTCATTTCATGTGCTACCGGTGCCATGAAATGGGACACTTTGCTAAGTATTGCCCAACCAAGAAGCCAATGATGAAGCCACAAGATAAAACGAAGAAGCCCCAAGTGCAAAGAAAGATCAACCATGAAGATGGTGATATGGGGAAGAACAAGAAGAAGACAAGAAGGGGAGGTAGAAGATCAAGATCAACACAAGACCTCACCCAAGTCAAGTGCTATAGTTGTGATGCATTGGGCCACCTAGCTTCGGGTTGTCCAAACAAGCTTGAGGAGAAGGCTCAAGCAAACAAGAAGAGGCAAGACAATGAGAAGCAACAAATGAGCAAGGAAGAAAAGGCTCAATCAAAGAGAGTTTGCTACTCATGCTGGGAAAGGGGACACATGGCTAATTCATGTCCCCTAGGTAACACTTCTAAGCCTATTTCAATTAATAATATTAATGTGCTTAGAAAGGATGAAAATAGTACCTCATTGGTGGCTATTGCAAAACATCCCGCTATCCATACTAAGGCAATGCCTAAGTATGTTGCTCCTAACTTGAGAGGACCCAAATAAGTTTGGGTACCATCAAAAAGTGGATGATTGTGTGTAGGTACCATGGCATTGGAGACTTGATTCAATTAATTCCATATTGTTCATCATGTGATTGAGTCAAGTAAAGAAGCTTAGTGCACCTCCAAACCCAAGGCCAAGTCAAATAAAATGAAGTCCAAGTGCTACAACATACAAGTGCAAACTTCAAGTTGTGGTGGTCTATTGAATATATTTGAAGGCTTGCAATCAAATTGAGTAGATGCTTGCTATTGGATGGTCATGGGATACCAAGGTATATCTCTAGTTGATCACATTCATTTGGGCGCATATGAGTTGATTGAATTGGATATATATTCATATGTTGCTTGCTATGAGATGATTGAATGGATAAATTGCTTAGTGATTAAGTTTGAGTTAGTTTGATTGGATATGTTCACAAGATGACCTTTAGTAAGTGGATTTGGATGGATATATGTCTTGTGTTGATGTTCAAACAAGTTAGCTTCAAGTTTGATTCAAATTGGTAGAGTATAGCTCAATTACTCAAAGTTGTCTAATATTGCAAAATCTGAGTGAGCTGAGAAGATAGCCATGTTTGGATGATCAAATCTAGTTGGATTGGCTTGAAATTTAGTGTGCATGCTCTACAATTATAGTATCAGTTTCTGTAGAAAATTGCAATTCTTTTGATAAGTGAAACTCCGTGTGGTAGTGGATCTTGCCAACTCTATTGCAGTAGTTTTCAGCATGGACAGCAAGTGAAAGAATTGAAATCTGGTAGCAATCTAGAAAGCCAATGAAGCTCAAATTTTTATGGCTTCTAGAACACTTAGAGAAGCACATCTCCACAAAAATTCATGGTCATTGGACTTATATTTTGGGAAATATGCATGTTTCTTTGAGAAGGACAGAATCTGCCAAAAAAGTGACAATTATTGGATTGATCTAGAGTCACTTTGATTGAAAGGCCCTCAAGTTGGAATCATGTTTATAAGTGGTTGAGGGACCTATGTTTGGTTTGAAATGAGCTAGAAGCATGTCAAATATGAGTAATGCAATTGGCACACAAATTGGTACTCAAATTGAAGATCTAGACCAATATCAAGATGAAGATGAAGATCAAGTTCTAGTATCAATTGAAGATCATTTTGGAAGAAAGAAAAGGACTCAAAGAAGGATTCAAAGTCACATTTCAAGAAGATTTCAAAAGGATCAATCAAACAAAGTCAATTCAAGTGAGTATCAAGGATGATTCTTTGGAGAGAGGTCACTTCTCCCTTTTGTAGGGGCTTGCCGCCTTTTGTAGGTTAACCAAGCGAGGCTTGGAAGGCTAACATGGAAGTGCTGATCTAAAGTATCATTGGAGATGCTTAGTTGGAACAATCAAAGGATTGATCAAGAAAGCAAGCAATACCCAAAAGAGAGCAAAATCTTGAAGCATTCAAGTGGTATTCACTATTGGTATAAACAAGTGGTATGCACATGCAAACTATGATCAAATGAAGAAGCAAGTCAACCACAACATTGAGCTAGTGCACTTGATCATATGGGTGAAGATTTGTTCTATCAATTGGTACCTATTGGTCTTCACCATGGACTTCACATTGCTATTGGAGAAATAAATTGTAATCTATGTGACTATCCTCTTCTCCAACATAGCAAAGGTATCATTGTAATGTGCATGATCATTTCATTCCTTACTAGTATGCGGTTAGTGCATATAGTACATGCTTAATAGGATCATGCATAACAAATGAAAAGTTTTAAATTCATAGCCTACCACTATTGCTTGATTAATTATATGATCTAGTGGTTAGTATATGGATTTGTTCATGAGCTAGTAAACCCATGTACTTGATCTAGAATATGAGCATTCAAGTGTCTAATTCAACGTGAGTAAGATAACCATTAAAAGATGTGTGAAGAAGCTTACTCTAGAGCAAACCGAGTTAGATATCTTGTGCAAATTCAATAGTTCAAGTCACAAATGAGAGGCTCATGACAAGAGTTCAAGAAGAAGACAATAATGCAAATGGATATCAAGTTTAAACTTTCATTCAAGTGGTATCTTACAAGACTTCAAGTGATCCTCAACTTTAAGTGATCAAATCAAGCAAAGCATCCCTCACCAACAAGAGCGAGCTTATCAATTGGATGACCCATGCTATGACATAGGGGAGGTGCCCCACCTATTGGTATCAAGGTCAAAGATCCTACACATGGTGTCATTCCAACACATATGGTGGTGTCCATAAAAAAAATGCAAGATTCAAGTCTCAACTATCTACCCTAGTGCGATCCTTTGTATCAAGAGAAGCATGCCTTTTATGGTCATTGATGACAAAGGGGGAGAAATTGTGGAAAAGATATGTCACTTGTGATATGTCAAGGACAAAGGGGGAGAAAAGAAGATGGACATGGATCAAGAGGGGGCAAGATTGAACAATGATAAGCATCAAAATTCTTGGACAAAAAGGAAGCACACAAGTAGGGGGAGCAAGCTCATGAATACATGTTTGATGCATTCGGTTGTGCATTACATTTGCTTGCTTGCATTGCATATGTTCTAAATTCTTATATGCTTGTGTGCTATATTTGCTAGAGCTAAGACATGGATGATGATTGTTTTCCTTCTATTGGTATTTAGAGCATAGTCTTAGTGTAGCAAGTGGTAACTAGAACCTTGATTATAATGTTGATCTCACGTGGTATCTAGTTTCAATTGTTTCTAGCAAGGTTGATACTAAGGATGAATCAAAATATGGTATGCACGCTTCAAAGGTAAAATTTCATCATGTATACCTTAGCATCACTTAGTAGTGCTAACACTCCCACAAATTTCATATTTATGCATGTGTGCAAGCTTGAAACCAAACCATTTAGCACACATGTAGGGGGAGTTATCACTACCAAGTTGGGTTGTATGGTACTTATACAAATCTTCACAAGTGGTCTTAATGTTGCATAAGCAACATAGAATCCTAAAAAGCTCAATTTCCATATCTTGGTAGAGTTGTCATCAATTACCAAAAAGGGGGAGATTAAAAGGTCCTAGTTTGGTTTTGGTAATTGAGTGACAACTTTAGGTGGACTAATTATGTTTATGTGAGATACACAGGGATTAGTCCACAGGTACATGTGTGTGAGCACTTAAGCCATGGAGGTGAATGGCTTTGACTTGATGTGGAGCTCACACATGTGATGATCATGGAGGAGCTTAATGCACATGAAACATGACATGTTGTCATATGGCTAAGATGGTGAAGATCAAGGCAAGACTTGTCTTGATGGACCAGTTGCGAAGGTGAAGGGCAAGTTGGAGGCTTTGAAGCCGTTGGTACCGAGTGTCGGGAGGCTTGAGCAAAGACTTGGCACCGAAGGACCGAAGCAATGGTGAAGAGCAAGTGAGGACAAGATCAATGGACCATGGAGGCCATGTGATAATATGAAGTGGATCATATCATTTGATGATAGGTTGGTGCATGTGTTGCATCAACACCAGAGGAGATGGAATGGAATTCTCAAGGCAAAGGTATATTTGTAGGGCATTTCATTTCACCGGTCATAGGTGTGTAGAGAAGTTTATGACCGAGTTTAGGATAGATGACCGTACTGTCAAGAGGAGCAAACTTGTTTGCATATCGGTCATCTAGTGCCACTTGAGCGATCTAACATTGTGTTGTTACTAGGATCAAGTGGCGTGGTGAGAGAAAGTGAAAATCCTTTGAAAAATGATTGTGAAAATGCTAACACACATGCACATGATGGTGTACACTTGGTGGTGTTGGCACATTTGCAAAGGAAAATGTGTTGGAGTTGATTTGGATCAACTCAGAGAAGTTTTGGAGGAAGCTTTGGTTGAAAAAGAGAAGTGATGGTTCATGGATTAGAAATCTGTTCTAATCCTTTGTGTTTTGGATGATGTATTCATGTGGGTTGTGTAGCCCTCTGAATAAGCTTTCTGAAATGTCCATGATCATCGAAATCAGAATTCGGAGCTAAGAGTTATGGCCGTTTTAACACGGAGCTCCGGCTGGTAGCGGAACTATCGGGGGACGAGCGGTAGTACCGGTTCGAGGACCGGTAGTACAAGTCTGGGGTGGTAGTACCGGTCTGGGGGACGGTAGTACCGGTCCGAGAGCCGGTAGTACCGATCGGGGCTCCGGAAGTCCCATTTCGTGCTTAGTTTCTTCGAACGGGCGCCTAAGGGGTTGACCGGAAGTATCGGTGGTCGACCGGTAGTAGCGGCCCTGCGAGCGGTAGTACCGGTCAAGGACTGGAGGTACCGCTCAAGAGAAGTAGCCGTTGTGCTGAAGTTCAAAGCCGGGTGGTAGTACCGGCCAGCGGGCGGTAGTACCAGCCCTGTGGCCTTTTGGTCAATCGGGAGCAGTGAACTGTGAAGCAGAAGTACCGGTCCTGGACCGGTAGTACCGGCCCGCTGACCGGTAGTACCGGTAATGCATACCGGTTGTACCGGTGATCTTCATGGAGCTCAGGAAAAAATGGGGAACGACTAGTTGTCTTCCCCCCCCTCAATATATTGCGGTTGAGGCCGGCCATGGGCTGGCTGCTGAGCACCCTAGGGACTTTGTGTCTGGGCTTGGGTGTGCTTGAGAGCCCTCTAACACACATATGCTTAGTGTTCATCTGATTGTGTGAGAGAGAGATCGCTAGTGCGTTGCTTTGAGAGATTGCATCGAGTGGCACTAGGTGGTCGAGTTGCATGCCAGTGGTGCTTATTACTCTTGGAGGTTGCCACCTCCTAGACGGCTTGGTGATTGAGACTCTGTCGTGAAGCCCGCATGAAGATTGTGCGTGGCTCCGGAGAAAGTGCGGATACATGGGTGTATGCCGAGTCTCTGAGTGATGAGTCAACTGGGATAATGCGCATGTTCTTTGGCTTGTGTTGTGCAGGTGTCGAGCACGGATACAGTGATCAGAGGCAAGGTGAAGGTCAAGTAGAGACGTGCCGTGCCGATGGACCGAGAGTGGCGAAGGGCGGACGTGAGGCTTGGACTGAGGGACCGGTGGCCCGAGGATCAGCTGTGGTGGCTGACAGCCTGGGACAGCGACGAGCGAAGATTTGCGGGCATGGTGTTGCTCGAGTCGAGGACTTAGGGACACATGTCGGTGGATGGGGTGCATGGGCGGTGCATCCCCTCTACGGCTCAGTTTGGTGGTTGAGCCACAGAAAAACCACCGAGTGGATGGTTTCCAGGTTTGGGCCTCAAAACCTGGGCGCTGATGGTTTCCGAGTTTGGCCACAAAACTCGGGCTTGCGGATACATGGGTGTATGCCGAGTCTCTGAGTGATGAGTGATTGTCAACAGGTTTGATCGCAGGGTCTTTGGCTTGTGTTGTGCAGGTGTCGAGCACGAAGACAGTGATCGAGGGCAAGGTGAAGGTCAAGTTGAGACGGGTCGTGCCGACGGACCGGGTGCGGTGAAGGATGGGCGTGCCGTGCGGCAGACGTGCCATGCCGATGAACCGAGCGGTGAAGGGCGGACGTGAGGCTTGGACTGAGGGACCAGAGTGCCTGAGGATCAGCTGTGGTGGCTGGCAGCCTGGGACAGCGACAAGTGAAGACTTGTGGGGCACGGTGTTGCTCGGGTCGAGGACCTGGGGACACGTGTCGGTGGACGGGGTGCACGGGCGGTGCATCCCCTCTACAGCTTCGGTTTGGTGGTAGAGCCAGGGAAAAACCATCAGATGGACGGTTTCTAGGTTTGGGCCTCAAAACCTAGGCGTGGACGGTTTCCGAGTTCAGCCACAAAACTCGGGCTGAGGGTTTCCGAGTTTGGCCACAAAACTCGGGCTGAGGACGGTTTCCAGGTTTGGGCCTCAAAACCTAGGCTCTGAGGGTTTGCTGAGTTTGGCCTCAAAACTCAGATGCTGGTGGGCTAGTTTCTCGGTTTGGGCTTCAAAACCGGGGGATAGGTGGAAAAGGCTGGTTTCCCGGTTTGGGCCACAAAACTGGGGGTGCAGAGCGAGGGCGACACGTGGCGGGAATCGGAAGGTTGCGTGGAGGCAACGCGGACGAGTTGTGCGGGCGTGGCCGTCGGATACACCTACCACCGAGTTGGTCCAGAATAACCCTAGGGTTTAGCTGGTTCGCTCTATAATTAGAATAGAGAGGGGTAGAGTAGGAATTGTACTTAGACAAGAATTAGGATAAGTAGTCGGGGAGACACCCTCCTCCCCCTATCTCAGTTAGTCATCTCAGTCATTTGCTCTTTCGCACTTAGGGTTACCTGCTCTCCCATCCCCTGCTGTAGCTAGCTGAGATCCGCAGAGAGACTTACCTCTGTGTACTGTTGATTTGAGGAAGTGAGGCCGTATCCTCACCTTTGCAGTGCAGATTGATGACTTGATTCGTGATTTGATTTGTGTTCTTCGCATTCTTCGTTTCTTCACGATTTTCCCGTCACTCGATCTCCCTCTCTAGTGCGTCTTTGTGAAATCCATTTGAATCACTTTGTTCGTATCATTGAGGAGGTCATTTCGACCAAAGGAATTCATCTAACTCCTCATGATCGAATAGATCGGGTCGATTTCGTTTTCGTGGCGCTTTTTCCGTTCATCCACCTTCCCTTTTGATTTCGCGGTGATTTGGTTGATTTGAGCGGATGATTTCTTGGGGATAGTCTCCTAACTACCCCGTGATCATCTTCTCCAAGTTGGGGAATGTGGGATTTTGATTTGGATCGGATTTGAGAGGTTTTGGGAGAAGGGCGACTGAAATCGCCCTCTCTGTTCATCCGCGGACAGTCCGCCGTTGTACCCGCGGACAGTCCGCGCGTCGGGATTGAGCCAGGTCAGTGGCTGCGGGTCTCGGTCGCGTTACTGTTCCTTGACTGGCGGACAGTCCGCCGAAGGAACTCACGGACAGTTCGGGAGTCGTCCAGGGACTGTTCAGCATCTTCGCTGTTTTAGCATTTGACCGGCGGACAGTCCGCTGTTGGGTCTCGCGGACGGTCCGGGAACGTCCAGTGGACTTGCAGCAGCACTGTGTTTTTGCTCGTTTGGCCGGCGGACAGTCCGCGACCTGAGCCCGGACAGTCCGCCACTGGGCAGACAGTCCGCGACCGTACTGCCGGACAGTCCGGGACTTGCCTGAGTGCTCCGGTTTAGTGCGTTTTCTCTCTCGGCTTCTACGCTTGGTTTCCGGACTTCTCGTTTGGCCCTAGAGTTGACCAAGGAACCTCTCTAGGTATCTTTGCTACTCGTTAGTGTGGCGGAACCGCCCTGATTATAAGAGCTCAAGTATTATCTTAGTCAAATCCGTCTGACCTTGACTCATACTTGAACCCATATAACCCCGGAACCATGCTCTCGAAGGATTTCTAACACCATACATCATACAGGATCGCATCGTTCAAGGATTACATTCGTAAATATACAACATAGCGAAAATGAAACCGAATTTAAAATATCAGAGTGCGAACTTTAAACGGAGTTATTACAATACTGAATTTAAAAGTGCGGAAGCTGAAATAGTTTGAAACACGACCACTACACATGTGGTCCAAATAAAACCAACTCACACAACTCACTCTTCCCTTTTTAGATAATGTGCCACTAGAAGTCTTAGACCAGCAAAAGAAAAAGGGAAGCTTCTGGACGACCCTGCCCTGGGCCTACTCCTCATCACCTTCCACTGGGTAGAGGCAGTGCTTACAATAGCCGAAGTAGACCTGGCCATCTGCAACAACGGGATAAACCCTGAGTACGGGAATGTACTCAGCTAGACTTACCCGTCCAACTGAAAATAAAGACTCCAAGGGTATGCAAGGCTTTTGAGGTGGAGCTGGGATCTTTCAGTTGCGAAAAGCTCAGATTCAGATAAGAGGTAATTAATGATAAAGATGAGCTGCCATTTTTAGACCTATTCGTTAACTCTAGGTTTTTCACCTGTACTAGAGCACTCACTTGAATCTATCAATCAATAATATAACCATATCCAGTTGACTTATCCACATTTTAGTTGAACCTTAAATCATCACATGGAGTTGTATCGTGGTGAAGCTCGCCATAGTTTTCCACTAACCGGGGGAGACGACGACTCGAATCGAATTCCAAACCAGCTGGTGAAAGACCTTTAATACCAGCCCACACTTTCCCCGTCGGGTCCATGCATTGGGTAACCGCTCGATGCTTGTTCGTGGTGGTAATCGTCGTGGCTCACAGCACGGACCGCCCAATTGGAACCTGGCGATGGCCTCACGCGGCAGATCGCAATTTCCATACTAGAGGGCACGACACGGGTTGAGACCGGCCCGAACAGCTTCTAACCGGCTTTGGGGTCGATGATTACGGCACCGACATATCCCTAAGTAAAATGGCACGTTCAAAAATGAACGAGGGCCAACATCGATACAAACCTACACGATCCAACGGACGGACTGCCCCAAGTTTCCAAACTTGTGCCTTGCCTTCCAGTTGACCGTATTTCACTACAACTCAGGTTCTTTTTCACGATAGCAAATATAGCCAACCGTGATCCGGTAAATACCCACCAGAGGTATTACGGAAACATCCTTAACTACTACTTTTATTAAGCAGACTAAGCAATTCTACATTTATAAAAGTAACAGGATAACAAGGCGGGTAATAATCAATAATCAAGGAATGATAATGCAGCAAGTAGGATTCAATCAACTCCTAACCTAATGCATCACAATATAAAGGACTCAAGTAATTTTAATTGCAAATAATAGGAGACTTAGAATGCTCCGGGGCTTGCCTTGGGTGAAGACCGAGGCCTCGTGGGAGGGGCACTCGGGCAAGTTAGCGTCGCTGGCGGGGTCGACCTCCTCGGCTTGCTGAAGCTCCGGAATTTGCTGCTCGGCGTTTGTTTCCGACTCCTGGTCGGGCTCCGGAGGGGTCGATCCTATTGCATGCGACGATTAATAAATAATTACAATGCGGGTGCAAGATGTGTGGTATGAAAAGAGCATTTCTTGCAAACCAGCAAACCTAACTTGTTGAACCACTTTTGACATTAAGGCAAATACTTATTTAATTCATAAAACAAAATCCATTTATTCACCTTTTTCTTATTTAATAAATCAAAAGAAACTTAGGTTTGAACTGCAAGTGCACTTTTCTGGATTCAGAAAAATCCACAAAAATTCCAGAAGGCAAACAACAGTTGCTGGGCTTCACTGAACAAATTTCAACCAAAAATAAAATACAGAACTGCAGATATCAAAAATGACAAGCAAACTGCCCAAAAAGGTGCTTTGAACTAGCTCCTCATTCAAACAGTGTCAAACAACAGATTTCATAATTTTCTTGGCTTCTTCTATTCATACATATCCTACTGTAGAGAACTTGTGGCAAGAGCATAAACATACAAGCCTACACAAAATAAACAAATCTAGTGCAAACTAAACCATTTGAACTACAACACTACTGCAAAAGTGTGCAAAACACTATTTCATATTTTTCCCAGATTCTACTTCACATTTTATGCTTATCAAGAAAGTTCCATGAACAGAAACATTATATTATTTCTTACATGAATTTCCAAAGAAAACACAGAAAAGCACCTTTGTAAAGCAACTCCAGATTTCTTCACATAACAGATCATGCTTACATTTTTCTTAGCTTGAACATCATGAACAGAGACTACACAAATTTTTCCACATTTTATTTTGACATATAAAACACCTTAACCCTATTTCCAAGAAATCAGCCAAAAAGGACTTTTAATCATAACAGAAACTTTTTCCACATAAACAGTGCATCACATATTTTTCACAGGTGCAAAACATGATAATAAACCTTCACAAAATTTTCTAGGAATTATCTCAACCCGAAAACACTTATTTCCATTTATCACAACAAAAGCATATAAACTGAATTAAATAAAAACAGTAACAAAACCTTTCACCAAAAATACTTTCATATTTTTCCATGATAGATCTACTCATAAACAAGCTAACAAAACTGAAAGTACTCCATTTGGATTTGTAAAACGTGCTACACAAAAATAACAAGCATCTCTGGAAAATAAAAGTAAAAAGAAAAACATTTGAATTCATCCCGGCTCACTACGTGCACCTGGTCCATGGACCAGTGAGTGGCTGACGCGCGGGGTCCATGGGTCAACGGGACCCACCCGTCAGAGAGAGGAAACAGGGGAGAAAGGTTGACCGGCGAAAACTCGTCGACGGTGAGGTCGCCGGCGGTGAGGCTAGGCTCGATAGATTCGCCTCGATGAGGCGCATCCAGCGGTGGGGTCGGCTTGGCCAGAGGGTGACCGAAGCGTGCCGGCGGCGAGCGGTGGCGGACGACGGAGGCGGCGACACACGGCTACGCCGTTTCCGGCGGTCGCCGGTGAAATCGAGGCTGGCATAGGCTTACTCGAGCCCTAGGGAGGCTATCGGAGGGCTCGGCTTGGTTCGGGAAGCTCCGAGGAAGCTTGGCCACGCGAGCGGTCATGGCGGATGGTGGCGGGCTCGGCGAGGCCGTGTCCGGCTGTCGCCGTTGAAATCGGGAGATGCACTAGCTCGAGTGAACCCTAGGGAGCAAGACTACGGGGTTGGTTTGGCTTGATCGGCTCCAGGGAAGCTTGACCGCGTTCATGGCTGCGGCGGCGCCCATGGCGCTCGGCCGGAGAAGATAGGGAGGCTAGCGGACGGTAGAGACCTCATGGAGGCGTGTTCTCACCTTGCCTTGGCCTGAAGAAGCTTGACGGCGAGGAAGAGGGGTGGCGAAGCTTGGGTTGGTGCGGAACGGGCGCGAGCTCCTTTCGGCGGCGAACGAAGACCGAAGGGGGCACCTCGTCCTCCGGCAATGGTGGGGCTTGGCCGGTGTTTCTTTCGCGCGCACCGCGTGTGCAGGGCGAAGGCGGAGCGGTGGCCGAGGTTAATCGGCCGGAGGTGGACGGTGAGGGTCGGAACGGCGGGGTGCGGGTGGTGGTGTCGAGCGGCGGCGAGCAGCGAGGTGCTCGGCGTGTTCGCGGGAGAGAGAGCGGGGCTGGCGAGAGCGAGGGGGCGCGAGTGAGGAGTGAAAGAGAGAGGAGTGCGGGCACGCGGGGTTTTGGTCGTCGGAGCGGCGAACGGCCGGTCGTGGCGGGGGCCACGGCGTGGCGTGCGGCGAGCGAGGCGGCAGGCGGCAGCGTGCACGCGGCGAGCGGGCGAGCAGTGCGGCAGACGAGGCACGCGCGGAGAGGGCAAGCAAGATCGCTTGCGTGATCGAGCGGAGAGGATCGCGCAGCGATAGGGCGAGCGGGATACGGCGCAGGGTTCGGGTGCCACGCGGCAGGGCGGCCGGCGTACGGCGCGGCCGCGGGTCGGCGAGCGGCGCGGCGAGCGCGCGGCGCACGCGCGGGCGAGCGGGCGCGGACTAGCTGGGCCGAAAGGCCGAATGGGCCGGAAGGGTTGGCGCCGGGAAAAATCGTTTTCCTTTTTCTTTTTCCAAATTCTTTTCAAACTTTGACCACTCAAAAACAGTTTCAAAAACTCTAAACTAGGTTTTGACCCAAATATAAAAGTTGCTCAAAATAATTTTCTCTACAATTTTCATATAGGACACTTTTTCTGAAAACCATTTTTAAATCCTCCACATAAACAAAGCCAATTTTGAAATATAAACCATTTTGTTTGACTTATTTTTATTTAACAAACTATTTTGAACTAGGTCAAAACTCCAACATAAAAGCACTCTACTCAATGTTCTCTATTTTATAAAACTCTTTGCCAAAACAGAAATCCACTTAGATCATCAAGTCCAATAGAAATCCAAATCCAAATAAATAAACAAAAGACAAAAGCACTCTCATGCACATGAAATGATGCAATGCATTGCTTATGCTTTCTTAGTATCTAATTGCAGTGCCTAATGCAGTGCTTGACACTAGGGTGTCACAGCCCTTCCCTCCTTAAAGAAATCTCGTCTTGAGATTTGAGTTACGTACCGGTCTTTATAAAAAAGCGGGGTAATTTTCGCGTAAGTACTCCTCTGTTTCCCAAGTCGCATCGTTGGGTCCGTGATTGCTCCAGAGAATCTTGTAAGTCTTCACCGTTCGGTTACGAGTCTCTCGGATCTTGGTGTCCAAAATCTCCTTGGGCTGCTCGTAGTACTCCAGATCCGATCTGATGGTGACGTCTGGAATCCGAACTTCTTCTTGTTCTGGAACTCGAAGACACTTCTTCAACTGTGATACGTGGAACACTGGGAAAACTGTGCTCATCTCTGGGGGTAACTGTACTTCGTATGCCACTTGTCCCTTCTTTGCTATGATCCGGTAAGGTCCCACATATCGAGGTGCTAGCTTCTTCTTAATTCCAAAACGTTGGACCTTTCTCATGGGTGAGACCTTAAGATACACATAGTCTCCTACTTGAAATTCCAAGGGTCTTATTCGTGTGTCACCATAACTCTTCTGTCGGGATTGTGCTACTTTGATATGTTGTTGTACTGTTTGCACAATCTTTTCAGCATCCTTCACGTAATCTGACCCATAGAATCCTCGATCTCCTGATTCAACCCAATTTTCTGGGGTTCTGCATCTTTATCCATATAAAACTTCAAACGGTGCCATCTTTATACTTTCTTGGTAGCTATTGTTATATGAAAACTCGGCAAGGGGTAACCATTTCTCCCATGACTCTCCTGACGATAGAACACAAGCTCTTAGGATATCTTCCAGAATCTGATTTACTCTTTTTGTTTGTCCTGCGGTTTGGGGGTGATAGGCGGAACTTCTTACCAATTTAGTTCCTAGCTCTTTGTGCAACTGTTCCAAAAAATGTGCTATGAACTGGGGTCCTCTATCAAAGACAATCCGCTTCGGAATCCCATGTAGCCTCAAGATATTCTGGATATGCAAGTCTGCATACTGATGAGGGCGGTGTGTAGTCTTAACGGGTATGAAGTGAGCCACTTTAGATAACCGATCCACGATAACCCAGATAGAATCATTTCCTCTCTGAGTAGTCGGAAGACCTGTGATGAAATCCATACTAATTTCTTCCCATTTCCACTCTGGGATGGATAACGGTTGTAACAATCCGGCAGATCTCAGGTGTATAGCTTTTATCCTACAGCAAGTATCACATCTGGCGACATAGGCTGCGACTTCTTTCTTCATCTTTGACCACCAATACCTTGTTCTCAAATCCTGGTACATCTTATTGCTTCCGGGGTGAATGGATAACTTTGAATTGTGAGCTTCATTTAGAATTCTTTCTTTCAGCTCTGTGTCCTTAGGAACAACCAACCTCTGATTATACCATAGATTTCCCTGCTCATCTATGCGGAAGTTCAAAGAACTACTGGTTTCCAACCTCTTCTTAATCTGACAGATCTCTTCATCGGTCTTTTGTCTCTCGATGATGTCACTTTCCAAGGTGCACTGAAGAGTGATATTGTTCAGCATAACAGGGTGCATAAGGTTAAATCCATCTTCCAAAAGTGGTTGTAGGGAGTTGCAATGAGTCTTGCGACTCAAGGCATCGGCTACAACGTTTGCTTTTCCGGGGAGGTAATGCACTTCAAGGTTGTAATCCTTAATTAGCTCTAACCATCTTCTCTGCCTCATATTCAACTCTGGCTGGGTGAAGATATATTTCAGACTTTTATGATCCGTGTACACATGACATAAGTTTCCCATAAGATAATGCCTCCAAATCTTGAGCGCATGCACGACGGCTGCTTGTTCCAAATCATGAGTGGGGTAATTCTCTTCGTGCGGTCTCAACTGGCGAGAGGCATAGGCGATAACTCTTCCATTTTGCATGAGTACACATCCGAGTCCAATCTTGGATGCGTCACAAAACACATCAAAAGGTTCCTCCAAGTTTGGCTGAGCCAGAACAGGCACGGAAGTCAACAACGTTCGCAGGGTGCGAAAAGCTGTTTCACACTCTCGAGTCCATTCGAACTTCTTGTTTTTCTGCGTTAAACGAGTCATAGGCTTGGCTATTCTCGAAAAATTTGGAATAAACCGACGGTAGTATCCTGCCAAACCCAAAAAGCTGCGAACCTCAAAAACACTCGTGGGTGCTTCCCAATCCATAACCTCTTGTACTTTAGAAGGGTCTACAGAGATCCCTTCCTCTAAAAGGACATAACCAAGGAAAGGTACCTTCTTCAACCAAAACTCACACTTGCTGAACTTAGCATACAACTTGTGCTCTCTGAGCCGGGTCAAAACAACTCGTAGATGCTCAGCATGGTCCCTCTCATTCTCAGAGTATACCAAGATATCATCGATGAACACTACAACAAACTTATCCAACTCTGGCATGAAGACCGAATTCATCAGGTACATGAAATGTGCCGGTGCATTGGTCAATCCAAAAGACATAACTAGATACTCATAGAGTCCGTATCTGGTAGAGAAAGCTGTCTTTGGTACATCTTCTCTCTTGATCTTAATCTGATGGTATCCTGACCTCAGATCGATCTTAGAGAACACTTTTGCTTTTGACAACTGATCAAACAAGACATCGATTCGGGGTAAGGGGTACTTATTCTTTATAGTTACTGCATTAAGCGGTCTGTAGTCCACGCACATCCTTAAAGTTTTATCCTTCTTCTTCACAAAGATAGCGGGACATCCCCAAGGTGACGAACTAGGGCGTATCAAACCGTTATCCAAAAGTTCTTGCAACTAAACCTTAAGCTCTGCTAACTCTTTAGCGTGCATTCTATACGGTCTGCGAGATATGGGTGCCGTTCCAGGGATTAACTCTATAGCAAACTCCACATCCCTATCTGGCGGTAGTCCAGGCAACTCATCAGGAAAAACATCTGGAAACTCACACACTACTGAGATCTCAGCTATCTGTTTTGCGGTGATATGGAACAACACTCCGATCTCATGGGGGTTTCGAGGTAACTTGAACCAAAAGGTAGACCCACTACGAGGGCTAACCATGGAAACTACACGCTCTGTGACATCAAGGTTGACTTTCCAGAGTTTCATCCAACCCATTCCCAAGATTACATCCAGACCTAGACCAGGAATTACGATAGGATCCACTATGGCCTTCTTATTCCCAAAGGTCATTTCCACTCCTTTAGCCATTTTACGCGCGGAGAGAACAGCTCCGGCGGAATTTATCTGATATCCCCGGTCTAACTCTATCAACTCAAGATTACTTCTTATAACAAAATTCTCACTTATGAAAGAATGCGATGCTCCAGAATCAAACAGCACGACTGCGGGGCATTGATTAACAAGAAACGTACCAGCGGTGACAGGCTCTCCTTCTGGCACTTCTTCCACGATGGTGTGATGCACATGACCCGTACGAGGTGGGGGCTGAGTGTATTGCTTCTTTGGGCGAGGGCACTGACATGACAGATGTCCAGTCTGACCACAATTATAGCATGGACCAATCACATACGGGGTCTTGGGATCTCCTGCACTCCCTGCTTTGCTCTTGTTCTGCATCAAGGGGGCGGTATAGGGCTTCTGAAAACTGGGACGGGGACAGTTGGTGGTGATCTTCCTCTGTGGGGGACGGTATCTTGCTCCTGTAACAGGCGGGCGATACGGGGTACGTGCTCCGAAAGGGGTCCTCTGTTGAGACGAACCTCTTTCGTTCGCACGACGGCGCGTCTCTGTTGCCAGCCAGATGTCATTGGCCTCTTGATTGAGACAGTCACTGACGAAGTCACTGAAGGTGGTGCGGTGACTGTTGCCCATCTTGGAAAGCATGGCGGCACTCATGCCACGTTTGAAGCTTGCGATCTTCTTGGCCTCAGTATCAACAAAGTCTAGGGCATAGCGAGCTAGGTTGTTGAAACTGTGAAGGTACTCGGACATAGATCTGGTTCCCTGAGACAGCCTCATGAACTCTGCAGTCTTCATCTCCATCAGACCACTAGGGATGTAGTGGTTGCGCATAGCGGTAGAGAACTGATCCCAAGAGACACGTGCATTTGCAGGCAAGGATGCACGGTACTGGGCCCACCACAGACCTGCGGGTCCTTCCAACATGTGGGCGGCGTACTCCGCCTTGAGCTCTTCCGTCAGATGAAGCAGACGGAACTTCTGAGTGATGGAGTTGAGCCACTCATCAGCCTCAAGCGGTTCGGTGGCTTCCTTGAACACAAGAGGACGAGTGTCCAAGAAGTCACGGTAGGAGATTGTGGGTGGTCCTTAACTCATATTTTATACCACCAACTTCATTATAAAAATATATAAAAATATTCCCAAGACTAGTGAATAGGGCTTTACACTAATGCATTCCACGAGTTTTGGTGATTATTCGCTTACAGGCATACATCGATGGAAATACATATAAAGGCAAGGAAAATAATGCATAAAACATCATTATGCAACACAAATACCAAGTGGCCCACCTACCATGCAATCCAGGGAATAAGAAGCATGCATTTTACTCATATATATACATTTATTGCTAACCAAGTTCCACATGTAGTGCAAAGTTATGTTTTGTAGACCATAAACATGCATACAGGTGGATAACAACCAAAAAGGCGCAATCCAACACGTCGAAATGCGCAAAATGAACAAGGACACAAAAAGCCCATATAGAAGTGCATCAAACTTCAACCAGATTCAGACCCAGCACGACATTTCAGGCCAAATGGGCTTTGGCCCAGCCCACGGGGGCCCAGCCAGGGGGCGGCCGCCCCCTGGGTCGACCGCCCCCCAGAACGTCGGTTTCAGCCCAATTTTGTTGAGGCGGTGCATTAACTCCTCCCTAAGGCGGTTCCGGGTGAATTTTGCAGCGAAGTCCCTCCTAAACCGACCTAAAGCACCTATATAAGGAGAGGAGGAGGGGAGGCCAAGAGAACAACACACAAAGGAATAGAAGAGCACCTCTCTCTTGAGTAGATCCCCACTCCTTAGGGCTACTGCCTAGTAGCTTTCTAGAGTTGGAGAGTGAGATGTGAGCGAAGAGAGCGGGGAAGTACCGGGCTTGTCGGTCTCTCCCCGAGCTTGTACCTCGACGAGCCCTTACCTTGTACCCACATCGGGATCCATACATAGTAAGTGTTCGTGGTTTCTACAGTATTATTATTCTTTTGATTAGATAAACTTTATCTCTTCTTGTTTGCGGGTTCGTCGTCCGTTCTCGTAGCGGATACTCTAGTAGAGGAACCTCTGAATCATTTGGAGGGGTTCCTGCGCAACGCTAGAGTAGTGATCAATAGCGTAGACGTGGTGTCTAGGCTAGGGTTCACCTTCGTTTGCCTCGTAATCCATGGGTGAGGGATCGGCGGCAGGTGGTGACAGCCCTGTTTGCCCTTAGTTTTCCCCACGTTCGGTTACGGCGTAGAGCTACACAAAGGCCGGAGTTACCTGGCAGACCAGGTATAAGCCGGTGCCTGAAGTGAACAAGTAGAAGTAACGTTTATCTATCTTTAGACAGTAAAGCTTTAGCGATCCGTCTCTATTCCCTTCTCCTTCTCTACCCTTGTGTTGTCCTTGGACGAACTAGATTGAAGAAATACCTCCGTTCCTCGTGGAAATATGATACCCTGAATACCACCGGGTGAAGTGCTACAACGGTAATTCCGTGCGCTTGCGGATTCTTCTGCTTACACTAAGAAATACCAACAAGCATTTCTGGCGTCGTTGCCGGGGATGGATCGTAAGGTCCATTCTTAGTAACGACGTTAGTAAGTGTCAACAAGCATTCTGGCGCCGTTGTCGGGGAACGGTTGCTATTTTCTTCAAACCTAGTTCATCCTCGTATCTGTATCCCTTTTTATAAAAACCAAAAATATTTTGTTTTTACCTTTTCTATCATGAAGCCAACCACTCCAATTCAAAATCCGTCCGCTTCAAAGGGGGAGTTCGTCGAGCCAAAACCTTCTCCAAAACTTTCATCCAATGATGGACTCCACCCTTATTTAAAATCCATAGCTCGGGCACTACACTTCTCTGGTTTTCATAATGAAGATTCTTTTAACCACTTGCTAGATCTTGAGGAAGTTTGCTCATGCCTAAGCATCCCAGGCATGACAAAAGAAACGTTTAAGTGGAAATTGTTTTCGTCTTCCGTCAATGGGGAGGCGAAACAATGGTACGCTAATATCGTAGAAAGTGTGAATGGGGATTGGGAAGAACTTAAAAACAAGTTTTATCTTGCATTCTTCCCTAGATCCCATATCACCTCTATACCAAAGGAAATCCTCCATTTCGAGCAAGATGAGGAGTCTATAGGTGCAGCCTGGGCCAGGTATTTGACGATACTACACGCTAGCCCAAACATGTCTTTACCCGAGAGCGTGCAATTGCATCTCTTTTCTACGGGTCTAGATGAAGATGCTGCCCCAGTCCTTGACAGGGCCGCTGGAGGGTCGTTTTCAAGCAAATCTACAACGGAACAGAGAAAAATCCTTGATAACTTCCTAGAGAAGCACACTTCTCCCGTTGTAGAACCAAAACCTCTCCAAAACAAGGGCATGCCAAGTTTTGAGGAGCCCTCATCAGTCAAATCAACAACTTTGCCATACATAGATTCGACTTTTGAGCCCTCACCCGAGCTGCAAACACCGATAATGCTTTATCCTTCGGAGTTTGCAATTGAATTCGAGGATTATGACAGAATCACGAACCTTGGTAGGTACGAAAAACGCTCGACATATGAAGTGTCCCCTAAAATAGAGCCATCAAAAGAATTGTTAGTGGAGGTGAAACGTTATTCTGATGTAATTCGGATTCTTTCACCCTCCACGACCATATCTTGCACATTTAGGGGAACAATTGTCGATGCTCTTCACAACCCATCGGTCGGAACAAATATCATGTCAAAATTCTTAGCGGAATCTCTTTTGGGTAACACTCCGCTAATCCCGACCGACAAACTCTTTGAAGATCCGCCAGGGTTTCTCTGGGAGTGTTGTGGAGTTGCTAAGGCCGTACCTTTTGAAATAAACGAAAACGTGGTTCACCTAGATTTTCATATCTACGACATCCTCGAATTTGAACTTCTGTTAGGCCACCCTTTCGAAAAACTTTCCATAGAGAAACCATTCCGTGGGGGCCCTGATGAACAGTTGGGAGCAATCACTTCCGCCGAGTCTATCGCTAGTTCCGCAAATCCAAAGGCGAAGGAGCAGCCCAACGCTAACTCATGCGAGGTGGTAAAATGCATAGCTCCGTGCGTTTCGTTTGAGTTTCAATCTCATCCTTGTGAAACGATACGTCCAGTACCATCCTCGCTCGAGCTTAATCCAAGTCCCTCTGGCCATCATAACGTTGTTCTCGACAGCAGTCAAGTATCAACGCTCGTCTTTCATGATAGATCTTTCCAGTGCGGAAACTTTCATGCCATGGACATGTGTGAAGCAACAACTCTAGAAACCAAGCAAGAATCTGTTAATGAGCATGATAACTTCTCTTTTGAGATCCCTCATGTCACATGCTCACTTTTAGGTTCTCTAGAGTTCGTTTTGCTTCAAACCACATGCTTCTATGAGGATCACAACCTTCTCTTGATTCTCGTTGTCAAACTCTTTAAGAGAATGGTTGTGGATGCTTATGTTTATCACAAACATTGCAAATCCCGTAGATGCATGGTGGTGCTAACCTTGCAGCTTGAGTGTTAATGCCAAATACTTGGTGGTGAACTGGGAATTACACCACCACTGTAGGCTGCAAGATGAAGTTCCCAAGGTCGAGCTTAAGACTATAACTTAAGCACTGCCGGGAGATACCCCGGATTATCCTAAAAAAAAAGAGAGTTTTCCTAAATGATAAAAATAAAAAAAAGGTTTTTCATAATAAAATTGAGCCTTCCCAGTTTTCAAACTGGTAGAGCCTTTCTTGTTGTTTCTTTTGTTTTGTTTCAATAAACAGGTACAAGAATAAGTGTGGGGGAGATCTCCCAAGTATAACCTTTCACACAATTGAGATCTCCCCAACACTTTGCACAACATCGAGAAACCCAACATGGAGAAGGACAAGGTAAAAGGTTTTAGAATGGATTGACTTAACTTCCGGGTTGGTCAAATCATTTCTAACTCATCGTAAACTCCTTCATCTTCAAACGATGGTTTGTGCAAAACTCTATCCTCACATCTCCCCTGTTTTGAAGATTAAAACTAAACAAATTAAAAAGACAAAACTTTTGACATGTCATCTCCAAGTTATCCTTTGATAAAATTTGCATACTCTTTATTCCTTGCTAATATTCCTATAACTTGTGAACACATTTCATAGGGACCCCATGCTATCTAAGTAATTGAAATATGAGATATAGTAGGATGAAAATGAACCTTGCTCTTTCATGTGAAGAACTTGGGATTTATTTTACAAAAACAAAGTTCAAATAGCATGCTCCTCAATGATATGAAAATTCCTACCAAAGCCATATCTAGTGTTAGATTTTAAAACCTCCAAATACTTGCAACTTACTACTGCATTGAGTTTTGTCAAGTCTTGTTGATGCCTTGTTGAGAAACTTATCATGCCCCTAAGATCAAGATTCACGTACACCCACATAAAAAAAATGCTAACTCTTGCACTAAGAGTTACGCAAAAACATGCCTTTCCATTCCACCAAAATAAAAACTCCACCACTTGTGTTATGAACCTCTCTTCCCAAAATTCCTTTTTACTTTTGCAAAATATGGGCTATGAAAAAAAATAATCCCATGCCAAAAAGCATGAAGAAAAGAGAAAAGATGCCATGCCAAAGAAGCATGTGCCAAAAAATGAGAGAGCAGAAAAAATGGACAAGTGTCCAAATGAGAAAACAATGGGTACTTCGATGCCCGCCTCTCTCTAAAAAAATAATAATAAAGATAGCCCATATTTTCATAAGTTTCTAAAAAAAGGAGGAGAGAGAAGCATGACAAAGGAGTTCAAAAAAAATATACATATATATTCCCCACACTTGCACTTCTTGATCTAAGGGTATGGCATCTTTCTCCTCGGATCCGAGATTTGACTTAGCAAAATATGCGGAGTAAGTATGCCTTCATATCTTTACCTACCCAAACTCCACAAAAGCTTTTTAGGAATAGGAAAGAAAGAAGGCAACACTTTGGTATGCCTTGGTGAGGAACCAAACACATAAATGAGCGATTTGAGAGAATCATTTGAGGAGCTAAGCTATGGTTTACATTTTCAAAATTAAATGAAAACCCAAGTTTCTGAATTGATTGATGCAAGGGGATTTGAATCCATGTTGTTCCATCTTTCAATCACCCAAGATATCATGGTAGACACTTCAAAGTTCATAAGTGCAGGTGAAGCTTGGAATAACTTGTATGCAGGTTACATATCAGAGAGATGACCCATCTTAGTCCTAATCTTTACTCGAGGACGAGCAAAGGGCTAAGTGTGGGGGAGCTTGTTGGTGGTCCTTAACTCATATTTTATACCACCAACTTCATTATAAAAATATATAAAAATATTCCCAAGACTAGTGAATAGGGCTTTACACTAATGCATTCCACGAGTTTTGGTGATTATTCGCTTACAGGCATACATCGATGGAAATACATATAAAGGCAAGGAAAATAATGCATAAAACATCATTATGCAACACAAATACCAAGTGGCCCACCTACCATGCAATCCAGGGAATAAGAAGCATGCATTTTACTCATATATATACATTTATTGCTAACCAAGTTCCACATGTAGTGCAAAGTTATGTTTTGTAGACCATAAACATGCATACAGGTGGATAACAACCAAAAAGGCGCAATCCAACACGTCGAAATGCGCAAAATGAACAAGGACACAAAAAGCCCATATAGAAGTGCATCAAACTTCAACCAGATTCAGACCCAGCACGACATTTCAGGCCAAATGGGCTTTGGCCCAGCCCACGGGGGCCCAGCCAGGGGGCGGCCGCCCCCTGGGTCGACCGCCCTCCCCAGAACGTCAGTTTCAGCCCAATTTTGTTGAGGCGGTGCATTAACTCCTCCCTAAGGCGGTTCCGGGTGAATTTTGCAGCGAAGTCCCTCCTAAACCGACCTAAAGCACCTATATAAGGAGAGGAGGAGGGGAGGCCAAGAGAACAACACACAAAGGAATAGAAGAGCACCTCTCTCTTGAGTAGATCCCCACTCCTTAGGGCTATGCCCTAGTAGCTTTCTAGAGTTGGAGAGTGAGATGTGAGCGAAGAGAGCGGGGAAGTACCGGGCTTGTCGGTCTCTCCTCGAGCTTGTACCTCGACGAGCCCTTACCTTGTACCCACATCGGGATCCATACATAGTAAGTGTTCATGGTTTCTACAGTATTATTGTTCTTTTGATTAGATAAACTTTATCTCTTCTTGTTTGCGGGTTCGTCGTCCATTCTCGTAGCGGATACTCTAGTAGAGGAACCTCTGAATCATTTGGAGGGGTTCCTGCGCAACGCTAGAGTAGTGATCAATAGCGTAGACGTGGTGTCTAGGCTAGGGTTCACCTTCGTTTGCCTCGTAATCCATGGGTGAGGGATCGGCGGCAGGTGGTGACAGCCCTGTTTGCCCTTAGTTTTCCCCTCGTTCGGTTACGGCGTAGAGCTACACAAAGGCCGGAGTTACCTGGCAGACCAGGTATAAGCCGGTGCCCGAAGTGAACAAGTAGAAGTAACGTTTATCTATCTTTAGACAGTAAAGCTTTAGCGATCCGTCTCTATTCCCTTCTCCTTCTCTACCCTTGTGTTGTCCTTGGACGAACTAGATAGAAGAAATACCTCCGTTCCTCGTGGAAATACGATACCCTGAATACCACCGGGTGAAGTGCTACAACGGTAATTCCGTGCGCTTGCAGATTCTTCTGCTTACGCTAAGAAATACCAACAAGCATTTCTGGCGTCGTTGCCGGGGATGGATCGTAAGGTCCATTCTTAGTAACGACGTTAGTAAGTGTCAACAGAGATGTACTGGTTGGGCTCCGGGCCTTGACGTTGATGATGCTGCTGTGCAGTGTTGTTAGCGATATTGCGGAGGGTGGCTTCCATGTGCCTCTGCATTTCCTCCATATTCCTTTGGCTACCCAAGAACTGGCCAAAGAATGCTTCCGGCGTCATCGGCGGCGGTGGGGGAGGTGGCAGATTCTCCTCCTGTCCTGCCCCCTGCCCACGCTGGCTGCGAGTGTGTGCCGGCATCTGCATATCCCATTATTAAGCAATCATTAGGTGATGTTACATCGATCATGAATAAATACTGCGCTGTACATAATTCGAAAATTTAGCACACGACCAAGTATAATTACTCATTTCCATACAACATCACAAAACAATCACTCGAAATTAGACATGCAAACGACGGATTTCCATAAAAGATGCCGGATCGAAGTCCGGACTTTGTCCAAAAGCTTACATGCCATTAAACATAAAACCAGCACTTGTTTAGGGCGTTACATCACTTAGCGAGCAAGCTCAAGCTATACAAAAGGAAATGATCCCTAACAAACTAGTGCTCAGGGTTCTCCAGCAGCGGATGCGGCGTCCTCTGCGTCGATGTCGATCATCGGATCGTCAGCGTGATCCTCCTCCAGAGGGGCGTCGGGACCAAGGACCTCTCTGTCCTGGGGATCCTGGGCCTCGGCGGCGGGAACCTCGGCAGCGGCTGGGGCGGCGGCCTTCTGTGCGGCGTGATGCATCTGATGGACGGCCTCATGGAGCTGGTCGATGTAGGCCTGCTGTCCATGGATCTGCTGTATCAACAGGTGGGCTCCCTCTCTGAGCTGGTCGAGCGCGGTGCGGGCCTCATCCCTCTGAAGAGCGGTAGTCAGGTACATCTGCTCTGCAACTGTCCTGGCAGTGGACTGTGCTGCTGCTGTGGTGCGGGTGTCGTCACGCTCCAGAGTGAGCTGCTGAATCCTCTCCTGCAGACGAGCAACCTCAGCGTCGAAGTCCTCCTGAAGCTTCCTCTTGCTCTGGTAGGTGGCTGTGAGTGTGAAGGACACGCTCCCGAGAGTGTGCTCCAAACTCTCACATACACCCAACAAAGCTCCGGTGGCGCTCATCGCAGGCGTCTCACAATAGAACCTCTCCTCTGGGCTCCCTGTCAAGACTGACTCCGAAGTCTGCTTCCAGCGCAATGGGAAAAGTGATCCACGGGGAAACACTCCTGCCATCGCACTTGCCAGGTCGGCGGGGAAGCGGGCGATGATATCCTTCAGCACTAGGTATGCTGCCCTGTTGGCTCCATCCTTGGCACAGGTGCCTCTAGTGATCTCTGTCCACCCTGTCCAGTGAGGCTTGGCAGGCAAGGCTTTGACCTTGATCTCCACCATGACCAAGGAATCCTGCCCGTAGATCTCCTTCTGCCACGAGTACCTGGGCTCCTGTCCTTCCTCATAGCCCACGGCCTGCAGAATCCTCCAAAGGATAGTCGGTAAGCCGAAGTAGGACAAGAACGTCTTCCGGGTCAGCTTGGTGGCCAAACGGTGACGCGGAACTCCTCTGCCTCCGGTGGCCTTGCGAGCGGTCAGCTTAGTCCGGGCCATCTGTAGAAACAAAAGGAGTTTCGAACTCTCATGAGACGGATATTAAGTTGGCAAATTTTATAGAAAGGAGACAACTTTTAATTTAAGGGGAGGTAATGTAAATGCAAGAATATAAACATGATGCATGATCGTACTTACGTTCTCACTCACTAATAACGACTCGTAAGTCCTAACGTTCTAGTCGGTGGCAAGAACGAGCTCTCATGCGTTATCTACACGTTCTACTCGGTCGCACAGTCAGTGTACCTGCAAAAAATTCATTTCAGCCCAAAGCAATTCCCAATGATAAAACATTTGAGTATTGGCCAATATGCGCAAAATACATAGAAGCCAACACTAAACACCATGCACCAACATAGAAAACACCCTTGAAAACATTGATACCCTCGTATGTGTCCGCGTGGAGCTCGCACATACTTGGTATAAGAACTCTCACCTAGACCGACGGTTGGACGGTCATGCTCTCATATCTCACAAAATCATTTTATGCATGTTTTCGCGATCGACGCATTCTCTTTTTCCCGAGAATGGACCAGCAAATAAAGATCTAGCATGAAGCAAAACCCTGAACCCTGTTAGCAGTTAAGCCACCTGAATCCTTGTATAGGGCTTAAGGACGAAACTGGGCACACTTAGTAATCGAAAATAGTTTTGAAATACCCATTTAGTTCGAAAATAGCTCTATACGGAGATAATCACTTAAACCATGCTCTGATACTAGCTGTGGCGGAACCGCCCTAATTATAAGAGCTCAAGTATTATCTTAGTCAAATCCGTCTGACCTTGACTCATACTTGAACCCATATAACCCCGGAACCATGCTCTCGAAGGATTTCTAACACCATACATCATACAGGATCGCATCGTTCAAGGATTACATTCGTAAAGATACAACATAGCGAAAATGAAACCAAATTTAAAATATCAGAGTGCGAACTTTAAACGGAGTTATTACAATACTGAATTTAAAAGTGCGGAAGCTGAAATAGTTTGAAACACGACCACTACACATGTGGTCCAAATAAAACCAACTCACACAACTCACTCTTCCCTTTTTAGATAATGTGCCACTAGAAGTCTCAGACCAGCAAAAGAAAAAGGGAAGCTTCTGGACGACCCTGCCCTGGGCCTACTCCTCATCACCTTCCACTGGGTAGAGGCAGTGCTTACAATAGCCGAAGTAGACCTGGCCATCTGCAACAACGGGATAAACCGTGAGTACGGGAATGTACTCAGCTAGACTTACCCGTCCAACTGAAAATAAAGACTCCAAGGGTATGCAAGGCTTTTGAGGTGGAGCTGGGATCTTTCAGTTGCGAAAAGCTCAGATTCAGATAAGAGGTAATTAATGATAAAGATGAGCTGCCATTTTTAGACCTATTCCTTAACTCTAGGTTTTTCACCTGTACTAGAGCACTCACTTGAATCTATCAATCAATAATATAACCATATCCAGTTGACTTATCCACATTTTAGTTGAACCTTAAATCATCACATGGAGTTGTATCGTGGTGAAGCTCGCCATAGTTTTCCACTAACCGGGGGAGACGGCGACTCGAATCGAATTCCAAACCAGCTGGTGAAAGACCTTTAATACCAGCCCACACTTTCCCCGCCGGGTCCATGTATTGGGTAACCGCTCGATGCTTGTTCGTGGTGGTAATCGTCGCGGCTCACAGCACGGACCGCCCAATTGGAACCTGGCGATGGCCTCACGCGGCAGATCGCAATTTCCATACTAGAGGGCACGACACGGGTTGAGACCGGCCCGAACAGCTTCTAACCGGCTTTGGGGTCGATGATTACGGCACCGACATATCCCTAAGTAAAATGGCACGTTCAAAAATGAACGAGGGCCAACATCGATACAAACCTACACGATCCAACGGACGGACTGCCCCAAGTTTCCAAACTTGTGCCTTGCCTTCCAGTTGACCGTATTTCATTACAACTCAGGTTCTTTTTCACGATAGCAAATATAGCCAACCGTGATCCGGTAAATACCCACCAGAGGTATTACGGAAACATCCTTAACTACTACTTTTATTAAGCAGACTAAGCAATTCTACATTTATAAAAGTAACAGGATAACAAGGCGGGTAATAATCAATAATCAAGGAATGATAATGCAGCAAGTAGGATTCAATCAACTCCTAACCTAATGCATCACAATATAAAGGACTCAAGTAATTTTAATTGCAAATAATAGGAGACTTAGAATGCTCCGGGGCTTGCCTTGGGTGAAGACCGAGGCCTCGTGGGAGGGGCACTCGGGCAAGTTAGCGTCGCTGGCGGGGTCGACCTCCTCGGCTTGCTGAAGCTCCGGAATTTGCTGCTCGGCGTTTGTTTCCGGCTCCTGGTCGGGCTCCGGAGGGGTCGATCCTATTGCATGCGACGATTAATAAATAATTACAATGCGGGTGCAAGATGTGTGGTATGAAAAGAGCATTTCTTGCAAACCAGCAAACCCAACTTGTTGAACCACTTTTGACATTAAGGCAAATACTTATTTAATTCATAAAACAAAATCCATTTATTCACCTTTTTCTTATTTAATAAATCAAAAGAAACTTAGGTTTGAACTGCAAGTGCACTTTTCTGGATTCAGAAAAATCCACAAAAATTCCAGAAGGCAAACAACAGTTGCTGGGCTTCACTGAACAAATTTCAACCAAAAATAAAATACAGAACTGCAGATATCAAAAATGACAAGCAAACTGCCCAAAAAGGTGCTTTGAACTAGCTCCTCATTCAAACAGTGTCAAACAACAGATTTCATAATTTTCCTGGCTTCTTCTATTCATACATATCCTACTGTAGAGAACTTGTGGCAAGAGCATAAACATACAAGCCTACACAAAATAAACAAATCTATTGCAAACTAAACCATTTGAACTACAACACTACTGCAAAAGGGTGCAAAACACTATTTCATATTTTTCCCAGATTCTACTTCACATTTTATGCTTATCAAGAAAGTTCCATGAACAGAAACATTATATTATTTCTTACATGAATTTCCAAAGAAAACACAGAAAAGCACCTTTGTAAAGCAACTCCAGATTTCTTCACATAACAGATCATGCTTACATTTTTCTTAGCTTGAACATCATGAACAGAGACTACACAAATTTTCCCACATTTTATTTTGACATATAAAACACCTTAACCCTATTTCCAAGAAATCAGCCAAAAAGGACTTTTAATCATAACAGAAACTTTTTCCACATAAACAGTGCATCACATATTTTTCACAGGTGCAAAACATGATAATAAACCTTCACAAAATTTTCTAGGAATTATCTCAACACGAAAACACTTATTTCCATTTATCACAACAAAAGCATATAAACTGAATTAAATAAAAACAGTAACAAAAACTTTCACCAAAAATACTTTCATATTTTTCCATGATAGATCTACTCATAAACAAGCTAACAAAACTGAAAGTACTCCATTTGGATTTGTAAAACGTGCTACACAAAAATAACAAGCATCTCTGGAAAATAAAAATAAAAAGAAAAACATTTGAATTCATCGCGGCTCACTACGTGCACCTGGTCCATGGACCAGTGAGTGGCTGACGCGCGGGGTCCACGGGTCAACGGGACCCACCCGTCAGAGAGAGGAAACAGGGGAGAAAGGTTGACCGGCGAAAGCTCGTCGACGGTGAGGTCGCCGGCGGTGAGGCTAGGCTCGATAGATTCGCCTCGATGAGGCGCATCCAGCGGTGGGGTCGGCTTGGCCAGAGGGTGAGCGAAGCGTGCCGGCGGCGAGCGGTGGCGGACGACAGAGGCGGCGACACACGGCTACGCCGTTTCCGGCGGTCGCCGGTGAAATCAAGGCTGGCATAGGCTTACTCGAGCCCTAGGGAGGCTATCGGAGGGCTCGGCTTGGTTCGGGAAGCTCCGAGGAAGCTTGGCCACGCGAGCGGCCATGGCGGATGGTGGCGGGCTCGGCGAGGCCATGTCCGGTGGTCGCCGGTGAAATCGGGAGATGCACTAGCTCGAGTGAACCCTAGGGAGCAAGACTACGGGGTTGGTTTGGCTTGATTGGCTCCAGGGAAGCTTGACCGCGTTCATGGCCGCGGCGGCGCCCATGGCGCTTGGCCGGAGAAGATAGGGAGGCTAGCGGACGGTAGAGACCTCATGGAGGCGTGTTCTCACCTTGCCTTGGCCTGATGAAGCTTGACTGCGAGGAAGAGGGGTGGCAAAGCTTGGGTTGGTGCGGAACGCGCGCAAGCTCCTTTCGGCGGCGAACGAAGACCGAAGGGGGCACCTCGTCCTCCGGCTACGGTGGGGCTTGGCCGGTGTTTCTTCCGCGCGCACCACGTGTGCAGGGCGAAGGCGGAGCGGTGGCCGAGGTTAATCGGCCGGAGATGGACGGTGAGGGTCGGAACGGCGGGGTGCGGGTGGTGGTGTCGAGCGGCGGCGAGCAGCGAGGTGCTCGGCGTGTTCGCGGGAGAGAGAGCGGGGCTGGCGAGAGCGAGGGGGCGCGAGTGAGGAGTGAAAGAGAGAGGAGTGCGGGCGCACGGGGTTTTGGTCGTCGGAGCGGCGAACGGCCGGTCGTGGCAGGGGCCACGGCGTGGCGTGCGGCGAGCGAGGCGGCAGGCGGCAGCTTGCACGCGGCGAGCGGGCGAGCAGTGCGTCAGACGAGGCGCGCGCGGAGAGGGCAAACAAGATCGCTTGCGTGATCGAGCGGAGTGGATCGCGCGGCGATAGGGCGAGTGGGATACGGCGCAGGGTTCGGGTGCCACGCGGCAGGGCGGCCGGCGTACGGCGCGGCCGCGGGTCGGCGAGCGGCGCGGCGAGCGCGCGGCGCGCGCGCGGGCGCGGGCTAGCTGGGCCGAAAGGCCGAATGGGCTGGAAGGGTTGGCGCCGGGAAAAATCGTTTTCCTTTTTCTTTTTCCAAATTCTTTTCAAACTTTGACCACTCAAAAACAGTTTCAAAAACTCCAAACCAGGCTTTGACCCAAATATAAAAGTTGCTCAAAATAATTTTCTCTACAACTTTCATATAGGACACTTTTTCTGAAAACTATTTTTAAATCCTCCACATAAACAAAGCCAATTTTGAAATATAAACCATTTTGTTTGACTTATTTTTATTTAACAAACTATTTTGAACTAGGTCAAAACTCCAACATGAAAAACACTCTACTCAATGTTCTCTATTTTATAAAACTCTTTGCCAAAACAGAAATCCACTTAGATCATCAAGTCCAATAGAAATCCAAATCCAAATAAATAAACAAAAGACAAAAGCACTCTCATGCACATGAAATGATGCAATGCATTGCTTATGCTTTCTTAGTATCTAATTGCAGTGCCTAATGCAGTGCTTGACACTAGGGTGTCACAGTTAGCATCGGTATTTGGGGACTTCTCGACGTAGCCGTCTATCTACGGTCGGGACTTGGTTTTTGGGGTTGTGTTCGAGCCGGAACTTTTGGAGTTTGGTTTGCTTCTTCTAGGTGGTGCTCCGCTGTGATCTTAGGGATCATCCACCCTCTTCCAAGGGTCGTGAGCATCACGGATTAGGTCGTCGTTTCTCGGGGTGGATTTTGGGACACTTGGCCAAAGTTTAGAGAGAAATTTGATTGGCTCCCATTCACCCCCCCTCTGGTCGCCTTGTTTGTGCTTTCTCGGTCCTTCAATTGGTATCGGAGCGGGTTAAGGATCTTCCACCTTAGCCAGTTCCAGATCCACAGAAGGCGACATGGATCGCGGCGTGGGCAAACCGCCGTTCTTTGATGGGACGAACTATGCGTATTGGAAGATACACATGTCGGCCTATCTTCAGAGCATGGGCTCTTCTGTTTGGGAGATTTGCAACAGGGACAATTACGTTGTCTTGGCTGCTCGTGTCACTCAGCTCCAGATCGATGAGCACGAGGCCAATAGCCGGGCACGTAACGTCTTGTTCTCCTGTTTGAGCATGGGTGAGTTTGATCGCGTTTCTCACCTCTCTACGGCTCGAGAGATTTGGGCCACCCTCATGCGCTTTCATGAGGGCACCTCTCAAGTCAAAACCCGACTCTACGAGTCGTTCAAGAGAGAGTATGAGAACTTTCGACATTAGCCTGGCGAGAGCATAGAAAGTTTATTCGCTCGCTTTCAGGTGATTGTCAACAGGATGAGGGCTAACAAGGAGCAGTTGCCTTTCGACGATCATGAGAGTGCTTTGAAGCTTTTGCATACTCTCGATCTGTCGGTGTGGGATTCCAAGGTTCAGGCGATCATCGAATCGCCTAACTATGAGACCCTCACGTGCGATGAGCTCTTTAGTAAGCTCAAGTTCAGTGAGATTGATGCCATGGCAAGGGCTTCTTATGAGAATCCTTCTGGCCCGTCTATGGCTTTGGTTTCTGGTTCTTCCGCTAACCCCTCTGCTGGCTTTGCGCTTTCATCTCTCTTTTCTGTCACAGAGGATCAGCTGGAGTCTTTGGGAGATGAGGAGTTGGCTTTACTTACCAGCCGGTTCACGTGGTTTCACAACAACCGCATGAACCGTCGCCGCGGAGGAGGACGCTCAGGATGCTATGAGTGCGGCGATCCCGACCACTTCATCGCCAACTGCCCCAAGAAGAACAAGCATTCGGGGAAGGGCGATCATGGGCACAAGTATGACTCCAAGCGCAAGGAGAAGCACGTCCCCCCAAGGCGCAAGAAGAGGGGCGGCTTCGACAAAGAGTACATCAAGAAGAAGTACTTGGAGAAGGCCCAGGCTGAGCAGCGTGCGTTCTTCGCCACGCTCAGTGACGTCGACGGCTCGGATGACGACTCCGCTTGCTCAAGCGATGACGAGTCCGAGAAGAAGAAGAGGATCGAGGACAAGCTGAACGGTCTCTGCTTCTTCGCCGACGACGACGGCTTCTGCACCATGGCGCTTGGTGATGAGGTCAGAGGCGAGCTAGAGCACACCCTGGAGCACACCCCTCGGAACGACGACGACGACGACACCTCTCAGGTATCTCTCACCTACGACGACCTTTCTGCTGAGGTTGAGAAACTTACTGCTGCCCTCCTTAGCCAAGATAAACTGCTTAGACGTGCTGCTAGAGAGCGCAAGGAGTTTAGGCAGAAGTGGGAGGACACGGTGAAGGAGCTTGAGTTCGCTCGGTCCACCGTGGTTGTGTCGGAGGAGAGTGAGTGTGAGTCGTGCACCAAGCACATGACTGATCTTCTCACTTTGAGGAGCAAGTATGCTGCTTTGGTTGGAAAGGTGGATGAGCTCCGTGCTAGGCCGCAACTGTTGGGTGCATGCAAGACTTGTCCTGTCTTGCAATCCGAGTTGGCAGAGAAGAATGCCAAGATTGAGTCTTTAGAGAAGGCCAACTCGGGTAGCACTTGTGTCACGAAGTGTGCTTTGTGTGAGGGCTTGGAGATGGAGATTGCCAATGTGAAGCATGGCAAGATGCAAACCGAGGAAGAAAACACATAACTTCGAACCATCTTGTCATGGGTCTCTTGTGGTGAGCCGCAGCTCGGGATGATGATCTCCCAATTCAAGCGAGCTGCTAGAGCTCCAGGTGTTGGTTTTGCTCCGAGTGTTGATCTTTCTGCTTTTGGGAAGATTGGAGAGTCGAGTGGTCTGAACTCGAGTGAGAAGCCCAACTCCACCACTGCTCCTAAACTTACCAAGCTTCCACCCAAAGAGCCTGCCAAGCCTACCACCAAGGATGGGGTGTTTGAGGAACCCCTGAGAGCTCCGCCCAAGAACCAAGTGTGGGCACCCAAGCTAAACCACCTCAAAAACAAGCTTGACACAATGCCACCCATTCAGGAGGAGTGCTTGCCACAGAAGGGCAAAGTGATCCACACCCACAGCCATGAGTACCAACAACCCCCTTTGCGTGCGGTGAGGTATCATTGTGATTTCTGTGGGAGAGATGGACACTTGAGCGAGTTCTGTTTTCGGCGCAAGAGAGAGGCGCGCCGTGCTCGGGAGATGGACAACCCGGACATGTACCACCCTTTCCATGGTGTGCATGTGCCGAATGTACAGAGGAGAGCTGCTAGGCCCAGAGGTCCAGAACCTCAAGTCCCCAGGCCTAGGCAGCAGAGAGCTCCGAGGAGAGATGCTAGGCCTAGAGGCGCAGTGCCTCAAGTTGCTAGGCCTAGGCCTCGTAGAGAGCGTGCCCGATGGGGTCCTGCTTTTGCAGGCTACGGACCCCGTGGCGTAGGCTTTGTTGAGCGCTTTCCCCCACCGCGTTTGGAGTATCGCGGTGAGCGCTTCTTCCCCAGCGGACCACGTTTTCCTGTGCGTGGTGATCGCTATCCTCGTAGACAGTCTAGGAATGGTTTTTACACTGACCGTTCTTTTGAGCAGCCGGCCCAACACTGGTATTCTTCCTACTTCACTAACCCCAGTGTTGGACCGTATGCTCACCGTATGTCTTTTTATTGATGTAGGTAAAGCGGTTGGAGGACATTTGGTTGGTGGATTCCGGTTGCTCGAGGCACATGACCGGAAACGCCAAGTGGTTCTCCAGCCTTAGTCCTGTTGCCGGAAAGGAGTACATAACCTTCGGCGACAATAGCAAAGGTAAGGTATTGTCTCGCGGGTCGGTTCGAGTTAATGAGCACTTTGTGTTGCGCGATGTTGCTCTTGTTTCTAACTTGCATTTTAACCTTCTTTCTGTTTCGCAACTTTTTGATGACGACTATGAGATTCGTTTTAAACCGAATCTCAGTCGTATTTTGGATCCTCAGGGCAATCTTGTGTGTTTGATTTTGCCCTTTGGAAAAGTCTTTCGTGCGAATTTCTCGGAGTCTTTTGGCACTTCTCGTTGTCTTGTGGCTGGACCTTCCTCCTCCGATCTTTGGAAGTGGCATAGGAGACTTGGACATTTGAGCTTCGACTTGCTTGCAAGGCTTAGTTCACTTGGCCTAATCCGAGGATTGCCCAAGTTGCATATGGAGAAGGATCTTGTTTGCCACTCTTGTAGACACGGGAAGATGGTTGCTGCTCCCCACCATCCAGTGACTCAAGTCATGACCAAGCGCCCTGGAGAGCTTTTGCACATGGACCTTGTTGGTCCGGCTCGGGTGAGCTCGGTTGGGGGGAACTGGTATGTGCTTGTTGTTGTTGATGACTTTTCGAGATATTCGTGGGTCTTCTTTTTAGCTGAGAAGACCGAGACTTTCTCCTTTGCTCGCAATCTGATTTTGCGTCTTCAGAATGAGTTCCCTTTGAACTCGATGCGAGCAATTAGGAGTGATAATGGTTCCGAATTCAAAAATTCGTGGGTTTGGAGCACCAGTTTTCTTCCCCTTACACACCGCCTCAAAATGGTGTTGTAGAGAGGAAGAATCGGACCCTTGTTGAGATGGCCAGGACGATGCTCGATGAGCATAGGACTCCTAGGCGTTATTGGGCCGGAGCTATGAATACTGCGTGCTATATTTCCAATCGCATTTTTCTGAGAGCTTTCTTGAAAAAGACTTCATATGAGTTGCGTTTTGGAAAACTGCCCAAGGTGAGTTATTTTCGAGTTTTTGGTTGCCATTGTTTTATACTCAAAAAGGGCAACTTGGACAAGTTTGAATCTCGTTCTTCTGACGGTGTGTTTTTGGGTTATGGCACTCACACTCGAGCTTATCATGTACTTAACCTTGACACTAACCGAGTCATGGAGACATCCGATGTCACCTTCGATAAGACCATGGTTTGTCCTTCTTCTCGCTTTGAGCGTGCAGGTGACCATGAGGTTGGCGAGCCTCTTTTTGATGATGATGAAGAAGGTGCTGGAGGGTTAGATGACCCAACACCTCCTCCACCTGCAGTGCCGCAAAGAGCGGCTTCTACGACGACTCACGGTCCCGACACCTCTTCCTCCTGGGGGCCGTGGGATCCGCCACCCCGAGCGGTACCATTTGTACCCGGGGAGGCACCAGCTGCTGTTGAGGGGGAGGCTACTTCAGCTCGGGAGGCGCCACGACACATTCAGCGCCAGCACCTGCCTCAGCAGATGATCGGTAGCATCGACGAATGGGTTACTCGGTCCAGGTCACAACACATCTCTCACTTCGCTCATTCTGCTTTTGTTGCTAATTTTGAGCCCCGAGATGTTGGACACGCTTTGACGGATCTGGATTGGGTCAATGCCATGCATGAGGAGTTAGAAAACTTTGAGAGAAATCGGGTTTGGGTTCTAGTTCCTCCTCCTCCTAACTGTAATCCTATTGGGACAAAATGGGCTTCAAGTCTATAATCACTAGAATGTAACTATGCTCTATGTAGTATGCTCCGGTGCTTATGTTGATGCTTGTAGCTTATTGTTGGTGGTTCTTAACTCATATTTTAGACCACCAACTTCATTATAAAAATATATAAAAATATTCCCAAGACTAGTGAATAGGGCTTTACACTAATGCATTCCATGAGTTTTGGTGATTATTCGCTTACAGGCATACATCGATGGAAATGCATATAAAGGCAAGGAAAATAATGCATAAAACATCATTATGCAACACAAATACCAAGTGGCCCACCTACCATGCAATCCAGGGAATAAGAAGCATGCATTTTACTCATATATATACATTTATTGCTAACCAAGTTCCACATGTAGTGCAAAGTTATGTTTTGCAGACCATAAACATGCATACAGGTGGATAACAACCCAAAAGGCACAATCCAACACGTCGAAATGCGCAAAATGAACAAGGACACAAAAAGCCCATATAGAAGTGCATCAAACTTCAACCAGATTCAGACCCAGGACGACATTTCAGGCCAAATGGGCTTTGCCCCAGCCCACGGGGGCCCAGCCAGGGGGCGGCCGCCCCCTGGGTCGACCGCCCCCCCAGAACATCGGTTTCAGCCCAATTTTGTTGAGGCGGTGCATTAACTCCTCCCTAAGGCGGTTCCGGGTGAATTTTGCAGCGAAGTCCCTCCTAAACCGACCTAAAGCACCTATATAAGGAGAGGAGGAGGGGAGGCCAAGAGAACAACACACAAAGGAATAGAAGAGAACCTCTCTCTTGAGTAGATCCCCACTCCTTAGGGCTATGCTCTAGTAGCTTTCTAGAGTTGGAGAGTGAGATGTGAGGGAAGAGAGCGGGGAAGTACCGGGCTTGTCGGTCTCTCCCCGAGCTTGTACCTCGACGAGCCCTTACCTTGTACCCACATCGGGATCCATACATAGTAAGTGTTCATGGTTTCTACAGTATTATTGTTCTTTTGATTAGATAAGCTTTATCTCTTCTTGTTTGCGGGTTCGTCGTCCGTTCTCATAGCGGATACTCTAGTAGAGGAACCTCTGAATCATTTGGAGGGGTTCCTGCACAACGCTAGAGTAGTGATCAATAGCGTAGACGTGGTGTCTAGGCTAGGGTTCACCTTCGTTTGCCTCGTAATCCACGGGTGAGGGATCGGCGGCAGGTGGTGACAGCCGTGTTTGCCCTTAGTTTTCCCCACGTTCGGTTATGGCGTAGAGCTACACAAAGGCCGGAGTTACCTGGCAGACCAGGTATAAGCCGGTGCCCGAAGTGAACAAGTAGAAGTAACGTTTATCTATCTTTAGACAGTAAAGCTTTAGCGATCCATCTCTATTCCCTTCTCCTTCTCTACCCTTGTGTTGTCCTTGGACGAACTAGATAGAAGAAATACCTCCGTTCCTCGTGGAAATACGATACCCTGAATACCACCGGGTGAAGTGCTACAACGGTAATTCCGTGCGCTTGCGGATTCTTCTGCTTACGCTAAGAAATACCAACAAGCATTTCTGGCGTCGTTGCCGGGGATGGATCGTAAGGTCCATTCTTAGTAACGACGTTAGTAAGTGTCAACAAGCATTTCTGGCGCCGTTGCCAGGGAACGGTTGCTATTTTCTTCGAACCTAGTTCATCCTCGTATCTGTATTCTTTTTTTATAAAAACCAAAAATATTTTCTTTTTACCTTTTCTATCATGAAGCCAACCACTCAACTTCAAAATCTGTCCGCTTCAAAGGGGGAGTTCGTCGAGCCAAAACCTTCTCCAAAACTTTCATCCAATGATGGACTCCACCCTTATTTAAAATCCATAGCTCGGGCACTACACTTCTCTGGTTTTCATAATGAAGATTCTTTTAACCACTTGCTAGATCTTGAGGAAATTTGCTCATGCCTAAGCATCCCAGGCATGACAAAAGAAACGATTAAGTGGAAATTGTTTTCGTCTTCCCTCAATGGGGAGGCGAAACAATAGTACGCTAATATCGTAGAAAGTGTGAATGGGGATTGGGAAGAACTTAAAAACAAGTTTTATCTTGCATTCTTCCCTAGATCTCGTATCACCTCTATACCAAAGGAAATCCTCCATTTCGAGCAAGATGAGGAGTCTATAGGTGCAGCCTGGGCCAGGTATTTGACGATACTACACGCTAGCCCAAACATGTCTTTACCTGAGAGCGTGCAATTGCATCTCTTTTCTACGGGTCTAGATGAAGATGCTGCCCCAGTCCTTGACAGGGCCGCTGGAGGGTCGTTTTCAAGCAAATCTACAACGGAACAGAGAAAAATCCTTGATAACTTCCTAGAGAAGCACACTTCTCCCGTTGTAGAACCAAAACCTCTCCAAAACAAGGGCATGTCAAGTTTTGAGGAGCCCTCATCAGTCGAATCAACAACTTTGCCATACATAGATTCGACTTTTGAGCCCTCACCCGAGCTGCAAACACCGATAATGCTTTATCCTTCGGAGTTTGCAATTGAATTCGAGGATTATGACAGAATCACGAACCTTCGTAGGTACGAAAAACGCTCGACATATGAAGTGTCCCCTAAAATAGAGCCATCAAAAGAATTGTTAGTGGAGGTGAAACGTTATTCTGATGTAATTCGGATTCTTTCACCCTCCACGACCATATCTTGCACATTTAGGGGAACAATTGTCGATGCTCTTCACAACCCATCGGTCGGAACAAATATCATGTCAAAATTCTTAGCGGAATCTCTTTTGGGTAACACTCCGCTAATCCCGATCGACAAACTCTTTGAAGGTCCGCCAGGGTTTCTCTGGGAGTGTTGTGGAGTTGCTAAGGCCGTACCTTTTGAAATAAACGAAAACGTGGTTCACCTAGATTTTCATATCTACGACATCCTCGAATTCGAACTTCTGTTAGGCCACCCTTTCGAAAAACTTTCCATAGAGAAACCATTCCGTGGGGGCCCTGATGAACAGTTGGGAGCAATCACTTCCGCCGAGTCTATCGCTAGTTCCGCAAATCCAAAGGCGAAGGAGCAGCCCAACGCTAACTCATGCGAGGTGGTAAAATGCATAGCTCCGTGCGTTTCGTTTGAGTTTCAATCTCATCCTTGTGAAACGATACGTCCAGTACCATCCTCGCTCGAGCTTAATCCAAGTCCCTCTGGCCATCATAACGTTGTTCTCGACAGCAGTCAAGTATCAACGCTCGTCTTTCATGATAGATCTTTCCAGTGCGGAAACTTTCATGCCATGGACATGTGTGAAGCAACAACTCTAGAAACCAAGCAAGAATCTGTTAATGAGCATGATAACTTCTCTTTTGAGATCCCTCATGTCACATGCTCACTTTTAGGTTCTCTAGAGTTCGTTTTGCTTCAAACCACATGCTTCTATGAGGATCACAACCTTCTCTTGATTCTCGTTGTCAAACTCTTTAAGAGAATGGTTGTGGATGCTTATGTTTATCACAAACATTGCAAATCCCGTAGATGCATGGTGGTGCTAACCTTGCAGCTTGAGTGTTAATGCCAAATACTTGGTGGTGAACTGGGAATTACACCACCACTGTAGGCTGCAAGATGAAGTTCCCAAGGTCGAGCTTAAGACTATAACTTAAGCACTGCCGGGAGATACCCCGGATTATCCTAAAAAAAAGAGAGTTTTCCTAAATGATAAAAATAAAAAAAAGGTTTTTCATAATAAAATTGAGCCTTCCCAGTTTTCAAACTGGTAGAGCCTTTCTTGTTGTTTCTTTTGTTTTGTTTCAATAAACAGGTACAAGAATAAGTGTGGGGGAGATCTCCCAAGTATAACCTTTCACACAATTGAGATCTCCCCAACACTTTGCACAACATCGAGAAACCCAACATGGAGAAGGACAAGGTAAAAGGGTTTAGAATGGATTGACTTAACTTCCGGGTTGGTCAAATCATTTCTAACTCATCGTAAACTCCTTCATCTTCAAACGATGGTTTGTGCAAAACTCTATCCTCACATCTCCCCTGTTTTGAAGATTAAAACTAAACAAATTAAAAAGACAAAACTTTTGACATGTCATCTCCAAGTTATCCTTTGATAAAATTTGCATACTCTTTATTCCTTGCTAATATTCCTATAACTTGTGAACACATTTCATAGGGACCCCATGCTATCTAAGTAATTGAAATATGAGATATAGTAGGATGAAAATGAACCTTGCTCTTTCATGTGAAGAACTTGGGATTTATTTTACAAAAACAAAGTTCAAATAGCATGCTCCTCAATGATATGAAAATTCCTACCAAAGCCATATCTAGTGTTAGATTTTAAAACCTCCAAATACTTGCAACTTACTACTGCATTGAGTTTTGTCAAGTCTTGTTGATGCCTTGTTGAGAAACTTATCATGCCCCTAAGATCAAGATTCACGTACACCCACATAAAAAAAAATGCTAACTCTTGCACTAAGAGTTACGCAAAAACATGCCTTTCCATTCCACCAAAATAAAAACTCCACCACTTGTGTTATGAACCTCTCTTCCCAAAATTCCTTTTTACTTTTGCAAAATATGGGCTATGAAAAAAAATAATCCCATGCCAAAAAGCATGAAGAAAAGAGAAAAGATGCCATGCCAAAGAAGCATGTGCCAAAAAATGAGAGAGCAGAAAAAAATGGACAAGTGTCCAAATGAGAAAACAATGGGTACTTCGATGCCCGCCTCTCTCTAAAAAAAATAATAATAAAGATAGCCCATATTTTCATAAGTTTCTAAAAAAAAGGGGAGAGAGAAGCATGACAAAGGAGTTCAAAAAAATATATATATATATACATATATATTCCCCACACTTGCAATTCTTGATCTAAGGGTATGGCATCTTTCTCCTCGGATCCGAGATTTGACTTAGCAAAATATGCGGAGTAAGTATGCCTTCATATCTTTACCTACCCAAACTCCACAAAAGCTTTTTAGGAATAGGAAAGAAAGAAGGCAACACTTTGGTATGCCTTGGTGAGGAACCAAACACATAAATGAGCGATTTGAGAGAATCATTTGAGGAGCTAAGCTATGGTTTACATTTTCAAAATGAAAACCCAAGTTTCTGAATTGATTGATGCAAGGGGATTTGAATCCATGTTGTTCCATTTTTCAATCACCCAAGATATCATGGTAGACACTTCAGAGTTCATAAGTGCAGGTGAAGCTTGGAATAACTTGTATGCAGGTTACATATCAGAGAGATGACCCATCTTAGTCCTAATCTTTACTCGAGGACGAGCAAAGGGCTAAGTGTGGGGGAGCTTGTTGGTGGTCCTTAACTCATATTTTAGACCACCAACTTCATTATAAAAATATATAAAAATATTCCCAAGACTAGTGAATAGGGCTTTACACTAATGCATTCCATGAGTTTTGGTGATTATTCGCTTACAGGCATACATCGATGGAAATGCATATAAAGGCAAGGAAAATAATGCATAAAACATCATTATGCAACACAAATACCAAGTGGCCCACCTACCATGCAATCCAGGGAATAAGAAGCATGCATTTTACTCATATATATACATTTATTGCTAACCAAGTTCCACATGTAGTGCAAAGTTATGTTTTGCAGACCATAAACATGCATACAGGTGGATAACAACCAAAAAGGCGCAATCCAACACGTCGAAATGCGCAAAATGAACAAGGACACAAAAAGCCCATATAGAAGTGCATCAAACTTCAACCAGATTCAGACCCAACACGACATTTCAGGCCAAATGGGCTTTGGCCCAGCCCACGGGGGCCCAGCCAGGGGGCGGCCGCCCCCTGGGTCGACCGCCCCCCAGAACATCGGTTTCAGCCCATTTTTGTTGAGGCGGTGCATTAACTCCTCCCAAAGGCGGTTCTGGGTGAATTTTGCAGCGAAGTCCCTCCTAAACCGACCTAAAGCACCTATATAAGGAGAGGAGGAGGGGAGGCCAAGAGAACAACACACAAAGGAATAGAAGAGCACCTCTCTCTTGAGTAGATCCCCACTCCTTAGGGCTATGCCCTAGTAGCTTTCTAGAGATGGAGAGTGAGATGTGAGGGAAGAGAGCGAGGAAGTACCAGGCTTGTCGGTCTCTCCCCGAGCTTGTACCTCGATGAGCCCTTACCTTGTACCCACATCGGGATCCATACATAGTAAGTGTTCGTGGTTTCTACAGTATTATTGTTCTTTTGATTAGATAAGCTTTATCTCTTCTTGTTTGCGGGTTCGTCGTCCGTTCTCGTAGCGGATACTCTAGTAGAGGAACCTCTGAATCATTTGGAGGGGTTCCTGCGCAACGCTAGAGTAGTGATCAATAGCGTAGACGTGGTGTCTAGGCTAGGGTTCACCTTCGTTTGCCTCGTAATCCATGGGTGAGGGATCGGCGGCAGGTGGTGACACCCCTGTTTGCCCTTAGTTTTCCCCACGTTCGGTTACGGCGTAGAGCTACACAAAGGCCGGAGTTACCTGGCAGACTAGGTATAAGCCGGTGCCCGAAGTGAACAAGTAGAAGTAACATTTATCTATCTTTAGACAGTAAAGCTTTAGCGATCCGTCTCTATTCCCTTCTCCTTCTCTACCCTTGTGTTGTCCTTGGACGAACTAGATAGAAGAAATACCTCCATTCCTCGTGGAAATACGATACCCTGAATACCACCGAGTGAAGTGCTACAACGGTAATTCCGTGCGCTTGCGGATTCTTCTGCTTACGCTAAGAAATACCAACAAGCATTTCTGGCGTCGTTGCAGGGGATGGATCGTAAGGTCCATTCTTAGTAACGACGTTAGTAAGTGTCAACACTTATGCTCTTTCTGATCACTAGTACATGTTGTGAGCTGAGCTATTTTTGAAATGGTGAATTTGCTTAATAACTTAAAATCTGAAAATGTTCACCATTGAGATATGCAACTAGCATGTGTAGGATGTGTTGAGTTCACTCGTGCTTTTCATATATGCTAGGTTGCTATGTCTCTAGTTCTGAGTCATTCACTTGCTTGGTCTGTTCATATCTTGCTTAAAATTTGAACCACGTCTTAGTGAATTGAAAAGATCGAGATGGGACTGCTTGTCAACACATCACGGTATCGAGACAGTTTCTCATTGCACTTTGAGTTAAACTTGAGCCGTGTAGTGTATGACCAAAACCGCAGCTTTAAGCTTCTGATTGGTTTGGCATAGGCTTCGCTCGGTTGAAAAGTTAGGCAATGACAAGCTTTCAACCTCTCGCAATCACATGCTAATAATTGAACTTGTGAAATTTTCACCGCTGCAACTCCGATATTAATTTGAAATCACAAGTGTCAGTTTCATTCCTATGCATGATGATTGAACTTTGCTAGGGGTAGTTCACCTTGTATACATGTTTAGCACTCGTTTGGATTCCTGTCTATACATGTGTAGTGCTATTTTGATGGTGACTCCCTTTTTGGCTAAAAACTGCTCACATGCTCATATGTTCATATTTCATATGTGTGATCAGTTTGAGCCTTTGCTATTTGAGTGCCTAGTTGAGTCATTGGAGTTCTACTGTTTAGAGCATCTTTGCACTCTTGTGAATATATGCCTGAAGCTACTAACTTGCATTTCTGACTTCATATGCATGTTGGAAGGGGGAGTTTCTTGCCTTGATGCCATTCTTGATAAGTGCATTTTCAACTAAGGGGGAGAGTTTTTGCAAATCATATACTCCTGGATGTTCAACTAAGGGGAGTTTTCCTAGTTGCTTGCACTTGTCGAGGGGGAGTTTGCTAGTTGTGTTGAGCCTTTGCCTCTGTCTTGAGGGACTAGCAAACATTTTCAGGGTTTTTCGATCGATTGGTTCTCTTTTGGTTTGAAGTCATTCCAATTGGTTCGGAGCATGTTTGGCCGAAAGGCATTGGTTTTGAGCTTTCTGTGCTAGTTGTGTTGAGCCTCTGTGCCTCTATCTTGAGGGACTAGCATTTTGCTTCGATTTTCATTCGGCTTCAATTGGTTTTGAGCTCTTTTCTCTGGAGTTTCCAATTGGTATCTGCTAGCGGTGTTGAGCCTGTTCTACCACTTCTTGAGGGCTAGCTTTGCTTTGCTTGGTTGTGTCGAGCCGTTGCCCATGTCTTGGGGGACCAAGTTCTTTTGCTCTTTCCACTTGACCTTCTTCGGCTTTGCAAGGCTTTTGGGTCATTTGGTCGAGTTCTCTCTTCTTCTTCCTTCCTCTTTTCTTCTTTCCATTATGATTTGTGTGAGTAGTTGACAATGCACTCATCAAGGGGGAGATTGCGGATACATGGGTGTATGCCGAGTCTCTGAGTGATGAGTGATTGTCAACAGGTTTGATCGCAAGGTCTTTGGCTCGTGTTGTGCAGGTGTCGAGCACGGAGACAGTGATCGAGGGCAAGGTGAAGGTCAAGTTGAGACGGGTCGTGCCGACGGACCGGGTGCGGTGAAGGATGGGCGTGCCGTGCGGCGGACGTGCCATGCCGATGAACCGAGCGGTGAAGGGCGGACGTGAGGCTTGGACTGAGGGACCAGAGTGCCTGAGGATCAGCTGTGGTGGCTGGCAGCCTGGGACAACGACAAGTGAAGACTTGCAAGAGGAACGGTGTTGCTCGGGTCGAGGACCTGGGGACACGTGTCGGTGGACGGGGTGCACGGGCGGTGCATCCCCTCTACAGCTTCGGTTTGGTGGTAGAGCCAGGGAAAAACCATCAGATGGACGGTTTCCAGGTTTGGGCCTCAAAACCTGGGCATGGACGGTTTCCGAGTTCAGCCACAAAACTCGGGCTGAGGGTTTCCGAGTTTGGCCACAAAACTCGGGCTGAGGACGGTTTCCAGGTTTGGGCCTCAAAACCTGGGCTCTGAGGGTTTGCTGAGTTTGGCCTCAAAACTCAGATGCTGGTGGGCTGGTTTCCCGGTTTGGGCCTCAAAACCGGGGGATAGCTGGAAAAGGCTGGTTTCCCGGTTTGGGCCACAAAACCGGGGGTGCAGAGCGAGGGCGGCACGTGGCGGCAATCGGAAGGTTGCGTGGAGGCAACGCGGACGAGTTGTGTGGGCGTGGCCGTCGGATACACCTACCACCGAGTTGGTCCAGAATAACCCTAGGGTTTAGCTGGTTCGCTCTGTAATTAGAATAGAGAGGGGTAGAGTAGGAATTGTACTTAGACTAGAATTAGGATAAGTAGTCGGGGAGACACCCTCCTCCCCCTATCTCAGTTAGTCATCTCAGTCATTTGCTCTTTCGCACTTAGGGTTACCTGCTCTCCCATCCCCTGCTATAGCTAGCTGAGATCCGCAGAGAGACTTGCCTCTGTGTACTGTTGATTTGAGGAAGTGAGGCCGTATCCTCACCTTTGCCGTGCAGATCGATGACTTGATTCGTGTTCTTCGCGTTCTTCGTTTCTTCACGATTTTCCCGTCACTCGATCTCCCTCTCTAGTGCGTCTTTGCGAAATTCGTTTGAATCACTTTGTTCGTATCATTGAGGAGGTCATTTCGACCAAAGGAATTCATCTAACTCCTCATGATTGAATAGATCGGGTCGATTTTGTTTTCGTGGCGCTTTTTCCGTTCATCCACCTTCCCTTTTGATTTCCTGGTGATTTGGTTGATTTGAGCAGATGATTTCTTGGGGATAGTCTCCTAACTACCCCGTGATCATCTTCTCCAAGTTGGGGAATGTGGGATTTTGATTTGGATCGGATTTGAGAGGTTTTGGGAGAAGGGCGACTGAAATCGCCCTCTCTGTTCATCCGCGGACAGTCCGCCGTTGTACCCGCGGACAGTCCGCGCGTCGGGATCGAGCCAGGTCAGTGGCTGCGGGTCTCGGTCGCGTTACTGTTCCTTGACTGGAGGACAGTCCGCCGAAGGAACTCGCGGACAGTCCGGGAGTCGTCCAGGGACTGTTCAGCATCTTCGCTGTTTTAGCATTTGACCGACGGACAGTCCGCCGTTGGGTCTCGCGGACAGTCCGGGAACGTCCAGTGGACTTGTAGCAGCACTGTGTTTTTGCTCGTTTGGCCGGCGGACAACCGTGACCTTGAGCCCGGACAGTCCGCCACTGGGCAGACAGTCCGCGACCGTACTGCCGGACAGTTCGGGACTTGCCTGAGTGCTCCGGTTTAGTGCGTTTTCACTCCCGGCTTCTACGCTTGGTTTCCGGACTTCTCGTTTGGCCCTAGAGTTGACCAAGGAACCTCTCTAGGTATCTTTGCTACTCGTTAGCATCGGTATTTGGGGACTTCTCAACGTAGCCGTCTATCTACGGTCGGGACTTGGTTTTTGGGGTTGTGTTCGAGCCGGAACTTTTGGAGTTTGGTTTGCTTCTTCTTGGTGGTGCTCTGCTGTGATCTTAGGGATCATCCACCCTCTTCCAAGGGTCGTGAGCATCACGGTTTAGGTCGCCGTTTGTCGGGGTGGATTTTGGGACACTTGGCCAAAGTTTAGAGAGAAATTTGATTGGCTCCCATTCACCCCCCCTCTGGTCGCCTTGTTTGTGCTTTCTCGGTCCTTCAGGGCTGAGGACGGTTTCCAGGTTTGGGCCTCAAAACCTGGGTGCTGCGGGTTTCTGAGTTTGGGCCACAAAACTCAGGCGATGGACGGCTCGGTTTGGTGGTTGAGCCACAGAAAAACCACCGAGTGGACGGTTTCCAGGTTTGGGCCTCAAAACCTGGGTGCTAATGGTTTCCGAGTTTGGCCACAAAACTCGGGCTGAGGACGGATTCCAGGTTTGGGCCTCAAAACCTGGGTGCTGCGGGTTTCTGAGTTTGGGCCACAAAACTCAGGCGATGGACGGCTGGTTTCCCGGTTTGGGCCTCAAAACCGGGGGTTGGTCGTAAAGGCTGGTTTCCCGGTTTGGGCCACAAAACCAGGGGTGCGACGTCCGGGAAAAGGACAAGCAGAGCGGTGGCGGCACGTGGCGGCGATCGGTGAGGTTGCATCGAGGCAACGCTACCAATTGTGCGGGCGTGGCCGTCGGATCACCAGCATCTTCGAGTTGGTCCAGAATAACCCTAGGGTTTAGCTGGTTCGCTCTGTAATTAGAGAGGGTTAGAGTAGGAAATAGAATTAGGATAAGTAGAGGGAGACACCCTCCTCCCATTCTATCTCAGTCATTTGCTCTTTGCTTCTAGGGTTTCCTGCTCTCCCAATCCCCTGCTGTAGCTAGCTGAGATCCGCAGAGAACCATACCTCTGTGTACTGAAGATTTTGAGGAAGTGAGACCGTAATCTCACTGTTGTAGCGTGTGGTAGCCACACGGTTGCAGATCGATGACTTGATTCGCGTTTTGTTCGTGTTCTTTGCGTTCTTCGTTTCTCCACGATTTTCCCATCACTCGATCTCCCTCTCTACTGCGTCTTTGCAAAATCCGTTTGAATCAACTTGTTCTTTATAGTGAGCAGATTATTTCCATCGAAGGAATTCATCTAACTCCTCACGAACAAGTAGATCGGGTCAATTTCATTTTCGTGGCGCTTTTTCGTTCATACTCCTCCCCTTTCGATTTCATGGTGTTTGAGTTGATTTGGGAGGATGATTTCTTGGGGATAGTCTCCTAACTACCTCATGATCATCCTCTCCAAGTTTGGGAACGTGGGATTGTGAGTTGATTCGATTTGGAGAAGTTTTGGGAGAAGGGCGACCAAAATCGCCCTCTCTGCAAGGTCGCGGACAGTCCGTGCCTGGTACCGCCGACAGTCCGGCCATCGGGGGTGAGCCAGATCAGTGGCTGCGTTCCTCGGCCGCCTTGGCGATTTTTGACCTGCGGACAGTCCGCAGTAGATTTTCGCGGATAGTCCGGGAGTCGACCAGGGACATTCAGCAACCTTGCTGTTTTGTCCATTTGACCAGCGGACAGTCCGAGCTTCTGTGGCGGACAGTCCGCAGTAAGCCCGGACAGTCCGGGACTGTACCGGCGGACAGTCCGCGAATCGGCTGAAGCTTCCGGTTTAATGCGTTTGCTCTCCCGACTTCTCCGCTTGGTTTTTGGACCTCTCGTTTGACCCTAGAGTTGATCAAGGAATCTCTCTAGGTATCTTTGCTACTTGTTAGCATTGGTATTTGAGGATTTCTCGACGTAGTCTTCCATCTACGTTTGGGACTTGTGTCGGTGTCTTTGGCGTTTTGGTTTGCTAGCGCTTTGTGGTGCCTCGCTGTGATCCTAGGGATCATCCACCCTCTTCCAAGGGTCGTGGGCATCATGGTTTCGATCGAAGCTTTCAGGGGTTGATTTTGGGAACATAAGGTTAAAGTTTCGAGAGAAATTTTTGAGCTCCCATTCACCCCCCCTCTGGTCGCCTTGCTATTGCATTCTCAGTCCTTCAATTGGTATCGGAGCGGGTTAAGGATCTTCCACATTAGCTGGTTCCAGATCCACCGAAGGCGACATGGATCGCGGCGTGGGCAAACCGCCGTTTTTTGATGGGACGAACTATGCGTATTGGAAGATACGCATGTCGGCCTATCTGCAGAGTATGGGTGCTTCCATCTGGGATATTTGCAACTCTGCTGATTACGTGGTCTTGGCTGCACGTGTGACTCAGCGTTAGATCGATGATCACGATGCCAAGAGCCGAGCCTTTAATGCTCTTTTCTCATGCTTGAGCATCACGGAGTTTGATCGTGTTTCTCACCTCGCTACGGCTCGGGAGATTTGGGCATCCCTCATGCGTTTCCATGAGGGAACCTCTCAAGTCAAAACCCGTCTCTACGAGTCGCACAAGCGAGAGTACGAGAACTTTCGACATATGCCTGGCGAGAGCATAGAGAGTTTATTCGCTCGCTTTCAGGTGATTGTCAACAGGATGAGGGCTAACAAGGAGCTGTTGCCTTTCGACGATCATGAGAGAGCTTTGAAGCTTTTGCATACTCTCGATCGGTCGGTGTGGGATTCCAAAGTTCAGGCAATCATTGAATCGCCTAACTATGAGACCCTCACGTGCGATGAGCTCTTTAGTAAGCTCAAGTCCAGTGAGATCGATGCCATGGCGAGGGCTTCTTATGAAAATCCTTCTGGCCCATCGATGGCTTTGGTTTCTGGCTCTTCTGCTAACCCCTCTGGAGGTTTTGCACTCTCTTCTCTCTTTTCTGTCACAGAGGAGCAGCTGGAGTCTTTGGGGGATGATGAGTTGGCTATGCCCGCCAACCGGTTCTCGCGGTTCCACAACAACCGCATGAACCGTTGCCGCGGAGGAGGACGCTCAGGATGCTTTGAGTTCGGTGACCCCAACCACTTCATCACCAATTGCCCGAAGAAGAACAAGCAAGTCTTCGGCAAGGCGGACCATGGGCACAAGTACGACTCCGACAAGCGCAAGGAGAAGTACGTCCCCGCAAAGCACAAGCGGAAGGGCGGCTTCAACAAGGAGTACATCAAGACGAAGTACTTGGAGAAGGCCCAGGCTGAGCAGCGTGCGTTCTTCGCCACGCTCAGCGACGTCGATGACTCGGATGACGACTCCGCTTCCTCGAGCGACGACGAGTCTGAGAAGAAGAAGAGGATCGAGGACAAGCTCAACGGTCTCTGCTTCGTCGCCGACAACGACAGCTTCTGCACCATGGCCCTCGGCAAGGAGGTCGACGGCGAGCTGGAGGACATTCCTCGGAACAACGACGACGACGACGACACCTCCCAGGTATCTCAGACCCCTGACGAGCTATCTTCTGAGGTCGAGAAGCTTACTATCGCGCTCCTTAGTTAGGATAAGTTGCTTAGGCGTGCTGCTAGAGAGCGCAAGGAGTTTAGGCAGAAGTGGGAGGAAACGGTGAAGGAACTTGAATCTGTCAAGTCCACCGTTGTTGTCACCGAGGAGGAGGAGTGTGATCTGTGCACCACACACATGACTGACCTACTCACTTTGAGAGGTAAGTATGTGGCGTTGGTAGGAGAGGTGGATGAGCTGAAGGCTAGATCCTCGCTGTTGGGTGCGTGCAAGTCCTGTGCGGGCTTGCAATCTGAGTTGGCAGAGAAGAATGCCAAGATTGTGTCTCTTGAAGAGGCCAACTCAGGTAGCACATGTGTGGCTAGGTGTGTTCTTTGTGAGGGTTTGGAGATGGAGATTGCCAATGTGAAGCATGACAAGATGCAAACCGAGGAGGAAAACACATACCTTCGGACCATCTTGTCATGGGTGTCTAGCGGTGAGCCACAACTCAGAAAGATGATCTCCGAATTCAAGCAAGCTGCTGGAGGTCCTGGTGTAGGTTTTGCTCCGGGTGTTGATGTTTCATCTTTTGGCAAGATTGGAGAGTCGAGTGGTCTTAACCCATGTGAGAAGCCCAACTCCACCACTACTCCCAAGCTTACCAAGATTCCACCCAAAGAGGCTCTCAAGCCTAACACCAAGGATGGGGTCTTCGTTGAACCTCCGAGAGCTCGACCAAAGAAACAATCTTGGGCTCCCAAACCAAACCACCTCAAGAACAAGCTGGACACCATGCCACCCATCCAAGAGGAGCTTATGCCACAGAAGGGCAAAGTGATCCACACCCACTACCGTGAGTACCAACAACCCCCTTTGAGAGCGGTGAGGTACCATTGTGAGCACTGTGGGCGAGATGGACACTTGAGCGAGTTTTGCTTTCGGCGCAAGAGAGAGGCGCGCCGTACAAAGGAGATGAACAACACGGACATGTACCATCCTTTCCATGATGTACATGTGCCGAACGTTCAGAGGCGTGCTGCTAGGCCTAGAGGTCCAGAACCTCAAGTTCCTAGGCCTAGGCAGCGGAGAGGACGTGCCAGGCGGGAGCCTGCAGTTGTAGGCTATGGACCCCGTGGCGGTGGCTTTGTAGTTGAGCGTTTTCCACCACCGCGTTTTGAGTATCGCGATGGATGCTCCTCCCTTAGCGGACCACGTGTTCCTCTACGTGGTGATCGCTCTTCCCGTAGGCGTGCTAGGAATGGTTTTTCTGCTAACCGTTCTTTTGAGCAGTCGGCCCAACACTGGTATTCTCCATACTTCACTAACCCCAGTGTTGGCCCGTATGCTCACCCTATGTCTTTTTATTGATGTTGGTAAAACGATTGGAGAACGTTTGGTTGGTGGATTCCGGGTGTTCGAGGCACATGACCGGAAACGCCAAGTGGTTCTCCAGTCTTAGTCCGGTCGCCGGAAAGGAGTTTATCACCTTCGGCGACAACAGCAAAGGTAGGGTGCTGTCTCGCGGGTCTGTGCGAGTTAATGAGCACTTTGTGTTGCGCAATGTTGCTCTTGTTTCTAACTTGCATTTTAACCTTCTTTCTGTTTCACAACTTTTTGATGATGACTATGAGATTCGTTTTAAACCGAATCTCAGTCGTATTTTGGACCCTCAGGGCAATCTTGTTTGTGTGATTTCGCCCTTTGGGAAAGTCTTTCGTGCGGATTTCTCAGAGTCGTTTGGAATTTCTCGTTGTCTTTTGGCTCGACCTTCCTCCTCTGATCTTTGGAAGTGGCATAGGAGACTTGGTCACCTGAGCTTCGACTTGCTTGCAAGGCTTAGTTCACTTGGCCTAATCCGAGGATTGCCCAAGTTATCCATGGAGAAGGATCTTGTTTGCCATTCTTGTAGACATGGGAAGATGGTTGCCGCTCCCCACCATCCAGTGACTCAGGTCATGACCAAGCGCCCTGGAGAGCTTTTGCACATGGACCTTGTTGGTCCGGCTCGGGTGAGCTCGGTTGGGGGAAGTGGTACGTGCTTGTTGTTGTTGATGACTTTTCGAGATATTCGTGGGTCTTCTTTTTAGCTGAGAAGACCAAGACTTTCTCCTTTGCTCGCAATCTGATCTTGCGTCTTCAGAACGAGTTCCCTTTGAACTCGATGCGAGCTATCAGGAGTGATAATGGTTCCGAATTCAAGAATTCGGATTTTGAGAAGTTTTGTAACTCTTTCGGTTTAGAGCATCAGTTTTCTTCTCCCTACACACCGCCTCAGAATGGTGTTGTAGAAAGGAAGAAACGGACCCTTGTAGAGATGGCCAGGACGATGCTCGATGAGCATAGGACTCCTAGGCGATATTGGGCCGAAGCGATGAGCACTGCATGCTACATTTCCAATCGCATTTTTCTCCGAGCTTTCTTGAAAAGACTTCTTATGAGTTGTGTTTTGGAAAACTCCCCAAGGTGAGTTATTTTCGAGTTTTTGGTTGCCATTGTTTTATACTCAAAAAGGGCAACTTGGACAAGTTTGAGTCTCGTTCTTCTGACGGGGTATTTTTGGGTTATGGCACTCACACTCGTGCTTACCGTGTACTTAACCTTGATACTAACCGAGTCATGGAGATATCAGATGTCACCTTCGACGAGACCATGGTTTGTCCTTCCTCTCGTTTTGAGCGTGCAGGTGATCATGAGGTTGGAGAGCCTCTTTTTGATGACGAGGATGAGGGTGCTGAAGGTATGGATGATCCAGCACCCCCTCCACCTGCTGTGCCGCAAGGAGCGGCTTCTACTATGACTCATGGCCCCGACACTTCTTCATCTTGGGGGCCGTGGGATCCGCCACCTCGAGCGGTACCCTTTGTACCCGAGGAGGCACCAGCTGCTGTTGAGGGGGAGGCCACATCGGCAAGGGAGGCGCCATGACACATTCAGCGCCAGCACCCGCCTCAACAGATGATCGGCAGTATTGACGAGCGCGTCACCTGGTCTATGCAAATCTCTCACTTTGCTCATTCTGCATTTGTTGCTGATTTTGAACCCCGGGATGTTGGACACGCTTTGACGGATCCAGATTGGGTCAATGCCATGCATGAGGAGTTAGAGAATTTTGAAAGAAATCGGGTTTGGGTTCTTGTTCCTCCTCCTCCTGAGTGTCGCCCTATTGGGACAAAATGGGTTTTCAAAAACAAACAAGGAGAGGATGACCATGTTGTGAGAAACAAGGCCAGACTAGTTGCCCAGGGGTATAGTCAGAAGGAGGGGATAGACTATGAGGAGACTTTTGCTCCTGTAGCTCGTTTGGAGGCAATTAGGATACTCTTGGCTTTTGCTGCATCCAAAGGTTTCAAACTTTTTCAAATGGATGTCAAGGGTGCCTTCTTAAATGGCTACATAGAAAAGGAGGTGTATGTTAGACAACCCCCCGGTTTCGAAAATCCCAATTTTCCAAACCATGTTTTTAAACTTCACAAAGCGTTGTATAGTTTGAAACAAGCCCCTAGAGCCTGGTATGATAGGTTGAAAACCTTTTTGCTTGCTAAGGGTTTTAAAATGGGATGTGTTTATAAAACGCTCTTTCTCCTCAAGCAAGGCACTGATACTCTCTTGGTCCAGATTTACGTGGATGATATCATTTTCGGTGGTTCTTCTCACGCTTTGGTTGCCAAGTTTGCAGATACTATGAGCAGGGAATTTGAGATGAGCATGATGGGTGAGTTGACGTTTTTCCTCGGGTTGCAAATCAAGCAATCCCGGGAAGGGACGTTCGTGCACCAGGGTAAGTATACCAAGAACATATTGAAGAAGTTCGATATGGGTGAGGCCAAGCCTCTTCCAACACCCATGTCGACCACAACGGCCCTGGATGCGGATGTGGATGGAGAAGCGGTGGACCAGAAGGAGTACCGGAGTATGATCGGGTCGCTGCTGTACCTGACGGCGACACTCCCGGACATTCAGTTCGGGGTGTGTCTTTGCGCGCGCTTTCAGTCGTCGCCGCACACTTCTCACCGTCAGGCGGTCAAGTGCATTATGAGGTACTTATCCTTCACTCCAGAATTTGGGATTTGGTATTCTGCTTCCTCCACCCTTTCCCTTTGTGGTTATTCCGATGCCGATTTTGCTGGTTGCCGCATTGATCGCAAGTCCACTTCCGGGACTTGCTAGTTTATTGGATCTTCTCTTGTTTCGTGGTCTTCTCGCAAGCAGTCTAGTGTCGCCCAGTCTATCACGGAGGCTGAGTATGTTGCTGCGGCTAGCTGCTGTTCCCAGTTACTCTGGATGATGGCCACTTTGCGTGATTTTGGTCTGAGCTTTTCTCGTGTTCCTTTGCTTTGTGACAACACGAGTGCAATTAGCGTTGCTAAGAACCCCGTGCTGCACTCTAAGACCAAACACATTGATGTGCGCTTTCATTTTCTGCGAGACCACTATGAGAAGGGTGATATCGACCTTCGCCATGTCGATACTCATCATCAGTTGGCTGATATTTTCACCAAGCCTTTGGACCAATCAACTTTTGCTAGGTTGAGAGGTGAGCATGGTGTGTGTTTCCCCTTTTAGATGGGGGAATCATTTTGGTTCTTGTATCATAAACTGACCTTTTGTCAACTGGTTTCTTCTTGCATCTTTTCTGCATTTCATTTTACATATTTACTTTCAGAGCTTCATACATATAATCTGAAGAATGTAACTATGCTTTGTATAGTATTTGCTCCAATGCTTTATGATGATGTTGTAGCTTGTGCTCTTTCTGATCACTGATACATGTTGTGAGCAGAGCTATTTTATGAATGGCGAATCTGTTCAATGAACATAAAACTTGCAAATGTTCACCATTGAGATATGCAACTAGCATGTGTAGGATGTGTTGAGTTCACTTGTTCTTTTCATATATGCTAGGTTGCTATGTCTCTAGTTTTGAGTCATTCACTTGCTTGGTCTGTTCATGTACTGCTTTAAATCTGAACCAAGTTAAGTGAATTGGAAAAGATCGAGATGGGATTGCTTGTCCACACATCACAGTTTTGAGACTGTTTCTCATTGCACTTTGAGTTAAACTTGAGTTGTGTAGTGTATGACCGAAACTGTTGCTTTAAGCTTCTGATTGCTTCTGCATAGGCTTCGCACAGTTGAAAAGTTAGGCAAGACAAGCTTTCAACCTCTCGCAATCACATGCTGAAATTTTAACTTGTGTCATTTAACTGCTGCAAACTCCGATAAAATTTGATACACAAGTCTATGTTTCATTCTATAGCATGATGATTGAACTGTGCTAGGGGTAGTTCACCTTGTATACATGTTTAGCACTTGTCGGATATCCTGTCTATACATGTTTTGTGCTATTTTGGTGGTGAACCCTTTTTGGTTGAAAACTGTTCTTTTGCTCTCATATTTTGTATCTGGTGATCAGTTTGAGCCTTTGCTAGCTTCTTAAGGATGTTGTTGAGTCATCGGATCAGAACTGTGTAGAGCATTCTTGCACTCTTTTGATTATATTTCTGAAGCTACTAACTTGCATTTTTACTCATATGCATTTCTGGAGGGAGTTCTTCTGCTAAGGGGGAGAATTTTGCTTGTTGATGCACTTTTGCTTGATGGTGCATTTTCAACTAAGGGGGAGAAATTGCAAATCTTATGTTCTCCGAGTGTTTGACTGAGGGGGAGTTTGCTCGTTTTGCTTGATGCTGAGTTTTTGAGCGTCTTCAGTTGGTTTGGAGCATTTGTGGTGGCTAGTTGTGTTGAGCCTCTGCCTCTTTCTTGAGGGACTAGCACTTTTGCTTTTGATGCCCTTCAGCTGATGTCTAGCTTTCTTCAGTTGGTATGGAGCTTCCTCGCTAGCGGTGTTGAGCCCGTTCTGCCTCTTCTTGAGGGCTAGCTCTGTTTTGCTTGATTTTCAGTTGATTTTCCAATTGGTATTGAGCTTTCTCGCTAGCGGTGTTGAGCCTGTTTTACCTCTTCTTGAGGGCTAGCTTTGCTTTGCTTGGTTGCGTCGAGCCGTTGCCCATGTCTTTGGGAACCAAGTTGTCTTGCTCTTTCCACTTGACCTTCTTCGGCTTTGCTATGCTTTTGGGTCACTTAGTCGAGTTCTCTCTCTTTCCTCCTTCCTTCTTCTGTTTCGATTATGATTTGTGATGGTAGTTGACAATGCACTCATCAAGAGGGAGATTGCGGATACATGGGTGTATGCCGAGTCTCTAAGTGATGAGTGATTGTCAACTGGGATAATGCACATGTTCTTTGGCTTGTGTTGTGCAGGTGTCGAGCATGGATACAGTGATCAAAGGCAAGGTGATGGTCAAGTAGAGACGTGCCGTGCCGATGGACCGAGAGTGGCGAAGGGCGGACGTGAGGCTTGGACTGAGGGACCGGTGGCCCAAGGATCAGCTGTGGTGGCTGACAGCCTTGGACAGCGACGAGCGAAGACTTGCGGGCATGGTGTTGCTCGAGTCGAGGACTTGGGGACACATGTCTGTGGACGGGGTGCACGGGCGGTGCATCCCCTCTACGGCTCGGTTTGGTGGTTGAGCCACAGAAAAACCACCGAGTGGACGGTTTCCAGGTTTGGGCCTCAAAACCTGGGCGCTGATGGTTTCCGAGTTTGGCCACAAAACTCGGGCTGAGGACGGTTTCCAGGTTTGGGCCTCAAAACCTGGGTGCTATGGGTTTCTGAGTTTGGGCCACAAAACTCAGGCGATGGACGGCTCGGTTTGGTGGTTGAGCCACAGAAAAACCACCGAGTGGACGGTTTCCAGGTTTGGGCCTCAAAACCTGGGCGCTGATGGTTTCCGAGTTTGGCCACAAAACTCGGGCTGAGGACGGATTCCAGGTTTGGGCCTCAAAACCTGGGTGCTGCGGGTTTCTGAGTTTGGGCCACAAAACTCAGGCGATGGATGGCTGGTTTCCCGGTTTGGGCCTCAAAACCGGGGGTTGGTCGTAAAGGCTGGTTTCCCGGTTTGGGCCACAAAACCAGGGGTGCGACGTCCGGGAAAGGACAAGCAGAGCGGTGGCGGCACGTGGCGGCGATCGGTGAGGTTGCGTCGAGGCAACGCTACCAGTTGTGCGGGCGTGGCCGTCGGATCACCAACATCTTCGAGTTGGTCCAGAATAACCCTAGGGTTTAGCTGGTTCGCTCTGTAATTAGAGAGGGTTAGAGTAGGAAATAGAATTAGGATAAGTAGAGGGAGACACCCTCCTCCCATTCTATCTCAGTCATTTGCTCTTTGCTTCTAGGGTTTCCTGCTCTCCCAATCCCCTGCTGTAGCTAGCTGAGATCCGTAGAGAACCATACCTGTGTACTGGAGATTTTGAGGAAGTGAGGCCGTAACCTCACTGTTGTAGTGTGTGGTAGCTACATGGTTGCAGATCGGTGTGTTGATTCGCGTTTTGGTTCGTGTTCTTCGCGTTCTTCATTTCTTCGCGATTTTCCCGTCACTCGATCTCCCTCTCTACCGCGTCTTTGCGAAATCCGTTTGAATCAACTTGTTCTTTATAGTGAGGAGATCATTTCCACTGAAGGAATTTATCTAACTCCTCACGAACAAGTAGATCGGGTTGATTTCGTGTTCGTGGCACTTTTTCGTTCATACTCCTCCCCTTTCAATTTCCCGGTGATTGAGTCAATTTGAGCGGATGATTTCTTGGGGATAGTCTCCTAACTACCTCGTGATCATCCTCTCCAAGTTTGGGAACGTGGGATTGTGAGTTGATTTGATTTGGAGAAGTTTTGGGAGAAGGGCGACCAAAATCGCCCTCTCTGCAAGGTCGCGGACAGTCCGCGCGTGGTACCACGGACAGTCCGGCCATCGGGGGTGAGCCAGATCAGTGGCTATGTTCCTCGGCTGCCTTGGCGATTTTTGACTCGCAGACAGTCCGCAGTAGAATTTCATGGACAGTCCGGGAGTCGACCAGGGACGTTCAGCAACCTTGCTGTTTTGTCCATTTGACCGGCGGACAGTCCGAGCTTCTGTGGCGGACAGTCTGCAGTAAGCCCGGACAGTCTGGGACTGTACCGGCGGACAATCCACGAATCGGCTGAAGCTTCCGGTTTAGTGCGTTTGCTCTCCCGTCTTCTCCGCTTGGTTTCCGGACCTCTCGTTTGACCCTAGAGTTGATCAAGGAATCTCTCTAGGTATCTTTGCTACTTGTTAGCATTGGTATTTGAGGATTTCTCGATGTAGTCTTCCATCTACGTTCGGGACTTGGTTTTTGAGGGTCGAACTTGTGTCGGTGTCTTTGGCATTTTGGTTTGCTATCGCTTTGTGGTGCCTCGCTGTGATCCTAGGGATCATCCACCCTCTTCCAAGGGCTGTGGGCATCACGGTTTCGATCGAAGCTTTCAGGGGTTGATTTTGGGAACATAAGGCCAAAGTTTTGAGAGAAATTTTTGAGCTCTCATTCACCCCCCCTCTGGTCGCCTTGCTATTGCATTCTCGGTCCTTCAGAAAGCTTTGTGAGGGGCATTGTGCTCGCCCCGCGGGAGATCGCGAAGAGCAACTCTAGTGGAGAGAAGTGCGAAGAGTGCCAAGTGGTCCGGCCGGATCGAAGGCTAGAGCTCTTGGTGAGCACTCCATCGTGGAGAGCGTGACTTAGGGTCACCACTAGCAAGAGGATCGGCGGCAACCTTGGGCTTACCTCAACGGGGACTAGCTTGGTGGCAACCAAGTGAACCTCGGTGAAAAAATCACCGTGTCAACTTCGTGTTAATCTTCTCGGTGGTTTGCTATCTCCATTCACTAGCTCGTATCTCCTTCTCATACCTATGCTAGTGTTGAGTTGTTGCTCTTGTAACTAGTTCGCTTGTGCTTGCTAGTTACCTTCTTTGCTTGTGTAGCTTAGAAGTAGCTCTCTTGCATGACTAGTTGACTTGTAGTCTTGCTAGTCACATTGCTTAGTTTGTGTAGCTAAGTTGAGCTCTCTAATTTGGCTTGTGTAGCCTTGTTATTGAGCATTGCTAGTGAGCTTCGGAGCTTTGTTCTTTTGCTTACTAGACTGTGTAGGAGCTCCCCGGTGTTTGATGTACTAGTTGCATAGGTTTGTGTGACCTTGCTTCTAGAATTGTTTAGGTGAGCTCTAGCTAGCCCGACACCTTATTTGCTTTGTTTAGGATCTTTTATAAGGTGCTAAAGAGTATAGGTAGAGGGGTGTAGTCTTGGCTAGACCGATAGTTTAATTTCGCATTTGTTATGGTTAGCCGGTACGATTAATTTTTAGAAAGGACTATTCACCCCCCCTCTAGTTCGCCATCTCGACCCTTCAAGAGCAGTGGCAGGCCTTCCAGTAGCTGAAAGAATACCTGACAAAGCTTACAACGCTATCCAAGCCATCAGCAGGTGCCACGCTCTTGCTGTATCTCGCAGATTCCCACGCTACTGTCAGTGTTGTATTGGTGTAAGAAAGGGAGCACGAAAATAAGTTAAAGCAGTTCCCAATCTATTTTGTCTCTAAGGCTCTATCAGGGGCAAAGCTGAACTATTCAGAATTAGAAAAGACAGCGTATACGGTGGTAATGGCTTCAAGGAAATTAAAGCACTACTTTTGGTCTCATCATATTGTAGTCTTATTAGCCCAGCCGCTCGAAGCTCTATTTCGTAACAACAAAGCTATCGGTCGAGTGGGCAAGTGGGCAGCAGAGCTGAACGAATATGTGATCGATTTCCAACACCGATCAACAATCAAGTCCCAAGCATTAGCAGATTTCATAGCAGACTGGACCCCCGCAGCCTTTGACACAACGCTTGAGTTTGAGGAACCAGTATGGACAGTGAATTGTGATGGCGCATGGGGATGGCCGGAGCCAGAATCTCGGCGATTTTAACCCCACCGAAAGGCCCAAAAATAAGATTCGCCGCAAGGTTCCAATTTCTTACAACAAACAACATTGCCGAATATGAAGCAGTACTGCTAGGCCTGCGAAAACTACGTGGAATCGGCGCAAGAAGGTGCATTGTCAAGTCAGATTCTCAACTGGTTGTCGGGTAGGCCGAAAAGGAGTTCACAGCAAAAGAACCAGAACTGACAAAATATCTAGCAGCAGTCCATAGAATGGAGAAATATTTCACGGGATTCACTCTGCGGCACATTCCAAGAGCCAAAAACACAGAAGCAGATGAGCTAGCCAAGGCTGCAGCGCAAAATCTACCACTACTGCCAGATGTGTTCTACCAAGTCCTTTCGGCCAAAGCAGTCAAGGAGGAGGAAGACCACTTGAGTCAGTACACACCATCACGAGCGAATACTGGAGGTCTCAAATATTCGCTTACTTAACTAGGACATATGAGTCGGAGTCATGAAAAGAGGGCCAAAGGATGGCTAGTAGAGCAAAAAGTTACTCGGACATTGGGGAACAACTCTATAAGAGCGGAATGGTAGCCCCGCTACTGAAGTGCATAAGCAGGCAAGAGGGCATCCGGCTGCTTCAAGAGATGCATGCCAGAATGTGCGGAGTGCATAGGGGACCTCACGAAATAGCGCACAGAGCAATGAGACAAGGATTCTATTGGCCTTCCACCGCCACAGATGCTAAGGAGTTGGTCTAGTGCTGCAAGGGTTGCCAGATGCTTGCCAAGAACCAAAAGGCGTCAGCAAATGAAACTTCACCAGTGGTCCCAACTTGGCCTTTGCAAAGGTGGGGCATCGACATAGTAGGGCCGCTACCATCAGCTCTGGGAAATTTGCGATTCGCAGCAGTCGCTCTTGAATATTTCACCAAGTGGATAGAGGCAAAGGCCCTTGCTAGCATAACTTCAACTTCCTTAACCAAATTCGTTTGGCAAAGAATAATCTGTCGTTTCAGCGTTCCTTCCTTCATCACTTGTGACAACGGGAAACAGTTCGACTGCGCCGAATTCAGGAACTTCTGCGACCAAATTAACATCAAGCTCAATTTCATGTCAGTAAACTACCCACAAGCAAATGGGGCTGTCGAAAGGGCAAATGGGTTGATCTTTACAGCAATATCAAAAACCTTATTCGATGCACCAAAAGGCAAGTGGGCGAATGCCCTGACATCAGTTGTATGGGGGCACAACATTTCTCGCTCCAGAGCTACTGGCTTCACTCCATTTTGCTTGTTGTACGGCGAGGAGGCGGTCACCCGGAAGAAGTAAAGTTAGGGTCCTTCCGAACCGAAATGTCGCCAACAACTCAAGAACAAAGACACGTTCAGCTAGACACCATCGAGGAAGTAAGGTTGCAAGCGGCAAGCAATCTCGAAAAATATCACGCGGAAACAAAACACTACCGGGACAAAAGCCTGATATCAAGGAGGTTTTGGTTAGTCAAACAAAATGACCAAAAGGACTCTTTAGGCTCTATAGGGTTGACTAGGGTTTAGCAACTTGATTAACCAAAATGACCAGCATAAACATGCCTTCATTTTGACTTCTCAACAAAGTTAGATTGTTAGGAAAACCAAACCACTCCAAAACAAGCCAAACAACAACACATCATTATAGGTTTGTATGCATACCATCACATGAAATGACATTTTAGGTGAAAAAGAAGGCAACATATGCGGATACATGGGTGTATGCCGAGTCTCTGAGTGATGAGTGATTGTCAACTGGGATGATGCGCATGTTCTTTGGCTTGTGTTGTGCAGGTGTCGAGCACGGATACAGTGATCAGAGGCAAGGTGAAGGTCAAGTAGAGACGTGCCGTGCCTATGGACCGAGAGTGGCGAAGGGCGGACGTGAGGCTTGGACTGAGGGACCGGTGGCCCGAGGATCAGCTGTGGTGGCTGACAGCCTGGGACAGCGACGAGCGAAGACTTGCGGTCATGTGTTGCCTGAGTCGTGGACTTGGAGACACGTGTCGGTGGACGGGGTGCACGGGAGGTGCATCCCTTCTACGGCGTCGGTTTGGTGGTAGAGCCAGAGAAAAAACATCGGGTGGACGGTTTCCAGGTTTGGGCCTCAAAACCTGGGCACGGATGGTTTCCGAGTTTGGCCACAAAACTCGGGCTGAGGACGGTTTCTAGGTTTTGGCCTCAAAACCTGGGTGCTTCGGGTTTGCTGAGTTTGGGCCACAAAACTCAGGCGCTGGTGGGCTGGTTTCCCGGTTTGGGCCTCAAAACCGGGGGTTGGCTGGAAAGGTTGGTTTCCCGGTTTGGGCCACAAAACCGGGGGTGCAGAGCGATGGCGGCACGTGGCGGCAATCGGGAGGTTGCGTTGAGGCAACACTACGAGTTGTGCGAGCGTGGCCGTCGGATCCACCTTCCATCGAGTTGGTCCAGAATAACCTTAGGGTTTAGCTGGTTCGCTCTGTAAGTAGTTAGGGGTAGAGTGGGAATTAGGAATAGTTAGAATTAGGATAAGTAGGGGGAGACACCCACCTCCCCATTTATCTCAGTTCATTTGCTCTTTGCACTTAGGGTTTCCTGCTCTCCCAATCCCCTGCTGTAGCTAGCTGAGATCCGCAGAGAACCATACCTCTGTGTACTGGAGATTTGGAGGAAGTAAGGCTGTAACCTCACTGTTGTAGCGTGTAGTAGCCACACGGTTGCAGATCGATGTGTTGATTCGCGTTTTGGTTCGTGTTCTTCGCGTTCTTCGTTTCTCCGTGATTTTCCCATCACTCGATCTCCCTCTCTCGTGTGTCTTTGCGAAATCCATTTGAATCAACTTGTTCGTATTTGAAAGGAGATCATTTCCACCGATGGAATTTATCTAACTCCTTATGAACAAGTAGATCGGGTTGATTTCGTTTTCGTGGCGCTTTTTCGTTCTTGATCTTCCTCTTTCGATTTCCCGATGATTGAGTTTGGGAACGTGGGATTTTGATTTGGATCGAATTTGGAGAGATTTGGGGAGAAGGCAACTGAAATCACCCTCTCTGCGCACTCGCGGACAGTCCGCGGTTTGACCGGCGGACAGTCCGCGCGTCGGGCTTCGATCGAGCAGTGGTCGCGTGGCTTGACTGTTTTTGCCTCGGGTGACCGGCGGACAGTCCGCCGTTGTCAGGCGTGGACAGTCCAGGCCCGAGCAGGGAGACTACAACAACTGTGCTGTTTTAGGGATTTTTGCCAGCGGACAGTCCGCCATCCCCTCGCGGACAGTCCGCGGTTGAGCCGGACATTCCGGGACCGTACCGGCGGACAGTCCGGGATTCGGTTGTTTGTTCCGTTTTAGTGTGTTTGCTCTCCCGACTTGTTCGCTTGGTTTCTGGACTTCTCGTTTGGCCCTAGAGTTGACCATGTAACCTCTCTAGGTATCTTTGCTACTTGTTAGCATAGGTATTTAGGGATTTCTCGACGTAGCCGTCTATCTACGTTCGGGACATGGTTTTCGAGGGACGAACTTGTGCCAGTTCTTTTGCCGTTCGGTTTGCTATCGCTTTGTGGTGCCTCGCTGTGATCCTAGGGACCATCCACCCTCTTCCAAGGGTCGTGGGCATCACGTTCTCGGTCATAGCTTTTGGGGGTTGATTTTGGGACAATTGGCCAAAGTTTCGAAAGAAATTTTTTGAGCTCCCATTCACCCCCCCTCTGGTCGCCTTGCTAGTGCTTTCCCGGTCCTTCAATTGGTATCGGAGCGGGTTAAGGATCTTCCATCTTAGCCGGTTCCAGATCCACCGAAGGCGACATGGATCGCGGCGTGGGCAAACCGCCATTTTTCGTTGGGACGAACTATGCGTACTGGAAGATACGCATGTTGGCCTATCTGCAGAGTTTGGGTGCTTCCATTTGGGATATTTGCAACTCTACCGATTACGTTGTCTTGGCTGCTCGTGTGACTCAGCATCAGATCGATGAGCACGATGCCAATAGCCGAGCACGTAATGCTCTTTTCTCATGCTTGAGCATGAGTGAGTTTGATCGCGTTTCTCACCTCGCTACGGCTCGGGAGATTTGGGCCACCCTGATGCGTTTCCATGAGGGAACCTCTCAAGTCAAAACCCGACTCTATGAGTCGTTCAAGCGAGAGTATGAGAACTTTCGACATATGCCTAGCGAGAGCATAGAGAGTTTATTCGCTCGCTTTTAGGTGATTGTCAACAGGATGAGGGCTAACAAGGAGCTGTTGCCTTTCGATGATCATGAGAGGGCTTTGAAGCTTTTGCATACTCTTGATCGGTCGGTGTGGGATTCCAAAGTTCAGGCGATCATCGAATCACCTAACTATGAGACCCTCACGTGCGACGAGCTCTTCAGTAAGCTCAAGTCCAGTGAGATCGATGCCATGGCGAGGGCTTCCAATGAAAATCCTTCTGGCCCGTCGATGGCTTTGCTTTCTGGCTCTTCTACTAACCCCTCTGGAGGCTTTGCTTTGCACTCTCTTCTTTCTGTCACAGAGGAGCAGTTGGAGTCTTTGGGAGACGATGAGTTGGCTTTGCTTGCCAATCGGTTCTCGCAGTTTCACAACAACCGCATGAACCGTCGCCGCGGAGGAGGATGCTCGGGATGCTACGAGTGCAGCGACCCCGACCACTTCATCGCCAACTGTCCCAAGAAGAACAAGCATTCTGGGAAGGTCGATCATGGGCACAAGTATGACTCCGGCAAGCGCAAGGAGAAGTACGTCCCCACAAGGCACAAGCGAAAGGGCGGCTTCAACAAGGAGTACATCAAGACCAAGTACTTGGAGAAGGCCCAGGCTGAGCAGCGTGCTTTCTTCGCCACGCTCAGCGACGTCGATGACTCGGACGACGACTCCGCTTCTTCAAGCGATGACGAGTCCGAGAAGAAGAAGAGGATCGAGGACAAGCTCAACGGCCACTGCTTCTTCGCCAACGACGACGGCCTCTGCACCATGGCCCTCGGCAAGGAGGTCGACGGCGAGCTGGTGAACTCCCCTTGGAACGACGATGACGACGACGACACCTCCCAGGTATCTCTGACCCACGATGAGCTTTCCGCTGAGGTCGAGAAACTTACTGCTGCGCTCCTTTGTCAAGATAAGTTGCTTAGGCGTGCCGCTAGAAAGCGCAAGGAGTTTAGGTAGAAGTGGGAGGATACGGTGAAGGAACTTGATTCTGTCAAGTCCACCGTAGTTGTTACAGACGAGGAGGAGTGTGAGATGTGCACCACGCACATGACTGATCTTCTCACTTTGAGAAGCAAGTATGCTGCGTTGGTAGGAGAGGTGGATGAGCTGAAGGCTAGACCCTCGCTGTTGGGTGTGTGCAAGACTTGTCCTGTCTTGCAATCCGAGTTGGCAGAGAAGAATGCCAAGATTATGTCTCTTGAAGAGGCCAGCTCGGGTAGCACTCGTGTGACTAGGTGCGCATTGTGTGAGGGTTTGGAGATGGAGATTGCTAATGTGAAGCATGACAAGATGCAAACCGAGGAGGAAAACACATACCTTCGGACCATCTTGTCTTGGGTGTCTTGTGGTGAGCCACAGCTCGGGATGATGATCTCCCAATTCAAGCGAGCTGCTGGAGGTCCTGGTGTAGGTTTTGCTCCGGGTGTTGATGTTTCTGCTTTTGGAAAGATTGGAGAGTCGAGTGGTCTGAACCCGAGTGAGAAGCCCAACTCCACCACTACTCCCAAACTTACCAAGCTTCCACCCAAAGAGCCGCTCAAGCCCAACACCAAGGACGGAGTGTTTGAAGTACCTCCGAGAGCTCCACCCAAGAACCAAGTGTGGCATCCCAAACCCAACCACTTGAAGAATAAGCTTGATACGATGCCACCTATTCATGAGGAGCTGTTGCCACAGAAGGGCAAAGTGATCCACACCCACAACCGTGTGTACCAACAACCCCCTTTGAGAGCGGTGAGGTACCATTGTGAGCACTATGGAAGAGATGGACACTTGAGTGAGTTCTGCTTTCGGCGCAAGAGAGAGGCACGCCGTGCTAGGGAGATGAACAATGCGGACATGTACCATCCTTTCCATGATGTACATGCGCCAAATGTTCAGAGACGTGCTGCTAGGCCCAGAGGTCCAGAACCTCAAGTTCTCGGGCCTAGGCAGAGGAGAGCTCCGAGGAGAGATGCTAGGCCTAGAGGTGCAGTGCCTCAAGTTCCTAGGCCTAGGCCTCGTAGAGAGCGTGCTCGGCGGGAGCCTGCAGTTGTAGGCTATGGACCCCGTGGCGGTGGCTTTGTAGTTGAGCGCTTTCCTCCACCGCAGTTTGAGTATCGCGGTGAGCGCTCCTGCCCCAGCGGACCACGTTTTCCTCAGCGTGGTGATCGCTTTCCCCGTAGATGTGCTAGGAATGGTTTTTACACTGACCGTTCTTTTGAGCAGCCGACCCAACACTGGTATTCTTCCTACTTCACTAACCCTAGTGTTGGACCATATGCTCACCCTATGTCTTTTTATTGATGTAGGTAAAACGATTGGAGAACGTTTGGTTAGTGGATTCCAGGTGTTTGAGACACATGACCGGAAATGCCAAGTGGTTCTCCAGTCTTAGTCCAGTCGCCGGAAAGGAGTATATCACCTTCGGCGACAATAGCAAAGGTAAGGTATTGTCTTGTGGGTCGGTGCGAGTTAATGAGCACTTTGTGTTGCGCGATGTTGCTCTTGTTTCTAACTTGCATTTTAACCTTCTTTCTGTTTCGCAACTCTTTGACGATGACTATGAGATTCGTTTTAAACCGAATCTCAGTCGTATTTTGGACCCTCAGGGCAATCTTGTTTGTGTGATTTCGCCCTTTGGAAAAGTCTTTCGTGCGGATTTCTCAGAGTCTTTGGGCATTTCCCATTGTCTTGTGGTTGGACCCTCCTCCTCTGATCTTTGGAAGTGGCATAGGAGACTTGGACATTTTAGCTTCGACTTGCTTGCAAGGCTTAGTTCACTTGGCCTAATCTGAGGATTGCCCAAGTTGCATATGGAGAAGGATCTTGTTTGCCATTCCTGTAGACATGGGAAGATGGTTGCTGCTCCCCACCATCCAGTGACTCAGGTCATGACTAAGTGCCCTGGAGAGCTTTTACATATGGACCTTGTTGGTCCGGCTCGGGTGAGCTCGGTTGGGGGGAAGTGGTATGTGCTTGTTGTTGTTGATGATTTTTCGAGATATTCGTGGGTCTTCTTTTTAGCTGAGTAGACCGAGACTTTCTCTTTTGCTCGCAATCTGATTTTACGTCTTTAGAACGAGTTCCCTTAGAACTCGATGCGAGCTATTAGGAGTGATAATGGTTCTGAATTCAAGAATTCGGATTTTGAGAAGTTTTGTAACTCTTTGGGTTTAGAGCATCAGTTCTCTTCCCCTTACACACCGCCACAGAATGGTGTTGTAGAGAGGAAGAATCAGACCCTTGTAGAGATGGCTAGGACGATGCTCGATGAGCATAGGACTCCTAGGCGATATTGGGCCGAAGCTATGAGCACTGCATGCTATATTTCCAATCGCATTTTTTCGAGCTTTCTTGAAAAAGACGTCTTATGAGTTGCATTTTGGAAAACTCCCCAAGGTGAGTTATTTTAGAGTTTTTGGTTGCCATTATTTTATACTCAAAAAGGGCAACCTGAACAAGTTTGAGTCTCGTTCTTCTGACGGTGTGTTTTTGGGTTAAGGCACTCACACTCGAGCTTATCGTGTACTTAACCTTGACACTAACCGAGTCATGGAGACATCCGATGTCACCTTCGACGAGACCATGGTGTGTCCTTCTTCTCGTTTTGAGCGTGCAGGTGATCACGGGGTCGGTGAGCCTCTTTTTGATGACGAGGACAAGGGTGCTGAAGGTATAGATGATCCAGCACCCCCTCCACCTGCTGTGCCGCAAGGAGCTGCTTCTACGACGACTCATGGCCCCGACACGTCTTCTTCCTGGGGGCCATGGGATCCGCCACCCCGAGCGGTACCTTTTGTACCCGGGGAGGCACCAGCTGCTGTTGAGGGGGAGGCCACTTCGGCAAGGGAGGCGCCACGACATATTCAGCGCCAGCACCCGCCTCAGCAGATGATCGATAGCATCGACGAACGCGTCACCTGGTCAAGGCAAATCTCTCACTTTGCTCATTTTGCATTTGTTGCTGACTTTGAACCCCGGGATGTTGGACACGCTTTGACGGATCCGGATTGGGTAAATGCCATGCATGAGGAGCTTGAGAACTTTGAGAGAAATCGGGTTTGGGTTCTAGTGTCTCCACCTTCTGAGTGTCATCCAATTGGGACAAAATGGGTTTTCAAAAACAAACAGGGAGAAGACGGCCATGTTGTGAGAAACAAGGCCAAACTCGTAGCCCAGGGTTATAGTCAGAAGGAGGGGATAGACTATGAGGAGACTTTTGCTCCTGTAGCTCATTTGGAGGCTATTAGGATACTCTTGGCTTTTGCTGCATCCAAAGGTTTCAAACTTTTTCAAATGCATGTCAAGAGTGCCTTCTTAAACGGCTACATTGAAGAGGAGGTGTATGTTAGACAACCCCCCGGTTTTGAAAATCCCAAGTTTCCAAACCATGTCTTTAAACTCCACAAAGATTTGTAAGGTTTGAAACAAGCCCCTAGAGCCTGGTATGATAGGTTGAAAACCTTTTTGCTTGCTAAGGGTTTTAAAATGGGATGTGTGGATAAAACGCTCTTTCTCCTCAAGCAAGACACTGATACTCTCTTGGTCCAAATTTACGTGGATGATATCATTTTCGGTGGTTCTTCTCACGCTTTGGTTGCCAAGTTTGCAGATACTATGAGCAGGGAGTTCGAGATGAGCATGATGGGCGAGCTGTCTTTCTTTCTTGGATTGCAAATTAAGCAATCCCGAGAAGGAACGTTTGTGCACTAGGGCAAGTACACCCGGGACATTTTGAAGAAATTCGACATGGGTGAGGCCAAGCCTCTTCCAACACCCATGGCGACCATGACGGCCCTGGATGCGGACAAGGAGGGAGAAGCAGTGGACCAGAAGGAGTACCGGAGTATGATCGGGTCGCTGTTGTACCTGACGGCGACACGCCTAGACATCTAGTTCGCGGTGTGTCTTTGCGCGCGTTTTCAGTCTTCGCCGTGCACCTCTTACCGTCAGGTGGTCAAGCGCATTATGAGGTATTTATCCTTCACTCCAGAATTTGGGATTTGGTATTCTGCTTCCTCCACTCTTTCCCTTTGTGGTTATTCTGATGCTGATTTTGCTGGTTGTCGCATTGAGCGCAAGTCCACTTCTGGACTTGCTAGTTTATTGGCTCTTCTCTTGTATCGTGGTCCTCTCGCAAGCAGTCTAGTGTCGCCCAGTCTACCACGGAGGCTGATGGACACTTTGCGTGATTTTGGTCTGAGCTTTTCTCGCGTTCCTTTGCTTTGTGACAGCACGAGTGCGATTAGCGTTGCTAAGAACCCCGTGCTTCACTCGAAGACCAAACACATTGATGTGCGCTTTCATTTTCTGCGAGACCACTATGAGAAGGGTGATATCGACCTTCGCCATGTCGATACTCATCATCAGTTGGCTGATATTTTCACCAAGCCTTTGGACCAATCAACTTTTAATCGGTTGAGAGGTGAGCTTGGTGTGTGTTTCCCCTTTTAGATGGGGGAAACATTTTGACTCTTGTATGATACACTGACTTTGTGTTTTTCAGTTGGTTTTGCTTCTTTTTGGTTTCTTCATGCATCTTTGCATTTCAGCATACGCTTTTACATTCTGAGCTTCATGAATATAGTCTGAAGAATGTAACTATGCTCTGTGTAGTCTTTGCTCCGATGCTTTATGTTGATGCTGTAGCTTATGCTCTTTCTGATCACTGATACATACTGTGAGCTGAGCTATTTTTGAATGGTGAATTTGATTAATGAACTTAAAACTTGAAAATGTTCACCATTGAGATATGCAACTAGCATGTGTAGAATGTGTAGAAGTCACTTATGCTATTTATGTATGCTAGGTTGCTATGTCTCTAGTGTTGAGTCATTCACTTGCTTGGTATGTCATATTCTGTTTAAAAATCTGAACCAAGTTAAGTTAATTGACAAGATCGAGATGGGTTTGCTTGTTAGCACCTCACAGTTTCGAGACTGTTTCTCATTGCACTTTGAGTTAAACTTGAGCTGTGTAGTGTATGACCGAAACTGTTGCTTTAAGCTTCTGATTGCTTATGCATAGGCTTCGCACAGTTGGAAAGTTAGGCAATAACAGGCATTCAACCTCTCGCAGTCACATGCTGATTTCTGAACTTGTGAAATTTCACCACTGCAACTCCGATTAAAATTTGAAATCACAAGTGTATGCTTCATTTTTCAATTGGTATCAACATGATGATTGAACTGTGCTAGGGGTAGTTCACCTTGTATACATGTTTAGCACTTGTTTGACCTCCTGTCTATACATGTCTCGTGCTATTTTGATGGTGAATACCTTTTTGGCTGAAAACTGCTCTGTTGCTCTCATTTCAGACTTAGTGATCAGTTTGAGCCTTTGCTAGCATTCTGTGCATTTTCTGAGTCATCAGATCAGAACTCTGTAGAGCATCTTTGCACTCTTTTGAGTATACTCCTGAAGCTCCTAACTTGCATTTTTGACTCATATGCATTTTGGAAGGGGAAAATTCTGTGTGTTGGCACTTTTTGATGGTGCATTTTCTGAGGGGGAGCATTGTTTCTTGATAAGTGCATTTTCAACTAAGGGGGAGAAATTGCAAATCATTACCCTCCGTTTGAACTAAGGGGGAGCTTTCCTAGTTGGTTGCACTATTCGAGGGGGAGTTTTTGCTGCTTCCTGTTGGCCGTAAGGTTTTGGTATCGAGCTTTCTTTGCTAGTTGTGTTGAGCCTCTGTGCCTCTGTCTTTAGGGCCTAGCATTTGCTTCGATTTCTCGTTTGGTATCTGCTAGCGGTGTTGAGCCTGTTCTACCTCTTCTTGAGGGCTAGCTTTGCTTTGCTTGGTTGCGTCGAGCCGTTGCCCATGTCTTTGGGGACCAAGTTGTTTTGCTCTTTCCACTTCACCTTCTTCGGCTTTGCTATGCTTTTGGGTCATTTGGTTGAGTTCTCTCTCTTTCTCCTTCTTTCTTCTTCTATTTCTATTATGATTTGTGTTGGTAGTTGACAATGCACTCATCAAGGGGGAGATTGCGGATACATGGGTGTATGCTGAGTCTTTGAGTGATGAGTGATTGTCAACTGGGATGATGCGCATGTTCTTTGGCTTGTGTTGTGCAGGTGTCGAGCATGGATACAGTGATCAGAGGCAAGGTGAAGGTCAAGTAGAGACGTGCCGTGCCGATGGACCGAGAGTGGCGAAGGGCGGACGTGAGGCTGGGACTGAGGGACCGGTGGCCCGAGGATCAGCTGTGGTGGCTGACAGCCTGGGACACCGACGAGCGAAGACTTGCGGTCATGTGTTGCCTGAGTCGTGGACTTGGGGACACGTGTCGGTGGACGGGGTGCACGGGAGGTGCATCCCCTCTACGGTGTCGGTTTGGTGGTAGAGCCAGAGAAAAACCATCGGGTGGACGGTTTCCAGGTTTGGGCCGCAAAACCTGGGCGCGGATGGTTTCCGAGTTTGGCCACAAAACTTGGGCTGAGGACGGTTTCTAGGTTTGGGCCTCAAAACCTGGGTGCTTCGGGTTTGCTGAGTTTGGGCCGCAAAACTCAGGCGCTGGTGGGCTGGTTTCCCGGTTTGGGCCTCAAAACCGGGGGTTGGCTGGAAAGGCTGGTTTCCCGGTTTGGGCCACAAAACCGGGGGTGCAGAGCGATGGCGGCACGTGGCGGCAATCGGGAGGTTGCGTCGAGGCAACGCTACGAGTTTTGCGGGCGTGGCCGTCGGATCCACCTACCATCGAGTTGGTCGAGAATAACCTTAGGGTTTAGCTGGTTCGCTCTGTAAGTAGTTAGGGGTAGAGTGGGAATTAGGAATAGTTAGAATTAGGATAAGTAGGGGAGACACCCACCTCCCCATTTATCTCAGTTCATTTGCTCTTTGCACTTAGGGTTTCCTGCTCTCCCAATCCCCTGCTGTAGCTAGCTGAGATCCGCAGAGAACCATACCTCTGTGTACTGGAGATTTTGAGGAAGTGAGGCCGTAACCTCACTGTTGTAGCGTGTGGTAGCCACACGGTTGCAGATCGATGTGTTGATTCGCGTTTTGGTTCGTGTTCTTCGCGTTCTTCGTTTCTCCGCGATTTTCCCGTCACTCGATCTCCATCTCTCGTGCGTCTTTGCAAAATCCATTTGAATCAACTTGTTCGTATTTGAAAGGAGATCATTTCCACCGAAGGAATTTATCTAACTCCTTACGAACAAGTAGATCGGGTTGATTTCATTTTCGTGGCGCTTTTTCGTTCTTGATCTTCCCCTTTCGATTTCCCGGTGATTGAGTTTGGGAATGTGGGATTTTGATTTGGATCGAATTTGGAGAGATTTGGGGAGAAGGCGACTGAAATCGCCCTCTCTACGCACTCGCGGACAGTCCGTGGTTTGACCGGCGGACAGTCCGCGCGTCGGGCTTCGACCGAGCAGTGGTCGCGTGGCTTGACTGTTTTTGCCTTGGGTGACCGGCGGACAGTCCGCCGTTGTCAGGCACGGACAGTCCGGGCCCGAGAAGGGAGACTACAACAACTGTGCTGTTTTAGGGATTTTTGCCGGCGGACAGTCCGCCATCCCCCCGCGGACAGTCCGCGGTTGAGCCGGACAGTCCGGGACCGTACCGGCGGACAGTCCGGGATTCGGCTGTTTGTTCCGTTTTAGTGTGTTTGCTCTCTCGACTTGTTCGCTTGGTTTCCGGACTTCTCGTTTGGCCCTAGAGTTGACCAAGGAACCTCTCTAGGTATCTTTGCTACTTGTTAGCATAGGTATTTAGGGATTTCTTGACGTAGCCATCTATCTATGTTTGTGGGCATCACGTTCTCGGTCATAGCTTTTGGGGGTTGATTTCGGGACAATTGGCCAAAGTTTCAAAAGGAATTTTTTGAGCTCCCATTCACCCCCCTCTGGTCGCCTTGCTAGTGCTTTCTCGGTCCTTCAACATATGCATGCTCCATGCTCATGAGATGATTATGCATGAGGAGATGATGATGTTATGCTAGCTTAACATCAGAGGTGTTACAGCCCTTCCCCCCTTAACGAAATCTTGTCCCGAGATTTACTGACCATTGCTTATGGAACGCTGGATAAACCTTCTGGAGATAGTCTTCTATTTCCCATGTTGCATCCCCATCATCATGATGGCTCCATAACACTTTATACACTTTCACTATACGATTGCGAGTTACACTTTCCTTGCTGTCCAAAACTCGCACTGGCTGCTCTTGATACGTGAGGTCTGACGCTAGCTTCAACTCTTGAGGTTCTATACTTTCTTCAGGTACACGTAAACATTTCTTCAACTGTGAAACATGAAAGACTGGAAAGATCGAACTCATAGCTTCGGGTAACTGAAGTTGATATGATACTTCCCCTTTTCTCTGTAAGATACGATATGGTCCTACATATCTCGGTGCTAGCTTTCTTTTTATGCCGAACCTTTGCACTCCCCTCATCGGAGTTACTTTCAGATAAACATGATCTCCCTTTTTGAACTCTAACGGCCTTCTTCTTTTGTCTGCATAACTTTTCTGTCAAGACTGTGCTGCTTGCAAGTGTTGATGAATAGTTTGAACCTTTTTCTCAGCTTCCTCAACGAAGTTGATTCCAAAGTATCTCCTTTCCCCTGGTTCGACCCAGTTTAACGGAGTTACACACTTGCGTCCATACAAAGCTTCAAACAGTGCCATATTGATGGTCTCTTGATAACTGTTATTGTACGAGAACTCTGCCAACGGTAGCCATGATTCCCACGATCCTTTGGAGGATAATACACAAGCTCTGTGCATATCTTCAAGCACTTGGTTTACTCTTTCTGTCTGACCTGCTGTCTGAGGATGATAAGCTGTGCTGTGAACCAACTTTGTTCCCAAACCTTTGTGTAGCTGCTGCCAAAAGTGCGCGGTGAACTGCGGTCCACGATCCAAAATGATTGTCTTAGGTATCCCATGAAGATGCACTATCTCTTTGATGTATATATCTGCATATCGAGGCGGTCGATATCTGGTCTTGACCGAAATGATGTGAGCTGACTTTGTCAGACGATCCACTATTACCCAAATGGAATCATTCCCTTTTTCCGTAGTGGGTAAACCGGTTATAAAGTCCATACTGATATCTTCCCACTTCCAAACAGGCACGGATAATGGTTGTAACAACCCTGCAGGTTTCATATGAACTGCCTTAACTCTGCAACATGTGTCACATCTTGCAACATATGCTGCTATCTCTTTCTTCATCTTTGTCCACCAAAAACGAGGTCTTAGATCATGATACATCTTGTTGCTTCCTGGGTGAAGAGATAACTTAGATAAGTGAGCCTCATCCAGAATCTTATTCTTAAGATCTTTGTTCTTTGGCACCATGAGACGATCACCAAACCATAACACTCCTTGCTCATCCAACCTGAAAGAGGTTAAGGGGTCTTCCAACATCCTTCTCTTGATATGAGAAATCCCTTTATCAAACTTCTGAGCTTCAACTATCTGGCTCTCAAGCGAACAACTGAGTTGAATGCTCAACAAAACTTCTGGATGTAACAGGTTGAACCTTTCCTCAAACAACGGTTGCACCACAACACAGTGTGACTTCTAGCTCAAGGCATCCGCAACCACATTGGCCTTTCCAGGGTGATAGTGAACTTGCAAGATAATCCTTTATCAACTCTAGCCATCTTCGCTGTCTCATGTTTAACTCTGGTTGAGTGAAGATATATTTCAAACTTTTATGATCGGTGTATATATTGCACACATTTCCCAACAAGTAGTGTCTCCATATCTTCAGAGCATGCACTACTGCAGCCAACTCCAAATCATGCGTAGAGTAGTTGATCTCATGTTTCCTTAACTGTCTCGAGGCATATGCTATCACTCGTCCTTCTTGCATCAGCACACAGCCCAAACCAATCTTGGATGCATCACAAAACACATCAAAAGGTTTCTCTATATCCGGCCGAGCCAAAATAGGAGCAGTGGTTAACAGTTCCCGTAAGATTCGGAAAGCTGCTTCACACTCCTCTGTCCAGACAAACTTGACATCCTTCTATAACAAAGAGGTCATTGGTTTCGCGATCTTGGAGAAATACGGGATGAAACGACGATAGTAACCAGCCAGACCTAGAAAACTTCTGACTTCTGTGACTGAGGTTGGCGCCTTCCAATCCATTACCTCTTGTACTTTCCCTGGGTCCCGTGAGATTCCATCTCCCGATAACACATGACTAAGAAAGTGAACTTTCTTTAACCAAAACTCGCACTTACTGAACTTAGCATATAACTTAGGTTCTCGAAGTCTTGCCAAAACTATCCTCAAGTGTTCCGCATGACTTTCTTCATTTTCTGAATATACCAAGATATCATCCAAAAAGACTATCACAAACCGATCCAACTCAGGCATAAACACGGATTTCATTAAGTACATGAAGTATGCCGGAGCATTTGTCAAGCCAAACGACATGACAAGATACTCATACAACCCGTACCTAGTAGAAAAAGCCGTTTCGGGTACATCCTTTGGCCTGATCTTGATCTGATGATAACCCAACCTCAAGTCCAATTTAGAGAACACTCTGGCCCTTGTTAACTGATCAAAAAGGATATCAATTCGAGGTAGAGGATACTTATTCTTGATCGTCACTACATTCAAAGGCCTATAGTCCACGCACATACGCAAAGCTTTGTCTTTCTTCTTTTTTACAAAAAGAGCTGGACATCCCCACTCAGATGAACTAGGTTGAATCAGTCCCTTGTCCAACAACTCTTTCAACTGAACTTTCAACTCGGCTAACTCATTAGGAGGCATACGATACAGTCTTCTGGATATAGGTGCAGTTCCAGGTATCAACTCTATTGCGAACTCCACATCCCTATCTGGAGGCAGACGTTGACTCTTGCTAACGTCGTCACTAGGAGTAAACTATGGAATCTATCCCTGGCAACGGCGCCAGAAAGGTTTGTTGATACTTCTTAATGTAAGAAGTATAACTAACTATTCGTATGACTATTGGTAGGTTCCGCAAGCGCATAGAATAAGTCTATTGTAGCACTTCACCCGGGAGTAACCGAGCATCGTATTTATTTCCACAGGGAAGCTACTATGGCAGAACTAACACTAGGACCGCTATGAACAACTAGTGATTCTAGCAGGGTTGATCGAAATGTGTGAATGGGGGTTGGTTTCTACTACTACTAAAAAGAAAAGAAACACTAACTATTACTAACCTAAATCGGCGGGGTCTGGCCGATGAACAGATTAATGTTTTCCTACACACTTACGATCACAACTAACTTAGCAATAAAGATTTTATCTAGTTCTTCGAACCGTACACACCCTCTGGACTATTTACCTCAGACGTGCACATTGAGGTTTATGATTTAAGAACTAACCCAACTACGTGGTGGAATTCAAGGCTCCCAGGGCTGTCACCACCTGTTTGCTACCACAGCTATCTGGGGGGCTAGCCACAAACTAAGGTATAACTAGTCTAAGCACCACGCTTACACTAATATATACTACTCTAATCTTGCATCCAAAACTAGAGCACAGATTACTCAGCGAAGAACCCAAACTAGATATAAACTAAATACTAAGTTATCTATGATCGAAAGCACTCAACAAGAACAATAAGTAAAGAACTTAAAGTAAATGCTGAAAGTAGATGAACACTAAGATAAATGAAGGAAGACTTGGAATTATACCAGAGACTTGGAAGATCCTCTATTACAACTCCAGCTCTTCTCTTCTACACTCTCGCTCTCACTCTAAGTCTCTCAACTAGAGTGTTCCTTCACCAGAGCTTCGCTTACAAGAGAGTGGGACTAATGAGGTGAGGTCTGAGTACAAATGAGCTCGGGGGGTCCTATTTATAGCCTAAGGGACCTAGGGGGGTACTTATGGACCTAGGGTTAGGTCAGGGGGGTGAGTGTGGTGGCGGGCGCCAGCCCTAGGTGGCGGCCGCCACCCCCCTGGCCCTTGGATCCACCGCCTCTTCACCAACGGCATCCAGGAGGTTCTCCAAGTCGGTTTTGGGCTTGTCCAATTACTGTCACATGGTCAATTTGGCCCTGATCCATGTGACACTGCTTCTTAGCCCTTGGATGAACCGACTTAGGTGAGCAACGACTGCCAATGAATGTGGGGTGCTTCCCCTGGATCAGTGACGTGGCAGGGGGGAGTTTGGGCTTCTCCCCCCTGGCGACCGCCAGCTAGGGGTGGCGGGCGCCACCCCTCCTTGGCCCAAAGTGAGCCCAGGCAAGTGGGCTTGCTTCCTGGTGGGTCCATTTGGTCATTTTGCTCAAAAACCCTGCAATTTCCTACATTCAAATAAAACTCAAGGACACGTGGAAATCGTTAGTATATAAAAGGTTTTTGGTTGATTTTAGGCCCTTGTGTTGCATTATATGACCTTGTTGATGCTAAGAATATGACACTTAGTGAGCGTCAACAGTAGACCAGGTAACTCATCCGGAAACACATCAGGAAACTCACAAACTACAGGGATTTCCTGAAGTACTGCCACTTGAACTGTGCAAATTGTTGAACTAAGGTTGAGACGATCAGGAAGAAACACTTGAAACCTTTCATTTTCCTCGGGATTCTTCAGAGATATCATTCTCTTTCCGGTATCTATGATCACTTCCCACTTTTTCATCCAGTCCATACCCAAGATAACATCCAAAGACAACCCTGGCATATCCACTAAACTTACTCGGTACTGCCTACCTTCCAAACCAAGAGTTGCCCCTTTAACCACTTGGTTAGATAACACACTTGCACTAGCTGAGTTTATACAGAATCCAAAATCCATTGTTACCATTTCCTGATTATGCTTAAGTGAAAATGCTTGACTTATAAAAGAATAGGATGAACCAGAATCAAACAAAACAACTGCAGAGATATTGTTGATAGAAAACATACCAGCAGTCACGGGTTCTCCCTCAGAGATGCCTTCCAAAGAGGTATGATGCACACGGGCCTGAACTTGACTGGTCTTTTTTCTCGAGCTAGGACATGTCCTTAACAGATGTCCTTCCTTGCCACAGTTATAACATGGTCCCTTGACATAACTGCCTGCAAAGTTCTAAGTTCTGGGCCCCACCTTGTACTGCGATGACTGACCTTTTGCAACTTTTTGAACCTTGGCCTGCTATTGATTTCGAGGAAAACAACGTTGAGGACGCTTGAAACGTGCCCCCAGCACTGCTGAATGAAAAGGAGGGCGGTTGGCCACCTGATTTCTACCCTGTTGTGCCCCTGCTTCCACAGCTCTCTTGTGTGACTTGGATGCACTGTAGAGATTGTTGTTGTTTTCTTGAGTCAAACAGTCACTGATGAAGTCATTGAACTGTGTCCTGGAAGAGTTTCCCATTGACTTCAGGAGCTTGGGGCTCAAGCCCCTCTTCATACTGGCAATCTTCTTAGCCTCTGTGTTGACATACTCAGGCGCATAACGAGCAAGATTGTTGAAAGCATGCAGATATTCTGCCATGGTCTTGGTTCCCTGAGTCAAACTCAAAAACTGTGTTACCTTCATAGCCATTAAACCAGAAGGAATATAATGGCCCCGAAAAGCTGTTGTAAACTGTGCCCAAATTATCAGTTGATTTGCCGAAAAAGTAGTACGATGATGTGCCCACCATATACCAGCTGGTCCCTGCAACTGGTGAGCAGCGTACTCCACTTTTAGAGATTCTGTAAGACGTAGCAACCTGAACTTCTGCTCGATGGTGTTGATCCATTCATCTGCTTCCAAGGGTTTAGCTGCATCCTTGAAGACTGGAGGTCTAGTGTCCAAGAAGTCCATAAACGTACTGTACTGATTTACATCTTGACCACCTTGACCTATGGCCCTATGTGTATTATCTGCAATGTTCCTGAGATTCACTTTCGTATTGCGCTGCATAGCTTCCATGTTGCGTTGACTTCCTAGAAACTGCGCAAAGAACTGCTCTGCCGTGTATGGAGGAGGAGGAGGAGGATTGGCGTCCTTGCCCTGACCACCACCATCAACACCACTAGCATTGCCTTCTCCGCGACGAGTATTCACCATCTGCATAGCCAATCAATAATCAATGAGTGATGCCACATATACAGATCAAAATGTGTAATGATTGCAGTACTGTATTTGAACATAGTTCATACAATAAGGCACATTCACAAGTCGTTCCACATAAATAACATCACACACAGATTATAAGAAAAGCGCTTAATACTCGCATGGATACGCACGGATAAAACGCAACGAAGGTCTGATACTTAAAAACGGTTCCAACGGTAGCAACGAGGTTCTTAAACTTACAACCCACAACTTGTTCGATACAGCACGATCACAACGATAAACAACGAGACCTAAACTCTAGTCGCTCTCAGCATCGGACACGTAACTCTCAGCGTCGTCGGCTCCACCATCTTCTTCTTCTTCTTCTCCATCTTGGTTGGTGAAAAGCATTCCACCATCTTCGGCTCCACCGTCAGCAAGGACGATGCCCATCTCCACCTCCATCTCGGCCGCACCTGGAGGATGGTATGGATGAAGCAGGTTGTGGAGGCGATGCACTTCTTCATGAAGGTTATTGTTGTATGCTTCAGTCGCCGTGAGCTGCTGTTCTAAGGTCATCATATGAGCCCTCAAGTCAAACTCTTCTTCCCACGCCTGGTTCCGCTACTGAAGAAGCTTCATCATCTGATTCTCTGCACTCTGGTTAGCGTGTTTTGCACGCCTTAGCTGTTCCTGCAGCCTGATGATCTCTTGAGTTGCGACCACATTCCTTCGAACAGTCTGGTCCTTCTCTATCGTCATCTGCTTCAGCTCTTCTTGCATCTTCTACATCTCTTCATCAAACTCATGCTGAGCTTGTCTCTTCTCATTTCTGACATGATGACAAGATTCAGTCATACTGCACAAACTGTGCTGCATGACCGCATACCCCTTCATCACTGCATACATAGCACTCGCCGCTGGGCCATCAAAACCTGAAGCTCACTAGGACTGCCCACTATAGCTTCTTGTTTGGTCTGCACCCAAACATCTCTGAACGGATCAGCTCTTGGGAACACTCCTGCAAGAGCCTGACTGAGATCTTCTGGAAACCGCTCCATGATGTCCCTGAGGATAAGGAACGCTGCTGACTGCGCACCTTCCCAAGGGTCCCTTCCCTTGCTCTCATACATCCAACCGGACCACACAGAACCTTCTTCCCTGGGCTTCACCACAGCTGTCACATACACCAAAGTGGTGTCTCCCAGAAGTTCCCTTGTCCAAAAGTAGCGAGGCTCTCTCCCATCTGGGTACCCCACGGAACGCAGAACCCTCCAGAGCAATGTTGGTGTCCCAAACACATCCAGGAACTTGTCCTTGCACCGCTTGGACCTGGGTGCTAACTGGTGCCTGAGAACCCTGCCACCTGTCGACTTACGTGCGGTCTCCTTGGTTCGTGCCATCTGTAGCAAGTTTATCATATTCACATAAGCATGGGTTTCCAACTCGAGATATAAATCCATAATTAGGGAGGAAGTAATGCAAAAGGGAAAGAAAGCAATATGTCATGATGTATAAGTATGTGAAACGTTCCGTACGTCCTTTCCACTACATACGAACTATGCTGTGGCAAACCACGGTACTCTCATACATTAACTATTCCGTTTCTAACAATACGTGGTTAGTGTACCTGCATAAGATTCATTTCAGCCCTGCCTACAGTATGAAAATCATGCATTGCTGAAATTTAAATCTAGATACTCACCTAGGTGTACACCCCGTATACACGTAAGCAGTATATGCACCCATCAAACAGTATTACTCCCATTACCAAGTACCTTCACCCGCACCCGTTTGTTGACGTGCACAGGTTCCAGTACCAACTACTCTTCCCTAGGCCGACGGTTGTTCGACCATGCTCTCACAACTCACCTTACCTTGGCGTAGAGGTAAACTGATCGATACATTATGATTCCGAAGAATAGCACCCATATAATTTCACCCTTGCCATATGGACGACAGAATAAACAAAAATCAAGTATGATGCAAGACCCTTTTCCAAGTTAGTACTTAAATAAGCCACCTGAGATCCTATGGGCATAAAGGATATGACCACTGGCACACTTAGCTTTTACTGCAAATATCTTTTTACACCAACTCTCTGGATTTTTGCAAATACTTTTTGTACCCCAGTTCTTTTTTTATATTTTTTAAACATAGTCATGTGAACAGTACCCGCTGAATTATGCTCCGATACCAGCTGTCACAGAACCGACCAATTTATAAGAGCACAAGTACGAAATTCTCCGCCGAAGCAGTAAATTTGCAGCACATGAGCCCATATAAACTCGGTAGTCCTCGAAATCTCGAGGGATTTCAAACTTTTTCAACATCAACAACATAGGATCGTAATAATTCAGCACTGGCAGTCACACAACAGAGTATTACATAAATTGTTCGGAGTAGCAACTTTAGTTATTACAAATCATGTTCGAATTTAAGTAGCGGAAGCTTGTTCTGAAAACATTGTTCTGAAATCACACACACACATAATCGGTTACAGTGCCACATAGTAGTCATCCTTAACATAGCATAAGATACGAACATAGGAGGTCATTGCCCGTGACCTAGATATCTCCCAGAGCTGGGCAGAGACAGTTGATGCAATAACCATAAAAGACCTGGCCATCTGCAACAACAAGGGGAACAAAGCCCTAAGTACGAGAAAGTACTCAGCTAGACTTACCGGACTTAAACCAGAAATAATAGACACCAAGGAGTATGCAAGGCTAGTATATAGTGGAGCTGGTATGAGACCACATCTTTGCGTAAAAGCATAAGTAATTAAACAACTGGTTCTCCTGTTTACTAGCTGCAAATTAAGTAGTGATTAACCTGTTTAACTAGATTAGCTCCTGCACTATAACAAACATGGTAGTGATCCAACAATCACCAAGGGATAACAAGCAGACCGAGTAACCATTGCCAAAAGTACAATGATAAGTGTCACGTGTTCCACAATTTCAGTATCAAGACCGAGTGGGGTTCAAGTCAAGTGCTTAGTATGCAGGAGCGATGGCGATTATAATCGATTCCTAACCAGCTGGTGATTTATTCCCCACACAAACCACACTCACCCGTCAGTGAGCTACAGATAACCGCAACACTGTTCTAGGAAGCCACGGTTTCAACCGCCACCATCATACCCGGAGGCAAGCCCGACTGCCAAGGAGTTGGACTTAACCACCATCACCCGGGTCTTACTTTTCGCGCCCCCGCGTCCCACTACCCCCTTCGTGGCTTCGGCAGATGCGTGGGACCTGAGGACCGACCTAGAACAATGAGCGGCTTCGCGGTCGGAACGAGTTATCCTTCCAGCTAAATGTGGGACATGCGTTCAACATAACAAGAAGGCCGTCTTAACAAGATACTGTTTTCCCACATGACACAGCTAGAAATATTGTAGCATAACACTACAGGAATCTGTTGATCTCTATTTTCCACAACACTCAGTTATCTCACTTAATGGCAATATTCTGTTAACAGTCAAGTAACCACCTATTACTCGCGGGTAACAAGAAGGTTGCCCGACTTCTACCAGTCTAAGCAAGACTAAGCATGAACTCGGACTTTATCTTAAATAGGTAACAAGGACAATATATCAATGGTAACAAGGTATGGAAAGTAATGCATCAACGGTATCAAGCAACTCCTAAACTTAATGCAACAGGCATAATAATATTAAGTTAATTATAAACCATAGGTAGTTAGAAATGCTCCGGGGCTTGCCTTTCTCAAACGTGCTGGGCAGATGATTCGGGCACTCCGGAAGCTCCTCTTCAGGTTCTTCCCCGACAGCTCCTTGTTCCTGCTCCTGGGGCTGCTGCTCCTCGTTGTCCTCTACTGCTATTGTCTCCTCTACCGAACCTATCATGATGCATATGCGGAAATGAACCAATGCCATACGTGCATGGGAGAGATGCATTATAATTAAATTTGACCGAATACGTGCATATCTCTTCTCCGGTAGAGTGTAAGACTCTATCTAGAGAGTAGCTATACTTTTCATACAAAATGCAGCTAATATGGATGCACTGAAAAGACCATTTCACCCCGGCTGGCCTCACATAAAAGAGATACACAAACTTAACTTAATTAAGGAATTATCCCCTTTAAACAAGCCTATAACAGCAACCTATAGCTAACAGCTTCAGAAACATCTGCAACAATTACTGTAGGTTCACATCTGAACATAAGGCATGCTGTATAAATTTCATGCCATTTGGACTTAAGCACTGTTCTGTACGAAAAAGACAAATAACAGGGTGAAAAAGCACTTTGAACTACACCTTATCTTGAAAAGTGTCAAACAACAAATTTCACATTTTTATTCAGAACTTCTTAGCACAAGAGCAGTCTATAAAAATTATCAGACTCATGTCACATATATTTTAATTACTAAAAATCATACAAGAAATTAGCATTTAATCAATTTAAATGTTAACTTCAGATTTTTCCACAGTCAAGCAACATCTATCATTTTTTTTTGTGATTCTACATCACTCCACAAACCTAACAAAACAAGAACCACATTTTTCTGAGCAACATACAATTTATTTTGCATTAAACAAGACATCAGCCTAAACACAATTTAATTAATACTGCACATAAAATTATCACAAACTGTGCATATTATATTTTTTATGCATAGAACTCATCAAAACAGACTTAACAAAATTTGTTTCACATTTACTAGATCATCAGAACTCAAGTTATAAATTAAACAAGCCTTATTAACATTTCTGCAAAACATTTAAACAAAAACACCAAACCTAACTGCTACACGCACACAGCGCTGCTGTACCCAAGCGACTGACGACTGGGACCCATGGTCAAACTGACCCCACCCGTCATACTCCCGAAGCAGAGGAGGTCGTTGACCTCGCCGGAGCTCGCCGACGGCGGCTCCTGCGGTGAAACCATCTCCACCACTCGACTCCTCATGCCTTTCCATACCGATGGTACCCCTCTTGAGCCTAGCGACGCGATGGATCAAGCTCAACGTCAGCAATGACGGCCACGGCGGCGCGGATTCACCACGCCAGGCACCTCCGGCCATGCCGAGGCCAACCAACACCTGATTCCTACTCCACAGACCTCCATGGACCTAGCGCAAGGCTCGGATGCTAGGGTTTCCACCCCGAACACCCGGAACCACGGCCATGCCACCCTCAGTGACCATGGCGGACGGCGGCGACGGCGTACCGAGGCGCTCGAACCCTAATCGGCTAAACCGACTCCCGTTACTCCCTTCAGAGACCTCACTGGCTCACGAACGCACCCTGGGACAACACGAAACCGACGCAAAGGGGACCGACCACGGCGAACCGAGCTCGGCAGTCATGGCGGCCATGGCGGGACCTCGTCCTGTGGCTCACCTATGGTTTGCCGTGAGGCGTTGGCTAGAGCAGGTGACGCGGAAGGTCAAGGTGAGGCTGGTGGTGTGGTTTGCGCGGTGAAAGCACGGCGGACGACGACGACAATGGCTTTTCCCCCTTTCTCCCGCTCGGTCGCCGACGAGAGCACAGAGCAAGGTAGAGAGAGGGAGGGGCGCGTCTGGCCGTGCAAGAGCGCGCTCGGGCGGTCAAGGCTCTCCACGCCGCGCACGCTGGCTGGGTTTAGCCGGGAATCGGGCGCCACGCGGCGCTCAAGCTCTGCGCGCGGTCGGCCACTCCCCCGGCCGATTCAAACTGAATTGACTGATTCAGTTGCCTAATGGCCGACTTACGGCCCGCTTTTTAACCACTCCATCGAACGCTAAACCAACTGCACCATTTGTTAGAGCTACACACCAGCTACAACTTTGGTTAAAAGATCACACACTGGTTCGCCTTGGTTTAGGCTCGGGAAAACGCTAAACATGGCCAGGTTGAAACTGAATGACAGTTTAGGACAGGTAAAAATTTCTAAGTCCAAAACTCATCCAATTCTGCCTTGTGGGCCCTGAAACACCTTGTTAAACTCATTTTCATGAGTGGGCCCTAAAACAACTTTTGTTCTACTCTAAAATCTACACACTCTTTATTAAGGGCACTCAACCATGCAAAGCTTCTATCAAGTAGCTTTTGGTTAGTTAAACAAAAGGACTCTTTAGGCTCTATAGGGTTGACTAGGGTTTAGCAACTTGATTAGCCAAAATGACCAGCATAAACATGCCTTCATTTTGACTTCTCAACAAATTTAGATTGTTAGGAAAACCAAACCACTCCAAAACAAGCCAAACAACAACACATCATTATAGGTTTGTATGCATACCATCACATGAAATGACATTTTATGTGAAAAAGAAGGCAACATATGCATGCTCCAGACTCATGAGATGATTATGCATGAGGAGATGATGATGTTATGCTAGCTTAACACCAGAGGTGTTACATAAGCTATATTATGGAGAGTAGCTACATAAGAGTTAAAATTGCAATCCAAATGAATGTAAGAGTTAACTTTACCAATTTGGATTGAATTAATGTAGCATACCCAAGAGGAACTTATTCTCACCAAGAGACTACGCAAGTTCACTAGAAGAAAATGTTAGTCTCAAAAGACACGAGACATAGAATAGACTCTCCCTCAATATGTGCATCAAGTACTCAAATTACTTGTGAAATGCACTTGAATCGGTTTAAGAGTCTGGAGGAGTACATCCTATATGTTGGTTAAAGCATATCAAATTTGCAACAATTGAAATTATGCCAAAGGAAACATACCACCACTAAGGTAGAAGGATCACCACCTAAATTTTGATTGACATGACCATCATATAAGTAAGATTTCAATGATTTGGATGGCCATAGTTCTCTTTTGATGAAACATGGTGAACTAGAGCATTGGTGATCATCCAAGATCCATATTAAGTTCCTAGTTATTTCTTTACCTAAAGCACCTCACATAGAAAGCAAATGGTAAAATTCATGAAAATTTCAAATTATGAACTAGGAGTAAGCACACTTTGTCGACAAGGTTTTGGTTGATCAATTGGATGGACCATGTGCACTTGATGAGCTCTAGAGTAGAGAATTGACAATGAGAGTCCACCCTTCAATTATTTTCTCCAACTCATTCAGTTTTAGTTCCACTAAAGGATTGGGGCATTCAACACTAAGCCGAGAGAACTTGGTTTACAAATACCAAGACCTTCTAGAGTAATTGTGAATTACCCAATGTGAATCCAAAGGATCCATCCATCCTTCTTTCTCCAATGTGTGAGACAACACAATCATGAATTTGAGAAAAATCATTTGTCCCACAAGATATTAGAGTAAACTCCCCCTCAATTTGTGCACACAAGAGTACACAAAGCACACTCATGCATATCAAAGATCCTGGGCCAAGGGAGAAGTTTACACTACATTCCAATTGATTTTAAACTCCTTCAAGCTTGCTTGCAATGCAATTGGTTTCAGCTAGTTCTTAGTTGCTTCAAAATGATGTCAAGTGATTCTAGCTGATTGTAACTCATTATTTCTACTTGTATCTGCTAAATTCAATCAATTACAACTGGTTTCAATTGATTGCAGCTGCTGAATCTGAAAGAATGCAACAGATTTCTTCTAGTTCCAACTAGGTGTAACTTCTTGCTGCTGCTTGCAATTTAGTTCCAACTCCTTTGGATGCTTGTATGTGTCCTTCTCTCTTATTTGAACTCCTTTGGACCAAACTGATGCTTCTCATCTTCATTGATTCTTCATGACCAACTGGAGAGCCAACTGAAACTTGTTGCAATATAATCCAACTTCATGCAGTGATTTTCAGATTCTGTCTTCCTTGAAGAAAAATTCATATCTCCCAGACTATTAGTCTAGAATGCATAAAATTTGGTAGAGATGTTCATCTATGAGGCCTTTAACTGTTGTCAAAATTTCAGCCCATTTGAAGTCCATTTGATCAGTCAAATCTATTTTCTACCAAAATTGCTCAAGTCTGAAACTGCAGTGCTGGGGCTGACAGAATTTAACTGAAACTGATTTTCTTCTAAACCAAACTGCATCTCAACTGTACAGCAACAAGTACTAGATGTATATAGCATGCTCACAAAGTTTTAGGTCAACTCATCAATGTTTGAACTTCCAAATCCATGCTTGAAGGCAGCCAACTCAGAATTTCAGATTTCTGGACAAATTTGATGTTTTTCACAATCCTTCCCTTCTTGTCCAATATTGAGGCGATTTTGGCTGAGAACACTCACAAAAAGTGCATTACCATTCAGTCGTCTTATCAATGATTGAAATCTTATGAATTCTTCTAACATAGTTCATCCAAATCAACCTCAAACTTGATTTGTCAATTCAACTCAGATTTTAATCTCTTTGGCTTCTAGTGACCTCATCTTACTTTAGGTGAAGAGCAACCTTTAGGCTTGTGATTTATCCAATTATACAAGCACAACCTCTTCTTATCGATTTCCTATAAATAAGCTCAACACAAGAGGGACATTAGTAACACAAGCACTAGTTTCTCATTTAGTAACCTTTTATGTGTGGAAGACAAGTGGGCTACCAAAATAGAGAAACCTCATAACATGGACTAAATATCCTTTAATGCCTCATGCACACTCTTTTGAGTGTAATGGAAATATGAATATGCATGGTTGGTCACATAAGTCCAAGGGGAAGATTTAAGCCATATTATGGTGAGTGGCTAACATAGATGAAGCAATTTCAAAATAGCTAGAGAGAATACATCACATAGTTTTGGATTGAAGACATTGATACTATAGCATACTCCACTTGAGAAACACAATCTCACCCTTATTGGTAGTTGATGACAACCCAAATAGAGCTTACGAAAAGATATATAAAGGTGCTGAGATTTATGAGTCATGGATGTAGAAGACTCCCCCTAAATATGTGAATGAGAATTTAAATTTCCAAATTGACATAAAAGGTCAATTTTCACATACTAGTGAGATTAGGGCCTCCCCCTATATCCATGCCTGCTGTGGGGTGCAAGAAACATAGTGTCACAGTATAAAACGTGATGCAAATAAAAGACAATTAATGCACAACAAGGTCTAGCTGCGGTAGCTCTGGTCGGCACTGCCGACCAGCCTTCAATAACCAGATCACAGTGAAATTTAAACAACAGATAATTGGCATAAAAGTAAACTACTAGCACAAATATGACAAGTTGAATCAAATTAAAACACACATGTCCATATCCGAGTACAAAATAAGTCTAATAGGTAGCCAATTAGACTCTCAGACTTGCAACCTAACTCACACACTCACGGATAGAACATGAACTCAGCAGCGACGACGTCAAAGAAGATTGGACCCCCTTCAATTTCCCCTTTTATAAGGCTCTAAGTATTTGAATTTGTCACATAGCACTCTATTCATTTAAGAACATGGAATTTCACTCTATGTCTAGGTCATGGCAACAATAGAATAATCAAATTTAGCTAATGCCAAGAAATACTCACAAACATTTGAGCATGTATATGGCCATAAGATGAGAATAAGAATTTGCCAATCTACCATATGACAAGATTCCATCAAGTAGAGAGTTCTTAAGATTTGAGTGATAAGTGCCTCTACTTGAGCTTTCTTGAAATTCTTGTTTTGAGGTCCACAAAGGAAACTCATCAAATCATCTATGTTGCTTGGTGTAGATGATCAATTGAATTGCAATTACACTTTTCTTTCATGACCAACAACCAATACATATCCTCAAGTGCTTTATTTCCCTAAGTGGCTACAGAAGACACAAAGAGATAACATTTGAAATAAATTGCACTTGAGATTTAGAAGTTACCACCCTTCTAGAAATATAATGGATGATGTGGTCTCTTCATCTTCACTTTGCTCATATGAAGGTTGTAGGTTTTGTCCATGTACCGAAGTGGAATGAGTTGCTGCAGTAGGAGGGGCGGCACTACCGCCCTTGGGTGCGGCACTGCCACCCTGCTGATTTGTAGCAAGGGTGTGCTACACCTCTACATCGAGTACGTCAACGGAAATTATTGTAGCAGCAACTTGAGTAACCTTCAATTAAGTGGCTATGATTTCTAGTGGCCTGATATCAGTGATAGCCAATTGCTTGATTGCCTCATAAGTTATATCCTCATTACCTACAACATCAATAAGATCTTGCTCTACTGGAGAGCCATTAAAAGCATCATATGGCAAATGATTCATTTAAACATGAAATGTTCTAGCCACTCCAAATAATTCACAAACAACACATATTTATGAACTACTAGAGACTCCACAAGTCAAGTGACTAGCCTACAAGGGTTAGGTACTTATTGCATAGGTGAATATGAAGTTTCAAATATTTCTATCAAATCATCTTCGGGTCAACATATAAGAAAAGACAATATGAATTGGTTGATAGCTTGAGTGAATAATTTTCAATCAACTTGCTCAAGCACCCCGAAGCCTCATATCACCATCAAGTACCTACAACACTCATGAAGCACAATTTGGTACCCAAACTATGTTGGGTCCATTAAGGTTAGTCACAAGAGACTTAGGCACCCAAATGGCCTTTGTGCTAGCATGTGGTGAACCAATCACCTTTCTAGCAAAAGTGTCATTTTTGGGTCTCCTAAGCAAGTTTAAATCAATTGAGGAGTTGAGCTTAGGAGTGTTACCCATGGGACAATCCATACATAGATGTCCCTTTCCTCTGCAAGTGTAGCATAGGCGTGTCTTGTTATTCTTAGTCTTCTCTTCTTGCAATTTGCTTGCTACCTTGCTCATGAGCCTCTTGCTTGATGATATCAAGCCTTTGTCCTTCATGTAGGGGCGTGATGCAATTTCATGACCCTTCTCATTGCACTCATAACACTTCCTCTTGCTTCATCTTATCTTCTTGTTTGGAAGTGTGGCTTGGTCATCAACCTTGTTGGAACACATCGAGGCATTGTGTCCCATGTTGGAGCAGTTGCCATGAGCCATCCTTTTCTTCTCTTAAATTTTACTCATGACCTTTGCTTCTTTCTTCAAGGAGCAATCCCTTACGTGGTGACCCTCTTCCATGCACTTGAAGCAAGTGATGAGAGTCATCTTTTGTTGATGTTGCACCTTTTTTTGAGTCACCCACATTGATTCTTTTGGCTTCTATCGAACCTGCTTTTGCTTGGGCACCATCTTCTTGGGCTTGTTCTGACCAGGGGGCCTTCCCTTTCTTGCGGGGGTCGGCACTGCTGACCAAGCATGGCAGTGCTGATTTGGTTGGTTGTTGTGCCAACATCTGTGCAGGTTGATCTGTATCAACCTTGCCCTTGCTCAAGAACTTAACACACTCATAGCCATTCACTCCCTTTCTTCCATTGGTTTTGTCTCCTTTTGTGTAACCCAAACCATCCTTGATGGAAGGATGCCTTCCATCCTTGTACTAGGACTTTTGATTTGGTCATCCACTTTCTTGGTGCCTATGTGTATACCTTTGTTGCTGCACCCTTGACCAATCATCTCATTGAGCCTAGCAATTCCCTTTTTCATTGCCTCCATATATTGCAAGGTTAGTGGAATAAGCATTTATATCAAGGTTGTAACATTTTCCACATCCTTGGCTAGTGGAGGGAGTAGATTCATTCATTGCTCTAGAGGGATGTGAGTTGCTATCCCAAAGAATGTTATATTGCAGCTCAAGCTCCTTGTACTTTTCATCCAAGCTACAATACTTTTGCTTGAGTGCAACATTCTCATTCTTTGTAATAGCATGGCTTTCTTGCTCTTTGGCCAAAGCCTTGCGCAAGGTAGCCACCTCACTTCTCTCTATTGTAAGAGATTCCTTGCTAGCTATGTAGATGTTCTCTTGTGCAATGAGATCATCGTCTCTAGTAGCTAGCTCGGCCTGAACGCTCTCTAATTCCTCCAATAGCTTAGTGATATAGACTTTGGTCTTTTTATCCAAGTTCTTAGTTAGATTGTCTATCTCTTCATCACTAGAGCTATCACTAAGATCACTACTAGAGATGTCATCTAGAGTTGGAGGAGGTTTGGCTTTTGATTTTACCTTCTTACCCTTTGTCATAAGACATATATGAGAAGTGACATGGATAGTTAAGCATTTTGGTTAAGTAGATTCATCACTTGGCCTCCACCGATCATAAGCTTCTTCTTCCTTCAAAATGTTAGTCTCACAGGAACTATAGGAAGTAGAAGTACCACATGTCAAAGCCTTGTTCTCACCAACCATTTCATTACCTTTCACATATGTTGGTGAGAGAGTGGATGTGGCACGATCAGCTGGGCCTTTTGGGAGAATCACTTGAGGCTCATCATTTGTCGGTGAAGTTGAGCACTCCTCAAGTGATTCCTCCAATGTGGGCATCTTCTCATCACATTTGGACTTGACATATCTTTCTTTCAGCGTGGTCCAAATGATATGAGCATCACCAGGTGGTTCACCATCCCCAAATATGACATCATCTAATACATCTTCACTCAAAGCACTAAATAAGACATTAGCAGCTTGAGCATTGTATTGTAAGCATTTCACTTCCTCTTTAGATAAGTATGTCAAATCATTGCTAGGAGGTGAAATGCACACATCTACAATATGCTCGATTTAAGGACCCATGGCCCTAAAAATATCAAGTACACAAGTAGACCAAGATGCATAGTTTGAGCCATGTGAAAGTAAAAGTTCTAGAGATACTTCCTCAATTGTCGACATCGTCTCTTAAGGCGGTTAAGCCCAAATTTGAGAGCCTCGCTCCGATACCAATTGAAAGGACCTTGATGTCGCCTAGGAGGCCTAGAGGGGGGGTGAATAGGTCTGTCAAAACTCAAAACTTAATCAGAAAGTCGGTCAGCACTGCCGATCAGATGGTCGGCACTGCCGACTAGGGAAAGTGTACAACTGAGTTTCGTGAGTATGGGGAATGTTACACAGGCAGAGGATAAGCTTCCCGCAGGGTTAGACAGTTCACAGGTATGCCAGAAACCAAAAGTACAAGTGTAAAGCACTAGATCGAACCCTAACCACAGAAACCACTTCAAGAACGAAAAGTAAACCAAAGCACAAGGTGACACAAGAATTTATCCCTGTTGACATTTCTTAGCATCGCTACCAAAAGTAGGTTAGACTCTACCCCCGGTACTAATGCCAAGAAATGTGGGTAGACATCTCATAGCATCACTCTAACGCTAGGTTGTCACCACAAGCAGCAACACTAGGGATGTGATTGTATTTATAGCACGACACTTTGAAAAGATATGAAATAAATGTTATCTGCAAGCCCACAGATAAAATACACCCGTTGTAGCATTTCACCCAGGAATGTTCTAGGTATCGTTATTTATAATTCTACCATCGGGAGCTTAACAGGGTTTAAGAATAAGAATGATATGGCTTTTGAATTGCAAACATATATAATTAGACATGAATCTAATTACTCACCTCTAGTCTAATACAAGGGTAAGGCAAAAGGATAATGATAATGACAATGATAATTAAGGTAAATAACAGAGACTAGCTAGGAATTCATAATTAGAGAGAGACTCATATGATCAAGCAGAATTGAGAACTAATCGATACATTAAGAGATTAGACACCAAAGTTATATTACTTCTATTAAGTCTAAGTTAGTCCTAGCATATGAGATCATCTATAGCATAATTAATCGTCCACCCATACATAAGGAACATTATGAAAGAAGTTCATATCCAGAGTAATTCCTTCAGTGTAACCAGGTTCTACTTGTCCTAGACTCGGGGAGTGGACTACAAAGGACTCAACGAGGCTAAAAGAGTCACCCTCGCAATCTACCACTTGCTGGCCCGGAGAATAGGGTGCATTCATAGGTAAACATAATCTAAGCACCATGCCTACATTATATCAACCACTTAATCCAATCCGGAATCGAACCAAGCGCTTTACGAACATATGTATGAACTTACTATCAATTAGAGATATATCAAGCATACAACTAGAATAAACAAAGAACAAAAGAGAAACATAATGATAATTGAAATAGCACAAAGTTGAATACAAGAATTACCAGAACTCCTGATGACGATCCGAAATCCTGAGCCGCGCTCAACTCTACTTGTTTCTATCTAATTCTAATTCTAATCTCGAAGTAGAGCTCTAATCTAATCTCTAATCTCTGAATCCCTAACTATGTCTCTCTAATTGCCTGATGAAGATAGATCTGATCAATATTATTATGTGGATTCCTTCAGGGAGGGGGTCTGGGCTGCTTATATAGCCCGTTGGGATGAACCGTGACCTTCAGATCAAAGCTACCTTGATCAAGGGCTTAGATGCGTCGAGGAGGTCGATTAGCTCACGCTCCACGAAGATGGGCCGAGGGGGGTCCTGTCCCAGGTCGGCCGGCCCTACCTGGCAGCCCCTAGGTGGTTGCTTCATCATCACGTCTTATGGAACCTTCCTTGTTGCCCTAATGCACCTTTCCATCCGTTTGCACGATTTGTCTTGTTGGAGAAGGATTCAATCTCTTTTTGTCTACTGTAAAACTCCCTGGAAAAAAGTAATTGACCAACATTGTTGAATCTGTCAGTTTAGTCCCTGTATTATGTTGCTTGGTGATCACTCCAGGTGGTTCTAGAAGCTTCATGTTACAACCAATAAGGACTATCTTGTCGGGACTCCAAATGTAGCAAACCATATGTCCGTCTCGACGAGTTCTTCGCAATGGTATAATCCAATCCATCACTTGAGATACTTTTATGTAGTGAAATGTTGATGTTCCTGCAAAACAAGTGAGAACTACACAACTCGTGGAACTTGTTAGAATAAAACCCTACAACTATGCATTGTCATAGGTTTATCATTGTTTTATGCACTAGTTGATGGTATAATGTTGACTGTAAGGACCGTTAACAAGCTCCCAAGCTTAACCTTTGCTAGTCCCTTAGCAAATAATTATGATAGATCATGAAAAATAAATTAAGCCTCCATTATGTCAAACAAAAAATTCTCATCCGGTTTGAAATAAAATTGTCTCATTTTAATACTTGTCTTTATTACTTTTAACCATGGGGCGTATAGCTTTACCTTAGCCTCAAGCAAAAGAAAGACAGGATAAGTAATTTAAGCACTATATCTCAAGCTCTTCTACTTCACCTTCATTCTAGAGTTTTTAGAGTTTTTCAAATGTTGAACATATATTGCCAAATTAAACAACGAATCCATAGAGAAAGCAATCCTACTTATTGAATCAAGAGGTGCATAAAATGGAGTCGGATGCTCTTGAAAATATTAGTTCCTTCTATTTGATGTATTCATGTGGCTATCAGACTAATTCTACTGCCGGGCGCGTGCCCTTTTTTTTATGGTAGCGAGGATCCGGACACTTGTCCCTTTTTATTTCCTCGGGATCTTTCTTTTTGAGGTTTCAGACACTTGTCCCTTTTTATTTCCTAAGAAATTTTATTTTTATTTTATTTTTATTTTTGCATAGCCACATGCTTCCAACAAACTTTTGAAAGGATAATAAAAACTTTGAGCATTTATTGCGGAGAATAGAAACGTGTAAGTGAACTTGATTCAAAGAGCATAATAACTTCTCATAGGGTCAACAGAGCTTAACTTAACTCATTCTTTTAATGAACATGTTTAATTAAGAAATTCTCCAGAACTTAAGTGTCATTTCAGAACAAGATATATATTAGCTCATATTCATATCATATCCATCAATTACTTTAGACTAGGATCAAGCATTTTGCTACCCACAAGTTTAAAGTTTTTTATGTTTATATCCCGGAAGAATTCAAAGTTTAACACTCGGCATATAGATAGAGTTTTTAATATTTTTGGATTTAACTTTTTAAGTTTTAGTGTTCCATTAATCAGAGATAATCTAAAGCTTATTATTTATTCTAATTTTAATAAAGCAAACTAAACAGATATTATAAATATATAGATAAATATAAAGATAACTCGTGAGATAAGAACATACCTCACATTGGGGCTCCTCCCCATTGGTGCAAATCCTTGGGGGCTCCTCCCCCAAGCTGGAGATCACTGTGGCGGCGGCAGTTGATAGTGATGGTACTAGGGCATGGACCAGAAGGCATCCCAGTACTGATTTTGTCTGATCTTGATTTTGTCGAATGTTCTCGACCGCGTTCTCAATTCTGGCATTCCATTGTTGTTGCTCCATCAACATCTGGTTGATGTCGGCTTGGTCTTCTGATATTCTTGTTAACCGGGTACTGATGTTTTGAGGAGCCATTTGATCATCATGATATCCTACACTTGAGACTGAGTGTCTAGGTGCTTCATGTTGAGTAGATGATCCTGGTTGGTCTATTGAGCGTCTTCCTTGGTACTGATCATAGCGGGATCTCCTCTGCCACTCCGTACTGTTGGCTTGCCATGAATCTTCTGAATGGATGGACGGTGATGGAGCCCATGGAGAATATGGATCTTGATATTGTGGTGGGTGTCTTGTTTGGACTCCATCATCGTACGCTGTGTGTGCTGGTCCCTCGGGGATCAGGTCGGCTCCATTATAGTATGTTGGTGGTGCATTCGCGAACCTTGCCGATGCGCTTCTCTGTGTAGTGGTGATTGGTTGCAGACCTACAAGAAAGCTTCTCGCGGTATAGACACTGAGTTCCGGGTTAGGAAGCAGAATCTCAGTGCTCATACCTCGGTACATCATATGAATAATATTGTTGTTTTCTTGAGGATCTGGGCTTGTCTAAAAAAGTCAAAGGTCATAATGGTACGGCCTTCAGAAATGTTTTGCACAAGACAAGATTGGGTTAAACCCAATTTGGTAGCCAAACAGTATACAAGAGAAGAACATTCTATATCCCCTTTGGTCGGGCCAAAAACTTCCATCCACTGGTTGATCATGTGGATAACAGGAGACACTCTTTGTTTCTTCACAATAGCAAAAAGAAGTCTCATCTTCCATCACTGTTCAAGTTTCTGGTCTAGGGAAGATGGTTGAAGAAATAAAACGATGAATAAAACAAAGAGTGGGCAACTGGATATCATTGTTTTTGGGTTTTGAACAATTATCTAAATCTGTAATCTCTTTCCAAAACTGCTCTTTGTTAAAATCAGGTAAAGCATTTGAAAGATCAAGAGCACAGTTGGAATCAAAACCCAAAAGGTCATTAAGTTCCCTCCAAGTGAGTGTAAACTTTTCATTGAACATGTGGAAACTTATGCCAGTAGCTAAAGAAACCAAAGTGCAGAGGAATTCGATGGTAAGGAGCTTCCCTCCTATTTCATCGACAGGCACAAAACCCATCCATCCCAACATAGTGAAAATACTGAGGAATACGATATTCATACCTGTATCTTATAGAAGTTGTGGGTCGTAGATCGGTGTTGGCCGGAAGGTCCTATTCCTTAAGCTTCTGAATCTTGCCTTATCCTCACTCCATTGCAACTTAAGGTCCTTTTCCTCCATTAATACATTCATACCTTCGGAGGTGGAGCAGAACGAGGATGCTTGAGAGGGTGCCGGCGAATCAACGTCCATGTCGGAGTTCGCTCTTGAGCTGCTCCTCGTGAGGCGTCCAAGCCCGATCTTTTCGAAGAAGGTCTTCTTGCTCATCCAATTCAACAGAGAAAAACAAACAACCAAACAAGAATAGAATATGGAATGGGTTAGAAAATACAAACAGTTAGTGGTTAGTCGTTCTGAAGTCAGTCGTTCAGAGGGTAGTTTATCAAGAGAGTGTTTATGATTGAATCGGACAACACTTCTCTTCTTTAAAACTTATCTCTACTCAAATTTCAGAACTTTTCACACTCCTACTTTCTCTTCTCTACCAAACTCTTCCTTCTCTCTTGGATTCTCACTCTAGATTGAAGGTTTGAACTAGCAAACAGATTTCAAAATGAATTCTGCTGAAAGGAGAGAATTGAGAGGTTTGTGTGAGAGGGTGGAGAGCTCCGGGAGGTGGCTTTTTATGGCCGAGGCCAGGGCATGCCGGGCGGCCTGGTGGTGGGGCCGGCTGGCCCCCCTCTGGGGCCCACCTGGTGTTCTTCCCTCCACTCAAAGATTGCTTCACTTCTAAGAAAGAATTTTCGTCCATACAAGATGCAAAGTGTCTGATGCTTGGTTGAGTGGTTAGGAAGCAAATTAGTAGTGATTCCAAAAGGTGGGTCCCAAGAAAGGGGGCCCGGTGGTGAAAAATAATTACTATGCAGAAAATTTAAGAAAACTAAATTACTTTTATGAAATGAAAAATGATAATGGATGCAAAGATATATTTTTGTGCCACTACAGTAAATATTGTTTCGGGTTTTTTACACACCATAAAAATTATTTACACGGGCCTAATTTTATGTTTTTATATTTTTATTTGGTTTTCAAATGCATATGCAGAAATGAAAGTGCAAGAAAGTAAATATGGAAAACTACCGAGTTACCTCCCGGTGAAGGTTCGGGGTTTAAAGTCCACTGAATTGGACTTCTCCAAAGTTGTCATTCTGGAGGGGTTGTAGCCTTCCCTGAGGATGGTGCCTCTGGTGACTGTTGATCTCCCTCTTCACTTACCACCTTTGCTATTGAACCTAACTTAGGCTTTGTCTTGAATGGAAAACATTCTTCTTGTCCATTGATGTTGAGTCTAACTTCTCCAATTCCAACATCGATGTGGGCATTTGCAGTACTCAGAAAGGGTCTCCCTAAAATGAGTGACACTTTTGAGTCTAATTACATGTCCAATACTATGAAGTCAACTGGTACGAAGAACTCTCTAATCTTGACTGGAATGTCTTCAGCAATTCCTACTGGATAGCGGAGTGAATGATCAGCAAGTTGTAGGCACATTGATGTTGGGACAAGTCTTGAATGATGAAGTTTATCAAAGACTGTCTTGGGTATCACGCTCACACTTGCTCCGAGACACATAGCGCATTGTTGAAGTGATGATCACCGATTGGACAGTCGATAGTAGGGCATCCTGGATCCTTTTTCTTCTATGGAGAAGTGTTGAGGATGGCTGCACTACACTCTTCTATCAGCTTGATCACCTCAGTGGTGGGCATTGGTCGTTTGTTGTTGAGGATGTCTCTTAGATATCTTGCATAGGTGGGTACCTGTATAGCATCTAACAGAGGAATATTGATGTATAATTTTTGAATCACTTCAACAAACTTACTGAACTGCTCATTCGTTGTGGCTCTCCTCTTTCTATGTGGAAATGATAGGTGGTTGGTGTCGTGATAATCATTTCTGGTAGTGGTGGATTTAATTCTTCAACTTTACCATCCTTCTTTTCTTCTGTCACAGTTGGCGTCACTGGTGTTGTCTGTCCTCTTGCTCCTCTTGGATATGGGGGATCATGAGTGACCTTCCCACCTCTAGTAGTTATAGCTTGTGTCTGCTCAGGATTAGTGGCAACAGGCAAAACAGCAGCCAATTTGGCTAAGTGTATCTCTATCTTTTTATTTATATTAGTTTGTTCTTTTAGAGCAGAAGAAAACTCATCCATTTTTGCATTTATATCCTCTAAGGCTTTATCTTTAAAAACAAGCTTCCTAATAATAGTGTCATTAACTCTAGACTGCTCTACGATTATATCTCTTAATGGCATTTGCTTAAAATGGGAAGAATTGAAATTGTTTGAGGACTTACCTTGATAAGTGGAGTATTGATTCCATCCTTGCTTTCGTAGTGTAGAAGAGTTGTTGATGATGTTCGCATTGTCCTGATTGTTCTCTTTACTTCTAGTCTGAGCGTTGAATGCATATTGAATATCTTGATGATCTCTTTTGTATTTCTCGTGTTGGTCTAGCCATCCTAGTAACACATCCATCTTTGTTGTCAGTGCCTTCACTTCTTCTGGGGCTTCCTCCATCTGGTGACAGCGTTGATTCTTATCTTGTTTCCAGCTCTGATTCTCAGCTATCTTCTCCATAAGGACTTCAGCTTTCCTAGGAGTAAGTGACATAAATGATCCTTCAGCAGTAGCATCTAGTTGCTCACGTGACTTTTGAGTGAGTCCACTATAGAATCCGTGCATGAGCAACCAATCTTCCATTCCACGGTGCAGACATTCTGAAATGTAATCTTGAAAGTGATCCCAAGCCTTTGGAATGTTTTCTCCTCTATGCTGCTGAAAACTTATAATCTTTCCTCTTAAGGCATTGGATTTGCCTATAAGGAAAAACCTCGATAGAAAAGCTTTTGAACATTTGTCCCATGTGTTACTGTCTTCCTTATTAGCGTAGAACCACTTCTTCGCTCTTCCCTCCAGTGAGAATGGGAATAACCGAAGAAGTATGATGTCTTGGGCAATGTTCTTGATGATGATGGTGCTTTCGATCTCCAAGAAATCCTGTAGGTGGGCAGTAGCATCTTCTTGTGCTTTTCCACTGAATGTAGTAGCTTGGACTAGGATGATAAGTCTTGGCTTGAGCTCAAACTCTAAGTTATCTGTCTGGAGTGTTGGCCCAGTCCGAATGTTTCCAATGTTGGGAGCAGAGAGCTCTAGCAAAGTCTTGTATAAGATATAATGATTGATCATAACTGAACCTGTATTACCCTGTATAAGATATAAACAAAAGTAAAACAAGGGTAATCCTGTAAAGACAAAGGTGATGATTCTTATCTAAAGTATATATGTTCGATGAATTCTTCTGTAGCCATATAGAAAGTTCCTAAAAGCTCCCCGGCAACGGCGCTAGAAATGCTTGTTGACATTTGTAACATCCTAAAAATCTCTCCAAAACAAAATAGGTGAAAATGCTTTAATTATGTATTTGTGAGCATTTAACCTAGGGTTAAATAATTTTTTGTTGAATTAAAATTATGGTGGAAACATGTTTATGCATTCATGCTGATGCACTGGATTTATTGAAGTGACTGGTTTTTGTTAAAACTTGGTTTGAATTCAAACTCCTTTTGGAAATGTTTTGAAATGCTTTGAAATAAATGAAAAAGGAATTCATTTTACTCCCTCTCTCCTTCCCTGGTTTTCGGCCCAACCGCCCGGGCAGCCCAGCCGCCGGCGCCTTTCCCCTCCTTCTCTTCCCGCCGCTGGGCCTCTTTCCCCCCCCCCCTTCTCTCTATCGCGCGCGGCCCGCAGGTCGGCCCGCTCGGCGCCGCTGCACCCACCGCGCGTCAGTCCCCTCCTCCCTTCCCGCAGTGGGCCGGCGCCCTCCGTTTCCCTCTCCCGCTTGGCCCGCAGGCCGGCCCAACGCCAGCAGCCGGCCGCCCGCGCTCTCCCTTCCTCTCTCTCTGACTCTCCGTCCCCACCTGTCGGCGTTTTCCCCTTCTCCTTCGCACGCGCCGTCCGCGCTCGGGCGAGCAACCGCTTCGCCCGTGTCTCGCGCGCGTCGTGGGCGAGCCCGCTCCCTCGACCTCGCCCTCGCCCTCGTGTATTTAGCAGATGCGCCGCACCCCGCTCCTTCTTTTCCCTCTCCCACTCCCGCAGCGCCGCGCAGAGCCACTCCAGAGCCCCTCCGCGCCATTGCCGCCGCCGCCGTGCTCACGCCGTCGTCTCGCTGCTCCGCCGGCCGTTTCGACACCGCAGGAGCTCCGCGCCACCGAGGAGGTGCCCCCTAACCCCTTCCCTCGCTTCCTTGAACTCGGAGTCGCTCTAACCACCGTACTCCGTGAGCAGGTACCTCGCCGGTCGCCGTGCTCCGCCGTTCGCCGTGGGTTGCCACCTCCGAGCCCTCCCCTCCGTTCGTTTTTCCGTCGTGGTGAGCCCCCTCGATCTCCTCTATCTCTCTGTTCGTTTGGTTCGGTCGGAGGCGAGCTTCGCGGCCAAGTCCGCGAGCTTCCGCGTCCCGGCCATGGCGTGTGCGTGCCCGGCGTCGCGACGCGGCCACGACGTCGCGGTCCGTGCCCTGCCAGTGCGCGCCGTCGGCCGTCCCGCGCGCGCAAACCCCCGGCGTCTAATCCACACCGCCCATCGCCGATCCGACGGCCCGTAGCGCTCAATACCTCTTCGGCCGACATCTTTCAAAAAGGCCCTTATAATTATTCTATCCTCAACCCGCACTCCCTTTTTCCACTGTTACCTGAGTCTTAGAAAACTTCCGTCTAGGCCCCTGTGTTTTGGTCAATTTGAGGCGCAGTCCAGTTGACTGCGGTATTGGCTTAAAATTCAATTTAAATTTCGATTTAAATCCAAATACAATTCAAACTATTTACAGAAATGCCACTACTTTGTTTTGCTTATAAAATCCACGTTTTAGCTCCGATTTGATCTATTCAAATTGCGTTAGCTTCGTAATTTAGTGCTCTACCCGTTTATACCCCTGTTAACCTGTTTTGGACAGTTTAGCTTTAGGGTCCAAGTTAATCTTGTTTAGGGCTTTATATATACCGTTTCGGCCGTATCTTTCACGCCGTAGCTCCGTTTTCGATGAACCAAAGCTTGTTGTGATCGTAGAGATGCGTACTTCAGTTTTATCAAAGTTTTATTTCAGTTTATTACTGTTTGGTGTATTGTTCTAATAATAGCCTTGTTTGCATCGTGTATGGTTGCACCTGGAATGCGTGGTGATGTTGTGATCGAGTAGACGGTGAGTCGGTGTGGTACGACCAGGACCCTTCGTTCAGTGACCAGCAGGAGGATCAACCTTTCGACAACCAAGGCAAGTTAGCATGGGATCCCCTTGTTTCCTATACACTTTACTTTAATCACTCATTTATGCATGTGTCCAATTGAGCAACCTTAGAAAACCCACTTAGCTTTGTGATCTGTGATGTTCTTGTTCCCGTGGGATATATGCATATGGGTAGTTTTGCTAGTGCTAACTGACTTATAATCGATCCAGTCCAATGATGAATCTGTTTCTCATGATGATATGTTGTTAATCGGTTAATAAAACTTGCTGTTAGCAAAAGCTGGGATTGACAGTGCTACCATGAGTGCTATATGGCTCTGGTTTTAGCTCAGTAAACTGGACCTTGTCTAATTTGGCAGCGGTGACCCGAAAGGGCGCAAAAGGGGCTTGCCACTTTGGGTGTAGGGCTGCTCCTGTTTCTATGTGTATAGCTGCGATGGCCTTGTGCCATAGAAAAGGGGGGTTGCTACATCTGCCTGCCAAGGAAACCTAGCGGCCCTGACCAGTTAGACGAACCAGCGAAAGGCTTCATAGTGAGCCCTGCCGATCTACCTCGGAAGTGGATCAAGAGGTTGGCCGCCTCGGGCACAAGGGTAACACGGCTTGTGGGTAAAGATGCACCACCTCTGCAGAGTGTAAAACTGTTATAACAGCCGTGCTCACGGTCACGAGCGGCCCGGAAAACTAGCAGAACTATGATAATTAATTAAATGATACTTTATGTTGATGGTGCTCTTATGGTGAATCTTTTATCTTTGTTGGACAAATGGATCATGGGTTAAGGGTTAAGCGCAATATTCGTTTACCCTAAGGTTAAAACTTTGCCAACTTAAAAGCTAACTGCAGTCAGACAGTGTCAGCCTTTTTGAGCCTCATGAACCCTATGTTAGCTTGCTAAGTACGTGGAGTACTTACGCTTGTTGTTTATCTTCTTTTTGGGCAAAATCCTGGTTGGGTAACAGATGAAGGTGCAGTTGGCGACTTTCCTGAAGACTTCTAGGCTAGCTGCTCCCCCAGTCGACGTTTCCCTGTGGCTTAGTTTGTGTACAAGTTCAGTGATCTGTGGTTCGGTATGATGTAAGACTCTGTTTTAAATACTATCGCGATGTAATAAACACTGTGATGATGCCACTCTTGTAATTTGTCTCCTTATGCGTGTGATTGTTTCCTGGGCACACATGAGTATTCCGCCTCAGTTTTATCCTTAAAATTGGGGTGTGACAAATTGGTATCAGAGCTTTGTTGACTGTAGGACGCAAGCCTAGCTAGGAAATGGCCGTCTAACACCTTTTTGCTTCCTGTTCATGCTTATTTTATTAACTTGTTACTTTATTAAAATTTTATGCTCCTTATTCTTATTCTATTGCATAAAACTAATTGTTTCCGCTTATCTTATCTTGTTTATGACGTCAGGATGCCTCGCATGAACACCCGTGCCTACCGTGCTCTTTTCACCAGCCAGCCTGCTCCCCCTGTGGTTCACATCCCCGACAGTGATGGTTCTTCCAGCTCCTCCAACGCCGTCTTCATGGAGGACGAAGAGTTGACCGTTACTCCAGCAGTTTCTGAGGAGCTAGCGGCACCACCACCGCCCCCTGCAGCAGTTCCCGAGTCTCCAGCTCCGGAGGTGCCTGCTCCGGAGGTGCCAGTCCCAGTGGAGCCTGTGCCTGAGGCGCCAGCGCCTGAGGTCCCTGCTCCAGAGGCACCCGCTCCTGCAGCACCCGACGCTCCACCAGCTCCTGCGGCACCAGTCTTCGTGCCAGTGTACCCGGTGGTACACTCTCCCGCCGCTTCGTCAGCTTCGGCACCGGCACCCCCTGCCTCTCCAGCAGCGCAGGTGGTGGAAGATCTTGGTTGGGATCGTCGCTTCATGTTCAAGAAGCCCGACGAGACAGCATACTATCATAGTATGCTGGTTCGTCTGCTGGAGGAGTACTACCCGGAGATGGAGGCTAAGCTCCAGTACCACTGCGGCGAGTATACTCACCCTTTGGAGGCTACATACTGGAAGTCCGACCTGATGGTTACAGGTTGGAAGGCTGCTGATCAAGCCCATGTTATAGAGTCAGCTCACAGGACTACCACCAAGCGTGGTGATGCCCTCGCAAGTATGGAGGACGCGGCGCAGGATGCTTACCTGCACTACCATGGCCTTCGCTTCCAGATGATGAGGAATGATCGCTACCGCTACCTGCCCCAAAGTGACATGGAGGGCTCGTGGCGAACCCTGCTTCCTCCAGTGGAGTACCCGGTTCTGGTCTCTACTGCCCAGCATGCATACGAGGTGCATAGGAAGGCCGACAAGGTGCAAGATGACCTGCGTGCGGCTCAGAAGGTGATAAGGCGTTTGGAGCGCGAAGTGGATTACCTTCGCGGTGAGCTAGACTATGCAGCTGTTTACAAGAAGAAATACAGAGCCAACGATGCCCCCGGTGGAGCCCAGTAGCTTGCCTACCATGATCAGTTATCTCGTTTAGACACGTTGTGCTAAATTCAGTTTGTGTTATGTGAACCTGTGGTGTTTGTGTTACTTATGCTGGTGAACTATGTTTGTTTGGATCTTTGCTTGTGTGTGGTGAAGTATGGGTTATGACCGTGTTTCCCCAAGTTAAACACCTTCGTGTGATGTATAAAGTTGTTATCCCCTTGCCTGTGTTGCTGTTTTCTGGAGCAGCCTGTGTTTAAATCTGTGTATCTCTTGAACCGTGACCCCAAAAATTGTGAAATTTTTGTGGGAGTAACTATACTGATGTACCTTTCAATCGAATCTGGAACCAAGTCCTTATCTGTTCGGATCTGGGAGATATGCCTGTTTAAAGTCGAGGTTTCTGCGCAGTCTGTCGTCCAGAACAGGTTCTGTTCGACGCTGTTTTCGACCCAGAATCTGGACGAATCTGAAAAAGTGTTCAATACGAAAGTTGTAGCTGGTTTCGTAAGCTTTCCATCGATGTCTGGTTCATCCCTGTTGGATTTCTGTAGCTCGAGTTATGCCCGTTTTAGTGTGCTGCTGTTGACAAGGATGTGCACAGAAAATTTCAGCAATGTTCATTTATGTCATATATACTTTCTATGTTGGATATAAAGGTCTAACTCTTGCGCATTTGTTGGTGAGCAGATGGCAGCAAGGGGTGGACGCGGGAGAGGCCGTGGCCGTGGGCGTGGTGCTCCTATGGACCCGCCACCGCCACCGCCGCCAGTGACCATCGAACAGTTGATGGCCACGCAGAATCAACTTATGCACGCCATGATGAACCACCTGGATCAGGCGCCCGCGGCAGCACCTCAACCTCTTCAAGTCAGGGACCGTCGAGGAGAGTTCCTGAAGGGCCATCCACCTGTGTTCTCTCACGCCTCTGAACCACTGGAGGCGGATGACTGGCTCCGTGCAGTGGAGAAACAGCTGAACATCGCCCAGTGCACCGATTATGAGAAGGTGCTCTACGCTTCTGGGCAACTGCAGGGAGCTGCACAGGACTGGTGGGATGCGTTCATGTTCGGCCGTCCCTAAGATGCCCCAGTTGTTACGTGGCAGGAGTTCAAGGAGAACTTCCGATCCTATCACATCCCAGATGGTCTCGTGGAACTGAAGCAAGAGGAGTTCCGCTCTCTGAAGCAAGGGTCCATGTCAGTGGCGCAGTACCGCGACAAGTTTGCTCAGCTATCGCGTTATGCCCCCCAGGATGTGGCCAATGACAAGGACAAACAGCGCCGTTTCCTGAATGGTCTGTATGATGGGTTGCAACTCCAGCTCATGTCCAACACCTACCCGAACTATCAAGCCCTCGTCAATAGGGCGATAGTTATTGACAACAAGAGGAAGGAAATGGAGGCAAAGAAAAGAAGCTTCCAAGGCCAGGCATCGGGGAGCAACACTCGTCCCCGAACCAACCCCCAGCAAGGCTACCCCCAGAGGAGTCAAGGCAACCAGTGGAACAGGGGACAGTACCCCCAGGGCAACCAGAACCAGCAGCGCCTTCCACACCAACAGCAGTCAGGTGGTCAGCGCTACCAGCAGCAGCCAGGAGGACAGAGGTTCCAACAGCAGAGCAGCCAAGCATCACGCCAGGGAGCACCCAACTCCGCTCCCATGAAGAATGCAGCTCAGCAGAACCCCAACGCTTGCTACCGTTGCGGGGAGCCAGGACACTACGCTCACCAGTGCCCCAAGAAGCAGAACCCCCAGGCCCCACAGAACCAGGCAGGAGCTCAGAAGCAGAATGCTCGCCCACCTCACACTGGACGGGTGAATCATGTAGCTGCCGATACTGCCCTGGATGCACCGGATGTTATGATGGGTACGTTCAGCATCAACTCAATCCCAGCAACCATACTTTTTGATTCTGGTGCTTCGCATTCTTTCATTTCACAGTCGTTTGTTAGAATGCATGGTGTGCCTTTATGTGCAATGAAAGAAACAATCATAGTAAACTCACCAGGGGGTAGTATGCCTGCAAATTTTTGGAGCCCCACCTCTAGTGTCAACCTAAGGGGGGTAGACTTTAAAGTAAAGCCTATAGTGCTAAGAACAGCAGGTATAGATCTCATCTTGGGTATGGACTGGATGAAGCAACATGGGGCTGTCATTCAGTGTCAAGAAAGGTCAGTTGTTGTAACTACACCTAAGGGAGACAGAATCTGTGTGCAAGTGGTGTTAAAAGAGCAGCCAACTGCCACGGTCAACCAGATGGATGCGAGTGATGCAGAGCAAGATCGGGTGGTGGACGAGTTCCCTGATGTCTTTCCTGATGATCTGCCAGGTATGCCACCTGATCGCGATGTTGAGTTCATTATTGAATTATTGCTTGGAACTGCACCAATATCTAAAAGACCTTATAGAATGGGGGTAAATGAATTAGAAGAACTTAAGAAACAGCTTAAGGAGTTGTTAGAGAAAGGGTATATACGTCCTAGTGCTTCTCCTTGGGGAGCACCAGTGATCTTTGTGGATAAGAAAGATGGTAGCCAGAGGATGTGTGTGGATTATAGGTCTTTAAATGAGGTTACCATTAAAAACAAATACCCTCTACCCCGGATAGACGATCTATTTGACCAGCTTAGAGGAGCATGTGTGTTCTCTAAAATAGATCTCAGATCTGGGTATCACCAGTTGAAAATCCGGAACTCAGACATTCCTAAGACTGCTTTCACAACGCGGTATGGATTGTATGAGTATACAGTAATGTCTTTTGGACTGACCAATGCCCCAGCCTATTTCATGTATCTGATGAATAAAGTGTTCATGGAATACCTAGACAAGTTCGTGGTGGTATTCATAGACGATATTCTAGTGTTCTCTAAAACAGAGGAGGAACACGCGGAACATCTAAGGATGGTTTTGCAGAAGCTAATAGAGCATCAGCTCTATGCCAAGAGGAGCAAATGTGAATTTTGGTTGAAAGAAGTCTCTTTCTTAGGGCATGTTGTCTCTAACGGAGGTATATCCGTTGATCCTAGCAAGGTGCAAGATGTGTTGGATTGGAACCCGCCAACTAATGCCAGTGAAATCCGAAGTTTCCTGGGTTTGGCTGGGTATTATAGGAGGTTCATTGAAGGATTCTCCAAGCTCGCAAAGTCTATGACTGCCTTGTTAGAGAGGAACGCTAAGTTTGTGTGGTCTGATAAGTGTCAAGCAAACTTTGAAGAGTTAAAGAGGAGATTAACCTCAGCACCAGTCCTAGTTCTGCCAGACTTGAACAAAAGCTTCTCCATCTATTGTGATGCATCTCGTCTTGGACTTGGATGTGTTCTAATGCAAGACGGAAGAGTAGTGGCCTACGCATCTAGACAGCTGAGGAAGCACGAGGTGAACTATCCAACTCATGATTTGGAGTTAGCAGCGGTGGTCCATGCTCTGAAAATATGGAGACATTATCTGGTTGGGCATAAGTGTGACGTGTATACGGATCATAAAAGTCTGAAATATATATTTACTCAGTCAGATCTGAACTTGAGGCAACGCCGTTGGCTAGAATTGATCAAAGACTATGACATGGAGGTACATTATCACCCAGGAAAGGCCAATGTCGTGGCCGATGCCTTGAGCAGAAAAACCTACGCAAACGGTCTGCAAGTGGAACGTATGTCAGCAGAGTTGAGAGCTGAAATGCCATACCTTAATCTATGTTTTGCCAACAATGTGGTGGAAATGTCTGTTGAACCTACCTTGGAGAAAGAAATCCGCGAGGGTCAAATGAAAGATGAGAAGTTGAAAGGGTTAGCAGAAAACATAGTGCTTGGAAAGGCACCAGGATTCCGGATGGATGATAATGGGACTCTTTGGTTTGGAAAGAGGATTTGTGTGCCCGATGTGAAAGCTATCCGTGATGCCATTTTGCGGGATGCACATGAATCTGCCTACTCCATTCACCCCGGTAGCACCAAAATGTACTTGGATCTGAAAGAATAATACTGGTGGTATGGTATGAAACGAGATGTAGCAGAATATGTGGCTCTATGTGACACCTGTCAGAAGGTCAAAGCTGAGCATCAAAGACCAGCAGGATTGTTACAGCCTATGCAGATACCCGAGTGGAAATGGGAAGAAGTGGGAATGGACTTTATCACTGGATTACCCCGTACGCAGAGAGGTTATGACTCAATATGGGTAATAGTTGACCGTCTCACTAAGGTCGCTCACTTTTTACCAGTAAAGACCACCTATACTGGGGCGAGGTTAGCAGAACTGTACATGGAGAGGATTGTGTCTCTGCATGGTGTTCCAAAGAAAATAGTGTCTGACCGAGGGACACAGTTCACTTCTCACTTTTGGCATCAGGTACATCAATCCTTGGGAACTGAGCTGACTTTCAGTTCTGCATATCACCCACAAACAGATGGGCAGACTGAAAGGATAAACCAGATCTTGGAGGACATGTTGAGAGCATGTGCCCTTCAACATGGGACTAGTTGGGATAAAAGCCTGCCATATGCTGAATTCTCTTACAACAACAGTCACCAGAAGAGTCTGAAAATGGCTCCTTTCGAAGCTTTGTATGGGCGAAAGTGTAGAACTCCTTTGTTCTGGAATCAGACAGGAGAAACACAAGTGTTCGGACCGGATGTCCTTAGAAATGCTGAAGAACAAGTAAGGATGATCCGAGATAACCTAAGGATAGCTCAATCCCGGCAGAAGAGTTATGCAGATACTCGCAGGAGGGATTTAGTTTTCAAAGTGGGAGACTATGTGTATTTGAAAGTGTCACCCATGAGAAGCGTAAAGAGGTTTAACATGAAAGGAAAGTTGGCACCCAGATACATAGGTCCTTTCCGGATCTTGGCCAGACGTGGAGAAGTGGCCTATCAGCTCGAGTTACCTGAAAAGCTGTCAGGTGTGCATGATGTGTTCCATGTTTCTCAGCTAAAGAAATGCCTGAGAGTGCCTGAAGAGCAAGTTCCCCTGGAAGAGATCAAGATAGGAGAGGATCTCACTTACGAAGAGTACCCTGTCAAGATCTTGGAGACAGCAGAAAGAGTTACCAGGAGCCGAGTTATCAAGATGTGCAAGGTTCAGTGGAACCGGTATTCAGAAGAAGAGGCTACCTGGGAAAGAGAAGAAGATCTTCGGAAGTCTTATCCCCAGTTGTTTGAGTAAGCTCCAGTCGAATCTCGAGGACCAGATTCATCTTAAGGGGGGTAGAGTTGTAACATCCTAAAAATCTCTCCAAAACAAAATAGGTGAAAATGCTTTAATTATGTATTTGTGAGCATTTAACCTAGGGTTAAATAATTTTTTGTTGAATTAAAATTATGGTGGAAACATGTTTATGCATTCATGCTGATGCACTGGATTTATTGAAGTGACTGGTTTTTGTTAAAACTTGGTTTGAATTCAAACTCCTTTTGGAAATGTTTTGAAATGCTTTGAAATAAATGAAAAAGGAATTCATTTTACTCCCTCTCTCCTTCCCTGGTTTTCGGCCCAACCGCCCGGGCAGCCCAGCCGCCGGCGCCTTTCCCCTCCTTCTCTTCCCGCCGCTGGGCCTCTTCCCCCCCCCCTTCTCTCTATCGCGCGCGGCCCGCAGGTCGGCCCGCTCGGCGCCGCTGCACCCACCGCGCGTCAGTCCCCTCCTCCCTTCCCGCAGTGGGCCGGCGCCCTCCGTTTCCCTCTCCCGCTTGGCCCGCAGGCCGGCCCAACGCCAGCAGCCGGCCGCCCGCGCTCTCCCTTCCTCTCTCTCTGACTCTCCGTCCCCACCTGTCGGCGTTTTCCCCTTCTCCTTCGCACGCGCCGTCCGCGCTCGGGCGAGCAACCGCTTCGCCCGTGTCTCGCGCGCGTCGTGGGCGAGCCCGCTCCCTCGACCTCGCCCTCGCCCTCGTGTATTTAGCAGATGCGCCGCACCCCGCTCCTTCTTTTCCCTCTCCCACTCCCGCAGTGCCGCGCAGAGCCACTCCAGAGCCCCTCCGCGCCATTGCCGCCGCCGCCGTGCTCACGCCGTCGTCTCGCTGCTCCGCCGGCCGTTTCGACACCGCAGGAGCTCCGCGCCACCGAGGAGGTGCCCCCTAACCCCTTCCCTCGCTTCCTTGAACTCGGAGTCGCTCTAACCACCGTACTCCGTGAGCAGGTACCTCGCCGGTCGCCGTGCTCCGCCGTTCGCCGTGGGTTGCCACCTCCGAGCCCTCCCCTCCGTTCGTTTTTCCGTCGTGGTGAGCCCCCTCGATCTCCTCTATCTCTCTGTTCGTTTGGTTCGGTCGGAGGCGAGCTTCGCGGCCAAGTCCGCGAGCTTCCGCGTCCCGGCCATGGCGTGTGCGTGCCCGGCGTCGCGACGCGGCCACGACGTCGCGGTCCGTGCCCTGCCAGTGCGCGCCGTCGGCCGTCCCGCGCGCGCAAACCCCAGGCGTCTAATCCACACCGCCCATCGCCGATCCGACGGCCCGTAGCGCTCAATACCTCTTCGGCCGACATCTTTCAAAAAGGCCCTTATAATTATTCTATCCTCAACCCGCACTCCCTTTTTCCACTGTTACCTGAGTCTTAGAAAACTTCCGTCTAGGCCCCTGTGTTTTGGTCAATTTGAGGCGCAGTCCAGTTGACTGCGGTATTGGCTTAAAATTCAATTTAAATTTCGATTTAAATCCAAATACAATTCAAACTATTTACAGAAATGCCACTACTTTGTTTTGCTTATAAAATCCACGTTTTAGCTCCGATTTGATCTATTCAAATTGCGTTAGCTTCGTAATTTAGTGCTCTACCGTTTATACCCCTGTTAACCTGTTTTGGACAGTTTAGCTTTAGGGTCCAAGTTAATCTTGTTTAGGGCTTTATATATACCGTTTCGGCCGTATCTTTCACGCCGTAGCTCCGTTTTCGATGAACCAAAGCTTGTTGTGATCGTAGAGATGCGTACTTCAGTTTTATCAAAGTTTTATTTCAGTTTATTACTGTTTGGTGTATTGTTCTAATAATAGCCTTGTTTGCATCGTGTATGGTTGCACCTGGAATGCGTGGTGATGTTGTGATCGAGTAGACGGTGAGTCGGTGTGGTACGACTAGGACCCTTCGTTCAGTGACCAGCAGGAGGATCAACCTTTCGACAACCAAGGCAAGTTAGCATGGGATCCCCTTGTTTCCTATACACTTTACTTTAATCACTCATTTATGCATGTGTCCAATTGAGCAACCTTAGAAAACCCACTTAGCTTTGTGATCTGTGATGTTCTTGTTCCCGTGGGATATATGCATATGGGTAGTTTTGCTAGTGCTAACTGACTTATAATCGATCCAGTCCAATGATGAATCTGTTTCTCATGATGATATGTTGTTAATCGGTTAATAAAACTTGCTGTTAGCAAAAGCTGGGATTGACAGTGCTACCATGAGTGCTATATGGCTCTGGTTTTAGCTCAGTAAACTGGACCTTGTCTAATTTGGCAGCGGTGACCCGAAAGGGCGCAAAAGGGGCTTGCCACTTTGGGTGTAGGGCTGCTCCTGTTTCTATGTGTATAGCTGCGATGGCCTTGTGCCATAGAAAAGGGGGGTTGCTACATCTGCCTGCCAAGGAAACCTAGCGGCCCTGACCAGTTAGACGAACCAGCGAAAGGCTTCATAGTGAGCCCTGCCGATCTACCTCGGAAGTGGATCAAGAGGTTGGCCGCCTCGGGCACAAGGGTAACACGGCTTGTGGGTAAAGATGCACCACCTCTGCAGAGTGTAAAACTGTTATAACAGCCGTGCTCACGGTCACGAGCGGCCCGGAAAACTAGCAGAACTATGATAATTAATTAAATGATACTTTATGTTGATGGTGCTCTTATGGTGAATCTTTTATCTTTGTTGGACAAATGGATCATGGGTTAAGGGTTAAGCGCAATATTCGTTTACCCTAAGGTTAAAACTTTGCCAACTTAAAAGCTAACTGCAGTCAGACAGTGTCAGCCTTTTTGAGCCTCATGAACCCTATGTTAGCTTGCTAAGTACGTGGAGTACTTACGCTTGTTGTTTATCTTCTTTTTGGGCAAAATCCCGGTTGGGTAACAGATGAAGGTGCAGTTGGCGACTTTCCTGAAGACTTCTAGGCTAGCTGCTCCCCCAGTCGACGTTTCCCTGTGGCTTAGTTTGTGTACAAGTTCAGTGATCTGTGGTTCGGTATGATGTAAGACTCTGTTTTAAATACTATCGCGATGTAATAAACACTGTGATGATGCCACTCTTGTAATTTGTCTCCTTATGTGTGTGATTGTTTCCTGGGCACACATGAGTATTCCGCCTCAGTTTTATCCTTAAAATTGGGGTGTGACAACATTTCTTAGCATCGCTACCAAAAGTAGGTTAGACTCACTACTGCAGAAAGCTTAACCGAGGCGGGCAAAATATATTAACCGAGGCGGGCAAACCGTCTGCCTCGGACAATAGGCCTCGGTTAATCAAAACTTAACCGAGGCGGGCTAGGAGACCGCCTCGGTTAATACTTTTACCGAGGCGGGCAACTTAAAGCAACCGCCTCGGTTAATATTTTAATAGAGGCGGTTAATGTAATGCGCCTGCCTCTGTTAAAATATTAAACGAGGCAGTTTCTTAAGGGTGACCGCCTCGGTTAATTGTTTTACAATTTTAGAAAAAATGTTTTAAAATCGAAATTGAATTTCCTTTTCACGTTGGAAGCAAAGACACAATTAATAAAGTCACAAACACATTCGTTCAACTAGCAGTACTCCTCCGAGTACATATATGTCACAACAATGTATCATTGTTCAATTACATGCATTAAACTTTATAATTCAACATTTTAAAAATTATATGTCTGGCAACATGTAATCCTTGATGCTCAGATGGCTGCTCCACTTTCGGAAGCTCTCATACTTGTCGTCATCCGCTAACGGGCTTTCCATGTTGAAGAACCTTCCACCCTCATGCACGCAATGGTGCATGAGGAATGAACAAATGTTCGCAACAATGCAAGTCATGGTCTCTTTGTTGAATGGCTTGTTTTGCCAGCCCTGTAGTTCTTTCATGAGTACCTTGTAGTCGTTGCTAAACTTACCGGTCTCTCTTAGGTACTCACAAACATAGTATCCACATAATAATGTGCCGGGTGGTTGTTTGAAGCACTGCATGTAATACACAATCGTTCAGAACATATAGAGTTCTCACGATATACTAATAAGTACACATATGAGTTTTCAAACATACCGGGAAGTTGTGCCTGACTTGCAGGTTGTTTTTATACTTCTTCCTCAGCTTTTCAGTTCTAAGATCAATACAATCTGGTTCCTCCAAGTACTTTCGGTAAGCGCTATACGAAACCACATTTGTCACGACCAATTTAGCACATATATTAAATAAAAAAGAAGTATCGTCACTTACAATCTCAATATGCTTTCAAATTCTTTGTAATCTTGTTTTGGAGTTTCCAAAGAGTCAAACACTATTGCCCTCCCATCCTGAGGATATATGAAAAATGCAATCCATTGGCCCATGATGCCTTGGTTGGACCATTGAAACAACGTACGTACAATTACAACCTTCAAATACGTGAGAAGCTATGATCGTAATAGTGTTAACACCAGATTTTTGCACGCACGAGGATATGACAAGTGGGCCCGACCCGCACAGAAGAAAGGATTCATCAAGCAATCGGGCAACTATTTGGTCCTCAGGGTTTCGGTGAATGCCTGTGCGGTCGGCTATTCTATAAAGTGGTGGCTCCATTCGGGAGATGGATGTTGCAAGTAAAGCCGGCTTGCACAAGAGGACGCGTGACGCCGAAGAGATTAGGAATAGGATTTGTATCTTTCCATATTTTATTATGCAGATCGTAATCGTCTAGGACTCGTTTTTCATCCAGGGTATAAATATAAGCCCTCGACCATTGTAAAATTGTTCACAACCACATCAATACAAACCGGCCCCATGCCACCTTTGAGTCCTTAGTCGTGTCATCGAGAGGAACCATCGATCCGTCGACCTCCGTAAGTCCCGACAACCTTGCTATCATGTCTAGTATCATGCGGTGGATTTAGATATGATGCAAGTAGTCTCGTTCGTTAAGCTTAGTATCGTGCGGCGGATTTAAGCTTATGACGGGAGGTTTTTGCTTGTGCCTTGTATCGTGCGGCGGATTAAGTCATGGGTAAAAATAGTTATCGGCTCTATTAGATTTGGCAGATCTAGTAGATTCTTTAAGTTATCATGTGTTATGTGTTTTATTTTATTTAATTCTTGTAACACTCCTTTGTCCAATCTAGATTGATCTTTGTTCTGCCTTGTTCCACAAGTTTGCTTGTGCTTTGCTAATCATAAGATCATGATGGCCGGATCAACTTTCAATCCAGATTGTTACATGTTGCGGGTTCATGCATGTTAATTACGATTAGACTTTGATAAAACTAGGTATTGTGCGGCAGATGCAGGTTTTAGATCAGTTTGATCGTGCTTGCTTGTTTGTTCCTTCTTCATGGACCTCAATTCGGCTGGTTTGCCGATTTTTGTCAGGCTTACACGAGTAATGACCTTTTATAGATCTGTTCGAATATATGCATACTTTTAGCTTGTTATAATTAGATTGTATCATGCGGTGGATTAATCTAATTATAAGAAGTGGTGTAGACTTATAGCAAGTGGTATCATGCGGTGGATTAGCATCGCCTGAGTTTATGCTCGATGGGTTTATGATGACTAAACGTGCGGCAAATTAGCTGGATTAGCCTATGCATGTGTTATTTGAATAGATCTATTTTTGCGAAGTTACCTGTTTATAATATCTTTAATTTGTTCAAGCATGTCTTTCTTTACATATGCATTCGGCAGTTAATATGCTTTACATACTCTGTTCTCATACTTGCCGAATAACTTTATAAACATGCTTTGACAGACAGCTTCTATAGTTGTGTGCCGTCATGATTGGCTTTCAAAGCTGTACATATGGAACTGTCTAGTCTCACCCAGCATGTTCCAGAGGTATTATCACGTTTTTATCCCTTGTTGGTTTTCAGGTCAAACCGACTGGCACGTCTCCAGATTCAACATACTCCGGTCACCCGATTGAAGCTAGCTTTTCGGCTTGCTGTGTGCTTGGCTGAAAGGTCCTAAATGGCTAGAGGGGGGTGAATAGCCTATAAAAAATTTCTACAACAACACTTAAACAAACTAGTTAGACAACTAAATGGCGAAGCGAAGTTTGCGCTAGCTCTATACAGATGCAAGCCACCTATTCACAATTCTAGATAACCACAAACTCTAAGTCACACAATATCAAAGGAACTATTCAATAACTAAATAAGCAATAATGTATATCACTACACAAGATAAGAGAATGTAACTAACAACAAGGTATAATATTAACTTGCAAGAAAGTAACAAATGTAAGTACAAGAGATAGAAGTGTGTATACCGAGCCGGCAAGAGATTAATAAATGAATATCAAAGAATACCACGGAGACAAGTTGACACAATAATTTTTCCTCCGAGGTTCACTTGCTTGCCGGCAAGCTACGTCCCCGTTGTAGCGATACACCCACTTGGAGGTTCACGCGCTAATAGGCATCACACGCCTAACCCTCAATAGGGTGCCGCACAACCAACACAAGATGGGGATCCACAAGCTACGAGCAATCCACTAGAGTTACCTTTGGCGCTCCGCCGGGGAAGGTACAAGAAACCCCTTACAAATCACCGGAGATAGCCACGAACAATCACCACTCGTGCCTTATCTCCTCCGCTGCTCCAAACCGTCTAGGTGGCGGCAACCACCAAGAGTAATAAGAATATCCGCAGCAACAACAATCGCCAAGTGCCACTAGATGCAAACTCACAAGCAAATGCACTTGGATCTCTCGATCTCACATGGATTTGCACTAACAAGCAAAGAGATCGGAGGGAGGGATTAGATCTTGCTCAAGAGGATGTTCAAGAAGTCAGAGAGTCAAGAAAACTATCCCCAAAGGCGGCCACGGTCAATTTATATAGAGGGGAGGACGACAGCCCGAACCCTACTTTTCTGCGCTTGGTCGGTAGTACCGACCCCTCCTGGGCGGTAGTACCGACAGAGTCAAACTAACCCTTAACACACGACCCGCTGATTTAGGCGAAGCACCGACTCTCTGGTCGGTACCTCCGAGGTCCGTAGTACCGGCCCTATGGCGGAACTACCGGCAGGCTACTTTCGGATCTACACAGAACGCATTCAAAACTTCCTCCTGGCCTTTGAACTACCGATCCCCTGGTCGGTACTTCCGAGCCCGGTGGTACCGGCCCTATGGCGGTACCACCGCCAGGTCAACTTCCACTCAACTCAGAGAGCTCCGCAAACTTGCCAAACACCGGCCTTGGGTCGGTAGCACTGGGCGCGGTACTACCGAGGTTATGGCGGTACTACTGGTAGGCCATTTTCAAATCTACACAGAGAGCCTCGCGAAATCCTTTAGAGCCACGGTACCACCGACGCTCTGGTCGGTACCACCGCCGGCGGTAGTACCGAGGTTATGGCGGTACTACCGCCAGGCCAAAAACGCCCCAACACAGAGAGGGCTGCACGCAGCACCTATGGGCGGTACCACCGACCACCCTGGTCGGTACCACCGACCATACACAGAAAACTCCATTTTCTTCTCTGTGTTGATCCAAACCAACTCCAACAACTTCTCCTTTGCAAATGTGCTAACACAAACAAGTGTACAACATCATGTGCATGTGTGTTAGCATTTTCACAAACATACTCAAAGGATTCGAGTTAGCACACTAGGTCCTAATGCATATGCATGTATGAATCCACCTAGTGGCACTTGATAACCGTGATCACTGAGATATTCCCCTCTTAATAGTACAGCTATCTATCCTAAATGCACTCACACCCTCTACGGTGTCTTGAGTGCCAAAACAAAATTCCTATTTATATCTTTGCCTTGATCTCCATAGGATTTTGTTTTTCTCTTTTTCTTCTTCCAAATGTGGAGCACTTGATCTATCTTTTGGTCATCACCACCAATACAATGATCATCATTTGGCTCCCGTACTTGGAATGTACCAACCTAGCTCATAAACACTTCATGACAAGGTTAGTACTCTAGGTGACATCAATTATCCAAAACCAAACAAGGACTTTCATTGGCGTGAGGTATCACGTTTTGCGTCAACACACTTTTTGGCACGCCCGGTGGGACCACTTCATTTCAAGATGCCTGAGATCAGCGATTATCAAATTCTGGATGTGATCATGGATGACTTGCCGCCAGATTTGAAAAGTTTAGTACAACAGACTTGTGATGAATTCCAGCGCAAATGCTTGGCGTCTTTCTCCAAGAACAAGAGCGGCAAGGTCTTCCAGAAGCAAGCATTCCCAAAGATCATTCCTCATCACCAACCCGAGCCATCTGATAGCGATGAAGAGGAAGCTATTCGGAAGATGATCGAATTAGTGTACAAAGCTATATCAGAAGCCATGACCAATCATCAGGCAGCTTTCTTGAATACTTTTCGCGCTGTCATGGTTAGTATTTTTGGTATAGCAGCGGATAAACGCTTTGAAGAAGCTGCTGGTCCAATGCAAGGATCGCTATTGTTCCGGGTACCTCAACATCGAAGGATCGCCGTAGAGGGCGGAGCTGGCCCAAGCACAGGTGGGATGGTTCCTCATGAGACGCAAAAACCTCCCCAGACTTATGGCCAGGTCACGTTCGACACTATGGGGAATGTCCCGCAATCTGCTTCCAGAGTCTCTCCTGCAGCAAACAGGATACAAAGGAGTATGTTTGGAGATGGATATCAGGAGTTTGTCAATTATAACGAGATCAATGCTCTTCCAAATCCAGGCTACAGGAGTTCAGCAGGACAACATCCTGGGGGCAAACACAAGCAGCTCCTGATTCGAGTGTTGACCTCATCATGCATAGGATGGCTGATATGATGCATAATAAATTCGGCCTAAAACCAAACAATCAGTCGTACGCTTACAACTCTCCCTACCCAGAGTGGTACAATCGGGTAGCACTTCCTCCGAGGGTGAAGCCTCCCACTGATTTTACTAAGTTTTCGGGCCAGGATGACACCAGCACTACAGAACACATCAGCCGATACTTCATGCAACTTGGAGAGGCATCTACAGATGAAGCTTGGAGGATTCGGTACTTCTCGTTGTCTTTGACAAGACCAGCCTTCTCGTGGTTCGCTTCTCTGCCATCAAATTCTATCAATACATGGGCAGAGCTGGAGCAGAAGTTCCACTCATATTTCTTTACGGGCACCATTGAGGAGAGGTTGGTCGATCTCATGAGCCTGAAGATGAAACCCAACGAGACGCCACAAGAATATCTGCGCAGATTCAGGGAGACCAAGAACCTTTGCTATTCTCTGAATTTGTCGGATGACCAATTGCCGGGGACAGCCATAGCTGGCATGTTGCCGAGTATCAAGGAGAAACTATTCGGCATGGAGTTTGATGACCTCGGGCAGTTATCACAACGGTTGGCAATGATGAGTAGTCAAGCCCAAGGGTTCAGAAGGAATAATCTGTTCCAGAAGGGTGATGTGGCTGCCGAGATGTATCAGGCTTTCTTAGAAGAGGCAGCTGAATACAATGATGAAGATGAAATAGCTGCAGCCGAGATAGTCTGGGCTAAGGAGCCGACTCAGGTCAATGGCTGAGGCAACAAAAAGGTACTTATGACTTTGATGTTTCCAAGTCAGATAAATTATTTGAGTACTTGTTGAAGGAAGGACGCATCAAGTTGCCGGAAGGTCATCCTATTCTGCATCCTAAAGGGGTCAAGGACAAGAAGTATTGTGGTTTCCATAATACTAGATCCCACTCCATAAACGATTGCCGAGTGTTCAGAGTGCGGATCCAGAAAGCTATCCAGGACAGGCATCTGAGGTTTGATGGAAAGATAAAAGTTGATGGTAGCCCTTTTGGATAGAATACTGTGTCCTTCTCTATTAATATGGTCAATGCAGCTGATCCCAGGGGTAAGAGTAAAATGAAAGTGTTAACCTCTGATAGAGCGAGGGAAGTTGGTGCCGTTGACCCTGATCGGCAGATTACAAATAAAGAGCTTCAGCAAAGGGTTCGGTTCCAAAATAGCCAAACTGAGACGGGTGAAACTTCCAGACCCAGGGTCACGATGCGTATTCTGTTGAATAAATGGCATCAGGAACAGGAACGGTACCAGAAGCAGAGACTTTATGAAGAACAGAAGTTCCTGGAGAAACAACGAAGGTACGAAGAAGAGATGTACCGAGAAGAACGAGAAGATATGAGGGAGCAAGAACAGTCTCATTGGGAATGCTCGTTCTTCCAGTATTGTTGGAACGAAGGCTTGAAGCTGCCTATTAACAACAACTGCCCTAAGTGCAGTAATCAGTACTCCGAGTATAGGCAGTCTCGAGTCATTCTTTGCAGACAGGGCTGACAAGAAGAAAGGATATATTAGGCAAAAGCAGACTCAATCAGGAGAAGGAGAAGAACCAAGACTCTGCTAGCCTATAATGATACTGCAGAGTTGTTTCCGTTGGTCTGCCCATTCAGCTTCCTCAATGCCATGCTTCTTGGATGCATCTTCCAGTTCCTTCCAGGCTTTGTCCCTTTCTTCGCGGTACCGAAGGGCATCCAGACGGGTCTGCTAAATGAATTATCAAATTCAGAATCTAATGGCTTAGGAAAAGGATTGAGAAGCTGTTGGAGCTACCGTTTCTGGAAAAGAAACCCAAGCTTGGCTGGAAGAAGACTCCACCCTGAAAAGGAGATTGGACGACGAATCAGAGACAGATAAACAATAAGAGCTACCGCAAGGGGGCAGGAAATTGGTTTTTTACCCATAACGCCGGTGATTTAATGCTCGACTTCCTCCTGCATCATCTCCGATGGGGTGCCTGCTGTGGGTGTTATTGCCTGCCATTGATGGAAACACAAGCAAAAAAATTTTCTCTGGTTTGAGCTAAAAGCCGAGAAGTGGAAGTTTACGGGTCAAACTGTTTAGCTGAAAACAAGAGTGACAGCTTGTGTAGGGTCATATTTATAGAACCATGGCTTGCACATTGGAAGACCAAGCATCAGAGTAGGGTTTTCACAGCTTATGGGCCCTTATTGGGCCAGGCCAGATCTTTTGACGAGTAAAGAAAATCATGACTCCAAAGTCGGGAAGCCGATAGGATTCGGCTAAAAGTTGTTCAGTTTCGACTGGTTGTTTGAGAACTCATATTACCGATTGACACTGGGAACAAAGACGGGAAGAATCCTTAGGAAATACTATCCTGTTGTTGTCGTGGATCGGGAAATTGAAGGAAGACTGAATTTTTAGAATCTGAAATAACCGATTACGGCAGTTGTCTGCAAGGCAAAGATTTCTGATACAGTTATCAGCAATAGCCGATGTGATGTGCATCGCCGTTGAAGCAAAAAACAGAGATCAATAATTAATACGCGAAAACAGAGCACACATTGATCTCGAAGGATCAATCACATGTTGATTTCAAAAGGACGAACAGGAGAACTTCTTATTTACAAAAAGTGGGAGCAAGATTATAGTGAGTTAATTCGTCCACTCCATCCTACGCCTAATCGGGAGAAAGTGATCAAAGGCGTCGGCCAGATCTGTTCCGGCTTCCTTCATATCTTCTACGAAATGTTCTACTCTATCCTCCAGTTCTTGCTCGCAGACATCAAATCTGCGGTAATCGGTACCAGAATGAATCTTCACGGTGGAGAAGGCAAGCGCTGCGCCATACCCCATGCCGGCCCTAAAGATAACGGAGAGGATTCGGTTAACCTCATTCACCCGCTTCAAGGGCGTTGTACCCATCACATCAGCCATGATGGAAAGTCTGGTGACGGCAGCTTCAAGGGCATGGAGTTTGCCTGCTAGGGCTGGAAGGAAAAAAATAAGTAGAGCTGAAAAAGGGGAGAATAAGGAAGGAAGTGATGAGAAATATTTACCAGCGGCCCGATTTCGAGCAGCGTCACGCTCCCGAGAAATTCGGGTAATCTCCCGATCCTTCCTCTCTAGGTCAAGTTGAAGGTCGATGACCTTCTGGATCAGGTCCTCGGAGAGGTCGTCGTTGGTCCTCCTAAATAGAAGCAATAATGTGAGAACAACTGCTTTATTTTCAAGACAGAAACAATGAAGAACAACCTCTTCCTGGAGGTGCTAGAAGCCCCGAGCTCAAAACTATGGCGGCTCGCCTCGGAGGACATCTTCTGGTTGATTGGGAGATGACAAGGGAAAAGAGGGTTTTCTGGTTTTGAGAATGAAGCAGGGGAATTCGGAAAGCACAAGCCGAAATAGAGTGAAAGGGGGACTTTAAAGAATCCCAAGGGCGCATCGGGAGATGAATCGGCAAGTACGGCAATTATGGCGTGTGAAGGCGGATGCTTCCGGAGGTTCCACGTCAATGCACAAGGAAAAAGGAATTTTGGAATAAATATTTATCCCAAAATTAGGGGGCATGTGTTAACACCGGATTTTCGCACGCACGAGGATATGACAAGAGGGCCCGGCCAGCAGAGAAGCAAGGATTCGGCATGCAATCGGGCGACTATTTGGTCCTCAGGGTTTCGGTGAATGCCTGTGCGGTCGGCTATTCTATAAAGTGGTGGCTCCATTCGGGAGATGGATGTTGCAAGTAAAGCCAGCTTGCACAAGAGGACGCGTGACGCCGAAGAGATTAGGAATAGGATTTGTATCTTTCCATATTTTATTATGCAGATCGTAATCGTCTAGGACTCGTTTTTCGTCCAGGGTATAAATATAAGCCCTCGACCATTGTAAAATTGTTCACAACCACATGAATACAAACCGGCCCCGTGCCACCTTCGAGTCCTTAGTCATGTCGTCGAGTTCTTCGAGAGGAACCATCGATCCGTCGACCTCCGTAAGTCCCGACAACCTTGCTATCATGTCTAGTATCATGCGGTGGATTTAGATATGATGCAAGTAGTCTCGTTCGTTAAGCTTAGTATCGTGCGGCGGATTTAAGCTTATGACGGGAGGTTTTTGCTTGTGCCTTGTATCGTGCGGCGGATTAAGTCACGGGTAAAAATAGTTATCGGCTCTATTAGATTTGGCAGATCTAGTAGATTCTTTAAGTTATCATTTGTTATGTGTTTTATTTTATTTAATTCATGTAACACTCCATTGTCCAATCTAGATTGATCTTTGTTCGGCCTTGTTCCACAAGTTTGCTTGTGCTTTGCTAATCATAAGATCATGATGGCCGGATCAACTTTCAATCTTGATTGTTACATGTTGCGGGTTCATGCATGTTAATTACGATTAGACTTTGATAAAACTAGGTATCGTGCGGCAGATGCAGGTTTTAGATCAGTTTGATAGTGCTTGCTTGTTTGTTCCTTCTTCATGGACCCCAATTCGGCTGGTTTGCCGATTTTGGTTAGGCTTACACGAGTAATGAGCTTTTATAGATCTGTTCAAATATATGCATGCTTTTAGCTTGTTATAATTAGATTGTATCATGCGGTGGATTAATCTAATTATAAGAAGTGGTGTAGACTTATAGCAAGTGGTATCATGCGGTGGATTAGCTTCACTTGAGTTTATGCTCGACGGGTTTATGAAGACTAAACATGCGACAGATTAGCTGGATTAGCCTATGCATATGTTATTTGAATAGATCTATTTTTGCAAATTACCTATTTATAATATCTTTAATTTGTTCAAGCATGTCTTTCTTTACATATGCATTCGGCAGTTAATATGCTTTACATACTTTGTTCTCATACTTACCGAATGACTTTACAAACATGCTTTGACAGACAGCTTCTATAGCTGTGTGCCGTCGTGATTGGCTTTCAAAGATGTTCATATGAAACTGTCTGGTCTCACCTGGCATGTTCCAGAGGTATTCTCACGTTTTTATCCCTTGTTGGTTTTCAGGTCAAACCGACTGGCATGTCTCTGGATTCAACATACTCCGAGCACCCGATTGAAGCTAGCTTTTCGACTTGCTGTGTGCTTGGCGTGAGGTGTCACATTTTGCGTCAACACACTTTTTGACACGCCCGGTGGGACCACTTCATTTCAAGATGCCTGAGATCAGCGATGATCAAATTCTGGATGTGATCATGGATGACTTGCCGCCAGATTTGAAAAGTTTAGTACAACAGACTTGTGATGAATTCCAGCGCAAATGCTTGGCGTCTTTCTCCAAGAACAAGAGCGGCAAGGTCTTCCAGAAGCAAGCATTCCCAAAGATCATTCCTCATCACCAACCCGAGCCATCTGATAGCAATGAAGAGGAAGCTATTCGGAAGATGATCGATTTAGTGTACAAAGCTGTATCAGAAGCCATGACCAATCATCAGGCAGCATTCTTGAATACTTTTTGCGCTGTCATGGTTAGTATTTTTGGTCCAGCAGCGAATAAACGCTTTGAAGAAGCTGCTGGTCCAATGCAAGGACCGCTATTGTTCTCGGTACCTCAACGTCGAAGGATTGCCGTAGAGGGCGGAGCTGGCCCAAGCACATGTGGGATGGTTCCTCATGAGACGCAACAACCTCCCTAGACTTATGGCCAGGTCACGTTCGGCACGACGAGGAATGTCCCGCAATCTGCTTCTAGAGTCTCTCCTGCAGCAAACAGGATACAAAGGAGTATGTTTGGAGATGGATATCAGGAGTTTGTCGATTATAACGCGATCAATGCTCTTCCAAATCCAGGCTACAGGAGTTCAGCAGGACCACATCCTGGGGGGCGAACGCAAGCAGCTCCTGATTCGAGTGTTGACCTCATCATGCATAGGATGGCTGATATGATGTAGAATAAATTTGGCCTAAAACCAAAGAATCAGTCGTACACTTACAAGTCTCCCTACCCAGAGTGCTACAATCAGGTAGCACTTCCTCCGAGGGTGAAGCCTCCCACTGATTTTACTAAGTTTTCAGACCAGGATGACACCAGCACTATAGAACACATCAGCCGATACTTGATGCAACTTGGAGAGGCATCTACAGATGAAGCTTGGAGGATTCGGTACTTGCCGTTGTCTTTGACAGGACCAGCCTTCTCGTGGTTCGCTTCTCTGCCAGCAAATTCTATCAATACATGGGCAGAGCTGGAGCAGAAGTTCCACTCATATTTCTTTACGGACACCAGTGAGGAGAGGTTGGTCGATCTCATGAGCCTGAAGATGAAACCCAACGAGACGCCACAAGAATATCTGCGCAGATTCAGGGAGACCAAGAACCTTTGCTATTCTCTGAATTTGTCGGATGACCAATTGCCGGGGATAGCCATAGCTGGCATGTTGCCGAGTATCAAGGAGAAACTATTCGGCATGGAGTTTGATGACCTCGGGCAGTTATCACAACGATTGGCAATGATGAGTAGTCAAGCCCAGGGGTTCAGAAGGAATAATCAGTTCCAGAAGGGTGATGTGGCTGCCGAGATGTATCAGGCTTTCTTAGAAGAGGCAGCTGAATACAATGATGAAGATGAAATAGCTGCAGCCGAGATAGTCTGGGCTAAGGAGCCAACTCAGGTCAACCAGCGATGGCTGAGACAACAAAAAGGGACTTATGACTTTGATGTTTCCAAGTCAGATAAATTATTTGAGTACTTGTTGAAGGAAGGACGCATCAAGTTGCCGGAAGGTCATCCTATGCTGCATCCTGAAGGGGTCATGGACAAGAAGTATTGTGGTTTCCATAATACTAGATCCCACTCCATAAACGATTGCCAAGTGTTTAGAGTGTGGATCCAGAAAACTATCCAGGACAGACATCTGAGGTTTGATGGAAAGATAAAAGTTGATGGTAGCCTTTTTGGACAGAATAATGTGTCCTTCTCAGTTAATATGGTTAATGCAGCTGATCCCAGGGGTAAGAGCAAAATGAAAGTGTTAACCTCTGATAGAGCGAGGGAAGCTAGTGCCGTTGACCCTGATCGGTAGATTACAAATAAAGAGCTTCAGCAAAGGGTTCGGTTCCAAAATAGCCGAACTGAGACGGGTGAAACTTCCAGACCCAGGGTCACGATGCGTATTCTGTTGAATAAATGGCATCAGGAACAGGAACGGTACCAGAAGCAGAGACTTTATGAAGAACAGAAGTTCCTGGAGAAACAACGAAGGTACGAAGAAGAGATGTACCGAGAAGAACGAGAAGATATGAGGGAGCAAGAACAGTCTCATTGGGAATGCTCGTTCTTCCAGTATTGTTGGAACGAAGGCTTGAAGCTGCCTATTAACAACAACTGCCCTAAGTGCAGTAATCAGTACTCCGAGTATAGGCAGTCTCGAGTCAACCGCCGTTCTGTCCATGAAAGGCTTGGGGCACGAATCCCTGAGGACGATCGGCACTTAAAAATAAATAATTCTGAAGATTGGCAGGAAAGAGGATTTGTCGATCGAAGTTGGGCTCGCACTGGAGAAGAGTAATACCGCGAGTATGTCTGGCAGAGAGGACAGTGGTGTCCACCATGATTGAGGAGAAGCTAGAAAAGAAGGGTGCAGCGCCTAAGAAACAGAAAGTTAGAGCAAGCAAGTGCCGAGATAAAGCGAGTTTGGCGACCTAAATAGATGCCGGATGGAGGTGATCGTTCAGCTGATGCATGCATGGCTTTCTTTCTGCCATCGGAATTTATAGCTCCCAAAAATCAGGATGTCCGAGACGAGGTGTATTCAGATTTTGATGAAGATGAATTCCAAGAGTTGTTGGCTCAACTTGTCTTGGCTCAACGTGCACTATTCGATAAACCAGCTAAGTATCGACACTTGAAGCCATTGTATATGAGAGGCTATGTTAATGGCAAACCATTGACCAAGATGTTCATTGATGGGGGGGTTACTATAAATATTATGCCCTATACTACGTTCAGGAAGCTTGGGATGGCAAGTGAGGACTTATTGAAGACTGACATGGTGCTAAGAGACTTTGCTGGTAATTCTTCTGACACTCGGGGGGCAGTTCATGTTGAATTGATGATCGGATCCAAGACCTTGATTACAACCTTCTTCATCATTGATGGTAAGGGGGCATACAGTTTGCTATTAGGAAGGGATTGGATACATGCAAACTGCTGTATACCGTCAACTATGCACCAATTCCTCATCCAGTGGATTGGAGATGACACAAAATCGTCCATGGTGATGATTCAGTGAGTGTTGCTAATGCAGAGCCCATCTACTGGGCATATGATGGTGTCGAGTGCTTCTCTGGAAGAGCTTTGGAAGCGGGTCCTGTGAATGTTTTCGACGAGGGCCAACAGCCAATTCAGACAATCGGCTCTCGGAGCAATTTTTAATAAGTAATCTGACTGGGGGTAATGGAGAGAAGTCAGGACCTGGTTCTATATCGGCTGACGAGGAATAAAGTGTTGATGATGAAGCCGAGGACAGGATTAATATGTGTGAATTTGAGTCCAGTATGGATTGATGTTGATAAACTTTTGAGAAGGTTCTGCCTATTTCTCCATTGCCAAAGCTAAAGAAAGATCAAGAGTTCACGTGAAGTGATGTACAACGGAAAGTCTTGGTGAAATTGAAGAATATATGAAGGCGTTTCTGCAACTTGGTGATCGTTTCAAGTTGTACGTGGCGGCCGATAGACTTGTAATAGGATCGGCCCTTATTTTAAGTTTAAAGGAAAAGATGAGTAGCAGCTAGCTTTAGCCGAAAATATTAGACCCAGAGAAGGGTATTCGGCTGTAAAGAAATTTTGTTCATATATGCGTCACTCGTGGACTAAGCTTCGGCACCACTTGTTGAAAGCCGAACGCATGGTAGTCATATGTGGAACGGATTCAAGAATATTTGTATGCAGCCGATGTAAAGCATCGCCTTTAGCAGAAAAAATGTTCCAAGAAATTCAAGTTATAGCCGGTATTTTTTATATCGCCTTTAGTACAAGAATATTCGTGACCCTGGTGACCCTAGCATTTTCCAAGTTAGCAGGTTTATCGGGGGAAGAGAAAAGTAAAGTCCGGTAAATGAGATGCCGAGCAACATGACATATAAAAAACAAGATCTGGTCGGCTAAGGTGACGTCATGCGTTCGGCAAAATGTTCCTCTGAAGAAATGTTGCAATCAGGAAAGGTCATTGAGAAATTGAGAGATGCAAATAAACTTTATCCAGAGAAGAACAAATTCCATGAGTTACAAGCTTCATTCACGGATCTGTCCTAATACAGACTACTCTTGGAATAGTTTGATCACAATGGATTGCGGGTCAGTAATCTCGGCAATAGCGGCGACATGGTCATCGTAAATCTCAAGATCTTCAAATTCATCTGGATCGCCAGCGAAACCAACTGGTAGGGAGGAGTAGTCTTCTTTGGTCCAAGAACTCATTGCCGCTAGCCCGAAAGAGACCCCGGCGTGCACACCTTGGATGACGGCCTGATCTATACGGCCATCCACAGCATCGAGGCGGGCTTCGGCTGAGTCTCCACGAGCATTCACCTTGAGGGCAACTCTGTTTGCTGCTGCTTTCAAGCGGTCATTCTTTGCAGACAGGGCTGACAAGAAGAAAGGATATATTAGGCAAAAGCAGACTCAATCAGGAGAAGGAGAAGAACCAAGACTCTGCTAGCCTGTAATGATACTGCAGAGTTGTTTCCGTTGGTCTGCCCATTCAGCTTCCTCAATGCCATGCTTCTTGGATGCATTTTCCAGTTCCTTCCAGGCTTTGTCCCTTTCCTCGTGGTACCGAAGGGCATCCAGACGGGTCTGCTAAATGAATTATCAAATTCAGAATCTAATGGCTTAGGAAAAGGATTGAGAAGCTGTCGGAGCTACCGTTTCTGGAAAAGAAACCCAAGCTTGGCTGGAAGAAGGCTCCACCCTGAAAAGGAGATTGGACGATGAATCAGAGACGGGTAAACAATAAGAGCTACCGCAAGGGGGCAGGAAATTGGTTTTTTACCCATAACGCTAGTGAGTTAATGCTCGACTTCCTCCTGCATCATCTCCGATGGGGTGCCTGCTGTGGGTGTTATTGCCTGCCATTGATGAAAACACAAGCAAAAAAATTTTCTCTGGTTTGAGCTAAAAGCCGAGAAGTGGACGTTTACGGGTCAAACTGTTTAGCTGAAAACAAGAGTGACAGCTTGTGTAGGGTCATATTTATAGAACCATGGCTTGCACATTGGAAGACCAAGCATCGGAGTAGGGTTTTCACAGCTTATGGGCCGTTATTGGGCCAGGCCAGATCTTTTGACGAGTAAAGGAAATCATGACTCCGAAGTCGGGAAGCCGATAGGATTCGGCTAAAAGTTGTTCAGTTTCGACTGGTTGTTTGAGAACTCGTATTACCGATTGACACTGGGAACAAAGACGGGAAGAATCCCTAGGAAATACTATCCTGGTGTTGTTGTGGATCGGGAAATTGAAGGAAGACTGAATTTTTAGAATCTAAAATAACCGATTACGACAGTTGTCTGCAAGGCAAAGATTTCTGATACAGTTATCAGCAATAGCCGATGTGATGTGCATCGTCGTTGAAGCGAAAAACAGAGATCAATAATTAATACGCGAAAACAGAGCACACATTGATCTCGAAGGATCAATCACAGGTTGATTTCAAAAGGACGAACAGGAGAACTTCTTATTTACAAAAAGAGGGAGCAAGATTACAGTGAGTTAATTCATCCACTCCATCCTACGCCTAATCGGGAGAAAGTGATCAAAGGCGTCGACCAGATCTGTTCCGGCTTCCTTCATATCTTCTACGGAATGTTCAACTCTATCCTCGAGTTCTTGCTCGCAGACATCAAATCTGCGGTAATCGGCACCAGAATGAATCTTCACAGAGGAGAAGGCGTGCGCTGCGCCGTACCCCATGTCGGCCCTAGAGATAACGGAGAGGATTCGGTTAACCTCATTCACCCGCTTCAAGGGCGTCGTACCCATCAAATCAGCCGTGATGGAAAGTCTGGTGACGGCAGCTTCAAGGGCATGGAGTTTGGTTGCCAGGGTTGGAAGGAAAAAAATAAGTAGAGCTGAAAAAGGGGAGAATAAGGAAGCAAGTGATGAGAAATATTTACCAGCGGCCCGATTTCGAGCAGCGTCACGCTCATGAGAAATTCGGGTAATCTCCTGTGTAACAACCCAAAAATTTGAACTTTTTAAAATTTTTCCGTGAATGTGTGAAGCATGTAGTTGCTAGCCGAACCGAGAACAAGTTATAAATAAATTGTTGCCTTCATGTAGTGTTGCTTGTAGGAGTTTGCCGGATAATCTTTTTACAACTTAAGTCCTATGTTGGAGAGCACAACTCCGTAGCAACCTCCTCTCATTCTTCATGAAATCTCCTCTCGATCTCTCCTGTTTCCAACTCCAAGAACCATCCAAGCCATAATGTTTCATAGGAGAGAAAGATCATTTTCTCCTTTTCATAGAACCATTTTTGGACGCTGCATTCGAATTCCTCTAAGTTTCTCCTAAACTCCTTTTGGAAACCCTCTCACTTCTCCTTAGCAAAATGGGAAACCATCCTTTCTCCTCTGGGCCGAAACCTCCCCAGCCAGCCCACCTACGTGCCCTCCCCTCCTTCCCTCACCTGGCCCATCCGGTCTCCCTCCCCCCCCCTTCACGGCACAAGCCAGCCGATCCAACTGGCCCAGCCAACTGCGCCGGGCCTCGGCACGCAAACTCCGCCTCGCGCCGAGCCCACGCGCTGAGCCTCGGCCTCGGCACGTGAACTCTGCATCGCGCCGAGCCTCAGCCCGATGGACCCACGCGCCAGGCCGCCTCCGCTACCTACCTCCGCCCGCAGGCCGCTTGCTCGCGCGGCCCAGACGGCCCAGTAGCTGGCCCAGCCGTGCCACCCCCCTGGAACCCTAGGAGCAGGCGCTCCCAGGAGCCGCCGCCTCCGCACCTACCGCACCGCGCCCGCGCCAGCGCCAGCCCCCACCTGCTCCGCCTCCCGATGCGCTCCACGCGTCCCGAAGCCCGCACGGACGCCGAGGATCACCGGCGCCTCCAAGAGCCCTAGCCCAACACCCTATAAAAGCCGCATCCGCCACCGCTCCTCTCCTTCGTCTCCACCAAACAGCCGCCGCTCCTCTGCAACCTCGCGCCGCTGCTCCGAGTTCTCCTCTCGGCCACCGCCTTTGCCGGCGCGACTCCGGCGCGACGACCACGACGACGCCTGCGCCCTCCATCACGACGTCAACCGTGCCGCTCCGGAGTCCACGTCGCGCTGGACCTCGACGCCGAACTCCGACGACGAGCCCATCTTCTCGCCGTCCTCGACGACCCCAACATCTCGACCCGGTCGCGTCCCCGAACCGCGGAGCACCTCGGAGCCCCGATGCGCGCGCGCGCTGCGACTCGACGACTTCGTCACCACGCCGCCTCCGTTCTGCTCAGCGCACTGGACGCCACCGAGCCGAACCCTGCTCCACCGACCCGGCGTCTCCTCTGCAGCACATGGAGAGCATCACGAACCCACTGTTGGTGAGCACTTTTTCCCCATGCCTTCCCTGTTCCTACCTTGTACAGCATCCAGTGCTGAAACCGGTCTTCGTGCCGTTGATCTCACTGACACAGGATGGGTACCACCTCGCTGCGCAGAACCCCTTCGCCTCGCCGACGATTTCCCTGCCGAATCGCAGTTCGGCCAAGACGGCGTTGTTGATTCGGCTGCACGTGAACTGCTGGTTCGGTTGCGTGCGACCTGCTGTTCGGTCGACGGCGCCACTTCGTCGAAGACCTCTTTTGATATCCTACATGCACCTTTGATTAATCTATGTAATATCCGACGCATGACTATTCGTTTATGCCTGTCCGTGCCTTCGTGCCGGCTTTATCGTTGCGATCTCGTTACCTTGATATCATCTGGTTATCATGTCATCTTATTGATCACCTCGATATCATCTCGTTATCATTCCTCTCGTTCGAACGTCCTGTTTCTAGGTGAACCACGTCAGAGCTATGACCGATGGGTGATGACCAAGTCACGAGGATGATGCCGAGCAACGTCGGAACTACTCTTGATGAATCATGGTGAGCTACCATGCCTCTCTTCCAACCCCTGACCTTGCTTGCCGAACGGAACGTGTAGACCGAGTACGTTTCCAACCGTTGGACACGTGTTGCTTCCTGTTGTAGCCATGCGTAGTCGTCGACGTGATTAGACCGAATAGAACGAACCTTGGATGATATGCTGGACGTTTGGACATGCTGGACGTTAGACCGTGTGGAACGAGACTTAGTTGACTTGCTGGACGGAAAGGTAATTCCCTTCTCATCTTTTGACCGTAGGATGCCCCTGATGGAATCCCTAGTTGTGTCATTAAGGAGACCCCGTACCCTGTCGTAGTTGATATCTCGTGACTCTATGTGCCGCCACCTTGACCCTTTGGGAACCACGTTATCTCATAGTCGATCTACCGAGCCACTTCTGGAAAGTCTCTTATTTATCTATCTGTACTCATGCACCTCGATCTTACGACCACCTGTATATGCGCTTGTGATACAGGATCCATCCAACTCATGCTATGGGAATGTGCTACTCCACTTAATTTGGTTCGATGTCTATTGTCGCTTTATGGATCTTAATGTTGCCTGGATGAATGCTCGTGTGATGTCTATATGTGCCGAGCCTTTAAGCCGGCTAAGGGATCGTACCTCGTTCGGATATTACGATCGCGAGACCCGTTTCGCCATGACCGTGATGCCGAATGTAACACGACCCTTGTTAGTGTATCTTGTGGTCGCGAGTACACCTCGCCATGACCATGGAGCTACGCTCTTTTTCACTTATTTGAATATGCTTTATAAATGCTTCTTCGTGCACGAACTCTTGTATGTTTGTACCCATTGACCACTGCATATCCGATTCTCACGGTGACAACCGCACCGCTACGAATCAAGAAATGACTTAGTGCCAGAGCACCCTGTCGGGTACCCTACAAGTAGTTTGCGCACTTGCATCTTATATTGTGTCACTCCTTCCAATACCCCGTCCTCTACCATGACGTGAGCGTTGGAAAGAATGAGCCTTTGATTTATGCATATGTTTATACTCTTGCTATTCCTTTTGTTAGCAAAGCTATGGTCTATGTTGTAATTCAGGACCCCACGCGTCGACTCGATCGACCACCTAAACACATTTCCCTAGAAATGTGCCTGGGAACATGGCATAGATGTGCTGAGCTAACCTCGCTCTTATTAGTGACCCTGAGTCTTGGTTCCCGACGTACTGTGTCGTGTGGATCGAGAGGATTGTAGACCTCCAACCCTTTTGCGCTACCGCTTTTACCATAGCGGGCAAGCCAAGGTACTTTGGAGTCAAGTCACAATGGTGCTAATCGTTCTTATGATCAACTGATCTTTGGGATAAGGCTACAAGAGCCGAACCCCGTCGTACTTTATTCGTTAGGCCCGTCCTCCGATTTACGCCCTGGTAAATGATGACCAAATCGAAGGACGTGAGCCGTGGTGTTTGCTAAGGATAGGTCTTGGTTTGAACCCTATGTTATAAAGCCGTACCGGCTTGGCCAAGACTTAAACTTGCAACCACCACTTTGATCCTAGCTCGAGGAAATCGGACAAACGCCGAGAGAGCTAAATCTTGTGTATTTTAGTGTCTCGTTGGTGTTATTGGATCTTCCTGCGTCTTGTTGTCCTTTCAATTATGGTGTGAGTGTTCTCTTGCCTTGCGTATCTTTTCGTGGAGTAGCATACGATGGGACCAAGAGAAGAGAGCATGGACGACATCAAGGACTGTGACATGGAGTCAACTCAGGAGGAGACGACCTCGCTAATGGAACACCAACGAGGAATAATTAACCACGACTACGACTACTTCGCAGGTGTCATGGCAGCACCCTCTTTTAGAGAATCCTATTAGACATTGCAAACATGTAGACTCGCTAGTGCTTTATATTTATTCCTTTGCTAGTATAATGATGCATGATACTACCCAAGCCTTTATTACCTGATTGCAACCCGCTCTACCACAATACCCTGCTTTGCGCATTCGCTCACTTATTCATGCTTACTCGCCTGCTTGCTTGCATGTTTCACCACTATATTATTAACTCCACCTCGTATTATATCTGAGATGTGATGCGGGTGGTGAACCCTTGGGAATGGTTTGGCGGGTGATGCCAGACTTGGTAATGTGTGAGCGTGCTGCGTGTGTGACTTGGGTGTGTGGAGGGTGAGGGTTGAGTCGACCGAGCCGGAATATACGACGAGCCTAGTGCGAGTCTTGCCGTGGGGCAGACCTGGAAGCCCCTGTGGTGGTGAAACCTGTGGCGGGTTAAATGGTGACATGAGGTGGATCTGGGTGTGAGCCGCTGGTGGAGCCCAGATCAGGAGCGTGCTGTGGTGGCACATATAATGAAAACCCTTGAGAAGACATTCCGGCTTAGTCACCCTAGGTGGAACGGGGACCTGACCACGGGGAAAACCTTTACATGCCACTCGCTCCTTATGGACGGGGACGGTCGGACTACCTGGTAGAGTAATGCCACTACTGCTAGGCGAGAGAGTGCGAGGAAGGTATGGGTATCAGAGTCCCACACCCTTCCGAGACGATCACGGCCCCCACTTCGGGAGAGGGAACGTGACTTCACAGACTTAGCCATCCCAGACATACTTGGGGTGATTCCAGGGTTGAGTGGTAGGGTGGCATTATTCTAGGCTGGCAAGCGACCGGTATCCGCCTAGGCATTCTAGAGTGCCGAGGATGGCGATCTTGTGGATATTGTAGAACCTCTGCAGAGTGTATGGTTGATCGATCAATACGTTGGCCAATTCGTTGGTCGCGGACCTTTTTCCCTGACTTGTTTCCGACTAGTGAGAGTTCTCTCTTCTCCCCCTGGTATATGAGTGCCGGCCGTGAACCTGGTGTGAGGTTGTGGGCCGTTGAGACAAGGCTGGGAGGGAGCTGGCCTCTGTCGACTGAGTGAATGAGATGAGATGAGGCGATGGTGTGGTGATGGTTGAGTTGGATATGGGTATGGATATGGTGGATGGATGTGGATGTGTGTATGGGAATGTGTTAAAACTTGATAAATATTATATACTACTACAGCTCATGCGCTAGGATGCAAATCCACAGCCAAATATTAGGATCGCCAGATCCCTTGTTTTATCTTTCCACTAAAGCTCATCGGTGCTGACCATGGCCTGCACACATCTGGCGGTGTGCAGATTTCCTGCTTCCGAGGTACTGACTCTAGAAGGATTAGGAGGTTTCGTGCCTACGCTCAAGTTTGGTTCGGAGGATCCGGTCGATGCTGCGCTACAACAACTCCGATGATGTCCGTGAAGGAGGAGCCTTCACTCAATAGTCTTCCGCTAATTTTAGACTCTGTAATAGGTGTTACTCAATGATGTAATGCTTATATCTATGTAATCTTACGATGTATGACTGAGATACCGACTCATATATGATAATATGATAAGATCAGTTCTTGGTTTTGTCATATTATAACTCGTTCTGTGGATTTTCCCTTCGCGGAAAATTGAGGACGTTTCAGTTGGTATCGGAGCCATACTTGACCTTAGGACGAAACCTCAGGACCCAAACACTAGTATAGAAGCCAAACATCTCGTCTAATGACTGCTGACACTTGTTTCTTCTTTCCACCTTGACTTCTGCTACTTACTAGCACTCTTACCCTGGAAAAGTGGTGTAGAAAATAACATACCCTATGACTGTCCACGTTAGACGGTAGATGTGTGAGACTTGAAGGTTTAAAGAGTCACCTTAAGTCAACACTATGCATATAGGAGTTGTAATGCTGTCTGATTGCCTGGATCTTGTGTTATTGCACTTTCATTCGTTCTTACTACATGAGTGTAATTTGTAGAGTTATTTTTAATAATGACTCTGGACCCTAGTTATCTCGGGGTAGATCCCACCCAAGATCCCTTCATATGGTACATAGGTGACCCAACTACCCAAAGTTATGTGACGATGCACCATGTCTTTCTAGACTATTTAGAAAATCAGATTTGATTTCTAAACTTCAAACTTCAAATTGTCCCCTATATGGTTAAAAATATAAACTGTCTCCTTTGTAAAATTTGGAATTATATTTCAACCTGGGACTAGTCTTGGATTTCAAAAGCAACTATTCTAATAGATTTTTCAAAGTCTATTTCAAAGGTTGATTCAAAAATGATTTCTCTTTAAAACCGCGTTATCTACAAAATCACTGCCTCCCAAAAACTGTCGAAGATTTTAAAAGCTCTTGTTCTCCAAAAATTTGTTAAAGCAAAAGAGTGAGTTTTGTTTTCAAATCGGAAGGATTTTACAAACCATGCATCCCCTCTATTTTGAAGCATCGTTTTACCAAAAGCCTTATAAAATATTTTGATTTCGAAACACCTCCTTTTCAAATGGCATTTTCTCTTTTCGAACAAAAACAGATTTGGTCTCTTCTTAAACTGATTCCTTCACAAAGCTAATTTTTGAAAACAATTTTCTTTTCAAAAAGTGATTCAAAACTCGATTTCAGGAAACCAAGTTTTGTTTTCATTAAGTAAAATGAGTTTAAACAAAGGACTCTGGCTTGATTTTGTTGTAAAACTATTTTGATTTCAAACCGAGGGCCAAGTACCACTTTCCCAAAAATAAACTCTGCTTACCAAATGATGCTTTGCAACTGTTTTATCAAGCAAATCTTTGCGAAAAGGATGTTTTGCAACTATGCTAAAAAGTATTTGTCAAAAACCAAAAAGGGTTTTCCAAAGTTTATTTCAAAAAGCCGTTTTGAAAATGGTTTCTGGAAAACAAGTTGATTGCAAAATCTTTGTCTCTCAATAGGACACGATTTAAAAATCCATTTCAAAACTAGTTTTGTATGTTTCAAAATCAGTTTCAAAACAAAAGGGAGCAACGCCCCGCCTCAAAAACCTTTGTGTTTTCAAAACTGCTTGTTTCAAACTCTTAAAATAAACAAGTATGATCTGTCTTCGAAAACAAAAGACTTTCAAAATGCTTTTAATGCAAAACCGGTGTCGAATTTAACTATCTTCCAAGATCTGATTTCTCTGGATTTATAAAGTTTTGCATAACGTCTCTTCAAAAGGGATTCAAACTGCCTGTTCTCGCCATTACAAAACATCTTTTAACCAAAAGCTTGTTTGGAAAAGTTTTGCAAATGGTTTGATGTCGAAATGCTCTCTTTCCAAAAGACTCAACCGTTCTTGAAAATCTTTTAAAAGCTTTGATTTTAAATGTCAAAAGCCTATTTTGAATCTTTTACAAAACCTTTATGCGAAAAGCTTCGAATGGCAAAACCCTTTCCAAAAAAATAGAAGTTTGTACTTTTTAGCTTAAACAAAACACTTTCAAGACCCCTGGCTCGGCTTTATTTCAAAACCTTGTGATTTTGACCAAAGGAGCCATGACCCTCTTTAAAACCTCTCAATTTTCAAATGGATTTATAAAACCGAAAGCTATTGCAAAATATATATATTGTCTTTCAACCTTACTTCAAAAATAAATCTCATTTTAAGAGCCTTTTTGCAATCAATTTCCAATTTTGAAATAAATAATTAATTCCGTTGTTCAAAAGCTATTGATTTGTTTTGGAAGCTAGCTTGCTTTTATTTACAAAAGCGCGTGGAGTAATGCCTCTTTTAAAAAGTAATATTTTGAAATAATTTAATTTCAAAACCTATTGAAAAAAAATAAAAATGTGTATCTTCATTTTGAAAACCCTCCAATGTATTTACTTCAAATACGACCCTTGGATTTCAAAAGGTTTTGCAAAAGCTTAATTTCAAAAGGAAGTGGAAAAAAAAAAAAAAAAAAATTCGAAACTCTATTCCAAAAACCCTTTGCCTCTTTCATTTTTGAACAAGGATTCAAAATGTTTGTGAGAATTCTCCTCTTTTGTAAAAGTCCTACACTATAATGTTTACTCTATTTTGAAGATTGCCAAGAAGTTATATGTAAAAAAAAAAAAAAAAAGTTTTTGAATTTGTTCTACAAACCCCGTCTTGTATCTACTTCGAAATCTCCAAGACCTATGTTTATCAAAACCACGACCTTCCTTTTTGAATCTCCTTTAATATATAAACCTTGTGAAAAGTTTTCGAAAATTTCGCCTTATTTTATCATGTTGAAGGAAGTTTTCGATCAAACCGCCTTTATTGGCGAAAACCATTCCTCGATTAGATGTTTTCAAAAACTCGTTCATTTAAAAAAGAGGATCCTTTGCAAAACACAGTTGTTACCAAAACAATTTCTTGGGAATTCTAGGAACATTTTGAACATGAGATTTTGATTTCGGAAATCGAACTAATTTCTTAAAAGGATTTAAAATACCGATTTGGATACCAAAACTATCTCTTAAAAATAATGTTTATGAAAGTGTTTTCAACTAGAGTTTAAAAATGGATTTCCTAAAAAGAATTTTCCTTACATCGCAAAACAAGGTTTCTCCATTTTAAAAGGGCTTCCGAAAACAAATATTTCCAAAACTCCTCTTCAAACGCTAGAGTTTAAAATCAAATGCATTAATGCACATGACTTAACAACGAAGACCTGACTCAATAGCACTAACTCCTAAATCTCGTGGACGAGATCCTTGTAAGGTGGGTGGACTGTAACAACCCAAAAATTTGAACTTTTTAAAATTTTTCCGTGAATGTGTGAAGCATGTAGTTGCTAGCCGAACCGAGAACAAGTTATAAATAAATTGTTGCCTTCATGTAGTGTTGCTTGTAGGAGTTTGCCGGATAATCTTTTTACAACTTAAGTCCTATGTTGGAGAGCACAACTCCGTAGCAACCTCCTCTCATTCTTCATGAAATCTCCTCTCGATCTCTCCTGTTTCCAACTCCAAGAACCATCCAAGCCATAATGTTTCATAGAAGAGAAAGATCATTTTCTCCTTTTCATAGAACCATTTTTGGACGCTGCATTCGAATTCCTCTAAGTTTCTCCTAAACTCCTTTTGGAAACCCTCTCACTTCTCCTTAGCAAAATGGGAAACCATCCTTTCTCCTCTGGGCCGAAACCTCCCCAGCCAGCCCACCTACGTGCCCTCCCCTCCTTCCCTCACCTGGCCCATCCGGTCTCCCTCCCCCCCCTTCACGGCACAAGCCAACCGATCCAACTGGCCCAGCCAACTGCGCCGGGCCTCGGCACGCAAACTCCGCCTCGCGCCGAGCCCACGCGCTGAGCCTCGGCCTCGGCACGTGAACTCTGCATCGCGCCGAGCCTCAGCCCGATGGACCCACGCGCCAGGCCGCCTCCGCTACCTACCTCCGCCCGCAGGCCGCTTGCTCGCGCGGCCCAGACGGCCCAGTAGCTGGCCCAGCCGTGCCACCCCCCTGGAACCCTAGGAGCAGGCGCTCCCAGGAGCCGCCGCCTCCGCACCTACCGCACCGCGCCCGCGCCAGCGCCAGCCCCCACCTGCTCCGCCTCCCGATGCGCTCCACGCGTCCCGAAGCCCGCACGGACGCCGAGGATCACCGGCGCCTCCAAGAGCCCTAGCCCAACACCCTATAAAAGCCGCATCCGCCACCGCTCCTCTCCTTCGTCTCCACCAAACAGCCGCCGCTCCTCTGCAACCTCGCGCCGCTGCTCCGAGTTCTCCTCTCGGCCACCGCCTTTGCCGGCGCGACTCCGGCGCGACGACCACGACGACGCCTGCGCCCTCCATCACGACGTCAACCGTGCCGCTCCGGAGTCCACGTCGCGCTGGACCTCGACGCCGAACTCCGACGACGAGCCCATCTTCTCGCCGTCCTCGACGACCCCAACATCTCGACCCAGTCGCGTCCCCGAACCGCGGAGCACCTCGGAGCCCCGATGCGCGCGCGCGCTGCGACTCGACGACTTCGTCACCACGCCGCCTCCGTTCTGCTCAGCGCACTGGACGCCACCGAGCCGAACCCTGCTCCACCGACCCGGCGTCTCCTCTGCAGCACATGGAGAGCATCACGAACCCACTGTTGGTGAGCACTTTTTCCCCATGCCTTCCCTGTTCCTACCTTGTACAGCATCCAGTGCTGAAACCGGTCTTCGTGCCGTTGATCTCACTGACACAGGATGGGTACCACCTCGCTGCGCAGAACCCCTTCGCCTCGCCGACGATTTCCCTGCCGAATCGCAGTTCGGCCAAGACGGCGTTGTTGATTCGGCTGCACGTGAACTGCTGGTTCGGTTGCGTGCGACCTGCTGTTCGGTCGACGGCGCCACTTCGTCGAAGACCTCTTTTGATATCCTACATGCACCTTTGATTAATCTATGTAATATCCGACGCATGACTATTCGTTTATGCCTGTCCGTGCCTTCGTGCCGGCTTTATCGTTGCGATCTCGTTACCTTGATATCATCTGGTTATCATGTCATCTTATTGATCACCTCGATATCATCTCGTTATCATTCCTCTCGTTCGAACGTCCTGTTTCTAGGTGAACCACGTCAGAGCTATGACCGATGGGTGATGACCAAGTCACGAGGATGATGCCGAGCAACGTCGGAACTACTCTTGATGAATCATGGTGAGCTACCATGCCTCTCTTCCAACCCCTGACCTTGCTTGCCGAACGGAACGTGTAGACCGAGTACGTTTCCAACCGTTGGACACGTGTTGCTTCCTGTTGTAGCCATGCGTAGTCGTCGACGTGATTAGACTGAATAGAACGAACCTTGGATGATATGCTGGACGTTAGACCGTGTGGAACGAGACTTAGTTGACTTGCTGGACGGAAAGGTAATTCCCTTCTCATCTTTTGACCGTAGGATGCCCCTGATGGAATCCCTAGTTGTGTCATTAAGGAGACCCCGTACCCTGTCGTAGTTGATATCTCGTGACTCTATGTGCCGCCACCTTGACCCTTTGGGAACCACGTTATCTCATAGTCGATCTACCGAGCCACTTCTGGAAAGTCTCTTATTTATCTATCTGTACTCATGCACCTCGATCTTACGACCACCTGTATATGCGCTTGTGATACAGGATCCATCCAACTCATGCTATGGGAATGTGCTACTCCACTTAATTTGGTTCGATGTCTATTGTCGCTTTATGGATCTTAATGTTGCCTGGATGAATGCTCGTGTGATGTCTATATGTGCCGAGCCTTTAAGCCGGCTAAGGGATCGTACCTCGTTCGGATATTACGATCGCGAGACCCGTTTCGCCATGACCGTGATGCCGAATGTAACACGACCCTTGTTAGTGTATCTTGTGGTCGCGAGTACACCTCGCCATGACCATGGAGCTACGCTCTTTTTCACTTATTTGAATATGCTTTATAAATGCTTCTTCGTGCACGAACTCTTGTATGTTTGTACCCATTGACCACTGCATATCCGATTCTCACGGTGACAACCGCACCGCTACGAATCAAGAAATGACTTAGTGCCAGAGCACCCTGTCGGGTACCCTACAAGTAGTTTGCGCACTTGCATCTTATATTGTGTCACTCCTTCCAATACCCCGTCCTCTACCATGACGTGAGCGTTGGAAAGAATGAGCCTTTGATTTATGCATATGTTTATACTCTTGCTATTCCTTTTGTTAGCAAAGCTATGGTCTATGTTGTAATTCAGGACCCCACGCGTCGACTCGATCGACCACCTAAACACATTTCCCTAGAAATGTGCCTGGGAACATGGCATAGATGTGCTGAGCTAACCTCGCTCTTATTAGTGACCCTGAGTCTTGGTTCCCGACGTACTGTGTCGTGTGGATCGAGAGGATTGTAGACCTCCAACCCTTTTGCGCTACCGCTTTTACCATAGCGGGCAAGCCAAGGTACTTTGGAGTCAAGTCACAATGGTGCTAATCGTTCTTATGATCAACTGATCTTTGGGATAAGGCTACAAGAGCCGAACCCCGTCGTACTTTATTCGTTAGGCCCGTCCTCCGATTTACGCCCTGGTAAATGACGACCAAATCGAAGGACGTGAGCCGTGGTGTTTGCTAAGGATAGGTCTTGGTTTGAACCCTATGTTATAAAGCCGTACCGGCTTGGCCAAGACTTAAACTTGCAACCACCACTTTGATCCTAGCTCGAGGAAATCGGACAAACGCCGAGAGAGCTAAATCTTGTGTATTTTAGTGTCTCGTTGGTGTTATTGGATCTTCCTGCGTCTTGTTGTCCTTTCAATTATGGTGTGAGTGTTCTCTTGCCTTGCGTATCTTTTCGTGGAGTAGCATACGATTGGACCAAGAGAAGAGAGCATGGACGACATCAAGGACTGTGACATGGAGTCAACTCAGGAGGAGACGACCTCGCTAATGGAACACCAACGAGGAATAATTAACCACGACTACGACTACTTCGCAGGTGTCATGGCAGCACCCTCTTTTAGAGAATCCTATTAGACATTGCAAACATGTAGACTCGCTAGTGCTTTATATTTATTCCTTTGCTAGTATAATGATGCATGACACTACCCAAGCCTTTATTACCTGATTGCAACCCGCTCTACCACAATACCCTGCTTTGCGCATTCGCTCACTTATTCATGCTTACTCGCCTGCTTGCTTGCATGTTTCACCACTATATTATTAACTCCACCTCGTATTATATCTGAGATGTGATGCGGGTGGTGAACCCTTGGGAATGGTTTGGCGGGTGATGCCAGACTTGGTAATGTGTGAGCGTGCTGCGTGTGTGACTTGGGTGTGTGGAGGGTGAGGGTTGAGTCGACCGAGCCGGAATATACGACGAGCCTAGTGCGAGTCTTGCCGTGGGGCAGACCTGGAAGCCCCTGTGGTGGTGAAACCTGTGGCGGGTTAAATGGTGACATGAGGTGGATCTGGGTGTGAGCCGCTGGTGGAGCCCAGATCAGGAGCGTGCTGTGGTGGCACATATAATGAAAACCCTTGAGAAGACATTCCGGCTTAGTCACCCTAGGTGGAACGGGGACCTGACCACGGGGAAAACCTTTACATGCCACTCGCTCCTTATGGACGGGGACGGTCGGACTACCTGGTAGAGTAATGCCACTACTGCTAGGCGAGAGAGTGCGAGGAAGGTATGGGTATCAGAGTCCCACACCCTTCCGAGACGATCACGGCCCCCACTTCGGGAGAGGGAACGTGACTTCACAGACTTAGCCATCCCAGACATACTTGGGGTGATTCTAGGGTTGAGTGGTAGGGTGGCATTATTCTAGGCTGGCAAGCGACCGGTATCCGCCTAGGCATTCTAGAGTGCCGAGGATGGCGATCTTGTGGATATTGTAGAACCTCTGCAGAGTGTATGGTTGATCGATCGATACGTTGGCCAATTCGTTGGTCGCGGACCTTTTTCCCTGACTTGTTTCCGACTAGTGAGAGTTCTCTCTTCTCCCCCTGGTATATGAGTGCCGGCCATGAACCTGGTGTGAGGTTGTGGGCCGTTGAGACAAGGCTGGGAGGGAGCTGGCCTCTGTCGACTGAGTGAATGAGATGAGATGAGGCGATGGTGTGGTGATGGTTGAGTTGGATATGGGTATGGATATGGTGGATGGATGTGGATGTGTGTATGGGAATGTGTTAAAACTTGATAAATATTATATACTACTACAGCTCATGCGCTAGGATGCAAATCCACAGCCAAATATTAGGATCGCCAGATCCCTTGTTTTATCTTTCCACTAAAGCTCATCGGTGCTGACCATGGCCTGCACACATCTGGCGGTGTGCAGATTTCCTGCTTCCGAGGTACTGACTCTAGAAGGATTAGGAGGTTTCGTGCCTACGCTCAAGTTTGGTTCGGAGGATCCGGTCGATGCTGCGCTACAACAACTCCGATGATGTCCGTGAAGGAGGAGCCTTCACTCAATAGTCTTCCGCTAATTTTAGACTCTGTAATAGGTGTTACTCAATGATGTAATGCTTATATCTATGTAATCTTACGATGTATGACTGAGATACCGACTGATATATGATAATATGATAAGATCAGTTCTTGGTTTTGTCATATTATAACTCGTTCTGTGGATTTTCCCTTCGCGGAAAATTGAGGACGTTTCATCCTGATCCTTCCTCTCTAGGTCCAGTTGAAGGTCGATGACCTTCTGGATCAGGTCCTCGGAGAGGTCGTCGTTGGTCCTCCTAAATAGAAGCAATAATGTGAGAACAGCTGCTTTATTTTCAAGACAGAAACAATGAAGAACAACCAATTCCTGGAGGTGCTAGAAGCCCCAAGCTCAAAACTATGGCGGCTCGCCTCGGAGGACATCTTCTGGTTGATTGGGAGATGACAAGGGAAAAGAGGGTTTTCTGGTTTTGAGAACGAAGCAGGGGAATTCGGAAAGCACAAGCCAAAATAGAGTGAAAGGGGGACTTTAAAGAATCCCAAGGGCGCATCGGGAGATGAATCGGCAAGTACGGCAATTATGGCGTGTGAAGGCGGATGCTTCCGGAGGTTCCACGTCAATGCACAAGGAAAAAGGAATTTTGGAATAAATATTTATCCCCAAATTAGGGGGCATGTGTTAACACCAGATTTTCGCACGCATGAGGATATGACAAGTGGGCCCGACTAGCAGAGAAGAAAGGATTCGGCAAGCAATCGGGCGACTATTTGGTCCTCAGGGTTTCGGTGAATGCCTGTGCGGTCGGCTATTCTACAAAGTGGTGGCTCCATTCGGGAGATGGATGTTGCAAGTAAAGCCGGCTTGCACAAGAGGACGCGTGACGCCGAAGAGATTAGGAATAGGATTTGTATCTTTCCATATTTTATTATGCAGATCGTAATCGTCTAGGACTCGTTTTTCGTCCAGGGTATAAATATAAGCCCTCGACCATTGTAAAATTGTTCACAACCACATCAATACAAACCGGCCCCATGCCACCTTCGAGTCCTTAGTCGTGTCGTCGAGTTCTTCAAGAGGAACCATCGATTCGTCGACCTCCGTAAGTCCCGACAACCTTGCTATCATGTCTAGTATCATGCGGTGGATTTAGATATGATGCAAGTAGTCTCGTTCGTTAAGCTTAGTATCGTGCGGCGGATTTAAGCTTATGACGGGAGGTTTTTGCTTGTGCCTTGTATCGTGCGGCGGATTAATTCACGGGTAAAAATAGTTATTGGCTCTATTAGATTTGGCAGATCTAGTAGATTCTTTAAGTTATCATGTGTTATGTGTTTTATTTTATTTAATTCTTGTAACACTCCTTTGCCCAATCTAGATTGATCTTTGTTCGGCCTTGTTCCACAAGTTTGCTTGTGCTTTGCTAATCATAAGATCATGATGGCCGGATCAACTTTCAATCCAGATTGTTACATGTTGCGGGTTCATGCATGTTAATTACGATTAGACTTTGATAAAACTAGGTATCGTGCGGCAGATGCAGGTTTTAGATCAGTTTGATCGTGCTTGCTTGTTTGTTCCTTCTTCATGGACCTCAATTCGGCTGGTTTGCCGATTTTTGTTAGGCTTACACGAGTAATGACCTTTTATAGATCTGTTCAAATATATGCATGCTTTTAGCTTATTATAATTAGATTGTATCATGCGGTGGATTAATCTAATTATAAGAAGTGATGTAGACTTATAGCAAGTGGTATCATGCGGTGGATTAGCTTCGCTTGAGTTTATGCTCGACGGGTTTATGATGACTAAACGTGCGACAAATTAGCTTTATTAGCCTATGCATGTGTTATTTGAATAGATCTATTTTTGCGAAGTTACCTGTTTATAATATCTTTAATTTGTTCAAGCATGTCTTTCTTTACATATGCATTCGGCAGTTAATATGCTTTACATACTCTGTTCTTATATTTGTCGAATGACTTTATAAACATGCTTTGACAGACAGCTTCTATAGCTGTGTGCCGTCGTGATTGGCTTTCAAAGCTGTACATATGGAACTGTCTGGTCTCACCCGGCATGTTCCAGAGGTATTCTCACGTTTTTATCCCTTGTTGGTTTTTAGGTCAAAGCGACTGGCACGTCTCCGGATTCAACGTACTCCGGGCACCCGATTGAAGCTAGCTTTTCGGCTTGCTGTGTGCTTGGCGCGAGGTGTCACGTTTTGTGTCAACAAATAGTAACTATGTGATAGTTTTCTTTTGACTTAGCCAAACTGGTGGGCAGCAATCATGTACCCATGTCCCTTGACCTCTCTCATGCATCTAAACACATATGTTCCTGCGTTAAACTTCATTTGGTTACGCAGAAGTTTGCGGGCCGCCTCTCTCTCTGCTCCGTCCAAGCCCACATAACCCGCGATGCATCTCTCAGAAATGTGCATGGGAGAGAGGAAAATAACATTTTTGCCTACTTCCTTGCATATGTGGGCCTGCATCCTGCATGGACAAATCATGTTATTGTTATTAGCTTCTTACCAAACCGACATGGATGCAACACACTGAAAACTCGTGATTCACTTACAAGGCAAACAATGTGACTTGGGCCACGTCGAGGTCCTTGCGCCGTAATAACCGATCCATGTCATGGAAATCTACGACGACGTAAGCATCAGAGGTCAAGTAGAAATACTCCGCGGGAACCTTCAGAACAAAACTTTAAAGGCCTCTTTTCGCCGCTTCCATGTACCAGAGATGGAACCTCCTCACCTACCACGGCTCTTCAGTTACGAGCTGGCCTAAAGTCAACATGAACTTCCCATGCACGTACCGGTCGGGACAATCATCGGAAAGGGGCCAACCCGCTGGTGATGGCATCCTGTACTTGAGATGATCACGAGTGAAAAACTCTGCAAGAATCTCCGCGCATGTTGTACTATGACGTTGGTTGGCAGAAGCGTACCTGTCAAAAAGGGTTGAGCTTTCATACTCTTTGGCTACTTCATGGGCGATCCTATTCAACTTTCCGTAGTCGATGCCACTTTTTGTGGGAGTTGTAGTATCCTCTTGTTGCATACCCTTTGTCGGTGGGGGAGGACATTCTTTACTCTTTTCATTTCGATCGCTTGCCTGCAGTGGTGTAGCAGTGCCCGGACCTAACCCTGTATCTCCATGTGGATTGCTCGTGCATGGGGGAGTGCCTACTGGGTCATTGTTGTCATTGTCGTCATGGATGTCATGATGACCCATGGGAGACTACGATGATTGTGACGACGGCGTCGGCTCTTCTAAGTAAATATCACATCTAGCCCAGAGTACTTTTTTGTCGACTAAACTTCGAAAGTACTTGGCCCCACAAGGTGTGGGTATGTCGAGTTCATCATCCTGGTTGTCCGGGTGCATCCAAGTTACCTTCACCCTAGCATAGTGTTCCGGGATCAGCTTGTCGTCATACAGGCGTCCTGGCAATGCTATGCTTGTGCCCACCGCCATCTGTCTTTTTGACATCCTGCCGTACGGAACCACGAGCTGGCATGGTGTTGGTTTAACAATATCGTCGACCGGGTACCTCGGCAGTCCTCCGGTGAGGGGCACCATCTGGCTTTGTACGACATCTATCGTTGGTACCACCACACCAGCCTAGCGTAACATCTGCGACCTCAACTCAACCATTGAGGGGTCATTGCTCGTGAACGCCTCTGAAATCTTTCCCATTACAAACTCCTTCATAGCCTAATCACGGCCTTGTTGGACAAGACTGTCCTTGTATGCTTGCCTAGTCCTAGAGATTGCATCGGATCCCCAGGACTCCACTGTCTTCCAGCTCTTTCTCAATGATATGCCACGGACATGGCCGCGGTGCTCTGGGTTCCCCAGTGCCTCAGTGAGTTGGTCCTTCTCTCTACGGGGGTTGAACGACCCGGTTTGCTCGGCCACAGCGGCCGCTAGGATCTTCTTCTCCGCCTCCTCATTTTGCGGTTCGTTGAACTTGGTCTTCCCCTCCTTCAGTACTTTTGGCCTACGGGCTTTCAGGTAGTCACGTGCCCTCTCATCAAGGCCCATGTACTCCTCTGGTTGTCCAGCCTCTGCTGCGATCCTTTCTTCCTCCCGCCATTTTGGCTTCTTAGCGGCATACCCTGTCATGCCTAGGTGGTGGTGGTGCACGTTCCTCTTCACGAGCTGAGAGAACTTCTCGCTCTTTGCTTTTGCTTCTTCACTTTTTTTCTGTGCCACAAATTCTTCCCAAACATCTTAGGTGAGGAAATTGTAGCGCTCTAATGTTGTCTTTCCTTTTTTTGACAAAATCAATATTTAGTATCCACCTAAACTGGTGATGAGCTTTGGCTGCAATGTGTAATGCATGGGCCTTGCACTTTGCTACATCATAGCCCTCAGGAAACGAGAATCGGGTCAGCAGCTCATCCCAAACATATTTCTTCAAGTGGTCTGGGACTGACTTCCAATCACTGTACGTGATAGGCACCTTCTCTCTGACTATACAAGAGCATTGGTTGCTGAAGGTGCCGAGGACAGTCGTTGGCTGTAAGGGTTCTCCCTATGCCCCAACTTGGTATATGGCATGCACATCATCATTCACCTTGTGTCTGCCGTGTTGGCCTCTTCTCCTCTTTGGCTTTTTACCTTTTGTCGAAGAAGTTGTCGTTGAGGGAGCTGGTGGTTCCTCCACCCATTCTTCCTCATCTTGGAACTCCAAACGACGAGGCACCACCGGTATCTATTAAGAACTCACATTAAACTATTTCCAGGAGGCCCTCAAATGTTGTGTTAATCAAAGACAAGCTTTGTTGCAAGTACACACCTCTAGCCTTGTTTGTTCAACATTGTCGTTCGGGGAGTGCTCTTGTGCTTCCCAATTTGGTCCTTGTACTTCACCCATCGGATCATAATCAGGATCATCATCTTCCTCTCCATGAGGTTTCTTTGGAGGCAGCGGTGTTATCGACACACTCAAGAATGAAGTTGACTCTGAGTCGTCAGAGGTGTCCGAGCTGTTGACGGGGGTAGTTTCACGCCATTCTCCCATATCGTTCACCATTGCAAGCTATATGATTAGATTTATATGCATATTTCATAAATGTAAACAAAATGAAATCATTATATTCATCTCGAAACTCCATTTACATACTTCCAATTACATAATGTTGTTAGTCAAGATACAAAAGTTTGATAAAGAAAAATTACATAATTGATGAATCATAAAAAAGTTTCATGTATAAAATTGGCTCAGGTTAGCCCCACTGTCATCACATCGCTTCTAAACTGGTTGCTTGTATCCAAGCCATCCTAGTTTACTGTTGACGGTCCTTAAATGAAGGCAATCAAAATTCTTCCAAAACTTTGGCCAAATGTCCCAAAATCAACCCCGAAAAGCACGGACCCAACACATGATGCTCACGACCCTTGGAAGAGGTTGGATCATCCCTAGGATCACAGCGGAGCACCACAAAGCGATAGCAAAACAAACGCAAAAAGCACCGGCACAAGTTTGCCCCTCAAAAACCAAGTCCCGAACGTAGATAGACGGCTACGTCGAGAAATCCCCAAATATCGATGCCAACAAGTAGCAAAGATACCTTGAGAGGTTCCTTGGTGAACTCTAGGGTCAAACGAGAAGTCCGGAAACCAAGCGAGCAAGCCGGGAGAGCAAACGCACAAAACCGGAAGCTTCAGGCAAGTCCCGGACTGTCCGGCACTACGGTCGCGGACTGTCTGCCCAGTGGCGGACTGTCCGAGCTCAGGTCGCGGACTGTCCGCCGGCCAAATGAGCAAAACCACAGTGCTGCTGCAAGTCCACTAGATGTTCCCGGACTGTCCGCGAGATCCAACGGCGGACTGTCCGCCGGTGAAATAACCAAAAACGCAAACTTGCTGAAGTCTGCTGGACAAGTCCCAGACTGTCCGCGGACCACAACGGCGGACTGTCCGCCGATCACGTGAACAGTCCTCGGCCGAAGAACACAGCCACTCGTCAGGCTGATCCCCGACGCCAAGACTGTCCGCCGGTCAAACCGCGGACTGTCCGCGGGTGTCCAGAGAAGGCGATTTTGATCGCCCTTCTCTCAAATCTCTCCGAATCCAATCCAAATCAAAATCCCAAGTTCCCAAACTTGGAGAAGATGATCACGGGGTAGTTAGGAGACTATCCCCAAGAAATCATCTGCTCAAATCGATCCAATCAACGGGAAATCAAAAGGGAAGGTGGATGAATGGAAAAAGCGCCACGAAAACGAAATCAACCCGATCTACTTGTTCGTATGGAGTTAGATAAATTCCTTCAGTGGAAATGATCTCCTTTCAAATACGAACAAGTTGATTCAAACGGATTTCGCAAAGACGCACCGGAGAGGGAGATCGAGTGACGGGAAAATCACGGAGAAACGAAGAACGCGAAGAACACAACGAACTCGAATCAAAACGCGAATCGACACATCGATCTTGCAGCGCAAAGGTGAGGATACGGCCTCACTTCCTCAAATCAACAGTACATAGAGGTGAGTCTCTCTGCGGATCTCAGCTAGCTACAGCAGGGGATGGGAGAGCAGGAAACCCTAAGTGCGAAAGACAAATGACTGAGATGGCTAAAACTGAGATGGGGGGAGGAGGGTGTCTCCCCGACTACTTATCCTAATTCTAGTCTAAGTACAATTCCTACTCTACCCCTCTCTAATCTAATTACAGAGCGAACCAGCTAAACCCTAGGGTTATTCTGGACCAACTCGGTGGTAGGTGTATCCGACGGCCACGCCCGCACAACTCGTCCGCGTTGCCTCCACGCTACCTTCCGATTGCCGCCACGTGCCGCCCTCGCTCTGCACGCCCGGTTTTGTGGCCCAAACTGGGAAACCAGCCTTTTCCAGCTATCCCCCGGTTTTGAGGCCCAAACCGGGAAACCAGCCTCCAAGTCCAACGCCTGAGTTTTGTGGCCCAAACTCAGAAACCCGCAGCGCCCAGGTTTTGAGGCCCAAACCTGGAAACCGTCCACCCGATGGTTTTTCCCTGGCTCTACCACCAAACCGAAGCTGTAGAGGGGATGCACCACCCGTGCACCCCGTCCACCGACACGTGTCCTCAGGTCCTCGACCCGAGCAACACCGTGCCCCGCAAGTCTTCACTTGTCGCTGTCCCAGGCTGCCAGCCACCACAGCTGATCCTCAGGCATTCTAGTCCCTCAGTCCAAGCCTCACGTCCGCCCTTCACCGCTCGGTTCATCGGCATGGCACGTCCGCCGCACGGCACGCCCATCCTTCACCGCACCTGGTCCGTCGGCACGACCCATCTCAACTTGACCTTCACCTGGCCCTCGATCACTGTCTCCGTGCTCGACACCTGCACAACACAAGCCAAGGACCCTGCGATCAAACCCGTTGACAATCACTCATCACTCAGAGACTCGGCATACACCCATGTATCCGCAATCTCCCCCTTGATGAGTGCATTGTCAACTACTCACACAAATCATAATAGAAAGAAGAAGAAGGAAGGAAGAAGAAGAGAGAACTCGACCAAATGACCCAAAAGCCTAGCAAAGCCGAAGAAGGTCAAGTGGAAAGAGCAAAAGAACTTGGTCCCCAAAGACATGGGCAACGGCTCGACGCAACCAAGCAAAGCAAAGCTAGCCCTGAAGAAGAGGTAGAACAGGCTCAACACCGCTAGCAGATACCAATTGGAAACTCCAGAGAAAAGAGCTCAAAATCAATTGAAGCCGAATGAAAATCGAAGCAAAATGCTAGTCCCTCAAGATAGAGGCACAGAGGCTCAACACAACTAGCACAGAAAGCTCAAAACCAATGCCTTTCGGCCAAACATGCTCCGAACCAATTGGAATGACTCCAAACCAAAAGAGAACCAATCGATCGAAAAACCGTGAAACTGTTTGCTAGTCCCTCAAGACAGAGGCACAGGCTCAACACAACTAGCAAACTCCCCCTCGACAAGTGCAATCAACTAGGAAAACTCCCCTTAGTTGAACATCCAGGAGTATATGATTTGCAAAAACTCTCCCCCTTAGTCGAAAATGCACTTATCAAGAAAGGCATCAAGGCAAGAAACTCCTCCTTCCAACATGCATATGAAGTCAGAAATGCAAGTTAGCAGCTTCAGGCATATAATCAAAAGAGTACAAAGATGCTCTAAACACTAGAACTCCAATGACTCAGCTAAGCACTCAAATAGCGAAGGCTCAAACTGATCACACATACGAAATATGAACATATGAGCATGTCAGCAGTTTTTAGCCAAAAAGGGAGTCACCATCAAAATAGCACTACACATGTATAGACAGGAATCCAAACGAGTGCTTAACATGTATACAAGGTGAACTACCCCTAGCAAAGTTCAATCATCATGCATAGGAATGAAACATACACTTGTGATTTCAAACTAATATCGGAGTTGCTGCGGTGAAGAATGCACAAGTGCAATTATTAGCATGTGATTGCGAGAGGTTGAAAGCTTGTCATTGCCTAACTTTTCAACCGAGCGAAGCCTATGCCGAAGCAATCAGAAGCTTAAAGCTGCGGTTTCGGTCATACACTACACGGCTCAAGTTTAACTCAAAGTGCAATGAGAAACTGTCTCGATACTGTGATGTGTTGACAAGCAGTCCCATCTCGATCTTTTCAATTCACTAAGACTTGGTTCAAATTTTAAGCAAGATATGAACAGACCAAGCAAGTGAATGACTCAGAACTAGAGACATAGCAACCTAGCATATATGAAAAGCACGAGTGAACTCAACACATCCTACATATGCTAGTTGCATATCTCAATGGTGAACATTTTCAGATTTTAAGTTATTAAGTAAATTCACCATTTCAAAAATAGCTCAGCTCACAACATGTACTAGTGATCAGAAAGAGCATAAGCTACAAGCATCAACATAAGCATCGGAGCATACTACATAGAGCATAGTTACATTCTAGTGATTATAGACATGAAGCTTAGAATGTAAATGCGTATGCTAAAATGCAAGAGAAAAGAAAAACAAAAGAGTCAGTCAAATATACAAGATCCAAAATGTTTCCCCCATCTAAAAGGGGAAACACACACCAAGCTCACCCCTCAACCGATTAAAGGTTGATTCGTCTAAAGGCTTGGTGAAAATATCAGCCAGTTGATGATGAGTATCGACATGGCGAAGGTCGATATCACCCATCTCCTGGTGGTCTCGCAAGAAATGAAAGCGCACATCAATGTGTTTGGTCTTCGAGTGAAGCACGGGGTTCTTAGCAACGCTAATAGCACTCGTGCTGTCACAAAGCAAAGGCACGCGAGTAAAGCTCACACCAAAATCACACAAAGTGGCCATCATCCAAAGCAACTGGGAACAGCAGCTAGCCGCAGCGACATACTCCGCCTCTGTAGTGGACTGAGCGACACTAGACTGCTTGCGAGAAGACCACGAAACAAGAGAAGAACCAATAAACTGGCAAGTCCCAGAAGTGGACTTGCGCTCAATACGGCAACCAGCAAAATCGGCATTCGAATAACCGCAAAGGGAGTGGGTGGAGGAAGCAGAATACCAAATCCCGAACTCAGGCGTGAAACGAAGATACCTGAAAATCCGCTTCACCGCCTAACGGTGAGAGGTGCGCGGCGACGCCTGAAAGCGCGCACACAGACACACCGCGAACTGGATGTCCGGGCGTGTCACCGTCAGGTAGAGGAGCGACCCGATCATGCTGCGGTACTCCTTATGGTCCACTGCTTCTCCATCCACATCGGCATCCACGGCAGTCGTCGTCGACATGGGTGTTGGAAGAAGCTTGGCCTCACCCATATCGAACCGCTTCATCAAGTCCTTGGTGTACTTGCCCTGGTGCACAAACGTCCCCTCTCGGGATTGCTTAATTTGCAACCCGAGAAAGAATGTCAGCTCGCCCATCATGCTCATCTCGAACTCCCTGCTCATAATATCTACAAACTTGGCAACCAAAGCATGAGAAGAACCACCGAAAATGATATCATCCACGTAAATCTGGACCAAGAGAGTGTCTTTGCCTTGCTTGAGGAGAAAGAGCGTTTTATCTACACATCCCATTTTAAAACCCTTAGCAAGCAAAAAGGTTTTCAACCTATCATACCAGGCTCTAGGGGCTTGTTTCAAACCATATAAAGCTTTATGAAGTTTAAAAACATGGTTTGGAAACTTGGGATTTTCAAAACCGGGGGGTTGCTCAACATACACTTCTTCTTCTATGTAGCCGTTTAAGAAGGCACTCTTGACATCTATTTGAAAGAGTTTAAAACCTTTGGATGCAGCAAAAGCCAAGAGTATCCTAATAGCCTCCAAACGAGCTACTGGAGCAAAAGTCTCCTCAAAGTCTATCCCCTCCTTCTGACTATAACCCTTGGCCACAAGACGCGCTTTGTTCCTCACAATGTGGCCGTCCTCTCCTTGTTTATTTTTTGAAAACCCATTTTGTCCCAATAGGATTACAGTTAGGAGGAGGAGGAACTAGAACCCAAACTCGATTTCTCTCAAAGTTTTCTAACTCCTCATGCATGGCATTGACCCAATCCGGATCCGTCAAAGCGTGTCCAATATCTCGGGGCTCAAAATTAGCAACAAAAGCAGAATGAGCGAAGTGCGAGATTTGCTGTGACCTGGACCGAGTAACCCGTTCGTCGATGCTGCCGATCATCTGCTGAGGCGGGTGCTGGCGCTGAATGTGTTGTGGCGCCTCCCGGGCTGAAGTAGCCTCCCCCTCAACAGCAGCTGGTGCCTCCCCGGGTTCAAATGGTACCGCTCGGGGTGGCGGATCCCATGGCCCCCAGGAGGAAGAGGTGTCGGGGCCGTGAGTTGTCGTAGAAGCCGCTCTTTGCGGCACGGCAGGTGGAGGGGTTGCTGGATCATCCATACCTTCAGCACCCTCGTCCTCGTCATCAAAAAGAGGCTCACCAACCTCATGATCACCTGCACGCTCAAAACGAGAAGTAGGACAAACGAGAGTCTCGTCGAAGGTGACATCTGATGTCTCCATGACTCGGTTAGTATCAAGGTTAAGTACACGATATGCGCGAGTGTGAGTGCCATAACCCAAAAATACACCGTCAGAAGAACGAGACTCAAACTTGTCCAAGTTGCCTTTCTTCAATATAAAACAATGGCAACCGAAGACTCTAAAATAACTCACCTTGGGCTGTCTACCAAAACGCAACTCATAAGAAGTCTTTTTCAAGAACGCTCTCAGAAAAATGCGATTGGAAATATAGCACGCAGTGTTCATAGCTTCGGTCCAATAACGCCTAGGAGTCCTATGCTCATCGAGCATCGTCCTGGCCATCTCAACAAGGGTCCGATTCTTCCTCTCTACAACACCATTTTGAGGCGGTGTGTAAGGGGAAGAAAACTGGTGCTCCAAACCCAAAATGTTACAAAACTTCTCAAAATCCGAATTTTTGAATTCGGAACCATTATCACTCCTAATGGCTCGCATCGAGTTCAAAGGGAACTCGTTCTGAAGACGCAAAATCAGATTGCGAACAAAGGAGAATGTCTCGGTCTTCTCAGCTAAAAAGAAGACCCACGAATATCTCGAAAAGTCATCAACAACAACAAGCACATACCACTTCCCCCGACCGAGCTCACCCGAGCCGGACCAACAAGGTCCATGTGCAAAAGCTCTCCAGGGCGCTTGGTCATGACCTGAGTCACTGGATGGTGGGGAGCAACAACCATCTTCCCGTGTCTACAAGAGTGGCAAACAAGATCCTTCTCCATATGCAACTTGGGCAATCCTCGGATTAGGCCAAGTGAACTAAACCTTGCAAGCAAGTCGAAGCTCAAATGTCCAAGTCTCCTATGCCACTTCCAAAGATCGGAGGAGGAAGGTCCAGCCACAATACAACGAGAAGTGCCAAAAGACTCCGAGAAATTCGCACGAAAGACTTTTCCAAAGGGCGAAATCAAACACACAAGATTGCCCTGAGGATCCAAAATACGAATGAGATTCGGTTTAAAACGAATCTCATAGTCGTCGTCAAAAAGTTGCGAAACAGAAAGAAGGTTAAAATGCAAGTTAGAAACAAGAGCAACATCGCGCAACACAAAGTGCTCATTAACCCGCACCGACCCGCGAGACAATACCTTACCTTTGCTATTGTCGCCGAAGGTTATGTACTCTTTTCCGGCGACAGGGCTAAGGCTGGAGAACCACTTGGTGTTTCCGGTCATGTGCCTCGAGCAACCGGAATCCACCAACCAAATGTCCTCCAACCGTTTCACCTACATCAATAAAAAGACATAGGGTGAGCATACGGTCCAACATTGGGGTTAGTGAAGTAGGAAGAATACCAGTGTTGGGCCGACTGCTCAAAAGAACGGTTAGCAGAAAAACCATTCCTAGCACGTCTACGAGGGTAGCGATCACCACGCACAGGAAAACGTGGTCCGCTGGGGAAGAAGCGCTCACCGCGATACTCCAAACGCGGTGGGGGAAAGCGCTCAACAAAGCCTCCGCCACGGGGTCCGTAGCCTGCAAAAGCAGGACCCCGTCGGGCACGCTCTCTACGAGGCCTAGGCCTAGCAACTTGAGGCACTGTGCCTCTAAGCCTAGCATCTCTCCTCGGAGCTCTCTGCTGCCTAGGCCTTGGGACTTGAGGTTCTGGACCTCTGGGCCTAGCAGCTCTCCTCTGGACATTCGGCACATGCACACCATGGAAAGGGTGGTACATGTCCGGGTTGTCCATCTCCCGAGCACGGCGCGCCTCTCTCTTGCGCCTAAAGCAGAACTCGCTCAAGTGTCCATCTCTCCCACAGAAATCACAATGATACCTCACCGCACGCAAAGGGGGTTGTTGGTACTCATGGTTGTGGGTATGGCTCACTTTGCCCTTCTGTGGCAACTCCTCCTAGATAAGTGGCATTGTATCCAGCTTGTTCTTTAGGTGGTTGGGTTTGGGATGCCACACTTGGTTCTTGGGTGGAGCTCTAGGAGGTTCTTCAAACACCCCATCCTTGGTGGTAGGTTTGAGAGGTTCTTTGGGTGAAAGCTTGGTAAGTTTGGGAGTAGTGGTGGAGGTGGGCTTGTCACTCGGATTCATACCACTCGACTCTCCAATCTTCCCAAAAGCAGAAAGATCAACACCCTGAGCAAAACCTACACCAGGACCTCCAGCAGCTCGCTTAAATTGGGAGATCATCATCCCGAGCTGCGGCTCACTACAAGATACCCATGACAAGATGGTCCGAAGGTATGTGTTTTCTTCCTCGGTATGCATCTTGCCATGCTTCACATTGGCAATCTCCATCTCCAAACCCTCGCACAAAGCGCACCTAGTCACACAAGTGTTACCCGAGCTGGCCTTCTCAAGAGACTCAATCTTGGCATTCTTCTCTGCCAACTCGGTTTGCAAGCCAGGACAAGTCTTCCAAGCACCTAGCAAAGAGGGTCTGGCCCTCAGCTCATCCAGCTCTCCAACCAATGCAGCATACTTTCCTCTCAAAGTGAGAAGATCAGTCATGTGCGTGGTGCACATCTCACACTCGGCCTCCTCAGACACGACCACGGTGGACTTGGCAAACTCAAGCTCTCTCACCGTGTCCTCCCACTTCTGCCTAAACTCCTTGCGCTCTCTAGCAACACGCCTAAGCAATTTATCTTGGCTAAGGAGGGCAGCAGTAAGTTTCTCAACCTCAGCGGAAAGGTTGTCGTAGGTGAGAGATACCTGGGAGGTGTCGTCGTCGTCGTCATTCCGAGGGGAGTGCTCCAGCTTGCCGTCGACCTCATCACCAAGCGCCATGGTGCAGAAGCCGTCGTCGTCGGGGAAGAAGCAGAGGCCGTTCAGCTTGCCCTCGATCCTCTTCTTCTTCTCGGACTCGTCATCGCTTGAGCAAGCGGAGTCGTCATCCGAGCCGTCGACGTCGCTGAGCGTGGCGAAGAACGCACGCTGCTCAGCCTGGGCCTTCTCCAAGTACTTCTTCTTGATGTACTACTTGTCGAAGCCGCCCCTCCGCTTGTGCCTTGCGGGGACGTACTTCTCCTTGCGCTTGCCGGAGTCGTACTTGTGCCCATGATCGCCCTTCCCCGAATGCTTGTTCTTCTTGGGGCAGTTGGCGATGAAGTGGTCGGGGTCGCCGCACTCATAGCATCCTGAGCGTCCTCCTCCGCGGCGACGGTTCATGCGGTTGTTGTGGAACCACGTGAACCGGTTGGCAAGCAAAGCCAACTCCTCGTCTCCCAAAGACTCCAGCTGATCCTCTGTGACAGAAAAAAGAGATGAAAGCGCAAAGCTAGCAGAGGGGTTAGCGGAAGAGCCAGAAACCAAAGCCATAGTCGGGCCAGAAGGATTCGCATAAGAAGCCCTCGACATGGCGTCAATCTCACTGAACTTGAGCTTACTGAAGAGCTCGTCGCAAGTGAGGGTCTCATAGTTAGGCGATTCGATGATCGCCTGGACCTTTGAGTCCCACACCGACCGATCGAGAGTGTGCAAAAGCTTCAAAGCTCTCTCATGATCGTCGAAAGGCAACTACTCCTTGTTAGCCCTCATCCTGTTGACAATCACCTGAAAGCGAGCGAATAAACTTTCTATGCTCTCGCCAGGCTGATGTCGAAAGTTCTCATACTCTCTCTTGAACGACTCGTAGATTCGGGTTTTGACTTGAGAGGTGCCCTCATGAAAGCGCATGAGGGTGGCCCAAATCTCCCGAGCCGTAGAGAGGTGAGAAATGCGATCAAACTCACCCATGCTCAAACAGGAGAACAAGGCGTTACGTGCCCGGCTATTGGCCTCGTGCTCATCGATCTGGAGCTGAGTGACACGAGCAGCCAAGACAACGTAATCGTCCCTGTTGCAAATCTCCCAAATAGAAGAGCCCATGCTCTGAAGATAGGCCGACATGCGTATCTTCCAATACGCATAGTTCGTCCCATCAAAGAACGACGGTTTGCCCATGCCGCGATCCATGTCGCCTTCTGTGGATCTGGAACTGGCTAAGGTGGAAGATCCTTAACCCGCTTCGATACCAATTGAAGGACCGAGAATGCACAAGCAAGGCGACCAGAGGGGGGGTGAATGGGAGCCAATCAAAATTCTTCCAAAACTTTGGCCAAATGTCCCAAAATCAACCCCGAAAAGCACGGACCCAACACGTGATGCTCACGACCCTTGGAAGAGGGTGGATGATCCCTAGGATCACAGCGGAGCACCACAAAGCGATAGCAAAACAAAGGCCAAAAGCACCGGCACAAGTTTGCCCCTCAAAAACCAAGTCCCGAACGTGGATAGACGGCTACGTTGAGAAATCCCCAAATATCGATACCAACAAGTAGCAAAGATACCTTGAGAGGTTCCTTGGTGAACTCTAGGGTCAAACGAGAAGTCCGGAAACCAAGCGAGCAAGCCGGGAGAGCAAACGCACAAAATCGGAAGCTTCAGGCAAGTCCCGGACTGTCCGGCACTACGGTCGCGGACTGTCTGCCCAGTGGCGGACTGTCCGGGCTCAGGTCGCGGACTGTCCGGGCTCAGGTCGCGGACTGTCCGCCGGCCAAACGAGCAAAACCACAGTGCTGCTGCAAGTCCACTGGATGTTCCCGGACTGTCCGCGAGATCCAACGGCGGACTGCCGCCGGTGAAATAACCAAAAACGCAAACTTGCTGAAGTCTACTGGACAAGTCCCGGACTGTCCGCGGACCACAACGGCGGACTGTCCGCCGGTCATGTGAACAGTCCCCGGCCGAAGAACACAGCCACTGGTCAGGCTGATCCCCGACGCCCGGACTGTCCGCCGGTCAAACCGCGGACTGTCCGCGAGTGTCCAGAGAAGGCGATTTTGATCGCCCTTCTCTCAAATCTCTCCGAATCCAATCCAAATCAAAATCCCAAGTTCCCAAACTTGGAGAAGATGATCACGGGGTAGTTAGGAGACTATCCCCAAGAAATCATCCGCTCAAATCGATCCAATCAATGGGAAATCAAAAGGGAAGGTGGATGAACGGAAAAAGCGCCACGAAAACGAAATCAACCCGATCTACTTGTTCGTAAGGAGTTAGATAAATTCCTTCAGTGGAAATGATCTCCTTTCAAATACGAAAAAGTTGATTCAAACGGATTTCGCAAAGATGCACCGGAGAGGGAGATCGAGTGACGGGAAAATCACGGAGAAACGAAGAACGCGAAGAACACAACGAACTCAAATCAAAACGCGAATTGACACATCGATCTTGCAGCGCAAAGGTGAGGATACGGCCTCACTTCCTCAAATCAACAGTACACAGAGGTGAGTCTCTCTGCGGATCTCAGCTAGCTACAGCAGGGGATGGGAGAGCAGGAAACCCTAAGTGCGAAAGACAAATGACTGAGATGGCTAAAACTGAGATGGGGGGAGGAGGGTGTCTCCCCGACTACTTATCCTAATTCTAGTCTAAGTACAATTCCTACTCTACCCCTCTCTAATCTAATTACAGAGCGAACCAGCTAAACCCTAGGGTTATTCTGGACCAACTCGGTGGTAGGTGTATCCAACGGCCACGCCCGCACAACTCGTCCGCGTTGCCTCCACGCAACCTTCCGATTGCCGCCACGTGCCGCCCTCGCTCTGCACCCCCGGTTTTGTGGCCCAAACCGGGAAACCAGCCTTTTCTAGCTATCCCCCGGTTTTGAGGCCCAAACTGGGAAACCAGCCTCCAAGTCCAATGCCTGAGTTTTGTGGCCCAAACTCAGAAACCCGCAGCGCCCAGGTTTTGAGGCCCAAACCTGGAAACCGTCCACCCGATGGTTTTTCCCTGGCTCTACCACCAAACCGAAGCTGTAGAGGGGATGCACCGCCCGTGCACCCCGTCCACCGACACGTGTCCCCAGGTCCTCGACCCGAGCAACACCGTGCCCCGCAAGTCTTCACTTGTCGCTGTCCCAGGCTGCCAGCCACCACAGCTGATCCTCAGGCACTCTGGTCCCTCAGTCCAAGCCTCACGTCCACCCTTCACTGCTCGGTTCATCGGCATGGCACGTCCGCCGCACGGCACGCCCATCCTTCACCGCACCCGGTCCGTCGGCACGACCCGTCTCAACTTGACCTTCACCGTGCCCTCGATCACTGTCTCTGTGCTCGACACCTGCACAACACAAGCCAAGGACCCTGCGATCAAACCCGTTGACAATCACTCATCACTCAGAGAATTGGCATACACCCATGTATCCGCATTAAACACCTATTTTACCATCAACATTTGACCCTAAAGTCCAACAAAAAGGCATGAAATGTAGTCAAATAGGTTTCAAACTAACTGAATTCCACATGTCCATAGAATTCTATTTGAATGCAGCATTTGAACCAAATTTGGACATTTGGACCCACCAGGAGCCAAGCCCACTCAGCAGGGCCCAAATGGGCCTAAGGGGGGTGGCGCCCACCACCCCTAGGTGGCGCCCGCCAGCTCTAAGTGGCGCCCGCCACTTGGGTTGGCCCAAGTTGCAACCCCTGCAACGTCACCGATCCGTGTGACCTCCCCAGGGCCAAATCTTGGCCCTTGGTCACTAGGTGAGTGGCATCGGATGGCTCAGGAGAAAGTGGCGTGGATCAAGGCTGAATGTCGGTTGCTAGGACATGCAACCGACCTCCAAACTGCCTCGGACAGCCACCTGGATGTCGTTGAAGCCAAGGCGGTGCATCCAACGGTGAGGGAGGTGGCGGCCGCCACCTAGGGCTGGCGCCCGCCACTAGGGTTAGCCCTAGGTCAGCTGGTTGCCCCCTATAAGAACCCCCCTCACTCCACAAGGTTATAAATACCCCCCTGAGGCACCTCTTCATTCATATCCACAACAACACCATCACACACCAAGTGCCATTCCAAGCAAAGCAAGAGAAGCAAGTGAGAGTTAGGTTAGAAGCTTAGAGAGCATAGGCAAGTAGGTAGCTAGTAGAGCAAGGCATCTTCACCCTCACGGTAGCGCTGCTCAAGGGTTAGCTCAAGAGTAGAGGCGTGCGAGTGATCGGTCCTGGAGCTGGGAAGAGTCTTCCTTCATCTCCTGTTCAGGTTTTGCTCTTGTTACTCAAGCATTTACTATATTCTAGTTCATCATTTCAAGTATTACTTTATTCTACTTATCAGTATTGAGTGGTATACTTGATTGATTGCTTGAGTGCCTAGCTATCCTACAGACCAATTCACTTAGCCATAGTAGTTAATCTCTAGTGAGCTTAGTGTTTGATCTTCGCCAATAGGTTGCTTAGTTAGTTTAGTATTTATCTTATTAAGTCAAGTGTTTGCTCTGACGTCCGCAAGGGTGTCTCTATTCAAAGCTAGGGTAGAGATAGTTAGAATATAGTTAAGCGTGGTGCTTAGTTATAGACTTACCTTCAGATACGGCTGGACCCCTGGATAGCTGTGGTAGCAAGCAGGTGGTGACAGCCCTGTGCGCCTTGAATTCCACCACGTAGTTGGCCCAGTTTAACAGTAAGGCTCGTTGTGCTAGCGTTCAACCTAAGTAAGAGGTAAAGGCTAGTACGCCTCGATACTTGACAAGATAGAAATAAAACTATACTCAAGTTAGTTGCTTTATTGTCTTTTGCCTGCCTTGCTTCGTAACTATCTCGCTTCGTAGTTATCTTGCTTTGTAGTTATCTAGGATTAGTTAGTAGTTAGTTATCTTAGTTACCCTTAGTTACCCTCTATCTACCTATCCATCCACCTTACCTTAGCCATCCATATCATCCTTACCTATCCACCCATATATTCTTTCTAGCCTTTCATCTTCCCTTCTCCCCTTTTCCCTTTTCTCTTTTCTTCGACTCTCATCCCTTCCTTGACTCGACTCATACACCACCCTAGCCTTCCCTTGGGATCAAATAAATTGACACCTGGTACTCCGAGGCGAAGTGCTACTACGATAGTTCTGTGCGCTTGCAGAATCTCCTCCTGGTAGATTGCATTCTCTCTAGCTAGCTCCTACTAGTGTCGGGATTGACAACCACGCTTGGCATTAGTAGATAGCTGCTTTAGCTCCACTCCTTTCGGTATAGTGACCGGTCTTGCTTCAAGCATTTCTGACGCCATTGCTAGGGATAGATTCCATAGTCTACTCCTAGCTAGTAACAACGTTAGCAAGTGCCAACAAGCATTCCTGGGCCGTTACCGGGGATAGTTGCCTAGCTCTATCTTTAGTGAAGCTAAGAACTACCAACAAGCATTTCTGGCGCCGTTGCCGGGGAAGGCAATCGGTGTATCGGTTGAGTCCGTGTCGAATTTATCTTCGCTTAAGCTCCCGCTTAGCGAATCCCATCTTACCCATTCTTTCCTTCCTTAGTTCTTCTTATCTTTTTCCTTCATCTTCTTCAACTTCTTTCTTTCTTATCTCGTCCTATCTTCACGATGGCCAATAAAGCCATTCGTGAGTTTTCTGTTCCTTCTGCCGCTAATGTAGCAATATGACCAGACGTGATTGATGCCAACCTCAATCTTGAGTTGAAACTGGCTCTGATCACGATGGTCCAAGCTAGCCCGTTCTGTGGCAAGGCTCATGAGGATGCCAATGCTCATCTCCAACAATTCTTGGAGATTTGCGGCACCTTCACCATTAAGGGGATAACCCAAGAAGCCATCCGTCTTCGTCTCTTTCCTTTCTCTTTGATCGGAAAAGCGAAGCAATGGTTCTATACCGATCGCAACGCTGTAGACACATGGGACAAGTGTTCCAATGCTTTTCTCACCAAATTCTTTCCGATGGGCAAGACGAATGCTCTGCGCAACAAAATCTCCAGCTTTACGCAACAAGCCGAGGAATCTATCCCCGAGGCTTGGGAGAGGTTGCAAGAGTATGTCGCCGCTTGTCCGCACCATGGTATGGAGGACTGGCTATTGATCCAGAACTTCTACCATGGCCTAACCCCACTCTCTAGAAGCCATTTGGATGCCGCCGCCGGCGGTGCATTCTTTTCTCTGAATGTTGCAGATGCTAAGGCTCTCATAGAGAAGATGGTGTCGAACCAAGGATGGAATGACGAAAGACTACAGCCCACAAGCGAGGTATACATTCCCTTAAGGAGGCCGACATGATCGTGGCCAAGATGGACCTACTGGCAAAGAAGCTGGACAGCTGTGAGAAGATGAACCAATAGGAGAGTGTCCAATCTCTGGAATCCTACATGACTTGTGAAGTCTGTGGAGAAACCGGACATTTTGGGAGCCACTGCCCCGAGCTACATGAAGATTTGAACTTCATCAACAATAGTAACGGTTTCCATCAACAGAATCAAGAATGGAATCAGCACTCCAATTCTCAAGGTAACAATTCATTCCCTCGCTCTAATTTTCATAATTCTGATGATTTCTTGTTCTTAAAGAATTTAGTTTACTCACAAGGTAGAACTACTGAATTTTTGAATAAGAAATTAATGTCGAATGATAAAACCCTTGAGAAAATAAATGCTAAATTGGAAGATTTCTCATCTGCTCTGAAAAATCAACTTAGCTTTGATAAGATGTTAGAAACCCAATTAGCTCAACTTGCTGCTATCATACCATCTTTTGAATCTGGCAAAATTCATGCTAAACCTGACATGGAAACTGCTAATATGGTTGAAATAAAATATTTTAACTATTATGAAGATCAAACCATGACTGTTAAAAAGGGTGATCCTGGTAGTCCCATAATTAGATGCTCAATCTTTGGTGAAGTCTTTAAAAATGCCATGTGTGATTTAGGATCGAGTGTGAACATTCTATCTAAAGATTTTTATGAAAACTCATTCTTTCCACCCATGTCATCCACATCTGCCTATGTTGTGCTAGCTGATCAATCCACTTGCTATGTAGAAGGAATAGTTAATGATTTACCTGTTCATATTAGAGGCTCCTATGTTCCTGCTGATTTCATAATACTAGATATGGGAAATAGGAAAGATGTGCCTCTAATCATAGGTAGACCCTTCTTGAACACTGTTAATGCTTGCATATATGTGGGAAGTGGTAAAATTCAAATGACATTAGGAGGGAGGAAGGAAATATTCTCCTTCTCCTGTGGTCCCGCATATGCCGCTAACATGCAGGAAGCAGAACCCGTTCGTACCAAGAAGAGGCGCCCAAGAACAGGGTGGAGCAGAAAGAGAGAACCACCTCCTGAGTTGTGTGATTCACATAACAAGGGAGAGGTGCCAAAAGAAGAAGAACCAGATGGATTACTAAGAGAAGAAGTGCCCAAGGAAGAAGATCCACCCGATAAGGATGAAACTCCATGGACCTAAGGTATGGTTTTATTTTTAATTTTTCCCTTCAATTTTCCCTTTTTTGAATAAATAACATATGTCATGCATGTAACTAAATAATAATAATAATATCAGTTATCATTAGTTATATGCATAGGTATATGTTAACTTAGTTAATAAAATATTATAATAGGATAGTTTCCCTTTTCACAACATTAGATAGTTTCCCTTTTAATAAAATGAGAACAAGAGCTCCGACTGAGACGAAGAAGATCTTTCACCAAGCAAGAAGCCAGCTTGGGGGAGACTCCCGCTCCGATAAGGTATGTCTCAAGCCTACACTTTACATTCAGTTCTTAAATTCTATATCTTTTGAATGTCACATGCTTGCCTAAATAACCACTCCATGAATAAAACTGATAATATCTGCTTAAACAAGTTGAAACCTGAATAAGATTTGAAATATTTCATGCAAATGCTATTGTTATGGTTTGAATAACTGGTCTTATCTAAGTTGTAGTTTTTGTGGGTTGCACATGCTTTAACTGAAATCATGCTTAGTGAGTAAAGTTAGTAAGAAATGGAATAATTCTTTAAACTTGTTAAGGTGAAATTAGGACCTAATCTGGAGGATTTCTTTTAAAAATTATGAAAACCTTGCTAAAAGTTCCTCCTAGATTTTATCCCATCCCACCACCAGCCAAATATTTGTTAGTCATTAGTCAAAACCACAAAGAGCTTTGTTTGTGTTGAGCTTTGTTAGACCTCATAGATCTTAGTAGAGAAGCTTATCATATCTTTTGAATCAAGATTCACGTACACCCACCATAATTTGCCTACTTTCCACTTTGGAAGTTTGCAACCACCAAATAAATTGATTATTCTCTACACCGGAGATATGCAATACCCTGCCAAACATCCCATTGCTAGCCTTATGCTTATTCCTACACTGGGAATAAGCATTTCTCCCTCTTCCTATTTTTCATTTCAAAAATCCTTTCCTATAGATGTCTGGGGAAATCTAGAGCTAAAAGAGATAGAGAGAAAATGAGCAAAGTAGCTCAAGAAAGGACTATGTCCTGAAAAAAGAAAAAAAAAGTGAGCAAAGTAGCTCAAAAGAGTACTATGTCCTAAGAAAATGTGAGGACACATCTTTTGTCTCCTCACTATGTATCCAAAAAAAAAGAGAGAGAGAGAGAATTATCATTAGCTCTAGACCCCAGAAATTAACTAGGAAGGATTATGAAATACCTCTCTATACACTTACACATAACCACACATGCACATCTTGATCAATTTTTATGATTTGCTGCTCCTTATGATCTGAGTGTCTAGCTTAGCAATAAACATCAGGCAATTTGCTCATGGTTCTTAGCCTACCTATAACTCCACATATCATTCTTTAGAAATAGGAGAGGCTACATTTTGGCCTAAGTGAGGATTTAAACACCATTGAGTAATTGAGTGAATCTTGGAGGACTTAAGCAAGTTGTTATCTTTTGAAAACCTTGAAAAACCTCCAGACAGAATCCTAGTCAAACCTAAGCAAGATAAAAGTTTCCTATCTACTGCTTTATTTCACTCTTGCATGTTTGAAGTGAAAAGCTATAAGCCCCACATTGCTATGATTAATGATATATGCTAAGTTATTTCTCACTATACAATATGCACTTGCAGACATCTTAAGTTGCTATCCATCTCATGCTCAATGCTTAAACCGCATTGTTGCTCGAGGACGAGCAACAGGTTAGCTTGGGGGAGCTTGTTGACGGTCCTTAAACACCTGTTTTACCATCAACATTTGACCCTAAAGTCCTCCAAAAAGGCATGAAATGTAGTCAAATAGGTTTCAAACTAACCGAATTCCACATGTCCATAGAATTCTATTTGAATGCAGGATTTGAACCAAATTTGGACATTTGGACCCACCAGGAGCCAAGCCCACTCAGCAGGGCCCAAATGGGCCTAAGGGGGTGGCGCCCGCCACCCCTAGGTGGCGCCCGCCAGCTCTAAGTGGCGCCCGCCACTTGGGTTGGCCCAAGTTGCAACCCCTGCCATGTCACCGATCCGTGTGACCTCCCAGGGCTAAATCTTGGCCCTTGGTCACTGGGTCAGTGGCATCGGACGGCTCAGGAGAAAGTGGCGTGGATCAAGGCTAAATGTCGGTTGCTAGGACATGCAACCGACCTCCAAACCGCCTCGGACAACCACCTGGATGCCGTTGAAGCCAAGGCGGTGCATCCAACGGTGAGGGAGGTGGCGGCCGCTACCTAGGGCTGGCGCTCGCCACTAGGGTTAGCCCTAGGTCGGCTGGCTGCCCCCTATAAGAACCCCCCTCACTCCACAAGGCTATAAATACCCCCCTGAGGCACCTCTTCATTCATATCCACAACAACACCATCACACACCAAGTGCCATTCCAAGCAAAGCAAGAGAAGCAAGTGAGAGTTAGGTTAGAAGCTTAGAGAGCTTAGGCAAGTAGGTAGCTAGTAGAGCAAGGCATCTTCGCCCTCGCGGTAGCGCTGCTCAAGGCTTAGCTCAAGAGTAGAGGCGTGCGAGTGATCGGTCCTGGAGCTGGGAAGAGTCTTCCTTCATCTCCAGTTCAGGTTTTGCTCTAGTTACTCAAGCATTTACTATATTCTAGTTCATCATTTCAAGTATTACTTTATTCTACTTATCAGTATTGAGTGGTATACTTGATTGATTGCTTGAGTGCCTAGCTATCCTACAGATCAATTCACTTAGCCATAGTAGTTAATCTCTAGTGAGCTTAGTGTTTGATCTTTGCCAATAGGTTGCTTAGTTAGTTTAGTGTTTATCTTATTAAGTCAAGTGTTTGCTCTGACGTCCGCAAGGATGTCTCTATTCAAAGCTAGGGTAGAGATAGTTAGAATATAGTTAAGCGTGGTGCTTAGTTATAGACTTACCTTCAGATACGGCTGGACCCCCGGATAGCTGTGGTAGCAAGCAGGTGGTGACAGCCCTGTGCGCCTTGAATTCCACCACGTAGTTGGCCCAGTTTAACAGTAAGGCTCGTTGTGCTAGCGTTCAACCTAAGTAAGTGGTAAAGGTTAGTACGCCTCGATACTTGACAAGATAGGAATAAAACTATACTCAACTTAGTTGCTTTATTGTCTTTTGCCTGCCTTGCTTCGTAACTATCTCGCTTCGTAGTTATCTTGCTTTGTAGTTATCTAGGATTAGTTAGTAGTTAGTTATCTTAGTTACCCTTAGTTACCCTCTATCTACCTATCCATCCACCTTACCTTAGCCATCCATATCATCCTTACCTATCCACCCATATATTCTTTCTAGCCTTTCATCTTCCCTTCTCCCCTTGTCCCTTTTCTCTTTTCTTCGACTCTCATCCCCTCCTTGACTCGACTCATACACCACCCTAGCCTTCCCTTGGGATCAAATAAATCGACACCTGGTACTCCCAGGCGAAGTGCTACTATGATAGTTCTGTGCGCTTGCAGAATCTCCTCCTGGTAGATTGCATTCTCTCTAGCTAGCTCCTACTAGTGTTGGGATTGACAACCCCGCTTGGCATTAGTAGATAGCTGCTTTAGCTCCACTCCTTTCGGTATAGTGACCGGTCTTGCTTCAAGCATTTCTAACGCCGTTGCCAGGGATAGATTCCATAGTCTACTCCTAGTAACAACGTTAGCAAGTGCCAACAAGCATTCCTGGGCCGTTACCGGGGATAGTTGCCTAGCTCTATATTTAGTGAAGCTAAGAACTACCAACATTTACAAGCTTACAAGTGCGGGATATTTGATCATCATAGCCGCTGCCTCAGCATAAAAGAGTACACATCATTGCATATGCCACTGCCTCAATACATCTTTAAAAGGAGTAGGAGTAGAGTAGAGTAGAGTAGTAGTAGAGTAGATTAGTAGTAGAGGATAGGAGAGCAAGATACAATGAAAATTTGCCTCAGATTGTATTGCCATTTCAAAAATCATTGGACTTGGAGCTAAAGGATGTTTCGTATAGATTATAGAGATACAACATCATGACAGCCATGGAACCATGAGACTCATCCAGCCTAGCCATCAGGCCATCCTGTATGAACAGCAGTTTCTTGGGCATGGACGTGTCTCATGGCTTTATGACAATCATGAAAACCATAACAGGAGTTACAATGGTCCAGTACCTCACAAGTCCAAGATCATAACCAATACTGAATCCATCAAAAAAGTGGCAATGCATTGATCATAGGTAGAAAGCAATTTGAAAGCAATTCGAAAGCAAATAAACAAGTTCATGACACCCAAATTTAGTAAGCATCACTAGTGGCATATAAGTAGTAGCAGTAGTAGGCTAGTAGTAATAGTACCACAAGTACTGGTATAGTAGTAGCAACCAAACTGAGACACGTCACTACTACTCTTAATGTTAACCGAGTTGAACTTGTCTAATTAATTATTACATCAAGATAATAGTGCAGCCTCATCCACTTCGCCACAGCCAAAGCAACAAACAACACCTGCACATTTTTCCCACATCACAGTCCAACAAGATGGACTGCCTGCCACTCCAACCTGATAGGAAGGTAAGGTAGGGGTAGGTGCAGTAGGAATTGAGTTGATTCTTGAGTTGAAAGCCTCTAGAGCTGCAGAAGCTTCCTCAAAAGACTTGTACTTTTTATGCACAACTCCCTTAACTTTGAGGACATACTGACTGCACTCGGCCCAGCTGCTGTAAATACCTGGCTTGGTGCCCTCGAAAACAACATACCAAGCAGGCATCCTTCTGCATTTGTAGTTGAGCAGTATAAGAGTACAACATAGAAGATAGAAGAGAGGAGAGGGAAGTAGAGGAGAGGATAGGAGAGGAATATACAATGAAAATTTGCCTCAGATTGTATTGCCATTTCAAAAATCATTGGACTTGGAGCTAAAGGATGTTTCATGTAGATTATAGAGATACAACATCATGACAGCCATGGAACCGTGAGAGCCGTCCAGCCCAGGCACTGAACTTGTTTCATATAGCTTGGCATGGACGTCTCACACGGCTTGATGACAATCATGAAAACCATAAGAGGAGTTACAATGGTCCAGTACCTCACAAGTCCAAGATCATAACCAACAACCATTGAATCCATCAAAAAGTGGCAATGCATTCATCATAGGTAGAAAGCAATTAAAGTAGGCCTCAGATTATAAACATTCATTGGTGGTTGCCTTGCAATTCGAAAGCAAATAAACAAGTTCAACATAGAAGAGAGAGGAGAGGATAGGAGATCGAGGAAGATACAATGGAAATTTGCCTCAGATTGTATTGCCATTTCAAAAATCATCATGACGTCTCCCACGGCTTGATGACAATCATGAAAACCAATTCAGAGTTAACCACAGAACAGGCAACCACCTCCTAAAATCAAGCTTCTTCATTGGCCATGAAAAAATTTAGCAAGCATCACTGGTGGCATATAAGTAGCAAACAAAGGCCTCAGCACTGGTGGCAAATAAGTAGAAGAAGTGTCAGACAAGTTCATGGGAGCTATGTAACCATGGGGACATGCATCCCAGCCATCAGGGAGGTAAGCCTACACCAGTTGCTTGGGAATGGATGTGTCCCATGGTTAAATAGGACATATGACAACAACAAAGACTCATATGTGTAAAAGAATGGTGCCACCTCAGAATTGGAAAGGTTGCATCATAGGCCAAGGAGAACCCAAGCTAGTAGTAGTAGATAAATTCATTGTGAAAGAATGGTGCCACCCAATTTATCTCAAATTCATCCCAATCGATCAAATTCATCCCAATTTATCACAAATTATCAAATTCTTCTCAAATTTATTCCAATTTATCAAAAATGACAACAAATCAAGCTAGAGTCTTGGCAGTGGCATCTGCTCAGTTGAATCAAACAAATCGAGCTAGCGTTTTGGCATCATATGCAACAAAACGAACTTAGGAAACAAAAATTAGAGGGGCTCAATAGAGGAAAAAGCCGAGTTTCAACATACAGCCGAGTTTCAATCGGAGTGCCAGCGAACGGTGGTGGCGCTAGGGTTCGTGGGCGGGGGCCCTCGCACACCTCGGCAGCGGGGACCAGCAGGGACGGGTGCCAAGGAGGTGCACGTGGCCGGGCGTCGGGGAGGCGGAGCCGGCCGGGCACCGGGGAGGCCAAAATGGGCGGCGAGGACAGCGGGGTCCAAGGCCACCGAGGAGGCGGGGACGGTCGCCGAGGAGGGCGACGAGGAGGGAACGGGAACCGAGGAGGCCGTGGAGCCAGGGACGGGAACCAAGGCCACCGAGGAGGCGGCGCTGTGGGGACGGTGGCGGCGTCGAGGAGATGGCGTCGGGGGCTGTCGCGGATGTGGGGACGGGCGCCGAGGAGGCCCAGATGGGCACCAGGGGGTGCTACCGGTGTCGGGGATGGAGGGACGGGTGCTCACAGACTTCGACGGCGACGGCGCGGCGCGGCAGCTCTTCGGGGAGAGAGGAGCGGAGAGCGAGGCGTGTAAGGGCTCGGAGGCATGGCCGGCTAGGTTATATAGCTAGCCAGTAACCGAGGCGGGCAAATAAGGGCACCCGCCTCCGTTAATATTAACCGAGGCGGGCAAATAAGGGCGCCCGCCTCGATTAATATTAACCAAGGAGCACAAATAAGAGTGCCCGCCTCGGTTAAGGAGTGTTACTACTACTACTAGTACTACTAGTAGTAGTAGTAGTAGTGGTGGTGGTGGTGGTGGTGGTGGTGGTGGTGGTGGTGGTAGTAGTAGTAGTAGTAGTAGTAGTAGTAGTAGTAGTAGAAGAAGAAGAAGAAGAAGAAGAAGAAGAAGAAGAAGAAGAAGAAGAAGAAGAAGAAGAAGAAGAATCAGTGTAGTGATTGAAGGAAATACACAAAAAAGAGTTCGGATCTGTCCAAATGAGTTCCATTAATTATAATAATAACTTCTCATTAATTTAGTCATTGACTGCATTATTACATATATGTGTGACATACATTTCATTTTGTTGTAGGCGCTTTCACACTAAATTTCTCTCCGTCTTTGCGAGCCCATGGCAACATCTTTGTCTTGTTCAAACGGGTCTGGATGGCCTTGATCTTACGTGGATGATCTGTAAAGAGCCCGAGCTCTGCATAGTTGTTGTATTCTTCGGGACTCTGGACCCCGTCAGTTCCCACGATCCTCTACTTACCTGACACAACCACATGTCGTCTCTTGCTGTCATTGGGCATCACATAGTAGGCTACTTGCGTAACGTGACTAGCTAATACCCACTGGTCATCTTTGTAGCCGACACTATGGAGCTCAATGGTTGTTAGTCCATAATCGTCCACGTCAACTCCTTTCAGCCTGACCCACTGGCAACGGAACACAGGTATTTGTAGGTCACTGCCATAGTTAAGTTCCCATATCTCTTCAACCTGCCCATAGTATGTCCTGCTTAGCCCCGTCGACTCATCGATGCCCTCATATCGAACACCACTATTTTGGGACGCACTCTTCTTGTCCTTCTTGATGAGATATGCCGTGCACCAATAAGTATTGATAGCGTCCTCGATGCTCCATTAATTATAGGTGTTGTTCCTCATGATGTTCCTTTGCTGACGACTAAAATTAAATCCATGGATGATGTCACAGTAAATTCTCAAGTTATTTCTCTGGTTCCAGAAATTAAATCCATGGATGATGTAGCAGTAAATTCTCAAGTTATTTCTAATGGGGTGACTATACCAGTTTCTGTTGTTCCCAGCAATATTCTGGTACATTCAACGAAAAATGATTTGATGATTAGTTCTCTGTGTGAGAGTTCTATAAGTGATGAACAAGAAAGTACAACAGAGGTGGCACATACTTCATCTATGCAGTTTGGCCATGAATCTGATTTTGTGCAACACCACGAAAGAAAGAATGATGACAATATAAATGTCGTCAAGAAGATCAAGCCACATCGGGATATATCAAAGTCGAGGGCGACTTTGTTTCAAGAAAGGGAGAATGATGAACCCATGAGTCATCAGATTATACACAAAAACCTTATTGAAAATTCATATAAGGTAACAAGTAATTCTTGTATACAATTTGGTTCATTCTCCTACGGTGAGATACAAACCAATATGAAAGGAGTTCGGGGCAGTGCTGCTACCGTGCCAGGCAAGAGCATATATACAGGATTAAATTTTCATAATAAAATGGAAGAAAAGAAAAGGCCAAAACAGTATATTTTTGTTGGCTCTATCAAAGTTGAAATCATAGCTGAGGCAGGCAAGGCAGCAGGTTAATGTAGAGATGGGATGATGGAGCATGACCTTGCAGGTTCGACAACTAAAGGGACCTCATGGAGCATAAATATGGTGATTAGCAAACTTGCCGTATTATTTTATTATTTCCTTTTAGAGAGTAACGTAGCTAGCTAAGTCTGAGTCTGTTATTTAATTCGTACCCATGCACGTGAGTTTGAGTCTGGCTGCGTCAAGTCTTTTGCAAGTCTGAGTCGGACTTGGGGTTTGGTCGAGTCCAATTAGGTCCAGCGCCTACGTGCACTATATTGGCTAGGAGTCGGCCATGTACCAGCAGATTAGATTGGATTTTTATTTTGTGGGATTATTTCCTCGTCGAGCCGCCGCTCGTGAAACCCTAGACGATGCGTTCGTCAGGTTCTTCGTATTGAAGATTATCTTTCGCATTCTTGTGGATCTGCGTGGAGTGCGTGATCAAGCTGCTGCTGCTTGGGTACGTCACATGGAATTCTCGGAGTTCCCTCTCTTCTGATCATGTTTATTGAAAGCACGGGTGGAAGAACTTCACGGCTGCTGATCGGTCTGCATTTATTCCCAAATATATGTAAACTGAATTATGAAATATTATACGTACTTCTAGGGTTCAATTCATCGTTGGTTCTTGTCGGGTTCCGTATTTGAATCATGAGCTGTTGCTATTCCGCTTGGGATTCTGATTTGTTTATTACATCTAGTGCAATCTGCCGTGACTCTCTCTCGATATTTTATTAGCATATTGTGAAGTTCTCCTTGCTGCTGTTCACGTTCGTATCCGAAGGAATTTTTATTGCTGAATTATTCATTACTTGAAAATTTGGCACTTGAGAAATTAAACGGAAATTGAATTTATATGTACCGTGAAAGATTGGGCAATAATTAATTGGACAGCGTAGGCGTGTTCTTTATCAGTTGGTATTGGCTTCTGGGATGCTCATGGTGCATTTGTGTTTGCTCAATGGCTGATTATAATCTTGCTGACGAGGAAATTCAGTATGTCGTACCACTTTTATCATCATCCTATGATGATCGGTACTATGTATGGGAAAATGCTATGAAGAATTTCTTTCAGGGCCGTGGACTCAAATTAGGCGACAAGGTATTTTATGCTGAAGAAACATTTGCTAAAGATGTTTTGAGTTGGTGGCTTGCATGGGTCAAGAAATTCCCGTGTCGTACATGGAGCGATATGAAGGTTGTGCTACGACGCCGATTTGTTACTCCACTTCAGTCAGAGAAGGTTATTGATGCTTGTGGTCAGATATCTCTAGTCACCGAGCCAATTGTTCGTTCTGCATGGGTTGACTCTATTGCTAGAAATGAGTATCAGCCTATTTCTGACCGGAAAGTTATTGAGAATTCTTATGAGAGGAAGTTGGGTTCTAGTGTTCCAAATGCAAAGTCTAGGCATCCTGAATTTGTTTATTCTCCTAAATTGAAGAAAGCTACGAGTCATAATATTTATGGTGCAAAGTTACCTACTTGTGCTCGCAGTTCTTTTGGTCCCAAGAAAAAGTATGTGACAACAAAGGAAATTTTGGATGTTGATAATCAGAAGTTTATGGCGTTTGCTAAACAGTCGAAGGCTATTATTTCCTCTGCATTTTCTTTTGCCAAGCAGCCTAAGAAGACATGTGCTCATGTTACTGACATTATTTCTGGTGTTCAAGAAAATAAATATCAAGTTGTGGACTCTTCCTCAAATTCTCCTCTTGAGCCATTGATTAATATTGTTGATGATGCATATGATGGCTTATCCATGATGGCACGAGAAGTACATAGGGATGCTACTGTTGTTGTTGTGAAGTGCAGCGATCTCGTATATTTCAGACGACATGTAAAATTCAAGATAAAGTATGCAAATTAATTATTGATGGTGGCAGTTTCACCGATGCTATTAGTTCAGATGTTGTGCATGCTTTGTCTTTATCTACGTGGAGGCTGCCAATGCCGCGTTATATACAATGGATGAATCATAGTGGCTGTTGACACTGGTTATCTACCATAATTAAGGGGTAAATAAATATAAAAAGGGCAAGAATCTGATCACCAACAAAGGTTTAGGGTTTCAACTGACAATATTCCACGAGTTTTGGTGAACTATGATTCTGCAGGGACTAAACCAGAAAATCAGTACCGACAGCTTCCCATAAAAGGAAACCGACGGGAGATAATGCAACCACCACGTCAGGATTATTCTAGAAGACTCCAGAGGACGCAAGAAGACACCAGGAGGTCGACCACCGCGAGAGGCCGACTGGTGGGACCGACCGGTCCCACTAGGTGACCGACCGGTCCCCCTGGGCCCGCTGGCTTCCGTCTTCTGCAAGCTATCTCCACCGACCTCTAGGATGCATCTCGGCCGTACCTTAAGTCGGTTTGATCCAAGGGCCACGGTTCATCGCCCAGGGCTATATAAACAGCCCCTGACCCCCCTCTCCAGAAAAATCAATCAGGGTTTGATCATTAGACATCATCAATCAGAGCTTCAGAAGGAGATCAATCGGAAGCCCTAGAACTACATCCACCTAGATTAGTAGATATAATAGGATTAGAGGAGGCAAGCTTCGCTTGGATTCCTGATCTAGTCACGAGAAGGCTCGGTAAACCCAAGATCTTCTCTCTTGTATTAACATTATGGATCTATTTCATAATTGCTCTTCTAGTTCATCATTGTTCTTCATTATTTATGTTCTAGTTCATCGTCTAGTTCATGTTCATCGTCTAGTTCATCTTCTAGTTCATAATCTTGTTCTAGTTCATGTTCTAGTTCGTACTTTAGTTCTTCTCGATGATCTAATTCACCTTATTGTTCATCTTCATGTTCTAGATAGCAATACAATTGATATGATTAAGACATCAACTATTATATTCTTAGTTATAATGCTTATAGTCTGCTTTGATTATATATTTGGCATAGATAGTTCATCTTTATGTTTATACTCATGTTCGTATAGCGCTCATCTTAAAGTACAACGGGTTGGTGATAGATGCTGTGTAGGCGTGGTGCCTATACAATATTTATCTGCGAATGCGTCCTATGTTCCGGATAGAGTGGTAGATCGCGGGGGTGACAGCCCTGTTGAGTCCTTTGTATTCCACCTCCCGAATGTAGTGTTCAGTATGGCTCAGTTAACTCATGGTTTAGGGGTTACTCTGTTTGACACCTTTACTATGGAGTTGCCTCTTGATTATAAATATGATGTGACCTAGCCAATGATTTCCAAATATAATTGCACTAATCAATGTATGCTATGACTTGTAATTAGAATAACTTCGGAATGTTTCTTATTAATACCTGTTCTAATTATCACTTGCTAGGTAGTACTGTTCTAGGATTATCCTTGATTGATCTGATCTCTGTTACCATTTATCATTATCATTTACTCTGTAACCTGATTCCTGTCTGAAGTAATTAGTGTGTTATCAGTCTTATTATAATTGTGTGTCATATTAAATGTTGTTAAGTCCTTATAATACAATCATACCTTGAATTGATTACTCTCTAGGCTAAATATAAATAACGATACCTGAGAATAGCTTGGGTGAAATGCTTCTACAATGGGTATGTTTATCTGTGCGCTTGCGGGTAAATATTTATCTTTAAAACCAGTGCCCTGATATAATTACATTGCTAGCTTCATGTTGGGGATGACAACTTGACGTTAAGTGAAGTTAGTAGTGTCCCCTACACTTTTTAGTGCCTTCACTAGTTTATTATTTTATGTGGTTCATTCTTAGAGTGATTCCATTGAGGAGTTTAGTATTTCTGGCGCCCTTGTCGGGGATAGATTAAAACTCTATTCTTAGTAGCGACGTTAAGAAATACCAACAAGCATTTCTGGCGCCGTTGTCGGGGACCACATCAATTCAATTAGGGATGGCCCTAGGGTTTTTCATTAAATCTTTATGAACACTAATAAGGACATTGCATTAGCAGCATTTTAAAACGGTAGCTAGAACATATCATTTTACTTACACACATGTGATAATGCACTGATTATTTACTTTTACTCAAACAGGCTTACCCTGGCTTTGTTTATTTTTATCTTATGCAGGGTTTGATGTATGACTGGTTTCCAACTTCCGAAAAACTACATTGAGGATCCCGAAGCTTTACTAAGGAAAACAAGACGCAAACTCAAGAAACCCTCAGCATCACTACTAGAAGTTAGCCAGATAAGAAGAAGCTTAACACTAGTGTTGGACACCATGGCCGACAAGACACTCCGCGAGTTCTCTGCACCAACCACTGCCAACATCAGGACTGGACCAACAGTCAATGTGGGAGACAACGGATTTGAGCTCAAGCCAGCTTTGATCAACATGGTGCAAGCTAATCAATTTTGCGGAAAGGCACATGATCACCGTCAAAGGAGTCGAAAGGGACGCCATTCTACTTCGCTTGTTCCCATTCTCACTCTTGGGAAAAGCAAAACAATGGTTCTACGCCAACAAAGACAAAAACACCTCGTGGGCGATCTGTTCAACCGCCTTCCTAGCAAAGTTCTTTCCAGTGGGCAAGACGAATGCCCTCCGTGCCAAGATTTCAACTTTTCAGCAACAATACGATGAATCAATCCCAGAGGCTTGGGAACGCTTTCAAGACTACATATCAGAATGCCCTCACCACGGGATGGAGAATTGGCTACTCATGCAGACCTTCTACCACGGGCTCACTTCGAGTACCCGTGAGAATGTGGATGCCGCTGCTGGAGGATCATTCTTATCACTCACAATCAACAATGCAACTACACTCATAGAGAAGATGGCCTCTAACCAAGGATGAAATGAGGAACGCTCTCAACCACGCAAGAGGGGAGGAATTCATCAACTAAAGGAAGTAGACATGCTGTCTGCCAAACTTGACCTACTCATGAAGAAGTTCGATGAACACACTCCCAAGAAGGAAGACGTCAAGCAAATCTACGAATCTCGCATGACATGTGAAGAGTGTGGAGGCACTGGTCATTCAGGAGGCAACTGCCCTGAGATTCAAGAGGATACAAAGTACATCAATAACAACACCAACTATCGTCCTCAACAAACTCAAGGATGGAACCAGCAATCAAGACCTAATTACTCAGGTAACTACTCAGGTAACTACCAAGGTAATACATTTAACAAACCACCTTTGAGAGAGATGATATCTAATCAAAACAAAATTATTGATAATATGTCTAAGAAGCTAGCTTCCAATGATAAACTGCTTGAAAATATTAATACTAGAAATGGATAGCTTACTTCTGCTATAAAGAATCAACATAGCTTAATAAAATGGTAGAATCTCATTATCTCAGTTAGCAGCTTTGGTCCCTATGGCTGAAAAAGGTAAGATTCCAGGAAGTCCGAAAGAGCTAGAGACTGCAAATCTTTGTAGACATCTTTGATGCAGGACACCTCATACATAGGCCTTCAAGGAATGGATGGATGACTCCATTGCCCCGAAGAAAAGGAGATCTAGGAAGACCTGTGATTCCAATCCATATTGGACCTCACAGTTTTGAAGAAGCAGTCTGCGACCTTGAGCAAGCGTCAACATTATGCCAAGGGTAATATCACGAACAAATACATGGTGCACCACTATTATATACAAGTATGTGTTTGCAGCTTGCAGATCAGACACTGTGCTACCCATTGGGAATTCTAGAAGATATCTATATACGAGTGGGACGCTCGGTATGTGTGTGCAGACTTTATGATCGTTGAAACAGGTGGAGGACAAAAGAGCACCCATCATTCTTGGACGCCCGTTCCTAAGCTCAACGCAAGACATCATCTACGCGGACAGCGCCAAGATCTGTTTCACAATCACAGGCAACAAAAAAAGATTCTGTTTCAAGAGACGTACACTCACTACCAAAGTCCACCCCCAGATGCCCTATGAAGACACAAACACTATATCATCAAAGAAGGAAGAATAGGAGCAGAAGAAGGAAGAACAAGGCTACAGAACCGCATCAAGACACAGTGTGGATGGTCAACTCGTCCAAACAGAATACGACCACCTTCTTCCATCACCGTACCTCGCCAAGAGAGATGACCCAGGTGTACCCACCATCGATTGCAAGATCGAGGGAAGTACATTCCACAAGACGTTCTGCGACATCGGCTCAAGTGTCAACATATGTCTAAGGTAACATATGAACACTTATATAAAAATAGACCTATGTATCAAACATATGTGCAGCTGCAACTGGCGGACCAAACAAACGATTTCCGGAGGGAATAGTAAAGGACGTGATGATCCAAATTAAAGACCACTATGTTCCCACCGACTTCATAGTACTAGACATGGGAAGAGAAGACGATATTCACATCATCCTAGGAAGACCCTTCCTCAACTCCACTGGCGCCATCATCTATATGAGATCCAGAGAGATCCACTTCCAGTTCAGAGAGAAGGTACACTATTACTTCAATAGTTATGCCACTAATGTACAGGGAAAGAAGAATCAATCAAAAAGGAGGCGCCGCACATCCCAACGCAACAAGAATCGACCAATCAAGGATGGATGGGCTCACTATGAAGGAGAAGTCACCAGGAGTGAGGATATCCCATTAAAGGAAATGAATGACAATAAAGTAAAGGAAGCAAGTCCACCAGTCAAACAAGTATGGAAAAAGAAAGTGAGCTCTACAGACGTGCAATCATCAAGGTCCTCCTCAGGATCCGCTGATGCACCCAAGGAAGAATAAAGAGCGTACAAGGAGTCTTGTTCGATAGACTATAAACGTCGAATCCTCGCCGGAAGGTAACTCGGTAGTTATCCATAATTATTAGCATTAAATTCATCATTGCATAATTAGATTTAGTATGATCATTTTACTATTAGTATCATATTTACTTCCTAGCAATTATAACTGCATTAGAAAATAAAATAAAAAAATTCTAAAAAGAGATACTATGTAACTCTGCTGAAACTCTGCTTGGTGGAAAGGAAGAACATAAATAATCTTAAGAGCTTTAAGACAACTAGACAAATGGAGGAATATTTATCACTAACACTTAATCAAGTTCCACTAATTGTGTTGTCTATCTTTGAATTCAGCAGGAAGAGAAGAAGAGAAGGACTCAAATCATTAACAGTCTACTCATCTTCTGGAAAAAGAATACGTCAAGATCCAGCTTGGGGGAGAGCACCCTCAGTTATCACGATAAGTATCACGGCTTTTTATCTATTACTATTAGTTCGGTTTAATTAGATCAGGTTAATAATTCTAGAAACCCCTAAAAAGATGAATAACTATACAAAACTAAATAAAGATATTATATAATGAATAAATGTCTAGGTGGATATAAACTTTGCTCATGATGAACAATTGCTCTGCCTTTTCTAAGTACCTACTGTTCGAATTTAAATTTTTTTGAGTTTTACACAAAGCTGTTCTTAATAAACTCTGAACCTAAAACATGTGAATGACAAATGCTTAATCCAAAGTCTAGATAATTGTGAGATATTATATAAAAGGTTTGAGGTGTTGTTTATCTAATTCCTAGAGATACTAGAGTTCTGGAGATTTACATTTCGAAAAGATTAAAAACACATGATGAGATCCTGTATGACATAACATGAATTCCTACCCAGAGCCATTAATATGATTTTAAGATAAGGCTACTGGCTTTGTTCTAAGTTTTTAGTTATGGTTGAGAAATTTATCATGCTCTAGAGATCAAGAATGTTTATTAAAAGATTCACTCTTCTGAAGTAGTATTGTGTTAGAGGCATGGGCTATGCAAAAGTATAAAAGGAGGAAATAAAAAGGGACAAGTGTCCGACTACCTCAAAGAAAAGAAAAAAAAGAAAGAAAAAGAGTTATGATAAAAGTATGAGAAAAGAATGATAGCCCATGGTCCCTCTAATTAGGATATGCCAGCAAGAGATGACAAATTTCAAATGTTCTAAGATCTTGATCTATAAGTATGATATCTTTCTCCCTAAACTTTGAACTTTGAGTTAGTAAGGTATGTTTTTCACTTCTTAAAAGCTCCAGATATATATATCCACAGAAGGAAGGAAAAACATCAGTGAGGAATCATAAAATATAAAAGAGCGATTTGAGGGTGTCATACAGTAAAATCTTTGATCTTTATTTTTGAAAATATATAAAAACTCCAGAAATGAAGGTTGATCAAAAAGTTAGAGATACAGTGCTTAACTTGATTGTTCTATCTCTCAATTGTTTAAGGACCCAGGTGAAGGCAAAAGCTCCATAGTTAAAGGTAATATGAGAAAGTCAGAATAGTTCACTCTAATCCAAGGGAAGATTTTTGTTTGAACATATGTACCATTGAAATATGAAAGCATAATAACAATTCCTGATTCATCATGAATATTTGCTAAGGGACTAGCAAAAGGTAAGCTTGGGGGAGTTGTTGACACTGGTTGTCTACCATAATTAAGGGGTAAATAAATATAAAAAGGGCAAGAATCTGATCACCAACAAAGGTTTCGGGTTTCAACTGACAATATTCCACGAGTTTTGGTGAACTATGATTCTGCAGGGACTAAACCAGAAAATCAGCACCGATAGCTTCCCATAGAAGAAAACCAACGGGAGATAACACAACCACCACGTCAGGATTATTCTAGAAGACTCCAGAGGACACAAGAAGACATCAGGAGGTCGACCACCGCGAGAGGCCGACTGGTGGGACCGACCGGTCCCACTAGGTGACCGACCGGTCCCCCTAGGGCCCACTGGCTTCCGTCTTATGCAAGCTATCTCCGCCGACCTTAAGTGCAGGAACCCGACAAGAACCAACGATGAATTGAACCCAAGAAGTGCATATAATATTTGATCATTCAGTTTACATATATTTGGGAATAAATGCAAACCGATCAGCAGCCGTGAAGTTCTTCCACCTGTGCTTTCAATAAACACGATCAGAAGAGAGGGAATTCCGAGAATTCCAAGTGACGTACCCAAGCAGGAGCAGCTTGATCACGCACTCCACGCAGATCCACAAGAATCCGGAAGATAATCTTCAAGACGAAGAACCTAACGAACGCATCGCCTAGGGTTTCATGAGCGGCGGCTCGACGAGAAAATAATCCCACAAAATAAAAATCCAATCTCATCTGCGGGTACATGGCCGACTCCTAGCCAATATAGTGCACGTAGGCGCTGGACCTAATTGGACTCGACCAAACCCCAAGTCCGACTCAGACATGCAAAAGACTTGACGCAGCCAGACTCAAACTCACGTGCATGGGTACGAATTAAATAACAGACTCGGACTTAGCTAGCTACGTTACTCTCTAAAAGGAAATAATATAATAATACGGCAAGTTTGCTAATCACCATATTTATGCTCCATGAGGTCCCTTTAGTTGTCGAACCGGCGAGGTCATGCTCCATCATCCCATCTCTACATTAACCTGCTGCCTCAGCTATGATTTCAACTTTGGTAGAGCCAACAAAAATATACTGTTTTGGCCTTTTCTTTTCTTCCATTTTATTATGAAAATTTACTCGTGTATATATGCTCTTGCCTGGCACGGTAGCAGCACTGCCGTGAACTCCTTTCATATTGGTTTGTATCTCACCGTAGGAGAATGAACCAAATTGTATACAAGAATTACTTGTTACCTTATATGAATTTTCAATACGGTTTTTGTGTATAATCTGATGACTCATGGGTTCATCACTTCTCTTTTGTGTGAAACCTATCTCCATTGATGTCATATCCTTGCCATGTGGTAATTTGGGTGAATGGGCCGGATGCAAGCCTCGCAATGGTCTCGTCATCATCATCCTCCGTGCGGTATGTCGGGATGTTGCTTCAGCCATGTCGTGAAGCTTTTCTTGTGTTGTTTCTGGACCAATACCTCCGTGCAAGATCCATCATGAGCGGCGGATCACTTCTAGGTGCTTTTCAACGTAGGGATCCATAACCACTAATTGATGAAGCACGTTGTGATGAGCTTGTTGCACTGTTTCGTTCTCTATATAAGTGCGTACTTTTTTCTCTGTGCACCCAATTCCTGAGGTTCTACCTTCATGCCGATGGACGGGCAACCCAATCGCTCTTCCATCTCGAATGTATTTCATGCAGCAGTTCACGGCCTCTTCCGTTGTGTATGCCTCGATCATAGAACCTTCTAGGTGAGCACGGTTAAGGACGTATCTGTTGAGGGTCGACATGAACCGCTTGTACGTCCACATTTGGTGAAGGTACACAGGCCCAAGTTGTTCTATCTGATCAACCATGTGCATCATCAGGTGTGGCATGATATCGAAGAAAGATGATGGAAAGCACATCTCTAGCTGGCAAAGAGTCTCCGCGATGAACTGTCTTAGTACTGGTAGCTCAGCTACATCAATGACCTTCTGGGTGATGCGGTTAAAGAAGTATGATATTCGTGGGATCACCATCTTTACGTACTCTGGACCGATAGCCCTAATCACAATTGGAAGGAACACCGTTAGCATGATGTGGCAGTCGTGTGAGTTGTAGTTGGTCATTGTGAGGTCTTTCATCGATACCAGACTCTTGATGTTGGAAGAGAAACCGGTCGGCACCTTGACACCCTTTCGCCAATTGCACACCGCCCTCTTCTCATCTTTCGTTAGGTTGTAGGCTGCTCTGGGTATTTCGACTTTACCATTTAGTGGTGGTTCCGGGTGAAGGTCTGGCCGGATGCCTTGGTTAACAAGATCCATCCGTGACTTGAGACCATCCTTTGTCTTTCCCTTCATGTCTAGCAGCACGCCGATTGTGCTGTCAAAAACATTCTTCTCCAGGTGCATGCAATCGATGGCATGGGGTGTTTGCAGCTCCTTCCAGTATGATAGGTACTTGAAGAAACATGACTTCTTCTTGAATGGGACGACGGCAAGCGGATCCACCAACTTATCTCGCTTCCTCTTCCTTTTTTTTGGACCCCCTCCGGATCCTCTTTTTTCTTCTTCTCGAACTCGACCTCCATCTCCTTCACCATGTCCCACACCTTTTCACCATACCTTGTCTGTGGCGGTTCGTCACGTTGGTCCTCGTCCTTGTTGTCAAAGTACTTATTCATCACAGCTTGTCGGTACCTGTGACCTCTGACAAGGAATCGTCTGTGCCGCATGTACACCATCTTGCAGGATCCTTTGAGGTAGACATAGCAGGTACCATCGATGCAAACTGCACAGCCGCTCTTTCCTTTTATCTGCCCTGAAAGTGAAAAGAGCCCACGGTAATCGGTGATGGTCACAAAAATGATGGCTTTAGAGTAAACTCCTTTCTTAGCGATGCGTCCATCATCTTAACCCCTTCATCCCATAGTTTCTTCATATCCTCCATGAGCGGATCCAGGAACACATCTATATCTTTCCCAGGCTGCTTTGGGCCTGAAATAATCATGGTCAATAGAAGATACCTGCCTTTCTGACACAGCCATGGAGGTAGGTTATAGATGGTAAGAATTACTGGCCAAGTGCTATGTGAGCTACTTAGGTCCCCGAACGGATTCATTTCGTCCGTACTCAGCGCGAACCTCACGTTTCGTGCCTCTTTGCCAAACTCTGGGAATGTCGTGTCGAAATGCTTCCACTGTTGGGCATCAGAAGGGTGTCGTAGTTTGCCATCGTCCTTGGTGTGATCACCAGAAGCATGCCACGACATCAGCTGGGCATCCTCAGGGTTCCCGAAAATACACCGCAAGCGATCGATCACAGGCAGGTACCACATCGATAGGGTAGTGTGACAGAACCGACCAATTTATACCAGATTAAGCACCGAATCCCCGCTTTCACAGAGAATAACAGGTACTTAATCTCGTACAAACCCGGCAGTCCGGAAATCTTGAAGGATTTCAATCATTCAACAATAGCCAAGATCGTAATAGATTAGCGTACATGTCCACGAGGTACATTCAGTTCACACATAGTTCAAATACATCGGAGTTTAACAGTTATTACAAACCATAGTTTGGAATTCAAAGTGGAAGCAACATAGTTTTAAAACATAAGTTCATATTTCACAATACGGTGCCATTGCCTGATCAGTCCACAAAAGCATCAGGAGAGGTTAAGAGATGACCATGCCCATGGTCTAATCATCACCCGCGATGGGGTACAGACAGTTCTCGCAATAGCCATAGAAGCACTGCCCATCTGCAACAACAAGGGATAAAACCCTTAGTACGAGAAGGTACATAGCTAGACTTACCCGTCATAAACCAGAAATAAGGTGACACCAATGAGTATGGAAGGCTATATCTGGTTTGGCCATACTTACCTTTTTGCATAAAAGCATTTTATTATTAAATCATCATCATTATAGTATTAGCAGTCAATTTAATGTAATCAACCTGATTAACTAGATTTGCACCTGATCTAGAGCAATCACTTGGCTAATTAATCATGCAAGAGTGACTATTTCATCAATAGCCTTTCAGATTCAGTACCATAACCATCTTTAATTCCATAAGTTACTACAGTAACACATGCCCAGTCAAGTTACTCACTGTCCAGGAGCGATGGCGATTATAATCGATTCCTACCCAGCTGGGGATAAAATGTCGCACACTCGCCCGATCACACCTTGCCAGGTAGCCGTCGGCGACCACTTCAGGAAATTCGAGAACACAACGCGCGGGACGGTCATGGGCCCTTCTACACCGGGGGTTATCTCAATGCCAGGTCGCTGAAGCTATAACTGCCCACGGTCATGCCAGGTCAATCAGGCCCCGCCTGTCCATGGTCCATGCCAGGTTGCTCAGAATAGTTGCCCACGGTACATATAAGGCCCTGGATGTTAGGCGTCAACATCTCCATCACCAGCTCGAATAACCTTACTCGGCTTCACGGGAGGTACCCGTGAAGGACCGAGAAAGCACTAGCAAGGTGACCAGAGGGGGGGGTGAATGGGAGCTCAAAAATTCTTCTCAGAAAGTTTGGCCAAATGTCCCAAAATCAACCCCGAGAAACGGCGACCGAAACCGTGATGCTCACGACCCTTGGAAGAGGGTGGATGATCCCCAGGATCTCAGCGGAGCACCACCAAGAAGAAGCAAACCAAACTCCAAAAGTTCCGGCTCGAACACAACCCCAAAACCAAGTCCCAGACGTAGATAGACGGCTACGTCGAGAAACTCCTAAATACCTATGCTAACAAGTAGCAAAGATACCTAGAGAGGTTCCTTGGTCAACTACAGGGCCAAACGAGAAGTCCGAAAACCAAGCGAACAAGCCGGGAGAGCAAACGCACTAAACCGGAAGACTCAGGCAATTCCCGGACTGTCCGGCCCTGGGGTCCCGGACTGTCCGCGGTACCGCCGGACTGTCCGCGGTTCACTGGCGGACTGTCCGCCGGCAGAAAACCAAAAACAGCAAGGTTGCTGAACCCTTGCTGGACGACTCGCGGACTGTCCGCGACTTTGACCTGCGGACTGTCCGCCGGTCACCCGAGGCAAGAACAGTCAAGGCTGCGCGACCACTGCTCGGTCGGACCCCGACGCCCGGACAGTCCGCGGGCCAAGTGGCAGACTGTCCGCGGCCCTGCAGAGAGGGCGATTTTGATCGCCCCTCTCCCAAATCTCTCCAAATCCGATCCAAATCAAAATCCCAAGTTCCCAAACTTGGAGAAGATGATCACGGGATAGTTAGGAGACTATCCCCAAGAAATCATCCACTCAAATCGATCCAATCAATGGGAAATCACAAGGGAAGGTGGATGAACGGAAAAAGCGCCACGAAAACGAAATCGTCCCGATCTATTCGATCATGAGGAGTTAGATGAATTCCTTTGGTCGAAATGACCTCCTCAATGAGACGAACAAATTGGTTCAAATGGATTTCGCAAAGATGCACCGAAGAGGGAGATCGAGTGACGGGAAAATCGCGGAGAAAATGAAGAACGCGAAGAACACGACGAACTCAAATCAAAACGCGAATCAACACCACGATCTTGCAGCCGAAGCGCAAACACACGCTAAGACAAGGAGGTTACGGCCTCCTTTCCTCAAAATCAACAATACACAGAGGCAAGTCTCTCTACGGATCTCAGCTAGCTACAGCAGGGGATGGGAGAGCAGGAAACCCTAAGGCGAAAGAGCAAATGACTGAGATGACTAACTGAGATATGGGGAGGAGGTTGTCTCCCCGACTACTTATCCTAATTCTAGTCTAAGTACAATTCCTACTCTACCCCTCACTATTCTAATTACAGAGAGAACCAGCTAAACCCTAGGGTTATTCTGGACCAACTCGGTGGTAGGTGTATCCGACGGCCACGCCCGCACAACTCGTCCGCGTTGCCTCCACGCAACCTTCCGATTCCCGCCACGTGCCGTCCTCGCTCTGCACCCCCGGTTTTGTGGCCCAAACCGGGAAACCAGCCGTTTCCAGCTATCCCCCGGTTTTGAGGCCCAAACCGGGAAACCAGCCTCCAAGTCCAACGCCTGAGTTTTGTGGCCCAAACTCAGAAACCCGCAGCGCCCAGGTTTTGAGGCCCAAACCTGGAAACCGTCCTCAGCCCGAGTTTTGTGGCCAAACTCGGAAACCCTCAGCACCCAGGTTTTGAGGCCCAAACCTGGAAACCGTCCACCCAGTGGTTTTTCTGTGGCTCAACCACCAAACCAGAGCTGTAGAGGGGATGCACCGCCCGTGCACCCCGTCCACCGACACGTGTCCCCAGGTGTAACACCCTAAAATTTTGCTTTTCTTTAAATAGAGTTAAATTGGTTTAATTATGATTTTGTGCACATTTAAAACATAGAGAAAATAATTATTGTTTTATAAATAAAATTAATCTTAGAGGTAGAAATATGTTTGTGCATTCATGCTGATGCATTTGAGTTTTTGAGCTGAGTGGTTTCGACCAAAATTCAAAATTGATTTGAAAACATTTGAAAAGTGCTTTGAAAAAGTTTTAGATAAAAGCAAAAGCTTTTCTTTAACCCTCTCCCCTCTCCTTCTTGTTTCGGCCCAGTCCAGCCAGCCCTCTCCCACTCCTTCCCCCTCCCGCGTGGGCCGACCCACTCTGCGGCCCAGCTACTTCACCCGCAGAAGCCTGACTCGGTTTCTCCTCTTCTCCCCTTCGCAAGCCCAGTTCACCGGCCCAGCCGTATGGGCGAAGCCCCTGCGTACCTCCCATCCCTTCCTCTGTTTCACTGACGCCATGACCCCACTCCTCGTGTCGCTGACTAGCGGGCCCATCTCGTCAGTCGTCTTCCTCCTGGAATCAGAGCCCAGGCGGACTCTGCTCCAAATCGGGAGTGGCCATCGCACCGATTCAACCCCGGTTGGCATGCCCGACGCGCCTTCGCCTTTATATAAGATGGTTCTAAGTTCGCACTGCCCCATCTAAACCCTAAAACGCTGGACACCACTCTGCTAGAGCTCCAATCGCCGCCGCAGTTCCTAGAACCCTAGAATGCCGCCGCCGCGTCGATTCCTCCTTCCCGCTCCTTCTCCATCAAATAGACTCGGCCCTCAAGCTTCTCTGGAAGGTAAGGAAAACCCCGGTGTCGTTCACGTGCCCTCTCTCTCGCTGTATAGCACGGACGACCTCACCGGAGTAACTCCGGTCATACCGAGCCGCCAAACCGAGTGCCCAAGAGGCTCTGGCCTATCCTCGACGCCACCACCACCCTAGGTGGATTCCTCTTGAAGTTCCGCATCGATTTGTGTTTTCCCGATGCAAACAGAGGCCGAAAACCCCTTTTCCGGTGAACTCCGGCGAGTTCTGCACCGCCGGCCATGGCCGACCTTCGTGTTTCCTTTCGGAGCCGGCGAACAGCCCTCTGTCTCTCTCCCCATCTAATCTCATTCATCCATCTCGAATCCGATGGCTCAGATTCATCCATACCTCTTCGCGTGGCAAAGTCTCAAAAGAGCCCTTACAATTTTTCAGGCATCAACCCGCACTCCCCTCATCACTATTCACTGTGTCTTTGAAAACTTTCTTTCAGACCCCTGTGCTTTCTCCTAAACGAGGCGCAGTCCACCAGATTTCTTATTTTCGTTTTATTTATTTAAATCTGCAAAATCAAGTTGAGTTAATTACAGTTTTGCCACTGATTTGAAAAGCTTATATCTTCTCCGTTTTAACTCCAAATCGATTCGTTCAACTTGCGTTAGATTCGTTTCGAAAAGATCTTTCTAACCATATAACTTTCAATACTGTTTTCTGTAATTAAAATTTGAGTTAAATCTAATCTAGTAATTAGAGTTTTGAAACTTGTTTAATTCATAACTTCTCCGTTATAGCTCCGTTTTGAGTGATCTTCGCGTCTGCGTGTTCATAGTAAAGCGTAGATCAGTTTTTAAAACCTTTTTATTACTTTTTATTATGATTGGTGTACTGTTCTAATTAATCTATGTTTGCTATGCATGTATGTATGGATGTCTGTGTGGTGTTGTCTGATCCGAGTAGCAGTTGTTCGTTGGTGCTCGAAGCATCTTCTGAAGTTCGGGATCAACGTTAGTGCTCGAGTTAAGGCAAGTATAACAAGAGGCTCCTTGTTTCCTATTCAATAAATGCAATCTCAATCATATGCATGTGTCCAATGAATCGCCTGAATTTACTTCCTTGTTATTGTATACCCTGATCCCTTGTTACCTATGGTTATTGCATGTGGCTAGTAATGCTTAGTTCGCTCAACTATAAACAAGGATGTGAAATATTGATTAATGATATACGCAATTGATGTTTAAAAGATGCTTTTTAGCAACATGGAATTAGGGGCTAGAGCATTGGGTTATGGTGCTCTAGTTTCCTATAGGACTTGTCATTAAGCGGCAACCCAGGATTTACAGTGCATACCTTGAGAACTACATGGCTCTGGTCTGGCCAAGTATCATGAATTGTTCTAGTTTGCGAGCAGCTTACCGAAAGGGCAAGAGGGGTGTTCCTGGTGGACTCCAGCGCAACTGAATCCTTAGCGGTTGCTACTTATTAGAACTAACTTGCGAAAGGCTACGTTGTGAACCCTGCCGTACACCTCGGAAGTGTAAAATGCGCTGGCATATGGGTATCACTGCTCAATGGGTAAAGATGTGCAACCTCTGCAGAGTGTTCAAAACTGATATATCAGCCGTGCTCCCGGTTATGAGCGACCTGGATCCTTTTTGATTTAGATGGTTCTTGGTTGGTTTGGGTTATCATGGAATCTGATGATATCTTTAATCATTTCACATATGGGAGCCTATGCATAATCTGGCAACTAAGGTTTAATAATAAAATATGACCAACTAAAAATGCTTACCGCAGTCTAACCGTGTCAAGCCTTTGAGCCTGCATCCCCTCTAAGTTATGCTTGCTAAGCGGTAGTAGCTTACGCTTGTTTTACTTTCTATATCTTTGGCAAAATCCCGGATGGGTACCAGATGGAGGATTTCATGAGAAGTTTCCAAGAGATGATAGGCTTGTGATCAACCAGTTGACGTTTCCTGTGGAGTTGAAGGCTTCACCAGAAGAGTAGATCTATAGTGTGTTTGGTGATGTAAGACCATGTCTTTTGTAATATATGTTTTTACGCTATGTAATAAAGGCATTGTCTTTGATATTACCCCTTCATTTGTAGCTATATGTGTGAATTGTCTTCCTGGGCACACATATGGTATGTATCTGGTTTTGTTCTTAAAACCGGGTGTTACAAAGTGGTATCAGAGCTATGTCGACTGTAGGACGCAAGCCTAGTTAGAGAATGGTCGTCTTAAGGTTTACAACTTGCTATGAAATCCTTGTTTCATAAAACCTTGCTATATTTCTCCTACCCTGATGATTTATCTCCTCCTTGTGGCTATTTTAAAGATCTTGTTCTTACCCTCACACCTTGACTTGGCATTTCTTTTGACCTATCCCTCATCTCATTCTCGCGTAACATCAAGTTAGAGTCTTAGAGTTGAACCCATGGTATAACAAGAACGTTAGTTTCGTGAGTAAAGTTATTGAGTCCTAATGCTTGATTTGTGATCCTTTCATGTGTGAATGATTGTCTTGATGCTTATGCATGATTTGGATCTTTGTAATGATTGTTGTGACTTGTGGTGTATCCCCACATTTCACTTAGATATAAGGTTTAGGCATAGGATCTAGTGCTAGGATAGTTGGGTTGGTTTTTCTCTTCTTTTCTGAGCAGTCTGAGATCATCAAGCTATATCTTCAAGTAAGAACGTCCAAAAATAATGAAAATTTTATGGATGAAAGTAGACTTCTGTATCTTTCGTTTGCCACTGGAATCACCTCCAAATCTGTTATGGTTTGAGAGTTATGACTCTCACAAGTTGAAGTTTCTACGCTGTCTGGAAGTCTGAACAGTTTCGGTTGTGGTCAGTTTTCGACTGAGTTAACTTCAGAATCTGGGAAAGTGCTCTAAATAGAAGTTGTAGACAATTTCATAAGCTTTCCAACCATATAAGATCCATCTTCATATGATTTATAGATCTCGAGATATGACTGTTTTACTGAGCTGCTGTTGTTAGTTCTCGTTCAGAAATTTCAGAATTGACTGTTTAGTTACATAAATGATTTTCGGAACATGGTTCTCAACCAATGCATGTGTTACATGTTGCAACCAGATGGTTTCTACTAGAAGAAGTGCTGCACGTGATGCAATAAGGAATGACACCAATGCTAACTTACCATCACCAAACCCTTCAACTATAGAGCAAGCTTTGACGATGCAGACTCAACTATTGCAAGCTATGGTCCATACTATGGTGAATAACCAACATCAAGCACCACCTATTGATAAGCGTGGTGAATTTATGATGGGACATCCTCCAACCTTCTCTCATGCCAGTGATCCACTGGAAGCAGATGATTGGCTTAGAGCTGTGGAGCGACAACTTGACATAGCCCAATGTGATGATCATGAGAAAAGTGCTATATGCTTCAGGACAACTTCAAGGAGCAGCCTTAGACTGGTGGGAGTCATTCGAGTATGCACATCCCAATGATGCTCCTGCTATCACTTGGCAAGAATTCAAGGAGAATTTTAGATCTTATCATGTACCTGCAGGACTGGTAGAGCTTAAGCAAGACGAGTTTCTCAGTCTGAAGCAAGGATCTATGTCAGTATGTGAATATCGAGATAGGTTCACTCAGTTGTCACGTTATGCTCCGAAGGAAGTGGATAGTGATACTAAGAAAGCATGAACTGAACTATCCCACACATGATTTGGAGTTAGCAGCTGTGGTTGATGCATTGAAGATTTGGAGACATTACCTTATTGGGCATAAGTGTGACATTTATACAGATCATAAGAGTTTAAAATACATCTTTACTCAGTCTGATCTGAACTTGAGACAACGTCGTTGGTTAGAGTTAATCAAGGATTATGATTTGGAAGTACACTATCATCCCGGTAAGGCAAATGTGGTAGCTGATGCCCTAAGTCGAAGAAGCTATGTTAATGAAGCTCTAGTGACACAGTTACCCAAGGAGCTTTGTGAAGAGTTTAAGCAACTTAACTTGGGAATAGTCGCTAATACTATGGAATTGGTAGTGCAGCCAACGCTTGAACAAGAGATTCGCAAAGGTCAGTTAGAAGATGAAAAGATCAAGGAGATAGCTAAGCTTATCACGATTGGCAAAGCACCTGGTTTCCGAATGGATGATCAAGGAACAGTGTGGTTTGGGAAAAGAATATGTGTGCCAAATATAAAGTCTTTTCGACAGATGATTCTAAGAGAAGCTCATGATTCAGCATACTCTATTCATCCAGGTAGTACTAAGATGTATTTGGATCTCAAAGAGAAGTACTGGTGGTACGGTTTGAAAAGAGATGTGGCAGAGTATGTAGCGATATGTGACACATGCCAGCGAGTGAAAGCAGAACATCAGAGACCAGCAGGTTTACTCCAACCTATGAAGATACCCGAGTGGAAATGGGAAGAAGTTGGTATGGATTTTATTGTTGGTCTACCACGAACTCAGAGTGGTTATGACTCGATCTGGGTAGTAGTAGATCGGTTGACTAAGGTTGCTCACTTCATACTGGTCAAGACTACATACGCCGGTGCAAAGTTGGCAGAATTGTACATGCAACGGATAGTGTGTCTGCATGGAGTTCCTAAGAAGATCGTGTCTGATAGAGGAACACAGTTTACATCACACTTTTGGAAGAAACTGCATGAATCTATGGATACTAAGTTGAACTTTAGCTCTGCTTATCATCCACAGACTGATGGACAGACAGAGAGGACAAATCAGATCTTAGAAGATATGTTGAGAGCTTGTGCTTTGCAGTATGGCACCAGTTGGGATAAGAGTTTGCATTATGCGGAATTCTCTTACAACAATAGCTACCAGAAGAGTCTCAAGATGGCACCGTTTGAGGCACTATATGGAAGGAAATGTCGAACTCCTTTGTTCTGGAACCAGACGGGTGAAAGTCAAGTGTTCGGACCAAAGATCCTTAGAGATGCTGAAAAGCAAGTGCAGATTATCAGAGAAAATTTAAAAGTGGCACAGTCAAGGCAAAAGAGTTATGCTAACACTCGAAGAAGAGAGTTGGTATTTGCACCCGGAGATTATGTCTATCTCAAAGTGTCACCGATGAAAGGTATAAAGCGGTTTAATGTAAAAGGCAAGTTAGCCCCTCGCTACATTGGTCCGTTCAAGATTCTAGAACGAAAAGGAGAAGTGGCTTATCAGTTGGAATTGCCAGAGAGCTTGTCTGGTGTACATGATGTTTTCCATGTGTCTCAGTTGAAGAAGTGTCTACGTGTGCCAGAGGAACAAATACCTTTGGAAGAGCTCGGTGTGAAAGAAGATCTTACTTATAAAGAGTATCCCATCAAGATTTTGGAAATAGCAGAAAGAGTTACTAGAAGTAAAGTGATCAAGATGTGCAAGGTTCAATGGAATAGATGTTCAGAGGATGAAGCTACATGGGAAAGAGAAGAAGATCTGAAAGCAGAGTATCCGCTACTCTTCGAGGCATCATCTTCCGAATCTCGAGGACGAGATTCATCGTAAGGGGGGTAGGTTTGTAACACCCTAAAATTTTGCTTTTCTTTAAATAGAGTTAAATTGGTTTAATTATGATTTTGTGCACATTTAAAACATAGAGAAAATAATTATTGTTTTATAAATAAAATTAATCTTAGAGGTAGAAATATGTTTGTGCATTCATGCTGATGCATTTGAGTTTTTGAGCTGAGTGGTTTCGACCAAAATTCAAAATTGATTTGAAAACATTTGAAAAGTGCTTTGAAAAAGTTTTAGATAAAAGCAAAAGCTTTTCTTTAACCCTCTCCCCTCTCCTTCTTGTTTCGGCCCAGTCCAGCCAGCCCTCTCCCACTCCTTCCCCCTCCCGCGTGGGCCGACCCACTCTGCGGCCCAGCTACTTCACCCGCAGAAGCCTGACTCGGTTTCTCCTCTTCTCCCCTTCGCAAGCCCAGTTCACCGGCCCAGCCGTATGGGCGAAGCCCCTGCGTACCTCCCATCCCTTCCTCTGTTTCACTGACGCCATGACCCCACTCCTCGTGTCGCTGACTAGCGGGCCCATCTCGTCAGTCGTCTTCCTCCTGGAATCAGAGCCCAGGCGGACTCTGCTCCAAATCGGGAGTGGCCATCGCACCGATTCAACCCCGGTTGGCATGCCCGACGCGCCTTCGCCTTTATATAAGATGGTTCTGAGTTCGCACTGCCCCATCTAAACCCTAAAACGCTGGACACCACTCTGCTAGAGCTCCAATCGCCGCCGCAGTTCCTAGAACCCTAGAATGCCGCCGCCGCGTCGATTCCTCCTTCCCGCTCCTTCTCCATCAAATAGACTCGGCCCTCAAGCTTCTCTGGAAGGTAAGGAAAACCCCGGTGTCGTTCACGTGCCCTCTCTCTCGCTGTATAGCACGGACGACCTCACCGGAGTAACTCCGGTCATACCGAGCCGCCAAACCGAGTGCCCAAGAGGCTCTGGCCTATCCTCGACGCCACCACCACCCTAGGTGGATTCCTCTTGAAGTTCCGCATCGATTTGTGTTTTCCCAATGCAAACAGAGGCCGAAAACCCCTTTTCCGGTGAACTCCGGCGAGTTCTGCACCGCCGGCCATGGCCGACCTCCGTGTTTCCTTTCGGAGCCGGCGAACAGCCCTCTGTCTCTCTCCCCATCTAATCTCATTCATCCATCTCGAATCCGATGGCTCAGATTCATCCATACCTCTTCGCGTGGCAAAGTTTCAAAAGAGCCCTTACAATTTTTCAGGCATCAACCCGCACTCCCCTCATCACTATTCACTGTGTCCTTGAAAACTTTCTTTCAGACCCCTGTGCTTTCTCCTAAACGAGGCGCAGTCCACCAGATTTCTTATTTTCGTTTTATTTATTTAAATCTGCAAAATCAAGTTGAGTTAATTACAGTTTTGCCACTGATTTGAAAAGCTTATATCTTCTCCGTTTTAACTCCAAATCGATTCGTTCAACTTGCGTTAGATTCGTTTCGAAAAGATCTTTCTAACCATATAACTTTCAATACTGTTTTGTGTAATTAAAATTTGAGTTAAATCTAATCTAGTAATTAGAGTTTTGAAACTTGTTTAATTCATAACTTCTCCGTTATAGCTCCGTTTTGAGTGATCTTCGCGTCTGCGTGTTCATAGTAAAGCGTAGATCAGTTTTTAAAACCTTTTTATTTCTTTTTATTATGATTGGTGTACTGTTCTAATTAATCTATGTTTGCTATGCATGTATGTATGGATGTCTGTGTGGTGTTGTCTGATCCGAGCAGCAGTTGTTCGTTGGTGCTCGAAGCATCTTCTGAAGTTCGGGATCAACGTCAGTGCTCGAGTTAAGGCAAGTATAACAAGAGGCTCCTTGTTCCCTATTCAATAAATGCAATCTCAATCATATGCATGTGTCCAATGAATCGCCTGAATTTACTTCCTTGTTATTGTATACCCTGATCCCTTGTTACCTATGGTTATTGCATGTGGCTAGTAATGCTTAGTTCGCTCAACTATAAACAAGGATGTGAAATATTGATTAATGATATACGCAATTGATGTTTAAAAGATGCTTTTTAGCAACATGGAATTATGGGCTAGAGCATTGGGTTATGGTGCTCTAGTTTCCTATAGGACTTGTCATTAAGCGGCAACCCAGGATTTACAGTGCATACCTTGAGAACTACATGGCTCTGGTCTGGCCAAGTATCATGAATTGTTCTAGTTTGCGAGCAGCTTACCGAAAGGGCAAGAGGGGTGTTCCTGGTGGACTCCAGCGCAACTGAATCCTTAGCGGTTGCTACTTATTAGAACTAACTTGCGAAAGGCTACGTTGTGAACCCTGCCGTACACCTCGGAAGTGTAAAATGCGCTGGCATATGGGTATCACTGCTCAATGGGTAAAGATGTGCAACCTCTGCAGAGTGTTCAAAACTGATATATCAGCCGTGCTCCCGGTTATGAGCGACCTGGATCCTTTTTGATTTAGATGGTTCTTGGTTGGTTTGGGTTATCATGGAATCTGATGATATCTTTAATCATTTCACATATGGGAGCCTATGCATAATCTGGCAACTAAGGTTTAATAATAAAATATGACCAACTAAAAATGCTTACCGCAGTCTAACCGTGTCAAGCCTTTGAGCCTGCATCCCCTCTAAGTTATGCTTGCTAAGCGGTAGTAGCTTACGCTTGTTTTACTTTCTATATCTTTGGCAAAATCCCGGATGGGTACCAGATGGAGGATTTCATGAGAAGTTTCCAAGAGATGATTGGCTTGTGATCAACTAGTTGACGTTTCCTGTGGAGTTGAAGGCTTCACCAGAAGAGTAGATCTATAGTGTGTTTGGTGATGTAAGACCATGTCTTTTGTAATATATGTTTTTACGCTATGTAATAAAGGCATTGTCTTTGATATTACCCCTTCATTTGTAGCTATATGTGTGAATTGTCTTCCTGGGCACACATATGGTATGTATCTGGTTTTGTTCTTAAAACCGGGTGTTACAAAGGTCCTCGACCCGAGCAACACCGTGCCCCGCAAGTCTTCACTTGTCGCTGTCCCAGGCTGCCAGCCACCACAGCTGATCCTCAGGCACTCTGGTCCCTCAGTCCAAGCCTCACGTCCGCCCTTCACCGCTCGGTTCATCGGCATGGCACGTCCGCCGCACGGCACGCCCATCCTTCACCGCACCCGGTCCGTCGGCACGACCCGTCTCAACTTGACCTTCACCTTGCCCTCGATCACTGTCTCCGTGCTCGACACCTGCACAACACAAGCCAAAGACCCTGCGATCAAACCCGTTGACAATCACTCATCACTCAGAGACTCGGCATACACCCATGTATCCGCAACCCGCACCTGCTCCGTTAAGTGATTGACGCGTTCAAAATGACTGAGGTGTGCCTTCGTCGGGTCCTAATCGACACAGACGGGAGACTACTAGCACACAGAACCCATGTCCTGCTGCTCCTACATCCCGCCCGGTCTCAGATTAATTATCACATGGTTATCTCCATGATAGCACGAGGCTAGTCATGATCAGTACCCACCTATATGCGGGAGACAGGAAATCACCCGACTTTTACCGGTCTAAGCAGGGCTAAGCATAAACGAGCCTAGACTTAACAGGGATATCAAGATAATAATTGCAGGTGGACAAGGATAAATAAGTAATGCATCAACGGTATCACTCAACTCCTATAACCTAATGCATCAAACATATCAGGTTAATTTCGTAATTCATTTGCAAACCATAGGAGTGGGATGCTCCGGGGCTTGCCTCTTTCGAAGTCGGAGGGTCGATGGTCGCGGCACTCAGGCAGGTCCTCGACGTCTCCTTCTTCGGTCCTCTCGTCCTGGGTCTCCTGCAGACACGACTCCTCCGGTGGCGGGTTCTGGGCTTCCACTACCGACCCTGTATGATGCATAACACATATAAATAAAATGAATGCACATGGGATGCATTGGTGATGCAACATAGAACAAGATAACTTAGGAGATAAGCACATGTCATCTACTTCATTTTCTTCAACAAGGTAGTCAACATCATCCAATTATTACTTAACCATTTGCTACCATTTAATCATTTTGCTTATCCTAGAACAGCAACCCTCAGTTAACATCTTCAGAAAAATCTACAGAAATTACTGGAAGTTGACAGCATGCAATCTAGTCCCCTGTCCAATTTCACCCCATTTGGACTTAAACTCTATCCTCTATGAAAAAGACAAATACTACCATGAAAAGGTGCTTTGAATTACACAACTTAACAAAAATGTCAAACAACAGATTTCCCATTTTTCCACTAAACTTCTTAGCACAAGAGCAGTGTATAAAAATTCTCATGCTCATAACTTTCATATTTTAATTACTACAATTTAAACAAGAAAACATCATTTAATCACTTTAATTGCTACTGCCAAAATATTCCTCAGAACAACATCATATTATATTTTTCCTAGAAACTATTCATCAATACTAACCTAACAAAACAAGAATCACATTTTTCTGAGCAATACACAGTTTATTATGCATTTAACAAGATTTCAGCCTAAACATAATTTAAATATAACTACACATAAATTTCTCACAAACTAGACATATTATATTTTTCATGCATAGAACTCATTACAACAAACTTAACAAAACTTATTTCACCTTTTTAGCATTTACAGAACTCAAGATATGAATTAAACAAACCACATAAGCATTTCTAAAAACTATTTAAACAAAACCCTGAAAAACTCTTTAGCTTAAACTGCTACGCGCACCCAAACTACTGCACCCAGGTCACTGAAAACCGGGACCCGAGCGACTGACTGGCGGGACCCTGGGTCAAACCGACCCCACCTGTCATCTTCACCGAAGAGGGGAAGGTTTGACCGCGGCGAAGCTCGCCGGCGGCGACCTCCCCGGCGAAACCACCACCACCATTCTACTCCTCTCCTCCTTCTGCACCCGATGGCACCACTATCTGGCCCAGCGCATGCACGGATCGAGCTCGCCATCGCCAATGGCGGACACGGCGACGCGGCCTCGCCACGCCGGCCGGCTCCGACCACGACGAGCCAAACCGACCCCCGAGACCAACTCCTCCGACCTCCAGAGACCTAGCGCAAGGCTTGGAAGCCAGGGTTTCCACCCTGAGCACCCGCGGCCACGACCATGCCATCCCCGGCGACCATGGCGAGCGGCGGACGACGGCGTACCGTGGTCACGAAACCCTAATCGACCAAACCGTCACCCTCTACCTCTTCCACGAACCTCACTGACCCTCAAACTTGAGCTAGAGCGGAAGGATTTGCACGGAGGGAGGGCCGACCACGGCGGACCGAGCTTGGCGGTCATGGCGGCCATGGCAGGAACTCACCCCGCGGCTTACCTAGGCGTTCTCAGCGAGCGCTAGCTAGAGCAGGCGATGCGGGAGGTGAAGGCGAGGCTAGCTGGGTGGTTGGGTCGACGGTGAACGGCGGCAGCGCTCGGTGCTTTCCCCCCCTTTCCGCCCGAGCAACGGCGAGAGCAAGGAGGAGACAGAACGGAGGGAGTGGGCGGCTTCGGTCAGTGCGGGGGCGAGCTGGCGACTTGAGCTCGCCACGCCGCGCGCGAGCGCTGGCTCGGCCGGCCGCGGCACGCCACGCGGCGGCCAAGTTCTGGCGCGGTCGGCCATGACCACGGCATCGATTCAAACTGAATCGACCGATTCAGTCGCTGATGGCCGACTGACGGCCGGATTTTGGACGCGTTTAACTTGCTAACCACTCGATGAAACAACACACCGATTGTTCCTTAGGTTAGAGCTACATGCCGACTACAACTTTGGTTACAAGTTCCAGCTTTGGTTCGGCCTGGATTGCTCTCAAGAATTCTCCAAAGATCACCAGGTGAAACTGTTTCGGCAGTTAGGACTTAGAAGAATTTTCTAAGTCAAATCTCCCCCATTTCTGCCTTGTGGGTCCTAAAACACCTTGTTAAACCCATTTTCATGAGTTGGCCCTTAAACACTTTTTGTTCTACTCTAAAATCTACACACTTTTGGTTAAGGGCCCACAACCATGCAAAGCATCTATCAAGGAGGTCTTAGTTAGTCAAACAAAAGGGCTCCTAGGGCTCTATTAAGGCAACTAGGGTTAGGGACTTGGTTAGCCATAATGACCAACACAAACCTAGCTTCATTTTGACCCCTCAACAAGGTTCAACTACTTAGGAGACTCAAACACTCCAAAACAAGCCAAACAAGCATCACACCAATCACCACAGTAACTACCATCACATGAAATAACACTTTAAAGAAAGAATGCAACATGTGATGATGATGCTTATGCTCATGAGATATCAAGTTATGCATTTAGGGTTGCTTAACACCAGGGGTGTTATAGGCAGGACATTTCCTCTGCGTGTAACCAGCTTCTTCTACTTTTAAGGTTGTTAGCAATTTTCTCAAAAAGCTCAACATCCTCAGGCTCCATCGCATGAACCGCATCCCCACCATCGGCCATGTCTTGCACTAAATCGTCCATGGTGAGGTAATAATCAAGAATAATATCACTGGTAGCTGGCGGTTCATGGTCTCCTCCATCGTGGTTTGCATTCGCCATCATCGTCATTGACAAGCTATCTCCAGATACAGTGATACTAACATTTGTTTTGCCATGAAACCTCCAGACTGTGTAATCTGGAACAAAACCATACCTGATCAAATAAGACTGCACAACACTGTCTTCATGCAACAGAAGGTTCTTGCATTTTGAACACAGATAGATGATACATCGTCCTTGTGGATTCACACTTTGACTGTGTTTCTGAGCAGTGACAATAAACTTTTTAACATGGCCTATGTATGAAAAATCTAATCTTGATGACCGGTACATCCACTCGGACCTCTCCATTATGCAAGCAAAACCTATAGCAAAAGACATACAAAAAGCAGATTAAAGAAAATTAATTATAGATCTAGATCTAGATCTAGAGAGCACCCAAATCTAAGAAGACAAGAGCAAATTAAAAGAGAGGTTTAGAGTGAAACATATAATCACCTGCGGTCAACAACTTGACACAATTAAACTGTAAAACTTCCCCCACCAAAAAATAGATATTTTTGAGGGTTTGGGACCTCAAAACCTGTCAACAATGGTGGAGAAGTCGTGAGGAAGGGGAAGGTGGGGAGGTGGCGCTGTGCATTTGTAGCCATAGAATAACTGAGGCGGGCAAATAACAAAAGCGCGCCTCGGTTAACACCCATTAACCGAGGCGGGCGATATAAAGGAACCGCCTCGGTTAATATATTAACCGAGGCGGGGAACTTAAAGCAACCGCCTCAGTTAATTGGTGTTAACTGAGGCGGTTCACTTCCATTGCCCGCCTCGGTTAATATATTAACCAAGGCGGTCCAAGGAGCCCGCCTTGGTTAAATATTAACCGAGGCGGGAACCCTTTGCCCGCCTCGGACGTCTACAGGGTGGTGTCTTCGTTAATCAAACGTGTAGTAGTGACTCTACCCCCGGTACTAATGCCAAGAAATGTGGGTAGACATCTCAAGCATCACTCAAACGTTAGGCTGTCACCACTAGCAGCAACACTAGGGATGTGATTGTATTTATAGCATGACACTTTGATAAGATATGAAATAAAGGTTATCCGCAAGCGCACATATAAAATACACCCTGTAAGGAAAATGGACCTCGGCCCATTTAACTTTGGATTTTGGTGTTTGCAAGATGCCTACAAAAGTATGCTTGTTAAAATGGAAATCATGTGCAAACATCGTGATGAGCTAACAAAAAAGTTGCCAATCTTGGAACCATCAGAGCAAACCCCACCGAGGCACCTAAAATTGAAAAATCAATCTTTGATATGCCTAAAAAGGATGCCTCTACTTTTTGCTTTGATTTACATGATTTAGACTCACCCATGTGCAATCAAGCTTGTGTTGAGAATGTCATTGTAGAAACATGTACACAAGAAGTTGCAATGGAGAATGAGCTACTAAAGCAAGAAGTGGCTCACCTCACCAAGGACTTGACTCAAGCAAAAGGCAAGACAAAGCAAACCCGAACTCATCAAGATAACACCATCAAGGAAGTGAAGAAGCTTGATGAGGAGCAAACTGTGGTTTGTTATGTTTGCCACAAGGAAGGCCACAAGTCCTATGAGTGCAAGGTGAAGCATGGGGGAGAAAAGAAGTAAGAGAAAAACAAAAAGCAAACAAGCAAGCTCTCCAACACCTACACCAACAAGGTGAACAAAAAGGCCTTAACACCTTACCTTTTGAAGAAGAATAAGAATGACAAGGTGGTGGCCATCATGGTGAACAAGCAAGCCAACAATGGGGCCAAACGCATTTGGGTGCCTAAGGATATTATCTCCACCATGAAGAGCACCAAAAAGGTTAGGGTCCCGAAAGGGAAATGAGTAGTCAAGTGAACTACGGGGAATTTGGAGACTTGGCAAAAATTGGGTGCATATCATGGGATGCATCACATTGGATCATGTCATTGCCAAGTATGTTAGTGGCCACTATGGACCCCAATTCCCCTACCCATGTGAGGTAAATAGATTTAATATCTTGCTATTTATTTTTAGAATCTAGTTCCTCTCATTGCCTAGGATTGCATTTGCATGTTTAAATCCTTTGTCATGCACACACTAGGCTTATCATATGGTAGTTTTGCTCGGTATCACTCTTATCCTTGGAGCAAACCTACATGGTTTATATTTTTCTTAGGAGCACGACACATAGCTTCTTTTACTTGTATTTATATTATATGTGCCAAAGTCCAAATAGTAGATAAACTACCCCGATTACCATCTTCAATTGGTGTCACGTTTCTTGTGATGTCAACTTGCAAAATGGTAGTTTGACCTTACAAGTCAATGTGCATGTCTCCCACAAGTATTTCAAACTTGTATGCACACTTTTAGGGGGAGTTTACTCTACAATTTGGAAGCTTTGAGACTAACACTACTTTCAAGTTTATCATGTGTGTAGTAGTGTCATTGCAAGGAAAATGGAGTCCTCGGAGACAAGCATCATGTGTGGCGATAATCCAATTGGTATCTACATGTGGTATTCCTAACTGATATCATTATGTCGATTTCAATTTGAAACTCTTATATGCTTTCTCCATGCATTATATAAATTAAACTCCTTTGTGCATTAATTTGTCACTTATGCATATGCTTTGCCATACACCATATGTATGCATACACTTAGGGGGAGTTTAGTTTATATAATGTGAGAGTCAAGTTTTGTGATCAATTTAACTCCACATAAAAAGGAACACAAAATTTGACCCTCCCTTGTGCCACTAATGTCTTCCTTTTCGGTGTTTGATTCCAACGGGGGAGAATTTGAAGGACCAAAAGCAAGCCCAACTCAAAATAAATAACCAAAACCAAAATTCAAAATTTTTGTGGGTAGTTTCCTATTTTGGGAATGGTCCTAGAAAGGTAGGAAGTGGATTATGGAGTTAGGGGGAGACTTAAATCCATAATGCCACAAATGGACTCTATCGCAAGGGCAAGATAAGTTATAAAAGTCTTTTCTTTTTGGTATCTTTTAGTATCATATGATCTTGTCTTTGCATTGCATCCTAGCAAGTAGATTGCATTTTAATTTATGTATCTATTATTTGCTTGCTTTGTTCATGTTGTCATCAATCACCAAATAGGGGGAGATTGTAAGGAAAATGGACCTCGGCCCATTTAACTTTGGATTTTGGTGTTTGACGATCAACATAACCAAATTGGACTAATGTGTTTGCAAGTGTTTGTTTTGTAGTCCAATATGATGCGCACATGACTTGAACAAATGTAATATGGTGATCAAATGATCAACACCTCAAGCAAGACCCTACAATATGTATTGGAGGCTTACAAAGATCAAGCAAAGTCCAAGACACAAGAAATAGAGGGCCGGACGCAAACAAAGTTTAGCCGCTCAAACCGAGACAAGAGCTGATTGAATTGGAACTGTCTCATGATTTTGGATTTGCTCAAACTGAGATGGCATTAACATAAAGCTGTAGAGCATTCCATTAGCTTTCCAAAAAGTTCAAGATCATTGAAATTGGAGTTCGGAGCTAAGAGTTATGCCCTCTCAAGTCGAGACAAGAGCTGATTGGATTGGAACTGTCTCATGATTTTGGAATTGCTCAAACTGACATGGCACTAGAATAAAGTTGTAGAGCATTTCATTAGCTTTCCGAAAAGTCCAAGATCATCAAAATTGGAGTTTAGAGCTAAAAGTTATGCCCAAAATATGAAAGTCTGTCTCACTGGAAATGGAGCAACGGACGCTCCGATGCACAGCAACGGACGCGCGTCCGATGCCCCCCGAAATCAGCTCAGAATGAACAGTGTTATGGTAGGGTCCGATGCTAGCGTCCGATGCCTTACTGTAGCGTCCGATGCCCCCGAAAAGTAGGTCTAACGGCTAGTTTTTCAACGGCTACTCATCATATGAGCATAGGACGCGTCCGATGCCATCACTGTAGCGTTTGATGCTCTACAGAAAGTTGTTTTCCGCCCCCCCAACGGCTATATTTGATTGGGGGCCTTTATATACCACCTCTAACCGGTCAAATGAGGTGTGGAGGAGTGAGGAAACATACCAAGGGTATTGCTACACCATATTAGTGCCTCCATATGCATAGTGCTTAGTGTTTCACATGGTGATTAGTGTAGGTGCTTTGTGAAGTGCTTAGGCTAGTTAGACCACCGCTCATGCGCTTGCTCTAGGTTTAGGCCTAGTGTTTAGTGAGGTTTGCATACCTCTTGCTACTCGGTGCTTGTGTGCACCATTGTTGTACATCGGAGGGGCTTGTGGTCTTGCGAGACCACACCAACTGCATTTGTGGTGTGGCCGCCACCGTGTACCGAAGGGAACAAGGCCCGCGGCGGTTCGGCTGGAAGCTTAATAGTGGAGATGGCGGGGAGCATCCGGGAGAGGCCATGCCTTGCGAGGCTTAGCCGGAGACCCACTTGCGCGTGGGGAAGGCCCGGGGCTATCCACGGAGTTACCCGACCGGGAGCTTGGCCCTTGCGAGGGATTCCTTGCGAGGGGCTCCAACGAGGACTAGGGGGAAGATTGCGCGCTTCTCGATACCTCAGTAAAAATACCAGCGTCGTCGATGGGAGTTTGCATCTCTACGTCACTCTTTAGCTTCCGCATTTACATTGCTACCTTTGTTGTATGCTTTACCTTTCCTAGCTTAGTTGATAGGCTAGTTGATAGGTTTGGAACATAGGTTGCATAACTCTTTTGCGGTAGAGATAGCAACACACCTAGCAAATCCTTAGTTGCACATAAGATAGCTTTCTTTCTTGCATAAGTTTTGACTAGGTGATAATTAGAGGCCATAGTTTAGAATAGAAGTTTTTAGTTGCCTAATAAACCCCCCCTCTTAGGCGTCACGGTCCTTTCACACCCGTTGTAGCATTTCACCCAGGAATGTTCCAGGTATCGTTATTTGTAATTCTACCATCGGGAACTTAACAGGGTTTAAGAATAAGAATGATATGGCTTTAGAATTGCAAACATATATAATTAGACATGAATCTAATTACTCACCTCTAGTCTAATACAAGGGTAAGGCAAAAGGATAATGATAATGATAATTAAGGTAACTAACAGAGACTAGCTGGGAATTCATAATTAGAGAGAGAGACTCATATCATCAAGCAGAACTGAGAACTAATCGATACGTTAAGAGATTAGAGTCCTAAGTTATATTACTTCTATTAAGTCTAAGTTAGTCATAGCATATGATATCATCTATAGCATAATTAATCATCCACCCATACATAAGGAACATTACGAAAGAAGTTCATATCCAGAGTAATTCCTTCAATGTAACCAGGTTCTACATGTCCTAGACTTGGGGAGTGGACTACAAAGGACTCAACGAGGCTATAATAGTCACCCTCGTGATCTACCACTTGCTGGCCCGGAGAATAGGGTGCATTCGTAGGTAAACATAATCTAAGCACCATGCCTACATTATATCAACCACTTAATCCAATCCGGAATCGAACTAAGCGCTTTACGAACATATATATGAACTTACTATCAATTAGAACTATATCAAGCATACAACTTGAATAAACTAAGAAAGAAATAAAGAGAAACATAATGATAATTGAAATAGCACAAAGTTGAATACAAGAATTACCAGAACTCTTGATGACGATCTGGAATCCTGAGCCGCGCTCAACTCTACTTGTTTTTATCTGATTCTAATTCTAATCTCGAAGTAGAGCTCTAATCTAATCTCTAATCTTTGAATCCCTAACTATGTATCTCTAATTGCCTGATGAAGATAGATCTGATCAATATTATTATGTGGATTCCTTCAGGGAGGGGGGTCTGGGGCTGCTTATATAGCCTGATGGGATGAACTGCGACCTTCGGATCAAACAGACCTTGATCAAGGGCTTAGATGCGTCGAGGAGGTCGATTAGGTCATGCTCAACGAAGATGGGCCGAGGGGGGCCCTAGCCCAGGCCGGTCGGCCCCACCTGGCAGCCCCCAGGTGGTTGCTTCGTTGTCACGTCTTCTGGAACCTTCCTTGTTGCCCTAATGCGCCTTTTCATCCGTTTACACGATTTGTCTTGTTGGAGATGGATTCAATCTCTTTCCGTCTTCTGTATAACTCCCTAGAAAACAGTAATTCACCAACACTGTTGAATCTATCAGTTTAGTCCCTGTATTGTGTTGCTTGGTGATCACTCCAGGTTGTTCTAGAAGCTTCCATGTCGTAGCCAATAAGGACTCTCTCGTCGGGACTCCAAATGTAGCAAACCATATGTCCGTTTCGATCGTCTCGACGAGCTCTTTGCAATGGTATAATGCAATTCATCTCTTGAGATACTTTTATGTAGTGACTCGTGGGACTTGTTAGAATCAAACCCTACAACTATGCATTGTCACATGTTTATCATTGTTTTATGCACTAGTTGATGGTATAATGTTGACTGTAAGGACCGTCAACAATCCCGTGGTTCATTTCACCACAAAGGTTAACCTACTCGACGTTGTTGAGGTATGCCACAAAGGCTCAAGCTTACCACTTAGGTTTGCTCTTTCCTCGTTCTCAAGTCAAGAGAGCGAACTCTTGAGGTGAGGAGTGATTTCTTAGCTGCAAGAAGGTGGTTACAAACCTCCCTAGGCTGCCACACAAGTTGGCAAGCTCAAGGGCGACGCCTAGCGGGCTAGGAGCAAGCTCCAAGAGTAACAAATCCTAGAACCACCGGCCAAACGTGAACCAATGCTATTAAGAGTTTAGGAATCAATGGATCTGCTCTGTAATGGTGTTTTGCTGTCTTTTCTTTCAAGTTTTGCTGGTTGGAATGGGAGATGCACTTGAAAGCTTGAGGGGCAACAATGGAGAAGGGAGGGAGAGAAAGAGGAGCTTTTCAAACGGTCAGATCCCCAGCCGGAAGAAGCACTAGTGTAACTGGGCCGTTTTGGGCTTTCTAGAACGGTATATATAGTCTGTGTTCAAATGGTCCAATTATGATCAGCACTACCGATCATAAATGGTCGGCACTGCCGATCTCCCCAAATGGATCAAATCGAGATGAAACCTATGGGGTTAGAAAGGTGGCTGGAAGTATGTCATTTTGGCAAAGATTGAGCATTGGTAACACAATTTGACTATGGGTGCTAGAATCCCTCTTAATAGTACCACATTCCTGTACTCAAGAATAAAAGAATATAAACAATTAACCACTTGAGTCTTCAATGTCTTCATATGCCATTTCTTATCAATATCACTTCATAGGGGTTGCAACCAATTGCAACTGTCTTATCTCTTTGAGCAAACATCCCTTGAGCATGTGACTTGAACCATTTCTCCATATGTGAGTTCAACTTTATGGCTTCAAGTCACTTCCACTAATGATTTGATCCTCAACACAATATGACTCCTCATAGCTTGATTAGTACCTCGACTCAATGCAAGTACTCTCTTCTTCACCTTAGCCATAGTACCTCGGTCTCCTTGACCTTCTCCTTTGCTTAGTACCTCGAAGTCCTTTCCTTGCTATCTTCACCTTATGAAGCCATACTCAAGTCACATCATATTAAGTATCCATTCAAAACCACTTCTTCAATATTGTGACATTGCTTGAACTTCTTATAGATATGAGTGTTGAGATCAATCAAGCTTCACATAGAGTGTCATATATGAATCAATCATCAATATGGTCAAGCCAATTCATGGTTCCTTAAATCCTATTCATTTTGGCTTGACACCTTTAATGCTTTAATATGTATCTTCATACTTCTAGCTTGATCAAATCAATGCAAAGTGATTCTCCAAATATTTATCCATACAAGCAAACCAAAGTAGAGATGACATATATCCTATATGAGTTAAGTCCTTGTCATTTGACCTTTGCTTGGCATTTACTCACTTATGCATTCTTGATTCATTCTTCAACCTTGATCAAAGCTAGTTACTATCAAACGCTTCTTGCTCATGAAAAGCAACCCATTGTTGAGACCATTCCAAAATCATCAATCCATGTCTCACTTGTCATTTGCCAAATATGCTTGCTTTCTGATGATGTCATGATATCCCACAACATAGAAGCCATATCATCAACACTATTTGCATTGTTGTCTTTTGCTTGAACAAGATTGTTTCCATGATGTTTCAATACAACAATACACAATTTGGGCCTTCATTTCAACACTATGTGGAATACCATCAAGTTTCCTTTTCTTTTGATACACTTAGTAGACTTGTTAGACCTTTAATTATGTTGTCACTCAATTCACCAAAACCCACTAAGGGCTAGATGCACTTACAGCAGGAGTCTAAATTGCCTGGTGTATCCTGCTGGCAGACCAGTGTTCCTGGGTCTCCTAATCAATCCAGTACTTAGAACTAATGTTAACTTGATCATAACATGTATACTTAATTCGTTAACATAACCTTGTTCAGATCCATGCTCCGTAGGATATTATTTATTCTTTAATTCTTTTTTATGTCTCTATAGAAGCTCCATTTATCTTAGGCAATGTGTGTGTGTTGATCACACTATTCAAATCATCGTTTATCCTCCTGCTATGGTTAATTAATCAATTATGCACTTATTATGTTCTTGTCATGGATATATCTCAAATTCTTTCACATTTATCCTTCCCAGTGGTAAAATATAAATAATGCTACCAGGAATACTCCTGGTGAAATGCTACAACGGTAATCCCGTGCGCTTGCAGACCCTGTCTGAAACGAATCGGTTTACCAGCCCAGCCTCTTAGGCCGTCACTAAAGCCAAACGTTTTGGTATATGAAGTGCCATCGCACTTCGGCACCAATACCGGATGTGTAGCTTGAGTGGCTGCGTCTGTGGTTGACACTGATATCCTTTGGTAGCATCGCTAGGAACCAACATAGTCGGTGTATGTTGCTACGGAATGTCAACCGACATTCTTGGCACCGTGCCTGGGGATGATGGCCTACCCTAGTGATGATGCTAAGAGATGTCAGTAAGTATTTCTAGCGTGATCACTGAGGATGGACCCTAACCCTGTCCTCCGGTGGTTGCGCTAAGAAATGCCAACAACAAGCCCGTGCCCGACCTCTCACCAAGTGCCACGATGCCATCGTCTTCCTCCTGACTCGGTCGATGCCATCGCACATCACCATGTGCTCCTGCTCGTCGATGACAAGCGCCAGCCACCATAGCTGGTCCTCCCGCCTCCCGGTCCATCGGTGCAAGCCTCACGTCCGCCCTTGAACGCTCCCGGTCCATCGGCATGACCCGTCTCTACTTGACCTTCACCTCGCCATCGACCACTGTCTTCGAGCTCCACACCTGCACAACAACACAGCCAAGAGACACATGTTGCCACTAACCCTTTCCGGTGAGCCTGTTGACTGATCACTCATCACTCAGGAAGGAATCACAAGGGCACATATCAACCTTGTGTTCCCATGTTCTATCTTGTTAAAGGGGTAGATAAAAATGCCAACTTATTTAAATTGAGGAAGAATATTTTGTTACAGCCATGGCACTTATGAATTATATAGGCACTGTAGCAACTACTAATCAACAACCCTAAAACAACTTAATGTTTTCTCAGGACGAGCAAAGGTTTAGCTTGGGGGAGTTGTTGACGTTCATTAACTCAGAAATCCGACCGTCAATTACTATCAAAAATGGGGAAACTTGGCAAACCAACATCATGTTGACGCTGATTAATGCTCATAATTAACCATCAACTTTTGCATGAAATGACACTAAATGAATCACAAAGAATAGTTGTAGGGTTTGAATAACATGTTCCCCGAGTTTTGGTGCTCTCACTTGTTTTGTAGGACATCCATGTTTTTACCATATACAACTATCTCAAGTGATGAAACATAGCACACCATTGCGAAGACCTCGTTGAGACAATCGAAACAGACATATGATTTGTGTTGGGGAAGGGACCCTTGGTAGTGATGCCACGCAGGCTGGCTCAAAGACGACCTTCGCGCGACCCACGCACCTCCGCGACGTTTGTTGAGTCACTCGGGTCGCTTTCCTAACCTTCGGATAATGGTTCGACCCTCGCTGGCCTTGTGGCTCTTGCAGGCTATAGGCGTGAAGAGCACAAAGGGTGACCCTCGCGCGCTCCTGCGAGGGTACCTTCGCTGAAGACATCGAGCTCAGCGGGCGAGAAGCGAACACAAGCCTTGCGACTAACGAAGCCGAGGAGTTGACCCATGCTTTCCTGCGAAGGTGTGCGGGAGCCCAGTGGCGGCGGACAGGAGGAAGTCGAACTAGGGTTTCCGCTTTCTCTATGTTTGTACGAATTTGCCCTTCCGTTGTACCGCGTGAAAGAATCTTTCTTGTACCCTTTTGTAATTTCATCAATGCCCCCTGGTATTCCCTATAAATACCAAGTGGTGAACAGTGTATTGGCATGGTTTTTTGGGAATAGAGCCACTGCACCCCTGTTCTTGTTCTTGTTTCCCTGTACCCTCGCGTTTAGTCTTGACGACCGGCCACCTTCGCCGCTCCCCTACGCGTGAGCGGGGGTAAGGCAAGTGTGCTCCCAACAGTTTGGCGCCGTCCGTGGGGATCGAAGTTCGTAATGGCAGGAAACAGAAGAGCATCCTCAACCAGAGACAACCGCACTGCCAGAGAGGCCGCGGTGACAGTTAAACCTGTAGAAGAAAATGTGGAACCTTCGGGAGAAGAAGAAGTCACTCCAGGGACAGAGGTCCCGGGCCCTCACACTCGGCTAGTACCACAGCCGCACCCGCACACCTCCGGAGAAGGTGGAAGAGGAGATGAAGAGGAGTTAGGCCTTGAGGCCTTGGACAGGCTCCAAGCTGAGTTACAGGAGAAGAAGAGGCGCCTAGACCAGCTTGAAAGGCACAACCGATTGCATGCCATCCGACAAAAGGCGGATGAAGCGAGAGAGCAGCTTCGCCGAATGGAAGAGTCCCTCGCAGCAGCTGAGGCCGAAGCCGATGGCTGGAATGATAGGGAAGTGCCGCCACTCCAGGAGGGAAATGGAGAGCAGGTTCTGGGCAACGCTCGTCAGCCACCACCGAACTTCCACCAACTTTACCCAGAAGAGCGAGAGCCAAACCTTCGTATACAGCGAAGGGCCCAACACCACTATATGCCCTACGACCCAAGATCACCAATCTCCCAGATACTGCAAACCCAACCTAGGCCACCATGCTACAATCCACAAAATCTGCCTCGGTACGACGGGCTCACTGACCCTCGCCAATTCATAATGAGCTATGAAGCGGCAGTGGCCGCAGCAGGAGGAGACGAATCAACAATGGCAAAGTCCTTTGTAATCATACTCTGCGACATCGCCCAGACTTGGTATAGCAACCTCCGCCCCAGAACTGTGGATTCCTGGGCCAACCTCAGAGACAAGCTTTGCACAAACTTCAAGGGTATCACAGCAGCCCCATCAAATCCTGTTGACTTATTCAACTGCAAACAAGAAGAGCATGAACCTCTGCAAGATTACTGGCGAAGGTTCATCCAAATCAGAGCAAGAACTTCTGGGATATCTGATGAAGCCATTTTCCTCGCAGCCGTAAGCGGTCTGCGCCCAGGACCCTGCTCCTCGAAGTTTGCCAGGAAGCTGGCAAACACAATTGAAGAGCTACATGAGACAATGAAGAGATACTGTGAGCAGACATGGACATTGACATGGTGCTAAACCCATGTAGCTTTATGCTCCTGCGTCTCTAGATCAGCTGACGATATCTAGATCAGCTGAGCGAGGTTTACCCTTCTTTGAAACTCTGAGAAGCACTGCTCCATTCAATTGGGGACCTCGGCAGCAGAAAGCTTTCGAGGATTTGAAAAAGTATCTCAACAACTTGACATTCTTAACCAGCCTTAGCAAGGGGACTTGCTACTGCTGTATGTGGCAGCTTCGCCCCATGCAACCAGCGCGGTGTTGAGCAAAGAGGTGCATGAGAACAGCAAAGCCAGGCAGGCACCAATCTACTATGTGTCAGAAACCCTCGAGGGTCCGAAACGAAACTACTCAGAGATCGAGAAGATAGCACACGCCGTGGTCATGGCGTCGTGAAAGCTAAAGCACTATTTCTAGGCTTACGAGATCCAAGTACCCTCAGCATACCCCCTCGAAAACATATTCAAGAACAACGAGGCAGTCGGCAGAATAGCGAAATGGGCAATCGAATTGAACAGCTACACCATAACCTTCGTGGGAAGAACAACGATCAAATCGCAGGCCTTAGCAGATTTCATAGCCGAATGGACTCCAGACCCTCGCAGAGATGGAGTCGTAACAGATCCGTTTTGGACAGTGTATGTCGACGGAGCTTGGGGAGCAGCTGGAGCAGGAGCCTGCCTCGGCTATCCTAGTTTCGCCATATGGATCGAAGCTACGATACGCGAAAAGACTCAACTTCAAGTGCACAAACAATTCCGCTGAATACGAAGCTGTAATACTAGCACTCTCAAGGCTTCGAGCATTATCAGTCCGAAGGGCAGTCATTAGCACAGACTCCCAAGTCATCGCGGGTCATATTGAGAAAAATTACAAAGCAAAAGATGCAGAGCTACACAAATATTTACAATATGTCCGAAGGTTAGAATCTTTCTTCCTCGGCATAACAGTGAAAGCAATTCCGAGGTCAGAGAACAGCGAGGCAGACAGCCTGGCCAAAGCAGCAGCACAACAACTAAAGCTTCCCTCTGATGTGTTTCATGAAGCAACAACTCAATCAGCAGTCGAAGCCTCCGAAAAAATAGCTAAGCTGATCAATGCAATCCAAAGCGAAGACTGGAGAGCACCTATCATGGCCTATATCAACGAGTTGCATGAACCCGAGTCCAAGGAGGAAGAAAACAGACTAAAACAAAGAACTCGAGGATACAGAATAGTGGACAACATTTTGTTCAAAGCCTCGGTGACCTCGCCATTGCTGAAATGCGTGTCAACGGATCAAGGAAAGGATATCCTCAAGCTTATTCACGAAGGTATCTGCGGCTCACACAATGGCCCAAGGGCTCTAGTTGGAAAAGCTTTCCGTCAAGGCTTCTATTGGCCAACAACCTTACGAGATGCAGAAGATATCGTCAAACGTTGCGAGGGTTGCCAATCAACAGCAAAAACACAAAACGCCCCAGGGGCCCCAACAACGTTGATATGCCCAACATGGCCCATGCATAGATGGGCAATGGACCTCGTTGGTCCACTACCAACAGCTCCAGGAAACCTCCGCTACGCGGTGGTAGCGGTGGAATAATTCACCAAGTGGATTGAGACTAGACCGTTGGTTTCTATCACCTCTCTAGCCGTGAAGAAATTCTTCCGGCAGCAAATAATTTGTCGCTTCGGAATTCCCAAACACCTAACTGTCGACAATGGCACTCAGTTTGACAGCGAGGTCTCCATGGAATTTTGCGCACAAGTCTAAACAATCTTGTGCTTCGCCTCAGTCCGTCACCCTCAATCCCATGGCTTAGTTGAAAGAGCCAACGCAACAATTTTCCAAGCCATATCCAAAAAATTACAAGGCAGACCCAAGGGAAAGTGGGCGGAAGAGCTAACCTCGGTAACCTGGTCCCATAACACTTCGGAATGTAGAGCTACCAAATTCACACCTTTTAGGCTCCTATTTGGCGAAGAAGTCATGTTACCAGAAGAACTGAAGCATGGCTCTCTCAGAGCAACCTTCGAACCAAACGAACAAAACCAGCTGCTTGACAAAGATTTGCTCGAGGAAACGAGATGCAACGCAGTGCACAACCTGCGCAAGTATCAAGAAGAAACAAAAAAGTGGAGAGACAAAAAGGTGAGAATCAAAGAACTGAAGAAGGGTGACCTCGTCCTCATTCATAAACAATACGCCAACATGGCCGAAAAATTTCAGCCAAAATGGACGGGACCATACCTAATAGTAGACTGCAATCGTCCTGGTTCTTTTCACCTCTCTGACAGCGAAGGAAACCGCATACCTCACACCTGGAATGTTGACGACCTTCGTAAATTCTACCCATAGCGGAGCCTTAGCGAGCTCTCGCAACATGTAATTTGCCTTTAATCTCCTTTTTTCAGCACCATACTTGTAACCAAAACAAAGGAGCTGCACTCTTTTTCTTTATGAAGGGGCGTAAGGTTTTTTAACGAGGCAGTTTCCATGTCCCTAATAAAGGCATCAACCCCTGGAAAAACAAAACTCTAAAGTCTTTTTTGGTTTCCCATAAACATCGATAAAAGCAGCTCTTATTCAAGAGCACTCATAATCGATGACAACCCATGAAGATTACTTCGAAACACAAATTTTTTCGAAACAAACCTGGGAGAAGCAAACTTCACCTCCACCTAAGCCAAGGGGAGGTGCGAAGACCAAAAAAGTCGAGCACCCTCGCAAAAAATGCTAGGGGCTCGCAAAGCAAACTTCACCTCCACCTAAGACAAGGGGAGGCGTGAAGTCCAAAAAAGTCGAGCACCCTCGCAAAAAACGCCAGGGGCTCGCAAAGCAAACTTCACCTCCACCTAAGACAAGGGGAGGCGCGAAGTCCAAAAAAGTCGAGCACCCTCGCAAAAAATGCCAGGGGCTCGCAAAGCAAACATCACCTCCAACTAAAACATCTCTCTTAAGCGAAAAGCGAGCCTCGCTGAAAAGAAAAGGGGGCGTCACTGTTTTTTACCAAACATCTCTCTTAAGCGAAAAGCGAGCCTCGCTAAAAAGAAAAGGGGGCGTCGCTGTTTTTTACCAAACATCTCTCTTAAGCGAAAAGCGAGCCTCACTAAAAAGAAAAGGGGGCGTCGCTGTTTTTTACCAAACATCTCTCTTAAGCGAAAAATGAGCCTCGCTAAAAAGAAAAGGGGGCGTCACTGTTTTTTACCAAACATCTCTCTTAAGCGAAAAGCGAGCCTCGCTAAAAAGAAAAGGGGGCGTCGCTGTTTTTTACCAAACATCTCTCTTAAGCGAAAAGCGAGCCTCGCTAAAAAGAAAAGCGGACGCCACTGTTTTTTTTAAACAACATACACAAACAAATATTGCTTACACAAACAACAAACGGACCTCGCCAATAGACAACGAGGGCCAAATGTACTCTGTCGAAAAACTACAAGGATGAATCGCATCTGCACAGCTTTTTCGCTTATATACAAATCAACCTCAGTATAGCACACACTCAATACAAAAGAATAAAATTACAAGGAAGCATCACCATCTTCGATCAACATCAAATCATCCAAACCCTCGCTACCTTCCTCAAATCCTATATCCACCGGAACTATGGGTCCCCACAACAAAGGAGCCACGGGAACAATTGGCAATTCCCCGGGCAAAACCCTCGCTATATACATATATCTTTGGTCCGTATCACTAACTTCTGAAGGCTCCTCCTTCGGAATTACAAGTGAACCATCGAAACCCAGTTCAAGTTTGCTTCGTCGAAACAAAAAATCCAAAGCCGTTCTCTCATCGATATCATCATCAACAACAGCTGGCGTAGACGAAGAAGAACCAAACAAAAAACGCGTAGCTTGTCGATCATTATAATCTGCCTCGCGCCAAAAAGGACTCGACCTGCTGTTCTTCAAGTCGTACCTTCGCAACTTCGACCACCAAAAACGTTCAAAACATAGCGAAGGATGTTTAAATTTAGCCCGAGCCCAGGATTCACCAGTTATAAAGACATCTTGGTAATTTAGCGTCAGAGGCGTCACATCAAATACCTCTAACACGGTTCCATCAGGAACCTGCATTTTCACAGAGTCGAGAAAGAAACTCAGTTTCGCTGTGTCATTTCCCACCACCCATCATATTACAAAATAACCCTAGCCTGAGCTAACTCGAAGTTTCACACCTGCTCGGCATCCATACGCTCTTCTACAACAGCCTCGCCAGCCGAAACATCCAAACCCTCGCCAGTGGTAGCAGCATCGGCCATAGATTGTTCAGCAACAGACGCTTCGACCGTCGCTACCTCCTCTACAACATCCTCTTCAGCGACACGGGCCCCCTCGGCTGAGGGTACAGCTTCGACAGGTGGAACCTCCGCAGAAATGTGCGCAGATACAGCTTTGGAACAACTAGCAGCATCGCCAGTCGCAGATGGCGAAGGCATCGCATCCCTCCGAGCCTGCAAGGAAAAATAAGGAGGAAAGCTCCAAAATCAATACTAACTTTTTACTCACACAAACAAACCCAAAACTAAACTTTTTTCAATACCACAAACCGGACGAGTAGCTTCGGCAGCCTCTTCGAAGGCAAGTGCACAGCCCCCACCAGCAATCCAAAACTTGCGAAGCAAGCGCATCGCACAGTTCCGAACCTCTGCGTCATCAACCTTCATTCGGCGCACTTCATCAACTGTCGGGAAGACATGGTTAGGTTTCCTGATCTTGCGAAGGTGCTCGCAGTCCGCTTGGCGAAGTGTACCGGCCATCGCTAAAGCTCCGACATAGCCACCAAAGTCGGCAGCATTACCAACCAATGAGCTAAAGACATCAAGCTCATTACACAGCCAACCTTCGAAGGCCTCTGCATTGGCAGTGGGCAGCGGCTCCCCGGTAGAGCCACCGGCTTCGGTCAAGCAGGCATCAAGTTTGCACTTAATTTTTCCCATCCTCTCCTGCCACGTCTCTGACCGCAAAGCCAATTCCAAAGTCAGTTCTTCTATGCGGCTCTTCGCAGCAGTCAAGTCTTTATCCTTATCACGGCAAGCAGATAAAAGCTCAGCGTTACGGTTCGCGACCCCCTGCGCTGCCTCCCGGGTTTTCTCAACCTTCTCAAGAGCTCCTTTAAGCTCAATTTCTTTGTTATCTAAACTTCGCTGAAGGTCCTTGTTTTCCTTCTCAACCTCGGCCAACCGCCTCCTTAAAAAATCATCGTTAATACCAGCCCTTCGGCGCGCTGAGCGACTGAGAAGCATCAACTCAGCCAGCATGACGTCAATATCGTCGTGAAGCTCATCCAAGGGTTGGTTGACTAATCGAAACTCGGCTTTCGGCACACAAACTCGACCAAACACTCGTCCGAGAAAACGCCTTTCCTCCGGAGCGCATTGCAGATGGCACTGTCGAAGGTCCGGACTCGTGAAAAGCTCTGTAGCCGGATCCGAAACGCCAACCTTCTTGGCAAAGTAAGGAAGGCTACACTGGCTAGCTTCGCCATATGGCCTCTTACCAGGATTCTGTTTAGATTCAAGCTCACCCTTAACCTCAAAACCGTCAACCCAGATGTGTGACCCCGCGAACTCGGGCACCAGCCCTCGCGCGAGGCTTTCAGGCTCGAGCTCCCGCAACATCTCATCAATGCTTAGGGCAGCTTCAGCGTCAGCGCTCGACGAGACAATCGCTTTCCTACGGTCATCACCGATGGACACTTCTTCGTTCGAGTCGCCCTCATTACCTGAGGTGTCACTAGCCTCATCAGACGAATCATCTTCAGAATCGGCCCCCCTCTTGACTTCTTTCTCTTCCTTGTCATCGTCATCGCAAGCCCCCTCATCGTCTGAAATCTGGATCAAAGCTCCGATCCCGCCGACGTGCGGTACTTGACCACCGACCCTCGCGGCACCTCGGCCACCCGTCACCGATATGACGGCCGAGGAACTAGAAGTACTGGCAGCGCCCGACGCCACAACAACCTTCATCGCCAGTGTCTTGGTTCGGCCGCCAGCGCTGCCACGGCCCCGACCACGACCCCTCTTCGGCCGCGAGGCAAGCCCCTTCTCCTCAGCACTAGCGCGTTTCCTTTTCTTCGGCGCATCCTCACTCGAAGGTGCGGGCCAGTCAGCATACTGGATCCCATGAATGTCAAAGAGCCTGTTAACTCGACCTCCGCTACCCACCGTTCTATGGATAGCCTTAACCTCCAACGTAGAGAGTTTTCCAACGAGGTCATTTGCCCTTTGCTGAACCCGATTATAAATAGCTTCGACACCATCCTCTCGTTTCGGAAACTTCCTAAGGACATTCTCCCAAACCCTGTTCAGCTTCAACTTCGGTTTCTTCAAACCTTTACCCTCGTACTTCGGATCATCCTCAACTGGAAACCAGTTCTGTCTCTGGCGAAGGGGCCACACTTTGGCACAACAATACTCCTCAACCAAGTTGCGAGCACACAGAGAGCGCGCAACAACCCTCAAACAATCAACTGCGGCATGCGCCTTGGCGCTCATCTTAGCTTCGGCGCTCATGTCACCAAGAGGCGAAAGCTCACCACAAAGCTCGGCTACTCCGCTAAGCTTGTAATAAAACCAAAACTCTTGCCACCCACTGGTCCATTTGTTCTTCTGAGCCTGCACCGGCAATTCCACCCCAGCGCGATGGCAAAAAGTGTACACAGCAAACTGGCCAAGGCTGGTGTTACCTTCGACATCCACTATCTTGCGAGGCTGCATATGCACACGATGAGTTCGGATGAAACCCTCAACATGGGGGACAACACCCTGTGAGCGGCACGCCCAAACGTATACCGAAAGCTTCGTAAAGCATGACGGTGTGAGCTGATGAAACTTCAAGTTGAACCTCTGTAGAATCGAAGTCACAAAGGAATCAACAGGGAACGCAGACCAGCAGAAAAGAACTCCTCAAACAAAACAACCTCATCACCATCCGGCTTCGTCACAGTCTCCCCAGCACTGGTCCTCGCATTTCCATCCTCGATCCAACCTCGCCTGACATAAGCTACCAACTCCGAACTGCAAACCCGGCTGAGTCCGAACTCAAAAGACACTCCTTCATCCGCAGCGGAGGGAGAAGCAACACGAGCGGTTTGCTTGATCCTAGCCATCTCTCAAACCAAAACCCTTGCAGGACACAATACGCACAATCTCCAAACAACAAGCGACTCGCTCAACCTTCGCAAACAAACTAAAACAAACCCTCGCTACAAGCAAATCGCAGCAGCAGGTTGGCTATAGCAAAAGGGTGGCACAAATTCAAAACGTCCACCACCCCAACTATTTATAGGCCAACCCGACAAAATCGGCACAAACACCAAGATCCATGGCGCAGAAAACAAGATGGACCTAAACAGTGCAAACAAAAATACAACGGCCTGGCCCAAGAGTAGCCGCGGGCGTCCCTGCCAAGGGTCTCGTTACGTTTCCCATCAAAGAGCGCTGCTTGGGCCTAAGTATTGTTCATTAGATCCAAGGCATCAAGGGGCTACTGTTGGGGGAAGGGACCCTCGGTAGTGACGCCACGCAGGCTGGCTCAAAGACGACCTTCACGCGACCTGCGCAGCTCCACGACGTTTGTTGAGTCACTCGGGTCGCTTTCTTAACCTTCGGATAATGGTTCGACCCTCGCTGGCTTTGTGGCTCTTGCAGGCTATAGACGTGAAGAGCACAAAGGGTGACCCTCGCGCGCTCCTGCGAGGGTACCTTCGCTGAAGACATCGAGCTCAGCGGGCGGGAAGCGAACACAGGCCTCGCGACTAACGAAGCCGAGGAGTTGACCCATGCTTTCCTGCGAAGGTGTGCGGGAGCCCAATGGCGGCGGACAGGAGGAAGTTGAACTAGGGTTTCCGCTTTCTCTGTGTTTGTATGATTCTGCCCTTCCGTTGTACCGCGTGAAAGAATCTTTCTTGTACCCTTTTGTAATTTGGTCAATGCCCCCTGATATTCCCTATAAATACCAGGGGGTGAACAATGTAATGGCACGGGTTTTTGGGAATAGAGCCACTACACCCCTGTTCTTGTTCTTGTTTCCCTGTACCCTCGCGTTTAGTCTTGACGACCGGCCACCTTCGCCACTCCCCTGCGCGTGAGCGGGGGTAAGGCAAGTGTGCTCCCAATAATATGCTATATTTGGAGTCCCGGAGCGAGATTCCTCGATGGATACGACTTGAAAGATTCTAGAACAATCTGGAAGCTTCCAGAAGACACGAGAAGGCGACCCACGAAAGGCGGGGCCCACCTATCATAGAGGCAGGCCGACCGGCCTCCCCCCTGGGCCGGCCGGCCAGGTACAGGGCCCAATCTTGTCCTCCTTCGCGTGACGCACTCCAATAGAACTCTTCAACGCAATTTGGCCCATTAAGGCCCATGTGCATATGGCGAAGGATTTAGTACCACATTGCTTGCTCAAGGTGGAGGGGAGGCCAGGAGCCCTTATATAATAAACCCCAGACCCCCCTGAGGCAACACATCATTAGGCAGTTGTAGAGGCCTTCCTCGAAGAACAACCTCTCCTCTCTAGAGAATTAGGTTTAGATTTTCCAATGTAATAGCTTAGCTCTAGTCGAGAGTTAGGGAGAGCAAAGTTGCGCTTCGGTTCCGGAGGAGTCTTTAAAGTTTTTGTATGTCTTTGTATCTTTCCTTTGTAAGACTTATGCTTTAATATATTTATCTTCTCAATTTACTTTATGCCTTTTATATTATGATTAGTATAGTTGTTATATTTTAGCATAGGATCTCTGCTCGCATCGAGTTCTCTAGTTATAGGCCATAATTAGAGCAGTAATCGATAGATTAGACTTGGTGTTTAGTCTATAGGTTACTTGAGGTTGCGCTCAACCCCACGGATAGTTGTGGTAGCCCCAGGTGGTGACAACCCTGATGGCCGACGTATTCCACCACGTTCGGGTTGATGTTCTTAGGACCGTAGTTAGAGCTTGCCAACCCCCTTCTCATCCCTTTTTGTGGTTGGTGTTCTAATGTCCCGAAGTGTTATTATATGACTGCTATATCTCTTCATCCTTGTTACCTTAGAACCCAAGTAATAGAGAAGTGCATAGTAACTTTGATCTCTCCCGTTGTCCTCCCACTATAGTTATCTAGTTATCATTGAATTATCTTTTATGTGCTTTCATTCATTATCATATCATATATCATTCACTCCTGCTTTAGTCTAATTAGTACTTTGAGTTAGTATATGCATGATAGTGAGTTATCAGATTCTTGACCCTTGCTTCCCAGTGGTAAAATATAAATAACGATCCTAGAATACTCCCGGTAAAATGCTACATTGGTGTTCTTTGCGCGTGCGGAATCTTTCATATTCTTTTTTCACCAACGATCGTCAACAAGCATTTTTGGCGCTGTTGCCGAGGAAGCAATTGGTGTAAAGATTTTGATAATGATCTTGATGTCTGCTCATTTAGTGTACCACTAGCTTTAGTAGGATTACCCCTTGTTCTGTTGAGTGTGGAATAGACAGGACATCAAATTCCGTTTCGACCTTATGGCAAGCTTCCACAAGATTGAAGAACCCAGGGTGCCTGAACATCCAAGATCCATCATTAATCCTAGAACCCTGCCATCTCACAGGTTTGTGTATACATATATTATTATTCTAACCATGTGTAGATTGGAGAAAAGATCACCGTCACAAGAATTCAACTCCTATCCCATATGACGGATATTTATGCTGCACCACTCACAAATCCCAATTGTGAGCTATGATAAGTATGATCAAGGTGAAACAGTCTTGCTCATGGACTTTAAACATTATGAGTAGTTATCTTTTTAATTTCTTGCATTCCACTACATGTTTACTTTTAATCATTCATGGACTTCATTTAGTTTATGTTTTCTCATATCAAGTCCATAACATGTTTAGTTCCTTGCATGCATTCATGTCATCTGCATCTAATTGAAAAAATATATTAAAAAAATAGAAAAAAATATATAAATAAAATATTCCTCACTGTGATCATACTCTATCATCTCTATTTGAATAAATCTCTTTTATGCTTCCATGCTACCTTTGTCTATGCTAATATATTTTGGTTGAAAAGTACTTCATGGGTACTTCCATAGAAAGATAGAGAGTTTGGTTTGATTATTGATCTGAAATTAGCTTGTGTAGACATTGGATATTTTGTTAGACTAACCCCTGCAGAGAACTCTAAATATAATTTCGGAAAGTCCTGAGATGAATTCACATTAGAGATGAAGCAAGTCATATGGTGAACTGCACAAAGAAGACTCAGCTCATTCATCATGGATGAAAGAACTGTGAGTATCAAAGTTTATTTAAGTCTATCTTCTATTGCAAGTTATCTTTTGCCTTGAACCATGTTAATATACAGCCAACACATAAAACACTAGTCTATGCTAAAGTAATACTAAAACCATCTTTTTCATTAGCATGGATGAATAAACACATAAGTTGTGGATAAGAACCCATGTTTCAAATTCAGTACAATCCTTCGGGTATGTGTCCACTAACTTTTTGTAGGAGATGAGATTTGCTTGTTCATGGTGTGAACTTAAAGATCCAAAAACCCAACCCGTGGATAGACAAAACTCATCATCAGACAGGTCACCACTTATGTCAAGGACAGCCAAGCTTTGAGCCATCCCAAGGCTTAAGCTAAGACACCGATGACGAGCAGGATCTGATGCAACTCACCCCGTATGGGCCAATCTATGCCTACACTCATCATTACCGAAGACATCATGAAGGATGAAGCCACTACACTGCAATAATTAGAAGATGGAGAGATAGTACCCGAGTCTACAAATCAAGAAAATAGGTGACAAAGTCTCCATCGTCTAGACCTGTTGAGAACAGACTCAGCTGGCCCATTGTGAGATAGGCAAGAGAAGACAAGCTATTCATGAACAACAACCAGCAAGACAAGAGAAGCTTTCACAAGGTGGTTCGACACAATCACTCTTCAATAATAAGGTAACATTTCAAGGTAAGTGACTATCACTTTAAAAGCTTCTCTTTGATTCTGGTATGCGCATAAATAAAGAACCAAACATGTTTAAGTTACACCTCACTTGATCCAACCAAATCAACTCAACATGTTTAGTTCTTTACTCCTTGTTCCTGGCTTTACTCTCTTGAATCTCACTATCTTAATTAAATGAGCTAAAATGTTGTACATCCAACCTTTGGAAGATAATATATCACAATCATGAAAAGATCGACACAATATACATAGATTATCCTTCCTTGGGTTAAGTAATATATGATTTGTTAAATATTTTTAAGATGCTACTTTCATGCTCATCTTCTGATCCTATCACTCATGTTAAGATTGAATAGAACACATAAACAACAATTTTATCTTGTTCAATATGCCTAAGGTTAGAGAATAATGAACAAAACTTTTGGTTTCTGTTGGTGTTTTCCACCAACAGAGCCCATGTACTTGATCTCTACCTTGTCTTTATGAGAAGGATACACTCTTGAGCAAAACATGGAGGAGTTTTTCAAATCCCACATTCTATAGAGTGAAGGTCCCGGATCTACAAGAACTTGCACACTGAACAAGTTGCTGTCGGCTTCCACAATTAATGTTTCACTTCAAATTGCTGGGCGAACAAAGAGCATGGGTGACACCATATCAAGAGGTGTAGTTATCAAGGTCTACATATTGGGATCAAATGATGCACCTCAGGAATGAACATGGTGAGAAGTCTTGTTCAGAGGACTTAAAACATTGAACCCTCGCCGAAAGGTAAAATCGGTAGTTATCCATATTTATCTTTTCTACATTAGTTTCTATTTTTGCATATTTACTTTCAATCATTATTTCTCCATAGCATGTTTACTTTTCCGCATTAGCAATGCATAAAAAAAGAAAATAAATTTTTTTAACTTATTGCACTTCATCATAAAATCTAAAGCCTCATGTGAATAATTCTGTGGTGTGTAAAAACCCACATGAAATATTTACCGTGGTGGCATAAAAAAATAAAAATGCACTCATTTTATTAAATTATCATTGCATCAAAAATATTAAAATACAAAAATATTGAGAAAGAGATCTTACTGAAACTCTGGACATCTAAGGCTTGACTGGCCAACCACTAACGCTTAATTTGTTCCACAAGTTTTGTTGTCTATTTAAGTTTCACAGGATTGAAGACCAAGAAAAGTTGACGAACAAGTGGATGTTCCATCCACTGTTGGAGCACTATTTCAATAACCATCAACATCAATCAATGCTCTGATAGAGGAACAACATTTTTACTGCCAGTCTGCTACATTGCAAGATTGAACGACTATGTCAACATTCAGCTTGGGGGAAAGCACCCCTGTGTATCCAGGTAAGTATCTTTATTCTCTTAAGTTTTTCTTTTTATAAATAAATCCAAAATACAAAAAAATGTAAGCACATGAAGGCTCACCCTTAAAAAGAAAAAGAACAAAAATATTCGGGCACATGAAGGCTCGATGTAATCGAAGGGATTAGCTTGGGGGAGATGCACCCCCGTTTTGTTTGTGATTCAGGTATGTCTTACTACTATCTTAGTTTTTTTAAGTAATAGGTTATAGTGTGTGTTTAAATAAATAAAGCATGTCTAATCCGAAGAAATCTCTTTAATTTCTTAAATGGAAATGATGAATAGTTCCTCTATTGTATTTCTTTCTATTACCTAACCTTTAAGCATGAGTTCTCCTAAGTTTAAAAAATTAATAATGTCTTAAAATGAAATTAAATATATGGGTAGCAAATGCGTGATCCATTGTCTAGGTAATTGACAGATAGGATATGTGATGATTTGAGCTACTGCTATCTTGTCCAAAACAACACTAGTGTTCCGGAGAGTTTCCAATATTAATATGATCAATAATTGCATTGAGTTAAATTAAGCTTTGTTGACCCTATGAGAAGTTATCATACTATTGAATTGAGATCACTTACACATTTCATCCATGTTCTGCATAAATGCTCATGATTATCTGTTCCTATCCACTCAAAAGTTTGTTGGAAGCATATGTCTATTGAAAAAAGAGAAGAAAAAAATCCATGGAAATAGAAAGAGACAAGTGTCCAAAACCACAAAAAGATAGATCCCGAGGAAATAAAAAGGGACAACTGTCCGGAACCTCGAAAAAAGAAAAAAAAGAGAATATCGGAAAAAATGGGCATGTGCCCGCCAATAGAATTAGCCTGATAGCCATGTGTTTCTAATAAATAAAAGAGAGTGATATATTCAAAAGAGCATCCGCCTCCATTTCCATAAACATGCACTTCTCGATTCAATGGTGTGGTTGACTTTCTCTTTGGATCCATTGTTTAATTTGGCAACATATGTTTTTAAGCTTTTTAAAAATTTATAAAACTCCGGGATAATGGTGAAGTGGAACAACTAAAGACATAGTGCTTGATTTGATTGTTCTATCTTTCAATTACTCAAGATTCAAGGTAAAGCATTAAGCCCCATGATGAATAATATGATATTTTTTTTCTAATCCAAATGAGAACTTTTGTTTGAAAGCATGTGTACTTGTTAGAAGTGCAGATATTGCAGCAACTCCTGATCCATTATTGAGTTTGACTTTGCTAAGGGACTAGCAAAGGGTAAGCTTGGGGGAACTTGTTGACGCTCACTAATGCTCGTAATTAACCATCAACTTTTGCATGAAATGACACTAAAGGAATGACAAAGCATAGTTGTAGGGTTTGAAACTAACAAGTTCCACGAGTTTTGGTGCTCTCACTTGTTTTGTAGGACATCCATGTTTTTACCATATAAAAGTATCTCAAGTGATGAAACAGAGCACACCATTGCGAAGACCTCGTCGAGACGATCGAAACGGACATATGATTTGCTATATTTGGAGTCCCAGAGCGAGATTCCTCGATGGATACAACTTGAAAGATTCTAGAACAATCTGGAACCTTCCAGAAGACATGATAAGGCGACCCACGAAAGGCGGGGCCCACCTGTCATAGAGGCAGGCCGACCGGCCTCCCCCCTGGGCCGGCCGGCTAGGTACAGGGCCCAATCTTGTCCTCCTTCACGTGACGCACTCCAATAGAACTCTTCAACGTAATTTGGCCCATTAAGGCCCATGTGCATATGGCGAAGGATTTAGTACCACATTGCTTGCTCAAGGTGGAGGGGAGGCCAGGAGCCCCTATATAATAAACCCCAGACCCCCCTGAGGCAACACATCATTAGGGAGTAGTAGAGGCGTCCCTCGAAGGACAACCTCTCCTCTCTAGAGAATTAGGTTTAGATTTCCAATGTAATAGCTTAGCTCTAGTCGGGAGTTAGGGAGAGTGGAGCTGCACTTCGGTTCCGGAGGAGTTTTCAGAGTTTTGGTATGTCTTTGTATCTTTCCTTTGTAAGACTTATGCTTTAATATATTTATCTTCGCAATTTACTTAATGCCTTTTATATTATGATTAATATAGTTGTTATATTTTAGCATAGGATCTCCGCTCGCATCGAGTGCTCTAGTTATAGGCCATAATTAGAGTAGTAATCGATAGATTAGACTTGGTGTTTAGTCTATAGGTTACCTGAGGTTGTGCTCAACCCTGCGGATAGTTGTGGTAGCCCCAGGTGGTGACAACCCTGATGGCCGACGTATTCCACCACGTTCGGGTTGATGTTCTTAGGACCGTAGTGAGAGCTTGCCAACCCCCTTCTCATCCCTTTTTGTGGTTGGTGTTCTGATGTCCCGAAGTGTTATTATATGACTGCTATATCTCTTCATCCTTGTTACCTTAGAACCCATGTAATAGAGAAGTGCATAGTAACTTTGATCTCTCCTGTTGTCCTCCCACTATAGTTATCTAGTTATCATTGAATTATCTTTTATCTGCTTTCATTCATTATCATATCATATATCATTCACTCCTGCTTTAGTCTAGTTAGTACTTTGAGTTAGTAGATGCATGGTAGTGAGTTATCAGATTCTTGACCCTTGCTTCCCAGTGGTAAAATATAAATAACAATCCTGGAATACTCCCGGTAAAATGCTACAATGGTGTTCTGTGCGCTTGCGGAATCATTCATATTATTTTTGCACCAACGAACGTCAACAGGGGGCCCCAAAGAACCAAGTCACAAAGGATAAGGGCGGATGGGCTCAGCCAGGGACCGGCCGGTCCCCTGGGCCGGTCGGCCTAGCCCTAGCCCCGTTCAGGCCCTCCTCGCTCTTGCGGTTGCATGCGCGCACGTGGAGTCGGTTCATCCATTGTTCGAGCGCAACTTGAGGACGCCTTACCACCTTACTCACTACTATAAGAAGAGAGCCACACCTCCATCATCATAACACACAAACACTTGAGCAATCTCCACTTCCACTTCATTAGTTGTAGCTTTTACTTTCTTGTTAGTAGAAGAGCAAGGCAAAGCTACCTTGGAGAGCTTGACTCCTTGGAAGAAGACCATTTTGGGTATGAATAGAATTATGAGTTCTTCCAAGTTCATTCTCTCATTATCTAATTATACTCATGTTGATGAACTAGAGTATAGTTGTGATGTTATAATCTTGATATATGAAATAGACTATAGTCTATGTGTTAAGAGAGTATCATCATTAACATTGTGCTTAATAAATACAATTTATATAATTAAGACTAGAGTTAAGTTGGATGTGGTGGTTCATCGCACTACAAGGTGTGCCCAATTCATAACTTATCGATCCGTAGGGTCGGAGTCCTGGGGTGGATTGAGTAGACTCTGCATATGTAGGCAAGGTGCCTGGGTATGGAGAGGCAGGTGTCTACATGGCCCTTGCTTCAGTGAGGGGATGGCGGTAGGTGGTGACAACCCTGTCCGTTCTTGGCATTCTCCCCTGTTCTCTTGGGATGTAGGAGTCTAAATTGCCATGGTGGTTGCTAGCAGACCAGTACATACATGTTCTCCTAATCCATATCACGCTTAACACTAATCCTAATCATGTGATTTGTATTAACATTAACTAATCATGACATGACTATACTAGATCAATGCCTGCTCACTTAGAAATATTCTTTTATTAGTTTCTCTATTATTTATCATTCGAGAACAGCTCATATGTGTGTCCACTATCTCTATTATCATTTCTTACCCCTGTATGAACAGTTGGTTAACTTGCACAACATTACTACCTATGATCATGTCAGAATATCAAATGCCTTCCTTTGGGAAAAATTATAAATAACGATACCCGATACTCAATGTGGTGAAATGCTACAAATGATAGCTCTGTGCGCTTACGGATTAATATCTAAAAAGCTTAAGGAACTATCAAGGTCAAATACTATTAGCATTGCTATACTCTAGCAATGCTCCTAAGTAAAATCCTCAGCGGCATTTATGGCGCCGTTGCCGGTGATATGGTTATTCTCTATTCTTGGGGATGACGCTAAGGAATGCCAACAAAGCATTTCTGGCATCGTTGCCAGGGACAGGGTTTATCTCTAGTCTTGGTTAGCGATGTTAGTAAATGCCAACATGCACCAAAAAACTCACAGTTGAATCGAACACACCCAGTGATCTCAATTTGACCCAAAACTCATGTTTGGTGGGATTTTGGCACATTCATTTCCGATTGAACGGTGTCGCAAAACTCGCGCGGGAAGTTCGTTTTTCCCAGTGATGCACTGAAAATCTTATAGTTGAAAATTTTTCAACGGACGCACCCAATCATCTCTGTTTGACTCAAAACTCATGTTTGGTGGGTTTTTGACAGTTTTATTTCCTATGGAACGACGCCAGAAAACTCGCACGAGTGGGACGTTTTTCCCACTGATGCAACGAAAAACTCGCAATTGAATTTTTTGCAATGAACACGCCCAATGATCTCAGTTTGACCCAAAACTCATGTTTGATGGGTTTTAGACACTTTCATTCTCGATCGAACGATGTCGCAAAACTCGCCTGAGATGTCTGTTTTTCCCAGTAACGCACTGAAAAACTCACAGTTAAATTTTTCACAATGGACGCACCAATCATATCCGTTTGTCTCAAAACTCATGTTTGGTGTGTTTTTGACAGTTTTTCTTCCTATGGAAAGGTGTGAAGGACCGAATTGGCGACTAGAGGGGGGTGAATGGGAGCCTCAAATTTCTTCTCGAGAAATAGATGGCCCTTGTCCCAGAGAATCAACCAAAAAGCAGGACAAGGACATGGTAGTGTCCACGACCCTAAATGTAGGGTGGATGCTTCCGAGAAGCACAGTGGGACTCTACACAATCCTAGAAACCCAACGCAAAAGCCAGAAACCAAATCCGGAGTCGGATGAACAAAATACGGACGAAACAGTGAGAAAATCACTGCATCGGATGCTGGCAAGGTCCGATGTCCACCTGGCGGACGCGTCCGATGCAAAATGAGCAATTCTGGAACCTTACTGTTCGACCATCAGACGGTACTATAGTGATAGCTCAGCGTCCGATGCCCACTCAAAAAGTCAGTTCTTTGACACGTGGCATAGGAGCGTCCGATTGCCCCGAAAACAGTGCAATTCTTCGGCAATTCAACCCAATCTCCCTAAATTGAAAGCTCTAAGGTTTAGACTTGGTATGAGGGGTCACAAGGATGTTAGTGAGCTACTCCTAGGAGATCATGGCTCGAACCTAACTCCAAATTGGTGAATCGAAGAATTTGGGGGCAAAGGGACAAGAACTCGATCCAAAACAAAAACTATTTGATGTACTAGCTCGTGAGGTTAGAGAGATATTCCTTCGGTAGAAAGAAGGCACTCACGACCTAGCACAAAGTGATTCAAGTGAAATCGAAAACCATCCCTCGGAGAGGGAGAACGATGCAAATCTTCAAGAAGGTATTGACACTTACTACCAACGCTGCTAAGAGCGACCTTGGCAACGACACTAGAAAGGCTAGGGTACTCCCTCCAATTTGGTAAAAGAAGTCATTTCAGACAGCGACATGGTCTCCAAAACATAATTTTGACCACTTGTTTCTTTAAAAATATTTATTGAAAAGTGGTATATGTATTTTTTCATGAAAGTACTTTCAAGACAAATTTATTTATATGATTTTATATCTCTAAACTCAACAATTTAAAAGTTATTCATGATTTATATTCCCAATGTTTGACCCAAACCTTGTCCAAAATGACTTTTTACAAAACTGGAGTTGTATGTTATCAGAACACAAGAGATAAATCCACAAGCGCACAGATTAGATACCCGCACTTCTGTTGACATTGGTTATCTATCAAAATTAATAGAGAAATAAATATGAAAAGGGCATGAATTCAATCACCAACAAAGGTTTAGGGGTTTAATTGATAATATTCCACGAGTTTTGGTGAATTGTGATTCTGCAGGACTAAACAGGAAAACCAGCATTGATTACATCTCCTAGAAGGAACCCGACGGAAGATTACGGAACCGACGCATCAGGAATACTCTAGAAGGACCTAGAGGACACCAGAGGGCACCACGAGGCGACCCACGGGGGGAGGCCACTGGGCCCCACTGACCGGCTAGGTGGGCCCACCGGTCAGTGACCCCCTGGGCCCGATGGCCTCCATCTTCTGGAACCTTCTTTCACCGCCTATGAGGATGCATCTCTGCCGTACCTAAAGTCAGTTTGATCCAAGGGCCACGGTTCCTCGCCCAGGGCTATATAACCAGACCCCAGACCCCCTCTCTCAATCATCATCAGATCTCAAGTCATTAGAAGAGGAGGAGGATCAACCAGAAACCCTAACTTCCTTAGAGCCACATCAACTTAGGCATAGCTAGAAAGAAGAAGAATTAGAAGAGGCAAGCTTCGTTTGGATTCCGGATCTAGTCTCGAGAAGGCTCGGTAAACCCAAGATCTTCTCTCTTGTATCAACATTATGGATCTAATTATGTTTCTAGTTCATAATTGTTCTTCTAGTTCTTCATTGTTCATCTTCTAGTACTTAATCTAGTTCTAGTTCATGTTCTAGTTCATACTCTAGTTCATCTACATGTTCTAGTTCATTATATTGTTCATCCTGGTGTGCTGTTCATAGTCTAGTTCATAATAGTTTAGAGACGATTGATATGACTAAGACTAGTTTAGAGACGATTGATAAGACTAAGACATTAATTACTATATTCTCAATTATAATGTTTATAGTCTTTTTTGATTATATATTTGGCATAGATAGATTATCTTCGTGTTTATGCTCATGTTCGTATAGCACTCACCCTATCGTGCGAGGGGTGGGTGGAAGACACTGTGTAAGCGTGGTGTTTATACATTGTTTATCTGCGAATGCTCCATATGTTCCGGGTAGAGTGGTAGATCGCGGGTGTGACAGGCATGTTCAGTCCTTTGTATTCCACCCCTCGAATATAGGCATCGTATGGGTCAATTAACTCATGGTCTAGGGGTTACTCTATTTGGCACCTTTACTATAGAGTTGACTCTTGAATATGAATATGGGATAACCTAGCCAATGGTTGCCAAATATAATTGCACTAATCAATGTATATTATGACTTATAGTTAGAATAACTTAGGAATACTTCTTTATAATGTCTATTCTAATCCGCATGCCTTGTCTAAGTTGAAATTCTCTAAGGATTATCATAGATTGATCTGTTATCATATATTCATATAGTGTACCTCATTATTTGACTGATCCCTGTTTAGGATAAAGGAGTGTGTTCTCACTTTGTTCTCAATTCTCCTATCACATGTGAAGAGTAGATTTAGTTCTTGTCCTTATTTATCTCACTTCATTCCTAGTGCTAAATATAAATAACACACTTGGAACATCTCTAGGTTAAATGCTGCTACAACGGGTGTATTTATCTGTGCGCTTGTGGGTAAATATTTATCTTTAGAGTCAATGCTATGATATAATCACATTGCTAGTTTCATGTTGGGGATGACAACTTAACGCTAAGTGATGCTAGTAGTGTCTCGTGCATTTCTAGTGCCTTCACTAGGTTTGTATTCATAAAGTCTATTTTTGAGTGACCGCACTAAGAAGTGTCAACACATCACTGGATGTAGACCTAGTTTTATATCGAACCCAAAGGAATGGGGTGATTGTCTTAATTCCATTGCTTAAACCCTGAGCACTAGCAATAGTGAGAATATAAAGATAAAGGGGAAAACTAGGGTTTCCAGCTCTAACCTCAGAAAGCTATGCAATTATTATTCTACTGTGGATTACGTTGGGAGACCACATCCAGAGTATGGCGATTCCCATGTAATATACTCCTGCTAGTCCTATAGACAGGAGGTGGACTATGGAAGATTCAACATGCCTATAAGAGTCACACCCTCGAGCTACCACCGGTCCGGAATATAGGGTGCACTATGCAAGTAATCGAGTCTAAGCACCACGCTTACACGACGACGACTCCTCTAATTCTAGCGCGACTAGATTAGAGTACTCCAATTAGAGTTGCAAGCCAGAAGAATAATAAGAACAAGAACACTTACTGATAATTAGAAGTTGAAGACCAAAGAATATCCTGATCCAAGCTCTTGACGAACTTGAATTCGCAAGTACAAGCTAAAGAAGTAGATCCGACAGGCCGGAGCTCCTTCTAATCTCCCTCTAATACCTCCCTCTCTCTTCTAATCCTACAGAAGACTAGATCTAATCCTTAATTAGAGGGATACTAATCTTCTCATTGCTAGATGGCTCTAATCCTCTCCCGAAGAATATGACTGGAGTTTCTATCTTGGATCTGATCTGAATGAGAATTTCTTCGGGGACGGGGGTCTGAGGTTTCTTATATAGCCCTGGGGGATGAACCATGACCTTTCGATCAAACCGACCTTGAACAATGGTTGAGATACGTGGAGGAGGTCGATTAGGGCACGCTTCACGAAGATGGGCCATGAAGGACCCTGGCTCAGGCCGGCCGGCCCCACCTGGCAGCCGCCAGGCGCCGTCTTCGCCGAGTTGTCTTCTAGAAGCCTCCTGGTTGCCCTAGCACGACTTTCAATCTTGTTGCACAATCCGTTGTGTTGGATAAGGATTCTATCTCTTTCCATCTGCTGGAAAAGACCCTGGAGAACTGGAATTCACCATAGCTGTTGGATCTGTCAGTTTAGCCCTTGAATTATGTTGCTTGGTGATCACTCCCAGTTGCTTCTAGAAGCTTCCAAGATGTAACCAATGAGGACTCTTTCGTCAGGACTCCAATTGTAGCAAACCATATATCCATCTCGATTGTCTCGACGAGTTCTTCGCAATGGTGTAGTCTGATTCATCACTTGAGATACTTTTATGTAGTAAAATATTGGTATTCCTGCAAAACAAGTGAGAATGACACAACTCATGGAACTCGTTAGAATCAAACTCTATTCCTAGGTTGATGGTCACGTTTATTCTCTTTTAGGTGACTTATTGAAGGTATAAGATATGGGTTAGTGACCGTCAATGTTGGCGGTCCTTAACTCATCCTTTATAACTGTCAAGACTCGCATAAAAGACAACACCAAACATAGAATATGGCTTATAACTAACTATTTCCATGAGTTTTGGTGTTTGGTCACTTGCAGGAGGGTATGTACGAAAACGACTACAAACGGGCTCCAACACATGCAAAATATTGTATGTACATGCACCCAATATGGACCCAAGGGGGAGAAGGTCAGGCAAATCAGGGCCCTGTCAGAAGGACAAAAAGGTCAAGACCCAAATCAAACGAACTCCAAATGGGCCCAAACTTTGCAGGGCCCATCTAGAGGCCTAAAAGAAGCAACCCACCAAATATGGGCCAACTTGGGCCCACTGGGGGTGTGGGCGCACACCTGGTGCGGCCGCACCGATTCTGAGGCAGTTCCCGGCCAATTTTGGCAGGTGAACTCCCACCGTCTTCACAATTGCGGTTCAGGTGGTCACCGTCGAGGTGCAGCGCATCTTGAAGGCGGTTTGGTCTTTCCAAATGAGGAGGAGACGTCCTCCACTCCCCCAAGTCACCTCCACCTATAAAAGGAGGCCTCCACCCTCCTCACAATTCATCCAAGAGCTCATCAATACACATCTCAAGAGGGATCCATGGAAGGAGTAGTGCCTCATACATCTTAGCTCTAGTAGCTAACTAGAATAGGGAGCGAGTTAGATCCGAGCGGGAGAAGTGCCAGAGTTGTCGGCTACCTCCATGAGTGTACTCGGCGCGCTTGTACACTTAGCGGGAGGAACACCGGAATCGCTGGTATAATCTTGCTTGTACCTCTACGATCTTGCATACTACTTAAAGTATAAGAGTTCGTGTTCATCTTGGTTCTAAGTTCTTATCGTGTTTAAGCTTTTGCTAACTTAGTCTGCGGGACCGATCGTTCACCTTCGGATGGGTGCTCTAGTAAGAGGGTGCAAGCCCTAGCTACCGCTAGAAGTAGTGGCTCTTAGCATAAACGCGTTGTTTAGGCTAAGTGTTCATAGGTTGGTTGCCTGGGTCTCCACAGTTGAGGAGGTAGGCGGTAGGTGGTGACAGCCATGTCCGTCCTTTGTAATCCACCCACGTTCGGGATTCCAGGTAGAGTTGTATCAGCATAGGTTGGGAAACCAAACTCACCCATTGACCGAAGTAGGCTTTGCTGGCTGAGCTTATATCACATAAAGACTGGTTCCTTAGAAGAACCTTGCTACCCTTGTTACCCTTCTCCGTGTATTATCTGGGAGGACTAGATCAAGAGACAATAGCACGTCATTCCCTGTGGAAAATACGATGCCCTGAATACTCCGGGTGAAGTGTTATAGTGGTACTTCCGTGCGCTTGTGGACTTTTTTCCTTAAATTAAGAAATGCCAACAAGCATTTCTGGCGTCGTTGCCAGGGAACGGTTGTCGTCTTTAGTCTCCGAACCTAGTTCGCCCGTGTATCTTTGATTTTACCTTTCTTTTCTTTTAGTACTTTACCTATGGAGCCATCTACAATCCAAAACCTTTCCGCTCTGAGGGGCGAGTTCATTGAGCCACCACAATCGTCGAAGCGAATCACAGCTTCTAGCTATGAAATCCGCCCTGGCTTTATAGCCATGGTTCATGAACAACCCTTCTCGTGTTTTGAGAATGAAAACCCCTACCATCACCTATGGGAGTTTGAGTTACTTTGTGCATGTCTGACGATTGCAGGCATGTCACAAGAAACATTGCGTTGGAAGTTGTTTTCGTTCTCTCTTTCTCAGAAGGCGAAACAATGGTACAACAATAACGTAGGAAGAGTTAATGGGGATTGGAAAGAACTGAGGAACAGATTATGTCTCACATTCTTTCCCATATCTCGTATTGCAAACCTACAACTAGAGATACTCAACTTCCAACAAAAAGAGAAGCAAGGAAACGTTAGGTGCAGCCTGGGAGAGATTTACAACTCTTTCACGATTAGGCCCAGACTTGTCTCTACCCAACCACGTGTTGTTACAACACTTTTGGTTAGGGCTGAACAAGGAGTCTGCCCTACAGCTGGGCATTCCCGCTGGAGGATCATTAATGTGCAAAACCCCAGGGGAAGGAGAAGCTGTGCTATACCTTATTCTAGTGAACACTCCATTCCCTGATCCCATCCTAGTGGAAGACAAACCCAAGCATGAGGTGGTCTCTTCAATTAAAACTGAACCTGAGATTCAAACTCAGAGACCCTCATCACTAACGGAACCTCTAAAGGAAGTTTTCTTTCCTTTAGATTTTCCGTTTTCAAGGAAGAGAAGCCTTGATAACTATGTTGATACCTCGAAGCCTTCATACTAGAACAAGCCTCCATTTCTTTCCACTCCTCTTGAAACTCCTAAAGAAATCCTTTGTACAGAGGAATTGCCTTCCATCATAAGTAGCGATTGGGTGGAACAAGCGTAACTCTCTTCCGAAGAAATTCAGATTAGTCCCTCTTGTTCATGCATCCACGCTAAAATAGGCAGAGACTGGATAGAAGTGCTTTACAATCCTACTGTTGGGGTGAACATCATGTCTGCATCTTTTGTGAACACGTTCGTTCATGAGCGTTTCATCCCATCAAATAAGCACCTAAGGTTAGATTCAAAGTCAAGCGTGAACAGTCTAGGCATCCTTCGTAGCATACTACTTAAGTATGACAATTTAAAGATGATTCTGGACTTTCATATCTTTGACATTCAAGACTTTGATGTCTTGATCGGGCTTCCCCTACAAAAACGTTTGGACAAACCTCCAAAGACTGGGGAATTTGCTATCAATATAAGGAGGGAAAACTTTTCCACACCAACGGTTCAAGCCAAAAATTCCGTGGCTGAACCTCCCTCCTATACACACGAGCCCGAAAAGGTTATGTCGGTGCAACCTTTTGAGATCCCTGAGTCATTCTTGGAAAACGAACTTTTTATCCAAGAAAAGGATGATTTAGAAGAGACTCTTGATCCTCCCAAGGAGGAAACTCCGACACATCCTTGTGTGCATTCCTTTGAATATGAGGATGATCTTTCGAGTGATGGCGACTTGGGGGGCTCTTTCGAGCTTCCCAGTTCAACATCCTTTTGCACTTCAAAGGAACATCAAAAACACATCAAGGATGAGACCTCGAACAAACCCATGGAGGGAGAGCCAGTTCATGAAGAAACCAATTCTAATCTCTCTCCCCTTGAAATAAAAGATCCTGAGCATGGAGGTTACTTCCTTCCCATTCCCCTAAATCCATGCTCAGAAACTCCTGATCTGAGCCACAACTCTAATATCATTGGCAAAACCCACAACCCTCTCTTAATCCATGTGCCCAACATCGTTAAAAGGGTTGTTGTAGATAGGTTTGTCTATCATAAATCTTGCAAATTTCATGGTGTCTGAGTTTTGCAAATCAGGTCCTCAAAAGGTTGTGTTGGAGGGGAAACCACCTCATCAACATAAAAAGAATTTCAAAGGTTTCCCAAGGTCAAGCTTATGACCATAATCAAAGCACTGTCGGGAGATACCCCGGATTATCATATAAAGAAAAAAAGAAAAAAAAGTTGTATCATTCTTCAATAATCGCAAGATCATGTTGTTAGGCTAGAATGCACCCTCGGGTATTCTTGGTCAATAACCATTTCAGGTTGAAACTAAGAAGAACAAGGGACAGACGATGCACAACAACATGGAGCTACATCAACTACACAATTCTGATGTTTTGGAACACACTAAAAAAGGAGACCCTGACTTGGCACACTTGGCTTTTACACAAAAATCCAAGTGTGGGGGAGGGCGGTAAGAATGTCATGTTCCATTAACATCAAAGGATATGCTAGCTCACCTTGCTAAAAAAACAACAAAGCACCATCTTCCTTTTCACTAAAAGCAAGAACATGCTATCTCGTTTGTATGCACCTTCGGGTATTCCTGTTCGCTAACCTTAAAGGTTAATATCAAGAAGATCGGGGGAAGATACAGTGACAAGGAGCATGAGAGCTACACTGCTAGCGATGGAACACTGAGTCTCTCAACATGCCACACTTGACTTTTATACAAAAGTCCGAGTGTGGGGGAGGATGTTGAGAAGCTCAGGTTCCATCCATCCAAAAAGGGAAAAAAGCTCGACCTTGCTGAAAGGAAATGGTGGAAAGAAGAACCTGGGTGGCGCCACATGACCATCACAAACACCCAAGTGCCTTCCAAAAAAATGGAGAAAAGAAAAAGAAAAAATATATAGATATGAAAAAAAAGAGAGAGAGAAAAAAAAGATATCTAAAAAAAGAGAAAAAGAGAGAGAGAGAGAAAAAGAAGAGTGAGAAATAAAAGAGTGGAAGAGGAAGGAGAAGCAGAGTGGTCTCATCACAAACGTCCACGATCCACCTGACTCTACCTCTTGCGTGCAAGTCTTGGTACATTTATCATCTCATACAAGACTTGCATCGCTGCATTCCACTTCTACAAGCAAAACGAGTGCTCCTCTTCTGAAGGCCTTTTGCTAGCACCATCAAGGCCCACGGATCATACACACCACTATGTGTGTGACCTAGCCTTGCTGTTGGTCTGAGTCAAACAGTCAAGCCACCACTACGGCAACTTCAAAATCAAATCTGCAGATGCCGCCGATAAACACACTCAGGTATGCAAAGGTAATAATTGTTCATCAACCCAATCACTCATGTTTGTCTCCTTATGCGAGTCAAATTTGTGCTTCCCCTGTTTATGACATATGCTCTAGTTTGAATGTATTCGCATGCACACATTTCATAGGCTTTTTAAATTAAGCATGGTGCTCAGGTTAAAATAGCCTTCTTTAAACAAGATTAAACATGGCATTTAATCTTGATTAATGAACATTGAGCTACTTTCATAAGCAATAGAAGTAATTCTTTGATGGAGATAAACCAAGGCTAGATTTATGTTTCATGTTTTACCTTAGCCTTGTTTGAGTTGTTTTCTAAAGATAAAAAAAAAGTTTGGTGAACAAATAAACTTTTGAAAAAAATAATCATAATAAAAATAAAACTCGCTTTCTCTCTTAAAAACAATGGCAACCTTTTTGATATATGTTTTCTTGAGCTTTATATTTCAATTTTCGTTCAGCATGGATATGTTCTTTCTCTCTATTGCCAACTTAAAAAAAAGATAATAATAATAAAATAAAAGCTCCCCAATGTTTCAGCTGGAGAGCCCATATTGTATTTCTACTTTTTGTTTTTGTTAAAAATAAAAACAGGTACAAGAACAAAGTGTGGGGGAGATCTCTCAAGTTCAACTACCACACATTCGTGATCTCCCCGTCACATGTTGCACAAACATCGGTCGCCTTGACATGCAGAAGGATAGGTCAATAGCACAAGGGAGGATTGGCTGAACTTACAATTTAGCCAAACCACCGTTGAATCTTCATCAGTCCTTCATCTTCAAACGAAGGTTTGTGTAACACTCTCCTCAGCTTCCTAGTTCTTGAGTTTAAATATAAAAATTGACCATCTAAAATTGAACTCAATGAACCAACACTACTTCTTGCTTCCTTGCAATAATCAAAGAACCACACTTCGTGTTAAAATTTGAAAGTGACATGTTCATAGCATCTTTGAGATAGAAGCTTGCATAAAGTTTGTTCCATATACATATACTTATACTTGTGGGAAAATATTTTGATAGGAAAATCATGATGACTAAGATGTTGTGAAGTGTGATATAGTTCTGGCTTAAGAATCCTACCGTTTCTATTCGAAGTACTTGAGAATTTGTTTTGAAAATAATATAAAACCATAGTATCACGTACTCCTCATTTGGTGAGAAATTCCTACCAAAAGCCAAATTTATCCTGCAAAAAGTTTAAGCTTTCTACATACATTGCTTCTTATTGTGTTGAGTTTGGTCAAGTCTTGTTGACCCTTGTTGAGAGAATTATCATGCTCCCAAAATCATGATCACGTACACTCCACATATACTTGCCACTCCTGCACAGGGAGTGCGCAAAAAACAAGCCACACTAGATCCCCCAAAAAGTTCTGCTCCTACACTAGCAGTAGACAAAATAAAATATGTGTCTTTTTATACTGATTTAGAATAATGATTTCTCTCTACATATATGTTTTAGAAGAAGAGACATGAGCTATGCAAAAGTATATAAAAAAGAGAGGGACACATGAAGGTCCCAAAGAAAAAATGGGCAAGTGCCTGCAGTAGAATTAGGGGTATATTCAATACCCACAAAAAAATGATGAGCACATGAAGGCTCATGCTTAGAAAAAAAGAAAGAAAGATAGCCATGTCTCAAGGTAATAAGTTATAGAGAGAGATCATGTCCACAAAAGGAGTATTTTTCATATCATAGTCCACACACATGCACATCTTGATCTAAGAGTATGACACTTCTCTCCTTGGATCCTTGATTTGACTTTACAATATATGCAATACAAGTATGCAATCATGTTTATCCCTACCAAGCTCCACATAAACCTTTTAGAAGTAGGGACATCAAAAGAAGGCAAAACTCCGCTATGCCTTGGTAAAGAATCATACACTGTTGAGTGATCCGAGAGCATCATTTGAGGAGTATAAAAAGTGAATATGCTTTTTTTGATAAAATTTTGAAAACCTCCAAGTTGCTAAGATATGAATCAAGGAAGATGACTTAGCTTCGAGAACTGTTCCACTTTTCAACATCCCAAAGAAGCATGTTACACAGTGCCACATTTCCCACTTGTATAAGGAATGATTTGGAATGATCCTTTATAATAGATGTATATCTCAGGATCGTTATGCTCGTGTTTACTTTTATCACTAAAGCTTTAGTCGAGGACGAGCAATGGGGTAAGTGTGGAGGAGTTTGTTGGCGGTCCTTAACTCGTACTTTATAACCACTAAGACTCGCATAAAAGACAACACCAAACATACAATAGGGCTTATAACTAACTATTTCCATGACTTTTGGTGTTTGGTCACTTGCAGGAGGGTATGTACGAAAATGACTACAAACAGGCTCCAACACATGCAAAATACTGTACGTACATGCACCCAATATGGACCCAAGGGGGAGAAGGCCCAATACCAGGCAAATCAGGGCACTGTTGGAAGGATAAAAAGGCCAAGACCCAAATAAAAAAACTCCAAATGGGCCCAAACTTTGCAGGACCCATCTAGAGGCCTAAAAGAAAAAACCCACCGAAGATGGGCCGATTTGGGCCCACTGCGGGTGCAGGCACAGCCCTGGTGCGGCCGCACCATTTCCGAGGCAGTTCCTAGCCAATTTTTGCAGGTGAATTCCCACCGCCTTTGTAATGGCGGTTCACCGTCCAGGTGCAGCGCATCTTTGTTGGGTATTTTAAACGCACACAGAAAAATCCGCAAGCGCACGGATACCGATGTAGCTTTCACCCGAGAGTATTCTAGGGTATCGATTTCCATGGGGAACGTGAAGTTTACTAATCAAGGGGCAAATCATCCAAGAAAAGAATGATAAAATGGGTAGAGAGATATATGGTTTCTAAGCAGGTCTATCTAATCAAAGACTTACTAAACTTTACTTACTTCGGGACATCAGAACACTAGCCACAAAAAGGGATGAGAAAGGGGCTAGGAAGCTCCGACTACGGTCCTACAAACACCAACCCAAACGTGGTGGACTACGTCGGCCGTCAGGGCTGTCACCACCTAGAGCTACCACAACTATCCGTGGGGCTGGGTGCAAACTCAGGTAAACCCTAGTCTAGACACCACGTCTACACTAGCGTCTACTACTCTAATTACGTACAATAATTAGAGCACTCGATACGTGCGGAGATCCAGTAAATGAAATAAAGCAAGAACTGAAATTAAATATAATACTTGGAAATAGTAAATGAAGAACCTGGAGATTACTTGAAGACGAACGAGATGCTGCACCAATACAATGTCGAGGAAGATCCGACAGATCCCGCTCCTCCTCAGCTCTCTCCTTCTCCTCTCTCTAATCCGATCTCTAATTACAAAGATGAACTAGACAACTAGAACTAGAACTAGATCTAATTCTAGATGAACTAGAAGAGATTCATCTAGAGGGACCTCTACTTCTAATTGAAACCCTAGTTTCTGATGTGAAGATGAATAATGAAGATGGAGATGCCTGGAGAGGGGGGTCTGGGTCTGGTTTTATAGCCCGGAGCGTGGAACGTGAGCCCTTGGATCAAACCGACTTCAGGAACGGTGGAGATGCATCCTAGGAGCACTACTACAAAAAAGAACTTGCGCAGCGTTGCCTAAATGGGCTCCGTAGCGGGCACACTTTTTGCCCGCCACGGTTATTCGGTGGCCGGCCTCCAGCGGCCGGCCGCTGATGCGCCGCTGCGGTTAATCATTAACCGAAGCGGGCAACATAAGGTGCCCGCTGCGGTTAATCTTCTTTAACTGCAGCGGGCTTCCTTATATGCCCGCTGTGGTTAATGATTAACCGAAGCGGGCGACGTAACTTGTCCGCTGCAGTTAAATAAGATTAACCGCAGCGGGCTACTTATGTTGCCCGCTTCGGTTATTCCTCGCTATTTAAGCCGCCGCCACTGCCAGCAGAACCCGATCATCTTCTTCCTCTAGACCAAAACGGGAGAAGAAGTTTTGCCGAATTTTTGTCCCAAATAACTTGTTTTTGAGGTTTATTTGTTCATTTGGAGGACAAGTACTCCACAAGAGGTACCTAGATGATCTCCACCCTCTTTCCCCTCTCTTTTTCTCTCTTTTTAGCCTCCCTTTTAGATCTAGTTGTATGTAGGAGAGAGAAAACTGGTATTTGTTTCTCTAAGTTCATCATGGATGCATTAATTTTATTTGCCGTCATTATTACTTCTGTCCCTAGATTTAACATAAATATAATAAATTTTTATGTTTTTCTAATTCATCGTCTTTATTTGTGATTCATGATGTGTGTTATTAATAAAGGATCGCAGGTACGATGGACCGGTCGGAATGGATGTATAAGATCAATAGAGTACTTGATGTGCGGTATATCGTTGAAGTGAGAAAGTTTATTTCCGCTGCGAAAGCTGACCGTGAGAGATCGAACCAGACGACAATCATATGTCCATGTCATCGTTGCAAGAATCTGACCGCCTTCAAAGAAGAAGGCACAGTGCAATCTCATTTGATTCGTTTTGGTTTCATGGATGATTACATGGGTGGACTCATCACGGCGAGAGATTTGATCCAGTGGAGTGTCGGGGTGGCATCTGGTGTAAGCTCAGCGTCGACGGCGACGGTGAACCAAGATCCTGGAGCGCACGTCACATCAGCAACAGTAGCGCCTGCCTTCAGTGACAATAGTGCTCGTGACCACATCGCTGTGGACGCAGATGTACTCCAGGATATGACAGATGATGGTGGTGGAAATGTTGAGGACGCTACGGTGCAGGACCCTGCGGATGTGCAGCTGTTTCAGGATTTAGTCAACCACATCGACGAAGACGACGTCGTGTATGGCTCCCCGAAGTGGCTGGAAAATTTCAGAGAGATGAAGCAGGCGTCACTTGATCCTTTATATAAGGACGGCGAGGAATGTCCGAAGGATTGCACGGTGCTCCGTTTCAACCTCCACATGTTGATGATGAAGGCTCGGCATGGGTGGTCAGACACTAGCTTTGATGAGCTGTTAGGTTACCTTGCTAAAACATTCCCGACGAGTAACAAGATCCCAGCAAATACGTATCGGGCGAAGAAGCTTATCCGGCCAGTGGCGATGAAGCTTAGAAAGTTCGATGCCTGCCCTAACCCACTGCATCCTCTATCGGGGCATAAAGTATGAGAATTTGACGAGTTATCCGCACTGTGGCGCCAGTCGCTACAAGAGAAATGCTGGCTGTCGCATGGATGCAGACGACGATGAGGCCTTGCGAGGTGGTCAGAGAAAGAAGAAGAAGGGTGTCAACAAGAGCAATGTTGCAGCCAATCGCATCTCGGCTCATCAGCAGTACGAGGAAGAAGAGGGTTACACGTTGAGGAAAAGTCCGGCACTGTCGGTGTGGTACATGCCAGTGATCGACCGCCTCCATGCGATATTTGGGAACCCAAAGGACGCGAAGCTCATGTCCTGGCATGCATCAACTGACCGCTTGAAGGACGATGGCATGGTGCGGCACCCCTCCGATGGCCAGCAGTGGAAAGATTTCGACAAGGCCTACCCGCAATTTGGCAAAGATCCCAGGAACGTTCGGTTCGCGCTCAGCACCGATGGGATGAATCCGTTCGGCGAGCTGAGCAGCCCCCACAGCACCTGGTCGGTCGTACTGACCATCTACAACCTACCTCCCCATCTGTGTCAGAGGCGCAGGTATCTTCTGTTGACCATGCTTATCTCGGGACCGAAGCAGCCCGGCAATGATATCGATGTTTTCCTGGAGCCGGTAATGGAGGAAATGAAGGAGCTATTTGATGTTGGGGTCGAGATGGTGGATGCGTCCATAGTTCACCCTAAAAGCCATCATCTTTGTCACCATCACCGACTACCCCGGCCTCTTCTCACTGTCGGGGCAGATCAAAGGGAAGATCGGCTGCGTAATGTGCATCGACGAGACATGCTACACTTACCTCAAGGGATCAAACAACATGGTGTACATGAGGCACAGGCGGTTCCTTCCGAAAAGGCACAGATATAGAAGAAGTGTCATGAATCAATTGTTCGATGATCAGGGCGAGCCACAGGGTGAACCACCGACGCAGACTAGTTGGGGGCGAAAGGTGTGTGAGTTGGTGAAGGATATTGATCAGATCGAGTTTGGGAAGAAGAAGAAGCCACTAGAGGAGGGGACAAAATAAACGAGGAAGCGAAAGCGAGACACGACGGAGGAAGCGTCACAGGTCCCCTCTGTTCCTTTCAAAAAGAGGTCGATTTTCTTCGAGTACCTGTCATATTGGAAGACACTGAAAACACCCCATGCCATCGACTGCATGCATCTCGAGAAGAACGTCTTTGATAGCACGATCGGTGTCCTGCTGGACATCCTGGGAAAGACGAAGGATGGTCTGAAGTCACGGACGGATCTTCTCAACCAGGGCATCAGACAGGACCTTCACCCTGGGTCACCTCATAATGGTAAAGTCGATCTTCCAGGTGCGGCCTACAACCTAAGGCATGGCGAGAAGACTGCTATGCTCAACCTTCTCAGGGGTATCAAGGTGCCTACCGGTTTCTCTTCCAACATTATAAGCCTCGTCTCCTTGAAAGACCTCACATTGACTGGCTACAACGCACATGACTGCCGCATCATGCTGACGGTGTTCCTTCCAATTGTGATAAGGGTTATCGGTCCAGAGTACGTGAAGATGGTGGTCACTCGGATATCATACTTCTTTAACCGCATCACGCAGAAGGTCATCGGTAAGGCTGACCTCCCTGCCCTTAAGGACTTCATCGCGGAGACCCTTTGCCAGCTTGAGATGTGCTTTCCCCCATCATATTTTGATATTATGGTACACCTAATGATGCACATGGTGGATCAGATTGAGCAACTAGGCCCCGTGTACCTACACGAGATGTGGACGTACGAGCGGTTCATGTCCACCCTCAACAGATATGTTCATAACTGTGCTCACCCGGAGGGCTCTATGATCGAGGCGTACACAACCGAAGAGGCAGTGAACTGGTGTATGAGGTACATAAAAGATGGGAGGGCGATTGGGTTGCCTGTCCATCAGCACGACGGCAGAACCGCGGGCTTAGGGTGCACGGGCCGAAAAGTTCGCACGGATATACCATACAAGGAGATTGAACAAGCTCATTACAACATCCTTCATCAGTTGGTGAGCATGGAGAAATATGTCGAGAGGCACATAGAAGAGATCCGCGCCGCTAATGACGGACAACGCACAGAGGCATGGGTCCAGAATGAGCACAGGAACAGTTTCATAGATTGGCTCAAAGAGCAACACGTACCCCTAGAAAGATGCCCTGATGATGAAGATACAGAGACCGTGCAGAAGCTTCTGCATGGCCCGTCAAGCCAAATCACGATGTGGCAAGGGTACTATGTGAAGGGGTATAGGTTCCACACGAAAGAGAAGGACAAGAAGAGCGCGACACAGAATTACGGTGTTCGATATGAGGGCGTCGACGAGGCCACAAACACGAGGACGCAATACTATGGCCAGATCGAAGAAATATGGGAACTTGACTATGGCAAGGACGTATGCGTAACGGTCTTCCGGTGCACTGGGTAAACCCCAAAGCGGTTGCGGTCGACAGTTTCGGGCTAACCACTGTGAACCTCAAAAGTATCGGGTACAAAGATGACCAATGGGTACTCGCAACTAATGTCGCGCAAGTGGCCTACTATATTTATCCGGAGGACCCAAAGAGGCATGTGGTCGTGTCTGGAAAGCAGCGGATTGTTGGAGCTGATGGGGTCCAAAGCCCAGAACAATACAACAACTATGCAGAGCTCCAACTTTTTACCGATTTTGCAAAGAAGATCAAGGCCGTCGAGGACCGTCGCAACAAGAGCGGTATCAAGCCCTGGGCCCGTCCCGATGGTGAGAAGCGGTCCGTGAAAGCGCCCGCACCAAAATGAGACAAGTTTTGTAATGAAGTAGTGGAAAGTTATGTAATAGTATTTGAGACAAGCTTTGTAATAGATTATTATTATTAATATGTTAATATTATTAATAATAAACTCTCAATTTGTAATGACTTATTAATAAGTTAGTATTATAATAAATATTATCTTTGTCATATTATAAGTTAATGACTTATTAATAAGTTAATATTATTAATAAATATTATCTTTGTCATATTAATAAGTTAATGACTTATAATAAGTTAATATTATTAATAACAAATATTATTAATAAGTCATATCTGCAGCGGGCATCTAAGTGCCCGCTGCGGTTATTCGTTTTAAACCGCGCGGGCTCCTTATGTTGCCCGCGGCGGTTATTCCCTGCCTATATAAGTCCCGCTACACTAAAGGGCATTTCTGTCCTTCGCGCATCATCAGTTCACCCCGAAGGGCTGTCGAATTTCACCACCGCCACCGCCACGCCATTGCCGCCGCCGCCGTCCCTCCTCCACCGCCCTCGCCGACGTCGACCTCACCAGTGGAGCCTTGCCTCGCCGACCTCACCGAGGAAGCAGCGCGCCGCCCGACCGTAACCCTAGCGCCTTCCACCTCCACTGGTGGTGCCCTAGCGCCGCCGGAGTCGAAGCCACACCTCGAGCTCGCCACGACCACGTCGACCTCCCTCCTCCCCTCCTCGCCGACGTCGATCTCACTAGTGGAGCCCGTCCCTCGCCAGTGGAGCCGGTGGAGCCGCCGGCCCCTATCCGCTGCTGGAGCCGTCGGTGCCCCTGTCTACCGGCGTGGACCTCGATTTCGACCTCATCTCCTGGTAACTCTAAATCCCTGGTAACCCTCATCTGTGCCTCACAATGGATTGCTAGTCTCTGTGCCTTACTCTTGATATTGCTAGTCACTGATATTGGTAGTCATTGATATTGCTAGTCACTGATATTGGTAGTCATTGATTTGCTAGTCACTGATATTGTGAGGATATGTGAGGATATGTCTAATTTCCAGATGAGCAATGATCTTGATGTCATTTGTGAATATGTCATTTGTGAGATATGTCATTTGAGACCGTTTGATCGATTTGCTGATCGTTACTTAGGGCATGCAAATTTGACACTTGGACACTTGACACTTTCAATCAGACACACACACACCCTCCCTACACTGGGACTGGACAAGTTTGTTTCCATCAGTCGATCGGTCGTCGTCTTCTGTTGAGCTGCAAATTTATTTTATTTCCAATTAGTAGACGCTAGACACTGCATCCGGTAATGAATCCTGTATGTGACATCTCATCAGAGAGCAGCCATCTGATCGATCCGTTGCTATCACGCAGAGAACGTGCAGCTCTGTCCCATAATTAAGCTGCTACCAGTATGTTCCCCAATGGCTGTTTGCATTCAGCAAGCAGAGCAATACACTACCAGTATGTAGTCCGGGGTTACATGTGCTAGTATCTTCTTGTGGTTGGTAAGCATCACACCTAGTGCTGTGCATATCAGTATGTAATGAATAGTGGCTGGCTGTTGTAGCAGTAGCATATATCATGGAGCTAGCTAGGTAGTATTATTACATCAATGCTTGTGGGTGGTAATAGTAAGTACTAGTGGTAACTATTGGTGGCACTAATTAGTGATAACTGCATGTAATGTAATAGGAGAGCAAGCGCTAATCTGTTGCTGCTTCTCAGCTGGTGTGGCCATGGCTGCTGCCATCTGCCCTACTGAGTTTGGTTTCATGATAAAAAGGAAAGAAAGAAAGACAAAAAAGGAACTGAACTAAACACATATCTATGCTTCTTGTTTTCATTTTGTTGATCTACTGTATGGAGCTTCCTGTTTTCCCTTACTTGCTGGTCGTTTGTCTTCCTGTATCAGTGACTAGCAATTTGATGTTTTCAGTGACTAGCAATATCAGTGACTCTTATAGTTTATTTGTTTCTTAGCAGAGTATATAATATTAACTTATCAATTCACCTCGTGATTTCAGATGGAACCTATCTTATGTCTCGTGATGCTTTAGCTACGAGTTTATTTCCTGCCGATGATGCAATTTGATGTTTTTACGCTATATCCATTTGCCACTACCTATGATGCCCAGTGATGCTAGTGTATACTACTCTCTCCTACTACTCCTACTACTCTCTCCTGCTACTACTCTCTCCCTGTACCACACCTCTCTGTACTACTCTCAACTCCTACTACTACTTCTCTACTACTTACTACTGTCTACTTACTACTGGTTACTACTCTCTCCCTGTACCACTCCTCTATGTACTACTCTCTGTACTACTTACTACCTACTACTACTCTCAACTCCTCTCTGTACTACTCTCAACCCTACTACTACTCCTCTCACTACTACTACTCCTCTCACTACTACTACTCCTCTCACTATACTCCTCTCTTTATACTCCTCTCCTACTACTACTCCTCTCCCTACTACTCCTCTCTTTGCATTGATGATTTTTTCAAACTTGTAAGCTGAGGTAGTGGCAAATGCAATGATGTGACCCTTTCGATCTATGCTGAGGCAGCGGCGATGATGATCAATTGCCCCCCTACTTTCTATGCTGAGTCAGCTGCTAGACTAGGATGGCTTGTTTTTACAAGTAACCAGTTTAGCAGTGACGTGTTGACCTAGGGGCAAATCTGAGCCAAAAACTTATAGGTGTCATTTTTTATTCAAAAGCTTTGAACTGATCATATTATATACGCGTCTGTGTATATGTAGAACTGAAATGGCAGAAGACAAACTAACGAATGGAGGGACCCTACCCCTAGCTCCTCGTCAACCAGCTTCATGAGTGAGGTGTCCGTGACTCACCGCCGAAGAAGCAGCGTACAGAGGAGGGCAACGATCCCACGTACGAACCAGGGGCGGACGAAGCAGAGTTTCGAGGTTTACGCAACACGCTGGCTTTCTAACATGTACAAAGACGCGATTGAATCACTAAAGGCTCGTCACTCTTGTCAACAGCTGCCGATTGTGCCTCGTCAGCTCGAGTTTAGGACGAAGAACCGGTCAGGGAGGAAGAAGCCCCCGCTCCCTCTACGGCAACCTCTTCGTCCAAATCTAAGGGCCAGAAGAGGGTGAGGGGACAACACGGGAGGCACAAGTTGGACAAAGAAAACGAGGTGCATGTCATCGATGCGGTGGGCCAGAGGGCAACCCAATAGCTCCAGATACAGTCATTGGCAAGTTCAGCAATCAAGTGGCGTGTATAGCCAAGGAGAAGGTGGAGATCACTTGGCCCAACTGGCACGATGTACCGAAAGACATAAAAAACAATGTCTGGGGTGAGGTGACAAGGAGATTTAGATATTCGCCCTCAGCTAACATGGAGAAGTGCCAAGAGTGGGCTTTGCACGTGGCGTCGACTGCGCTTCGCAACTTCAGGTCCATGCTGACCAGAATTACCTGAAGAAGGGGAAGTCGCCACTGCTAAGTACAATATGGTCAAGGCACACGTGTGGGATGCTTTCTGCGAAATGAGAAAGACGCAAGAAGCAGAGGAAAAGAGCGCTAAGTTCAGTGAGCTCGCAAAGAGGAACAAGAATCCTCACCACTTGGGCATGACTGGCTTTGCCGGTCAGAGGACCAAGTGGCAGCAAGAAGAACAAGCAAGACAGGCTGCCGGTTCCAGATCCGTATGAGGGCATCGACCCAAGGGCAAAGGACTACAGAGGCCCGCATTCCAAAGAGGCTGAAGCCTGGGCGACCAAGTTTAACGAGCCCCACCTCGAGGACGTCGAGAAGACTTTGATGGAGAAAGCAAAGCTTAAGGACAGCATCGTGGTCCGCCGGGGCCACGACTTGCTCACCGAGGTCCTAGGAACCCCCGAGCACCGCGGCCGCGTGCGTGGTGTCGGGTCGAAGATGAGCTGGAAGTCAGTTGAGTCGTGCAATCCGACGCGGCACATACAAGTCCAGGCAAAGTATAAAGATGAGCTATATAACAAGGGCTTCAATGAGGCGTGGCTGAAATATCAAGCTCAAAAAGCTCAAAAAAAGGCCACGAGCAACGACCCGAGATGGTCGCGATGAGCGAAGATGTTTGATCACCATGGCCTGCCCAATCCTCAAGCAAACAAAAAGAAAGCCTTACTGCCGATGAACGAGGATTGCCCAAGGGTCTCAAACGAGGACTTCAAGGAAAACCAGCACGTCCAACTCGTCATCCCGTTCGGAAGGTCCAAGAAGATGGTGGTGGCCGAGGGATGCATTCTTGCACCCCACGATATTCACGACTTCAACAAAGACAACACCCCTGAAGACTATGTGGTCGTGAGCCATTATGGCACGTTCCCGACCAGGAACATTTTGAATTGGACCATCCCAACCTACAAACGGCCAGGCACCTAGGGCAGGCACTTGGATTGGAAGTCCTATGGAACCGCGAGGACATCGAGATCATTGTTCGGACGCCAACCCAACGCCGACACCAGCATCACAACCATCAGCCGCCGGATCTTGTCCTCCGGAAGATCCAGATCACGCAGCGATGATGACGAAGAAAGGGCGGGACAAGGGAAGGGAAAGGACAAAGGAGAAGGCAGTACCGAAGGCGGGGACAAGGAAAAGGTAGAAGGTGATGGCGGGGAAAAGGAAAAGGGCACTGACATGGGAACTGTGTCTCCCCCGCCTCCAAATAGTCCGCCAATCGTCCCGGTCCATGAGGCAAGAAGCTCAGAGGCCGGTAAGGGCGACAACACGACCAACAAGCCAGCCAAGCACGAACGAGCAACAGGGAGGCACGACGGGGGAGGCAACAGGGACGAAGACACCTCCCCCATCAACCACAAGCCAATGTCCTCCCCCGCCCACCAAGAACCCAAAAACGTCCACCGACAAGCTCCCGTACACGCTCACGTTCGAAAGGTATGGTAACATTCACTGTCCTATCCATCGTATGCTAGGCCTATCCATCGTATGCTACTAACATCCCTATCCATCGTATGCCAGGCCTGAAACTACCCGTCAACTATTTGATGAGGGCCGAAGACTGCCCTGGCCACTATGTGTGCGGGAAGTTCTTGATTCCCAAGGCCCAGCTCATCGACGAGGAAAAGTGGGATACAAGGAGGTTCCATCTATGGTACATGGAAGCTGCAAAAGCCAGGATATCAAGTTTTAACGTCAAGATTCCCACGGAGTACTTCCACTTGCCCGCTGGTAACGAAATGCACCTACCCGTCGACTTTAGCGACATGTACAACCTGATGCGGGAAGAAGACCTGGACATCTTCAAATCACCCTATTCACACTATAAGCGATGAATGCAACTTCCACAGATCAATACATTCGTATTTTCCATGGTTCTATACTTATTATGTCACGATGACTTGTCCGTGCAGCATGACGGTCACTGTAAGCAATAAAAGACACGTCCTGTACTCTACCTCTCTCCTGCACATATTGCCGAAAGAGGTCATCAAGGGTTTCGAGATCACTGATCCGGAGATGACAGTTCGACAGCGAGAGAAGAAATATGAAGAAAATATGAAAGCCGAGAATACTAAGTTGAAAAATTACATACTAGAATGCATGAAGAAGATCAAGCCGGATGGGCCAGAGTGTATAATGGCTGCCTATCATTTTGGGTAAGTCAAATACATGTACGTACACCTAAGTCGCTAGCATATCATGCCTTCTAGTCATCATAAACACTATTTTGTTGCAATGGTGCAGCCAGGGCCTCGTGGGTGGCCACTGGGTCGCTTTTATCATATACCACCAAGATGGCAGGGCATGTGTGTTTGACTCCTTGAGCGTACCAAACAAGCAAGGGTACAAGGCATTCGAAGATTGTCTGAAAAGTAAGTCATCCATCTTTTTCATCAGTTACGGTTACCATACGTTTTTAAATTGTGGCTAAAACTATTATATTTCATACAGCGCTTATAAGGAATACCAAAAGGTGCCCGGATTCTAGGATCGAAGAACTCAAAAGTTCAAGGACAAGCATAGGTACCACCTCAAAATCCGACGAAATTTCCCGGTAAGTATTTCAAAGGTTCAATTCATGTTTCATACATATATATGGGTTCTAATGCTTGTGTATCAATCGTGCCGTGCGCCAAATAGCCACTAGGATCGAAGACATGTGGCTTGTACACATGCGAGTTTCTAAGGGAAAGCAAGGAGTACACCAATAGCTGGAAGAAGCTCAAGGAAGGTGTCAAGTATTGGGGAGAGCAGCAGAGCCGCAAGATGTGCTTTAAACAAGTCAAGGCGGACATATGCAAGTTTGTAATGGAGAAATGCATTCTCGAAGGAGAAATGTTCTTTGACAACGAATCCGAGCTGGCGTTGCTACCCCAATATGAGAAGCTCCGCAAATGGAACACAATGCTTCGTCCGACAGATTATGCTCATCAAGTTGAAATATGAATTGTAATTTGAATTTGAAATCAACTAAGTCAATGTGTATATGATGACAACAAACAACTAAGTCACTTTGTATGTTATGTCCAGATGGTTTATATGTGCATATATATATTTATCTGTTAGAAATCTGGAATTCTGGAATTATTTGAAAACTGCAATCCTGCTGTTTCTGCTGGCTACATTATTTATTTTTTTTAATCCAAAATTAATAACCGTGGCGGGCAACATAAGTTGCCCGCTACGGTTAAAGCAACTACTGCAGCGGGCAACCTAAAGCGACCGCTTCGGTTAATAATTTACCGCAGCGGGCGGTTAAGGTTGTCCGCTGCGGTAAATGCTATTAACCGCAGCGGGCACCTTATGTTGCCCGCTGCGGTTAAGGCTTTTACCGCAGCGGGCAACAGCGCCCGCTGCGGTAATGGCCACGATTAACCGTGGCCTTAGCACCGCAGCGGACGCTGTTGCCCGCTGCGGTAAAGCCAAAACGCCCACTGCGGTTAAGCTTTGTGCAGTAGTGGAGGCGGTGGAAGAAGGATCCAGAAGGCGGAGGCGAAACGGCCTCTGTGGCCGACCGGTCGGTCCCAGGGTGGGACCGGTCGGTCTGGCCCAGTGGGCCCACGTGGTGGCCCGCCTCGTGGTGTCTTCCGGTGTCTTCTAGATCCTTCTTTTGTAGATTTTGTTGCGAAATTAATATCTTTTTATCCGGGACACCGAATATAACAAATGATATGTCCGTTTCAATCGTCTCGATGAGCTATTCGCAATGATGCACTCTAATTCATCACTTGAGATGCTTTTATATGGTAAAAACATGGATGTCCTACAAAACAAGTGAGAGCACCAAAACTCGTGGAACTTGTTAGTTTCAAACCCTATAACTATGCTTTGTGATTCATTTAGTGTCATTTTATGCAATAGTTGATGGTTAATTATGAGCATTAGTGAGCGTCAACAAGTTCCCCCAAGCTTACCCTTTGCTAGTCCCTTAGCAAAGTCAATCTCAATAATGGATCAAGAGTTGCTGCAATATCTTCACTTCCAACAAGTACACATGTATTCAAACAAAAGTTCTCATATGGAATAGAAAAAGTATCATATTATTCATCACGGGGCTTAGTACTTTACCTTGAATCTTGATAAATGAAAGATAGAACGATCAAATCAAGCGCTATGTCTCTAGTTCTTTTACTTCACCATTATCCCGGAGTTTTTATGAATTTTCAGAAAAGATTAAAAATATATGTTGCCAAATTAAACAATGGATCCAAAGAGAAAGTCAACCACACCATTGAATCGAGAAGTGCATGTGTATGGAAAATGGAGTCAGATGCTCTTTTAAATATATATCACTCTCTTCTGTCTATCAGAGACACATGGCTATCAGGCTAATTCTACTATCGGGCACGTGCCCATTTTTTTAATATTTTTTTTTCTTTTTTTCTTCTTTTTTTCGAGGTTCCGGACACATGTCCCTTTTTATTTCCTTAGGATCTTTCTTTTTGAGGTTTCAGACACTTGTCCCTTTTTATTTCCTCGGATTTTTTTTTCTCTCTCTTTTTTTCAATAGCCACATGCTTCCAACAAACTTCTGAGAGGATTGGAATAAATAATCATGAGCATTTATGCGGAAAATGGATGGAATGTGTAAGTGATCTCAATTCAATAGCATGATAACTTCTCATAGGGTCAACAAAGCTTAATTTAACTCAATGCAGTTATTAGTCATATTAATATTGGAAACTCTCCGGAACTCTAGTGTTGTTTAGAACAAGATAGTAGTAGCTCAGATCATCACATGTCATATCTATCAATTACCTAGACCTCAGATCAAGTATTTGCCACCCATGCATTTAATTTCATTTTTAAGCATCATTATTAATCAGGAGAACTCATGCTTTGAAGGCTAGGTACTTGAAAGAAATTAGATAGAACAACTATTCATTATTTCCATGTAAAAGATTAGAGAGAGAGTTCTTCTTTTATTATTAACTTCTTAAAAATAACTAAGCAAACTTAACACACTATTTATTTAACCTAACACACTAATTATATTTAACCTAACACACTTATTATAAATAACTAAGATAGTGAATAAGACATACCTGGATCACGAAGATAACGGGGGTGCGTCTCCCCCAAGCCGGTTCCCTTAATAGCGTTGAGCCTTCATGTGCACATATATATATATATATATTTCTTTTTAATTAATGGTGAGCCTTTATGTGCTCACACTTTTTTTTGCGTTTATTTTATTTTATTTTTATTTATGTATAGGAAGAAAACTTAAGACGATACTTACCTGGATACATGTGAGGGTGCCTCCCCCAAGCTGGATGTTGACATAGTCGTTCGATCTTATAATGCAGCGGACTGGCAGTAAAAATGTTCTTCCTTTATCGAAGCTTTGATTGATGTTGATGGTTATTGGACAGTGCTCCGACAGTGGATGGAACATTCACTTGCTTGTCAGCTTGTCTTGGCCTCTCAAATCCTATGAAACTCAAATAGACAACAAAACTTGTGGAACAGATTAAGCGTTAGTGGTTGGCCTCTTAAGGCTTAGTTGTCTAGAGTTTCAGTAAGATCTCTTTCTCAATATTTTTGTATTTTAATATTTTCTTTGACGCAATGATAATGAATGCATTTTTATTTTTATTTTTATGCCACCACGGTGAATATGTCATGTGGGTTTTTATATACCACAGAATTATTCTCATGGGGCTTTAGGTTTTATGATGAAATGCAATAAGTAAAATATTTTTATTTTATTTTTATGCAATGCTAATACAGAAAGGAAATATGCTATGGAGAATAATGATGGAAAGTAAATATGCAAAATAGGAACTAATGCGGAAAAGATAAATATGGATAACTACCGATTTTACCTTTTCGGCGAGGGTTCAATGTTTTAAGTCCTCTGAACAGGACTTCTCACCATGTTCATTCCTGAGGTGCATCATTTGATCTTGTTATGTAGACTTTGATAACTACACCTCTTGATATGGTATCACTCATGTTCTTCATTCGCTCAGCAGTTTGAAGTGAAGCATTAGTTGTGGAAGCTGGCAGCATCTTGCTCAGTGTGCAAGTTCTTATAGCTTCAGGACCTTCACTCTATAGAATGTAGGAGTTGACAAACTCCTCCATGTTTTGCTCAAGAGTGTATCCTACTCATAAAGACAAGGTAGAGATCAAGTGCATGAGCTCTATTGGTGGAAAAACACCAACAGAACCAAAAGTTTTGTTCATTCCTCTCTAACCTTAGGCACATTGCACAAGATAAACTTGTTGTTTATGTGTTCTATTCAATCTTAACATGAGTGATAGGATCAAAAGACGAGCATGAAAAGCAGCATCTTAAAATATTTAACAGATCAAATTGCTTAACCCAATGAAGGATAATCTATGCATAGTGTATCTATCTTTTCATGATTGCGATATATCATCTTCCAAAGGTTGGATGCATAACATTTTAGCTCATTTGGTTAAGATATTGAGATCAAGAGAGTAAAGCTAAGAACAAAGAGTAAAGAAATGAACATGTTAAGTTGATTAGGTTGGATCATGTGAAATGCAACTTAAACATATTTGGTTCCTTATTTATGCGCATACCAGAATTAAGGAAAAGCTTTTAAAGTGATGATCACTTACCTTGAGATGTTGCTTTACCATGGAAGAGTGATTGTATCGAACCACCTTGTGGAAGCTTCTCTTGTCTAGCTGGTTGTTGTTCATGAATAACTTGTCTTCTCTTGCTTATCACACAGTGGGCCGGCTAAGTCTTTGTCTCCAACAGATCCAGATGATGGAGACTTTGTCAACTATTTTCTTGATTTGTAGGCTTAGGTATTGTCTCTCCATCTTCTACTTCTTGTGGTGCAGTGGCTTCATCCTTTTTGATATCCCCTCAATTCCTGGAAGTTGGTTCTTCCTTTGTCGGTTGAGTCAACGTCTTCTCTTGGTTTTCTTTGGCTGCTCATAAATGGTGTAATTGTTGAAGAGGCAGTGAACCTTTTGGTCAAAGATCCGAAAGTGGATTTCTCCAGTTCCAACATAGATGACAACATTGAAGGTTTTCAAAAATGATCTTCCAAGAATGAGTGGTGGATCATATTTTTCTTCTTGATTGGGATAGCGTCCAGTGGCCTGTACTGATCAAAGTATTGAAGCTGGATTTCTCCGTCCTCCCCTTTGAGCAGATCTAGACAACGGAATTGTGTCTCCCCTTGTGAGGAAGGTGGCCCAAATTTCTTCAACCATATGTTCATGTGTTGGATTGTAGATCTTGCTATTGTTGTAGTCGTACCATCTTATCTCTCAAGCTAGCTCGATGGTCTCTATCTTCTAGTGCCCAGCTCAGACTTGTTTACCTACTTCCATGGAGTGAGTGCTTTGATTGTAGTTATTGTTTTGTGGCACTCATCTTCTGTCTTGTCCTGTGGATCTCTTTTCTCCATGATCAGTGAGTTGTGTCTCCCTTGTGCAAGTTGTTGAAGTTCATATGTCTCTTCATCTCCAGTGTGAGTTCATCTCAGGACTTTCCAAAATTGATATTGAAAGTTTTCCTACAGGGGTTAGTCCAACAAAATATCCAACATCCACTATAGCATACTATCGGCTCAAAAAACAACCTAGACACCATGTCTAATTTGAGTTAAGAGGGCATTTTAACCTAAGCATGCTTAAATTAAAAGGCCTTTGAAAGCATGATCTCCACTCCTAAACTAGGCACAATGCTTCATTTAAGAGATGTATGAAAGTACTTCAAACCTAAACATATACTATAGCAAATGAAGGTAGCATTAAGGCATTAAAGAGATTTACTCAAATGGTGATGAGAGAGTATGATTAGTGTATAGCACATGAGCATGACTTAAAGGTAGGGGCAACCAACATAGCAACATGGTAAGAGGTGTTCTTACAAAGTGTATCTCCTAAGCTTAAGTTTTGCAAAAATCAAGATTGGATAACTGTAATTCAATGTTGCATGACGATTGGTTGGACATACCTTGTGTTTGTCATTCCTTCGAACATTTTTGCTCCAGACCTGCAAAGGTTAGTGACAAGAATACCCGAAGGAATAATTTAACAATTATATCCATATGCTCATTTCACAATGACAGTGCATTTGGAAGGTGAACAATGATCTGAAAAATGCTTGTTTTAGGACACTGAGCTTGTCTTTTGGGAAACCATTAAGATATGGTTTGGTGAGTGGTTTCCCCTCCAACACCAACTTTAAGACCACAACGAGATCTACAACATTTGTGATAAACATATGCATCTACAACCACCCTTTTGATGTTTTTTTAAATAGAAAGCATGAGGGGGTTGAAAATCTCAAGTGTGGCAATGTTAGACAGACCAATTGAATCAGGAGATGTTTCATATGAGCATGGACTTAAAGAGGTATTTATGAGTAGCTTCCATGCTCTTTGATATCATCTTCCTCGATTTCAGAGAAGAACACCGAAGGATGGGGTTTATCATTTTCTAAAATGTGGGGTGTTTTCTCTATGGAAGGTTCTATGGAAACCAAATTATTAAAAGGATTTGAAGGAATTTCAAATTTGGTTGTGTGTTCCTCCTCGTGTTGGTCGGGGTTAGGCTTGACTTCTTCTTCGGGGAATTCATCAAAAATGTCAGTGTAAGGAGTGTTTTCAAGGATTTTCTCAAGGATGGCTTTTCCTTCACTAACAGTTTCATGAATGAATGATCCTCCCGAAGAGGTATCAAGAAAAAGGGCAGCTTCTTTGCTAAGACCATAATGAAAATGTTGTAAAATAACGTCTTCAGGCAAAGAGAGATTTGGGCCAGTGTTGACAAGGCTCATAAATCTAGCCCAAGCTGCTCCTATTGTCTCCTTCTCTTTTTGTTGAAAGGTAAGAATTTCTATTCGAAGGGCAGTGATTCGAGAAAGAGGGAAGAAAGCAAGACAAAATTTGCCCCGAAGTTCATCCCAATTTCCATCTACTCCTCTTACGTTATGAGCATACCACTGTTTCGCTCTTCCAAAAAGGGAGAACGGAAACAATTTCCATTTAATGGTCCCTTGTGTCATGCCAGCAATAGACAAGCAGGAACACAATTGCTCAAATTCACGAAGGTGTGTGTAAGGATTCTCGTCTTCTAGCCCAGAGAAGGGTTGCTCCCAAACCATGGGTATAAAGCCAGGACGAATTTGGTAGCCATCAGTAAGAATAGGATGGGATGATGGTGGTGGCTCCAACAATTCACCCTTTGGAGCGGAGTATTTATAGATAGGAGTGGAATTCATGTGGCAAGAAGTGTTGTGGTGAGGTAAAGGTGGTGGTAAGAGAAAAAGGTGGTAAAAGAAAAGAAACACGGACGACTTGGTTCGAAACTAGCACAGCTACCGTTCCTCGGCAACGGTGCCAGAAAGCTTGTTGGGTATTTTAAACGCACATAGAAAAATCCGCAAGCGCACAGATACCGATGTAGCTTTCACCCGAGAGTATTCCAGGGTATCGATTTCCACGGGGAACGTGAAGTGTACTAATCAAGGGGCAAGTTGTCCAAGAAAAGAATGATAAAATGGGTAGAGAGATATATGGTTTCTATGCAGGTCTATCTAATCAAAGACGTACTAAACTTTACTTACTTCAGGACATCAGAATACTAGCCACAAAAAGGGATGAGAAAGGGGCTAGGAAGCTCCGACTACGGTCCTACAAACACCAACCCGAACGTGGTGGACTACGTCGGCCGTCAGGGCTGTCACCACCTGGGGCTACCACAACTATCCGTGGGGCAGGGTGCAAACTCAGGTAAACCCTAGTCTAGACACCACGTCTACACTAGCGTCTACTACTCTAATTACGTACAATAATTAGAGCACTCGATACGAGCGGAGATCCAGTAAATGAAATAAAGCAAGAACTGAAATTAAATATAATACTTGGAAATAGTAAATGAAGAACCTGGAGATTACTTGAAGACGAACTAGATGATGCACCAATACAATGTCGAGGAAGATCCTTCAGATCCGGCTCCTCCTCAGCTCTCTCCTTCTCCTCTCTCTAATCCGATCTCTAATTACAACTAGATGAAATAGACAACTAGAACTAGAACTAGAACTAGATCTAATTCTAGATGTTCTAGAAGAGATTCATCTAGAGGGACCTCTACTTCTAATTGAAACCCTAGTTTCTGATGTGAAGATGAATAATGAAGATGGAGTTGCCTGGAGAGGGGGGTCTGGGTCTGGTTTTATAGCCCGGAGCGTGGAACGTGAGCCCTTGGATCAAACCGACTTCAGGGACGGTGGAGATGCATCCTAGGAGGCGGTGGAAGAAGGATCCAGAAGGCGGAGGCGAAACGGCCTCTGTGGCCGACCGATCGGTCCCGGGGTGGGACCGGTCCGTCTGGCCCAGTGGGCCCACGTGGTGGCCCGCCTCGTGGTGTCTTCTGGTGTCTTCTAGATCCTTCTTTTGCAGATTTCGTTGCAAAATTAATATCTTTTTATCCGGGACTCCGAATATAGCAAATGATATGTCTGTTTCGATCGCTCGACGAGCTCTTCGCAATGATGCACTCCAATTCATCACTTGAGATGCTTTTATATGGTAAAAACATGGATGTCCTACAAAACAAGTGAGCAACCACCAAACTCTCTGGAACTTGTTAGTTTCAAACCCTACAACTATGCTTTGTGATTCATTTAGTGTCATTGTATGCAATAGTTGATGGTTAATTATGAGCATTAGTGAGCGTCAACAATCTTGAAGGCGGTTTGGTCTTTCCAAATGCGGAGGAGAGGTGCTCCACTCCCCCAAGCCACCACCACCTATAAAAGGAGGCCTCCACCCTTCTCACAATTCATCCAAGAGCTCATCAATACACATCTCAAGAGGGATCCATGGAAGAAGGAGTATTGCATCATATATCATAGCTCTAGTAGCTAACTAGAATAGGGAGCCAGTGAGATCCGAGCGGGAGAAGTGCCAGAGTTGTCGGCTACCTCTCTGAGTGTACTCAGCGCGCTTGTACACTTAGCGGGAGGAACAAACGGAATCGCTCTGGTATAATCTTGCTTGTACCTCTACAATCTTGCATACTACTTAAAGTATAAGAGTTCATGTTCGCCTTGGTTCTAAGTTCTTATCGTGTTTAAGCTTTCGCTAACTTAGTCTGCGGGACCGATCGTTCACCTTCGGGTGGGTGCTCTAGTAAGAGGGTTCAAGCCCTAGCTTCCGCTAGAAGTAGTGGCTCTAAGTGTAAACGCGGTGTTTAGGCTAAGTGTTCATAGTTTGGTTGCCTGGGTCTCCACGGTTGAGGAGGTAGGTGGCAGGTGGTGACAGCCCTATCCGTCCTTTGTAATCCACCCACGTTAGGGATTCCAGGTAGAGCTGTATCGGCATAGGTTGGGAAACCAACCTCACCTGTTGACCGAAGTAGGCTTTGATGGCTGAGCTTATATCACATAAGGACCGGTTCCTTAGAAGAACCTTGCTACCCTTATTACCCTTCTCCGTGTATTATCTGGGAGGACTAGATCAGGAGACTATAGCACGCCATTTCCTGTGGAAAATACGATGCCCTGAATACTCCGGGTGAAGTGCTACAACAGTACTTCCGTGTGCTTGTGGACTTTTCTGCTTACGCTAAGAAATACGAACAATCAACAAGCTCCCCCACACTAGGTCTTTACTCGTCCCTGAGGAAAGTATAGCTTCACATTCACTGTTTATAGAAAAACCTGCATTGTTGGGATTAGTATGTTCAAAACAAATTTTATTACCTTTACCCTTCAGTCTTGACAATTGAGAGTTTTGTAAGATTTTCTGAAAAGAATGTAGCTTACCTTCTCCTCCTTGTGATACTCTCAATGTCGCTCAAGTTCTTATCTCCTCACATGAGGCATTGCCTTCTTTTCAAATTATTAATTATATCTGGAGCTTTAAGAAGTGTGTTGCACTTATGCTTTGATATGTTACTAAGTCAACACTTTACAGCTAGGAAGAGAAGTGTCATACTCCTTAATCAAGATTTATTTGAAAACACTTGTTCTCTCTTGTTTGGTATTTTGTTAAAGAGACACCATGGGCTATGAGGTTAACTCCACTGTTGAGCACGTGCCCATTTTTTTAGAAGCGAGGTTCCAGACACTTGTCACTCTTTATTTCCTTGTGATCAATATTTTTGAGGTTTCGAGCACTTGCCCCTTTTTATTTCCTCGGATATATATTTTGCACAGCTCATGTCTCTTTCACAATAATACTTCACAAGAGGGACTTAACCTTTTCAAACGATCTTGATTTTATGAATATGATAAATCTCTCAACCAAAGCCATTGAAGTGAACTTAGCAACATTACAAAGGTAAGTAGCTATAGTAACAAAATGATGTCATGATTATTAAGGCTTTAGGAGGAATATGTTTTTTCCACTGAGGAGAAGAATTGCTATTTGATTTTAGGTATTTGAAATAAATTCTCCAAAGACAAGACTTGTAGAGTCTGATATTATGATAAGTAATTAATTATTCCCAATAGTAACAAGAGATTATAAGAATAGATCATGTGAGCTATCTCAAGTTATTATTAAGTTTATTTGGAACTCATCTTAAATCTTGTTTCAAGTGGTTTTAAATTTGAAATAGAGAGCAATATGATGATAGAGAGGGTGTGATATGTACTAGACCTGTAGACGAACGAGAGTGGTTCATCATGTGTGGTGTTGTTGAGTGATTCTTGTTTTCCTACGATTCTTCGGTTGATCTTCCATTTATTGCTTAAGTCTTTCTCGCACACTTGTTCATGTTATACCTTTATGTACAACATGTGGAGAGAAGACACATAACCAAAACAAAAGTAGAGAGAGAGTAGATAACTAAAACAAAGCTTTATTGATAACTTATAAGGCACTTTATTACACAAGCAAGGAAAATAACTAAATGATTGAAATTAAATAGACTAAACACTCTTTAAAGAAACTCTAAGACTCTTAACTCTAACACTTCTGCCTTATCATAATACTATTAATAAACTCTCTCACTCTAACTGAGATGATTAGCTACGGTTCGTGATAGGATGTTTACACGAGACTTTAAACCGCTTTGCTTAATCTCATGTTTATCCATTCTCTTAACCAGGTTGCAACAAATCTTAATCACAGAGGCTAGGCCTTGCTTAAGCTGAGTGTTAGCTTTGGCAAGGGCATCCACTTACTTATTGACTCTGATGTAGTCATCGATGAGGTCGTCCACCTGCTCCTCCAACTTTGTCATGGGTTCTCTCTTGCGTTTAGGCTTGGAAGAAGAGGCTTCAGATGGGGACTTCTCCTTACGAGGCTCTACCTGGATCTATCCTGGCTCAGCTCGGACTCCAGTAATGGCGTAGCGAGATGTGTATGTGTACTTCATACAAGTTACATCTCCAAACTTGTTCATCTTCAACCCTGTGAGCTGTTCATTGGGTCATAGGGGCAGAAGATTGACTTCCTTGGAGACGCGGAACTTCTTGAGATCTCCTTGACTTGATCCACCCTCCATGGCTAGGGGTGTTGGCTCGTCAACGGGCACAATCTTCTTCTTGGGCACAACGACGAGGTCTTTCTTAGGAGCGACGATGAGGGCCATTGACTCATCAGAAGGGAGAGGCTCATTGAGGTTGATCCCGCGATTGTCGGCCATTGGGACAAGTAGAGCTTGAACTGCTACTTGGGATGAGAATAGATTGGATTTTATGGCTCTGGGTAGCAGGGGTCTGGTTTTATAGTCCTGGATCATCCAGAAGGAGGCTGATCCAAGCTCCGAGGTTCTCGTAATGAAATAGATCAGGAAGTTACAAAAAAGGAATAAGGGAGGCTTAAGAAAGGAAAGGGAAGCGACGGGACCTTAACGGGCACCAGGCCAGACCGGCTGGCCTAGGGGTGGGGCCGGCCGGCCCCCTTCTCTCTAGAAGGCAGCTCGCTTTTTTGTGGCTCTTGTTTGCACTTTTCTAAACCCTATTTACTACTTTTTCTATTATTTAACCTTTCGGAGGCGGTGGAGGATCAAATTAATGGAAAGTGAGGAACTGGATCACATCCAACTCCTCGAAATTCTTTTCAGGTTCTAGAAAAATCTTAAGGCGATGACCATTTACCTTAACTAACGTACCTTTGTTGTTTTGAAGTGTCAGCACTCCATGGGACGAAGTGCTAATCACCGTGAATGGTCCTTCCCATTTGCTTCGTAGCTTTCCATGACCGAATAGCTTAACCCTGGAATTAAAGAGTAACACCTTGTCTCCTAGAGTGAAGTTCTTCATCTTGATCCTCTTGTCATGCCACCTTTTGGTTCTCTCTTTGTGGATCTTGGAGTTATGGTATGCTTTTTCACGCCATTCATCTAGTTCTGAGAGTTGCATCTTTCTTTTGATTCCTGCTGCTACCAAGTCCATGTTCCATCTTCTTATCGCCCAGTGAGCTTTGAACTCTAGCTCAACAAGCAAGTGACAAGTCTTCCCGTAGACGAGTTGATATGGTGACATTCCCAATGGTGTCTTGTAAGCTGTACGGTAGGCCCACAATGCATCCGGTAGTCTGTCTCTCCATTTTGTTCCCTTCTCGTCGACTGTCTTCGGCAGAATGTTCTTTATTTGCTTCTTCGATGTTTCCGCTTGGCCACTTGTCTGAGGGTGATAGGGGTAGCGATGTTGTGACGGATCCCATGTTTTGACAGGTATGTGCGGAAGTGCTTGTCAATGAAATGAGAACCTCCATCACTAATCACCATTCTTGGAACTCCGAATCTTGGAAATATCACATCCTCGAACATTCTCTTGGAGCTTCTAGCATCTGTAGCTTTACATGGTAGGGCTTCGACCAATTTGGAAATGTAGTCGACTGCCATTAAGATGTACTCACTGTTCATGTATTTTGGAAATGGTCCCATGAAATCGATTCCCCAACAGTCAAAGAGCTCGATCTAGAGATTGTTAGTGAGTGGCATGGCATCTCTTGAATTGATATTGCCATGCCTCTGACATGCTCCACATCTCCGAATGAAATCTTTTGCGTTGTCATACATGGTTTGCCAGAAAAATCCACTTTGCTAGATCTTGGAATGCGTGCGGAATGCTCCATAGTGTCCTCCATAGGGTGATGAGTGGCATCTTTCAATGATCTTGATTCCTTCTTGAGATGATACACATCTTCTAAGTAGCCTGATAGAGCACACTCTGAAGTGGTACGGATCATCCCATAGGTGAACACGACTCTCATAGACGAGCTTTCTCTTATCTTTGCCTGGTGGTACGTACCCTGAAACCATAAAATTGACAATATCTACATACTAGGGGTCAGACCTAGAGACTAGATAGAGTGTATCGTCCCTGAGTGAATCGTTGATAGGTAGTTCTGTGGATTCTCAAATTGCATTGTTGACAAGTGATCAGCAACAGAATTCTCTACTCCCTTTTTATCTTTTATTTCTAAATCAAATTCTTGGAGTAATAGAATCCATCTTATCAAGCGAGGTTTAGCATCTTTCTTAGTGAGCAAGTATTTAAGAGCAGTATGATCAGTGTAAACAATAACTTTAGCTCCAACTAAGTAAGATCTAAATTTATCAATGGAAAAACAATAGCTAGCAGTTCTTTTTAAGTTGTTGCATAATTAAGTTGTGGTCCAGTGAAAGTTTTACTAGCATATGCAATTGTGTGATGCTTCTTATCTTTGCATTGTCCTAGCACAGCACGCACCTACTGCACAATCACTTGCATCACACATGATCTCAAAAGGTAAAGACCAATCAGGTTGTTGAATTATTGGTGCAAAAGTAAGTGCTTTCTTAGGGTTTCAAAAGCTTTTAAGAATGCATCATCAAATTCAAATGGTACATCCTTGGCCAGATTAGTAAGTGGTCTAGCAATGTGTGAAAATGTTTTATAAACTGACGAGAAAAACCAGCATGGTCAAGAAAACTTCGTATCCCTTTAATATTAATAGGAGGAGGTAGTTGTTCAATTACTTCAATTTTAGCTTTATCTACCTCAATTCCACATTCAGAAATTAACTAACCAAGCACTATGCCTTCTCTAACCACGAAATGACATTTTTCCCAATTATGGACTAAGTGCTTTTCCTCACATCTTTGCAAAACCTTGTCTAAATTTTCTAAACAGTGATCGAAAGTTTTTCCATAAACAGAAAAGTCATCCATGAAAACTTCCATGATTTCTTCAATCATATCAAAAATATAGACATCATGCATCTTTAAAAAGAAGCAGGGGCATTACATAATCCAAAAGACATTCTACGATAAGCATAAGTTCCATATGGACATGTAAAACTGGTTTTTTTTGATCATTAGGATGGATTGGAATCTGATGATATCCAGATATCCATCAAGAAAACAAAAGGAGTGATTAGCCAACCGCTCAAACATTTCATCAATGAAGGGCAGTGGAAAGTGATCTTTCTTTGTTGCCTTGTTAAGTTTTCTGTAATCAATACACATTCTCCATCCAGTCACAGTTCTGTGTGGAATTAATTCATTCTTTTCATTTCTAACAACAGTCATGCCACCCTTTTTAGGCACAACTTGCGCAGGGCTTACCCACTCACTGTGTGGCACAGGATAAATAATCCCAACGAGTAACAACTTTAAGACCTTTTTCTTAACTACTTCTCTCATTGCATTATTAAGCCTACGTTGGGGTTCTCTAGAAGGTAAAGCATCGGGATCTATAGGAATACGATGGGTGCAAAGAGCAGGGTTGATCCCCTTGAGATCTTGGAGTGAATAGCAAAAAGCAGATCTATGATTCTCTAGAATAGTGATCAAGCGGAGTGTTTCATCCTCTTCCTCTATGAAATACTTAGCATCATCTTCAAGATTAAGTTCTATGAAAGTTTCAAGAGATGCTACCTTGACCTCTTATACAGGGTCTAACTCTGGACAGGGCTCACTTCCAGTGTTTAGGGTATGAGTGATAGATATGGGTAGTGAAAGATTTTTCCCTAGACAAATGTTTAATTTCCCCATCATTCCTTCATGTATAAGTCTTTCGATTGGTTGTCCTATCAACAGGTCAAACTCATGAATATCAAAGATATAAAAGCTTAAGTGCACTAGAGTTTCTTTTACCCGGATAGGCAGGACATACAAGATTCCTAAACTAGGAAGAACATGTCTTGAAAGGCTTTTAAGGCATTTAGTTATTGGGGTTAGTGGCATGTCTTCTAAAAAGTCACATGCAAAGGTTGCAGACATGATATTAACACCAACAACAGGATTATAAGAGCATGGAAAGGGTCTCTATGGATTTGGCAGAGGATAGAAGTGGAAGGTGAATCTAAGCGAATTATATTAGAGGAGGACTCTGACTTTAACCACTCATGGCTTACCACATACACTAGCTCTTCCATAGTCTTTTTAAAGAAAGCTTTATCAGTCAAATCTGGAGGTTTTTCAGGAAGTTTAAGACTGAGGCTTTCTTGTCATATTATACTTCGAGGTATCACCAAACCCGGTGAAATACTCATCCTCGAATTTGAAGAAGATCTCTGAGATTGGAGTTTCCTCCTTATCAGGATCTAAGATAGTTGATGCTAAAGATTTCGGCAGAGTTTGAAGGACCGAATTGGCGACTAGAGGGGGGGTGAATGGGAGCCTCAAATTTCTTCTCGAGAAATAGATAGCCCTTGTCCTAGAGAGTCACCACAAAAGCAAGACACGGGCTTGCTAGTATCTACGACCCTAGATGTAGGTTGGATGCTTTCTAGAAGCACAACAGGATACTACAGAACCCAAGAAGTCCAACGCAAAAGCCAGAAACCAAATCCAAAGCCAGACGATCAAACTATGAACGAAAGTGTGCAACACTGCACTGACCGGACTCTGATGAGCGTCCGGCCAGTAGGGATCGAACTCATCCGGTCAACACAGAAGCGCTCTAGACCTTCTTTGTGTTGGACCGGACTCACAGTCACAGAGCGTTCGATCACCACACTGAGAGCGTCCGGTCAACACAAAACTGTATGAACAGTAACCGCTACGCGTCCGGTCAGACGAACATAGTGAGTCCGGTCAAAATCGCGCAGAGAGTTCTTGCTCGTCCTTCAACGACCGGACTCACTTATGAGCGTCCGATCATTGAGCAGTGAGCGTCTGGTCACCCCAACGCAGAGTTGTTCGTCCACCGATTCGACTCGATCTCCCTCAAATCATAACCACTGCGGATACATGGGTGTATGCCGAGTCTCTGAGTGATGAGTGATTGTCAACTGGGATAATGCGCATGTTCTTTGGCTTGTGTTTTGCAGGTGTCGAGCACGGATACAGTGATCGAAGGCAAGGTGAAGGTCAAGAAGAGACGTGCCGTGCCGATGGACCGAGAGTGGCGAAGGGCGGACGTGAGGCTTGGACTGAGGGATCGGTGGCCTGAGGATCAATTGTGGTGGCTGACAGCCTGGGACAGCGATGAGCGAAGACTTGCGGACACGGTGTTGCTTGGGTCGAGGACCTGGGGACACGTGTTGGTAGACGGGGTGCACGGGCGGTGCATCCCCTCTACGGTTCGATTTGGTGGTTAAGCCACAGAAAAACCACCGAGTGGACGGTTTCCAGGTTTGGGCCTCAAAACCTGGGCGCTGATGGTTTCTGAGTTTGGGCCCCAAAACTCGGGCTGAGGACGGTTTCCAGGTTTGGGCCTCAAAACCTAGGTGTTGCGGGTTTCTGAGTTTGGGCCACAAAACTCAAGCGATGGTCGGCAGGTTTCCCGGTTTGGGCCTCAAAACCGGGGGTTAGCTGTGAAGGCTGGTTTCCCGGTTTGGGCCACAAAACCGGGGGCGAAGTCCAGGAAAAGGACGAGCAGAGCGGTGGCGGCACGTGGCGGCAATCGGTGAGGTTGCGTCGAGGCAATGCTACCAGTCGTGCGGGCGTGGCCGTCGGATCACCACCTACCACGAGTTGGTCCAGAATAACCCTAGGGTTTAGCTGGTTCGCTCTGTAATTAGTTAGGGGTAGAGTGGGAATTAGAATTAGGATAAGTAAAGGGAGACACCCACCTCCCATCCTATCTCAGTCATTTGCTCTTTGCCTTCTAGGTTTTCCTGCTCTCCCAATCCCCTACTGTAGCAACTGAGATCCGCAGAGAACCATACCTCTGTGTACTAGAGATTTTGAGGAAGTGAGATTGTAATCTCACTGTTGTAGCGTGTGGTAGCCACACGGTTGCAAATCGATGTGTTGATTCGCTTTTTGTTCGTGTTCTTCGCGTTCTTCGTTTCTCCGCGATTTTCCCGTCACTCGATCTCCCTCTCTACTGCATCTTTTCGAATTCCACTTGAATCAACTTGTTCTTTATAGTGAGGAGATCATTTCCACCGAAGGAATTCATCTAACTCCTCACAAACAAGTAGATCGGGACGATTTCGTTTTCGTGGTTCTTTTTCGTTCATATTCCTTCCCTTTTGATTTCCCGGTGATTGAGTTGATTTGAGCGGATGATTTCTTGGGGATAGTCTCCTAACTACCTCGTGATCATCTTCTCCAAGTTTGGGATCAAGGGATTTTGATTTGAATTGAATTTGGGAGGATTTGAGTGGAGGGCGACCGAAATCGCCCTCACTGGGCACTCGCGGACAGTCCGCGCGTCGGGCTACGACCGAGCAGTGGTCGCGCGGCTCGGCTGTGCTGACTCCGTTTGACCGGCGGACAGTCCGCCGTAGTCGGTCGCGGACAGTCCGCAAGCCGACCAAGGAGGTTCAGCAGCAGTGCTGTTTCAGGGTTTTTGTCGTCGGACAGTCCGCCATCTCCCCGCGGACAGTCCGCGGTTGAGCCGGACAGTCCGGGACCGTACTGGCGGACAGTCCGGGAATCGACTGTGTTGAGAGTTAGTGCGTTTGCTCTCCCGGCTTCTTTGCTTGATTTCCGGACTTCTCGTTTGGCCATAGAGTTCACCAAGGAACCTCTCTAGGTATCTTTGCTACTTGTTAGCATTGGTATTTGGGGATTTCTTGACGTAGCCCTCCATCTACGTTCGGAACTTGGTTTTTGAGGGTCGAACCTGTGCCAGTGATTTTGACGTTTGGTTCGCTATTGCCTTGTGGTGCCTCGCTGTGATCCTAGGGATCATCCACCCTCTTCCAAGGGTCGTGGGCATCACAGTTTCGATCGAAGCTTTTGGGGGTTGATTTGTGGGACAAAGGCCGAAGTTTCGAGAGAAATTTTTTAGCTCCCATTCACCCCCCCCCCCTCTGGTCGCCTTGCTATTGCATTCTCGGACCTTGAATTGGTATCGGAGGAGGTTAAGGATCTTCCACCTTAGCTGGTTCCAGATCCACAGAAGGCGACAAGGATCGCGGCGTGGGCAAACCGCCGTTCTTCGATGGGACGAACTATGCGTATTGGAAGATACGCATGTTAGCCTATCTGCAGAGTTTGGGTGCTTCCATCTGGGATATTTGCAACTCTGTCGACTACGTGGTCTTGGCTGCTCGTGCTACTCAGCATCAGATTGATGAGCATGATGCCAATAGCCGAGCCCGTAATGCTCTTTTCTCATGATTGAGCATGACGGAGTTTGATCGTGTGTCTCACCTCGCTATGGCTCGGGAGATTTGGGCTACTACCCATCATGCGTTTCCATGAGGAACCACTCAAGTCAAAACCATCTCTATGAGTCGCACAAGCTATCATTATGAGAACTTTTCAACACATGCCATGCCTGGCGAGAGCATAGAAAGTTTATTCGCTCGCTTTCAGGTGATTGTCAATAGGATGAGGGCTAACAAGGATCTCTTGCCTTTCGACGATCATGAGAGAGCTTTGAAGCTTTTGCACACTCTCGATCGGTCAGTGTGGGACTCGAAGGTTCAGGCGATCATCGAATCACCTAACTATGAGACCCTCACATGCGATGAGCTCTTCAGTAAGCTCAAGTCCATTGAGATTGATGCCATGGCGAGGGCTTCTTATGAAAATCCTTCTGGCCCGTCGATGGCTTTGCTTTCTGGCTCTTCTGCTAACCCCTCTAGAGGATTTGCACTCTCTTCTCTTCTTTCTGTCACAGAGGAGTAGCTGGAGTTCATGGGGGATGATGAGTTGGCTTCGCTCGCCAACCGGATCTTGCGGTTTCATAACAACTGCATGAACCGTCACCGCGGAGGAGGACGCTCGGGATGCTTCGAGTGCGGCGACCCCACCCACTTCATCACAAATTGCCCGAAGAAGAACAAGCAGACCTTTGGCAAGGCGGATCATGGGCACAAGTATGACTCCGACAAGCGCAAGGAGAAGTACGTCCCCGCGAAGCACAAGCGGAAGGGCGGCTTCAACAAGGAGTACATCAATACAAAGTACTTGGAGAAGGCCCAGGCTGAGCAGCGTGCGTTCTTCGCCACGCTCAGCGACGTCGATGACTCGGATGACGACTCCGCTTCCTCAAGCGATGACGAGTCCGAGAAGAAGAAGAGGATCGAGGACAAGCTGAACGGCCTCTGCTTCTTCGCCGACGACGAGGGCTTCTGCACCATGGCCCTCGGCAAGGAGGTCGACGGCGAGCTGGAGGACATGCCTCAGAATGACAACGACGACGATGACACCTCCCAGGTATCTCAGACTCCCGATGAGCTTTCTGCTGAGGTCGAGAAACTTACTGCCGCTCTCCTTTGTCAAGACAAGCTGCTTAGGCGTGCTGCTAGAGATAGGAAGGAGTTTAGGCAGAAGTGGGTGGATACGGTGAAGGAACTTGAATCTATCAAGTCCACCGTTGTTGTCAGTGAGGAAGAGGAGTGTGAGATGTGCTCCACACACATGACTGACCTTCTCACTTTGAGAAGCAAGTACGTTGTGTTGGTAGGAGAGGTGGATGAGCTGAAGGCTAGATCCTCGCTGTTGGGTGCGTGCAAGTCCTGTGCGGGCTTGCAATCCGAGTTGGCAGAGAAGAATGCCAAGATTGTGTCTCTAGAGAAGGCCAGCTCGAATAGCACGTGTGTGACTAGGTGCATTCTTTGTGAGGGTTTGGAAATGGAGATTGCAAACGTGAAGCATGACAAGATGCAAACCGAGGAGGAAAACACATACCTTTGGACCATCTTGTCATGGGTGTCGAGTGGTGAGCCGCAGCTTGGGATGATGATCTCCCAGTTCAAGCGTGCTGCTGGAGGTCCAGGTGTAGGCTTTGCTCAGGGTGTTGAGTGTGCTTCATCTTTTGGGAAGATTGGAGAGTCGATTGGTCTGAACCCATGTGAGAAGCCCAACTCCACCACTACTCCCAAGCTTTCCAAGATTCCACCCAAAGAGCCTCTAAAGCCTAACACCAAGGATGGTGTATTTGTGGAACCTCCGAGAGCTCCACCAAGAAACAATCATGGGCTCCAAAACCAAACCACCTCAAGAACAAGCTAGACACCATGCCACCCATCCAAGAGGAGCTTATGCCACAGAAGGGCAAAGTGATCCACACCCACTACCGTGAGTAGCAACAACCCCCTATGAGAGCTGAGAGGTACCATTGTGAGCACCGTGGGAGAGATGGTCACTTGAGTGAGTTTTGCTTTCGGCGCAGGAGAGAGGCGCGCCATGCAAAGGAGATGAACAACATGGACATGTACCGTCCTTTCCATGATGTACATGTGCCGAATGTTCAGAAGCGTGCTGCTAGACCTAGAGGTCTAAAATCTCAAGTTCCTAGGCCTAGGCCGCGAAGAGAACGTGCCCGGCGGGAGCCTGCAGTTGTGGGCTATGGACCCCGTGGCGGTGGCTTTATAGTTGAGCATTTTCCCCCATCGCGTTTTGAGTATCGCGATGGACGCTCCTCCCTTAGCGGACCACGTTTTCCTCTACGTGGTGATCGCTCCTCTCGTAGGCGTGCTAGGAATGGTTTTTCTGCTAACCGTTCTTTTGAGCAGCCGGCCCAACACTGGTATAATTCCCATTTTACTCACCCCAGTGTTGGACCGTATGCTCACCCTATGACTTTTTATTGATGTAGGTAAAACGATTGGAGAACGTTTGGTTGGTGGATTCCAGGTGCTCAAGGCATATGACCGGAAATGCCAAGTGGTTCTCCAGTCTTAGGCCGGTCGCCAGAAAGGAGTTTATCACCTTCGGCGACAATAGCAAAGGTAAGGTGTTGTCTCGTGGGTCGGTGCGAGTTAATGAGCATTTCGTGTTGCGCGATGTTGCTCTTGTTTCTAACTTGCATTTTAACCTTCTTTCTGTTTCGCAACTTTTCGATGATGACTACGAGATTCGTTTTAAATAGAATCTCAGTCGCATTTTGGATCCTCAGGGCAATCTTGTATGTGCGATTTCGCCCTTTGGAAAAGTCTTTCGTGCGAATTTCTCGGAATCATTTGGAGTTTCTCGTTGTCTTTTGGCTGGACCTTCCTCCTCTGATCTTTGGAAGTGGCATAGGAGACTCGGTCACCTGAGCTTCGACTTGCTTTCAAGACTTAGTTCACTTGGCCTAATCCGAGGATTGCCCAAGTTGTCCATGGAGAAGGATCTTGTTTGCCATTCTTGTAGACATGGGAAGATGGTTGCCGCTCCCCACCATCCAGTGACTCAGGTCATTACTAAGCGCCCTGCTTTTGCACGCTCTTTTCCTGGCACAGTGGCCTTGTTGGTATGCTGCTATGTCCTGTCTGTGCGTTTCGGCTCGATGTTTCGGAGTAGTCTGTGGTAATTTCTTTGCTGCAACGATTTCTTCAGACTATTCTGCTATGACTGATTGTGATGTAGATACCGAGATTTCTCGCTTGACAATCTGATATTCAGAATGAGTTCCTTGAACTCAATGCGATGCAATTCGGGGATAGTGATAATGGTTCCGAGTTCAAAAACTCAGATTTTGAGAAGTTTTGTAAACTCTTGGGTTTAGAGCATCAGTTTTCTTCCCCCTACACACCGCCTCAAAATGGTGTTGTAGAGAGGAAAAATCGGACCCTTGTAGAGATGGCCAGGACGATGCTCGATGAGCGTAGGACTCCTAGGCGACATTGGGCCGAGGCTATGAGCACTGCATGCTACATTTCCAATCGCATTTTTCTCCGAGCTTTCTTGAAAAAAGACTTCTTATGAGTTGCGTTTTGGAAAACTGACCAAGGTGAGTTATTTTAGAGTTTTTGGTTGCCACTATTTTATACTCAAGAAAGGCAACCTGGACAAATTTGAGTCTCGTTCTTCAGACGGTGTATTTTTGGGTTATGGCACTCACACTCGCACTTATCGTGTACTTAACCTTGATACTAACCGAGTCATGGAGACATCAGATGTCACCTTCGACGAGACCATGGTTTGTCCTTCTTCTCATTTTGAGCGTGAAGGTGATCACGAGGTTGGTGAGCCTCTTTTTGATGATGAGGATGAAGGTGCTGAAGGGATGGATGACCCAGCACCTCCTCCACCTTCTGTGCCGCAAGGAGCGGCTTCTACTATGACTCACGGCCCAGACCCTTCTTCCTCTACTACTTGGGGGCCGTGGGATCCGCCACCTCGAGCGGTACCCTTTGTAGCCAAGGAGGCACCAGCTGCTGTTGAGGGGGAGGTTACATCAGCTCGGGAGGCGCCTGTTGGTGGTTCTTATCGACATATTTATCCCGCCAACATAGTCCACATAAAAGGAGAAAAGCATGTATTTTACTCATATATACTTTTATTGCTAACCAAGTTCCACATGTAGTGCAAAATTATGTTTTGCAGATCATAAACATGCATACAGGTGGATAACAACCAAAAAGGCGCAATCCAACACGCCGAAATGCGCAAAATGAACAAGAACACAATCACCTCTTGAGCTACACAATTGGGCACTACCTCTTCATAGTTTTTCCTTGTTCTTGTGCTAGAGAGAGAGCTAGGCAAAGCTATCAAGGAGGGCTTGGCTCCTTGGAGAGATATTGGGTATGAATAAGATAGATCTGATCTCCAAAGCCCTGTCTTCATTCTTTCGATACAGTTCTTCATATGAACTAGAGTATAGTTCTTGTTCTAGTATTCTGGTATATGACTTAGATCTTAGGTCTTATATCATGTTGTTAGTATATGAACTTATGAATAGTTCTTGTTAATATATTACCCTAGGGTTAGTAGTGTATTATATGAATTAGAGCTAAGTGTGTATTGTATTATTCTCGCATAGAACATTAGTCTAATTGCTTCATGCTTGTTATATGATTAGAAATGAGCTTATGTCAAGGGTGGCGGTTTATCATGCTCTTCTGAGTAGGCTCAGGCTTCTTACCTGTCGATCCGTAGGGTCGGGACCGGGGGAGTCTGAGTGGGTTCTGTGCATGCAAGCATGGTGCTTGGATGTAGAGGCCGGGTAAATGCATGGTCTTAGTCCACGGTAGTGGGGATGGCGGCAGGTGGTGACAGCCCTGTCCGTCCTTGGCATTCCCCCACGTTCGGCTAGGGTGTAGGAGTCTAAATTGTTACGAGAGGTTGCTCGCAGACCAGTACTCGCGTAATCTCCCGAACCATATGAAGCATGAGATTAGTTCTATGTCATATGATTGCATGATTAACTTGTTCTATGAATGACCTGTATCCAGACCATGCCTGCTCTATTAGGTTATTCAATTATTCTTTTATTCATTTATTCTTTTAGTCTCTTTTTACTCTTTGCCCTCTTGCCATGCTCAAGATTGTGTTTCTCCACTATTCAAATCATCACTGTTTATCACCTGTTATGACAATTGATCCATTATTGCTATCATGGTATTTGGTACTATATTTATCCTAGAACTTGATACATACAAAGCCTTCCTCGAGCGAACCAATAAATCACGATACTCGGTATATCTCCGGGTGAAATGCTACACGATAATTCCGTGCGCTTGCGGACCTAAACTCCAAACCTACGAACTATCGTAAAGATGCATGCTTAACACCGTTGCTGGAAACGCGTCATTCTAAGCAACTTGTTAAGAGACATCGTACAGACACTTCTAGCGTCGTTGCTGGGAATAGATCTTCGGGTCCATTTCTATGCCAATATCCGGCGCCGTTGCCATGGATGGATTGCAAAGTCCATTCTTAGTGACGAAGTTAGTAAGTGTCAACGTGCATTTCTGGCGCTGTTGCCGGGGATGGATCGTAAGGTCCATTCTTAGTAATAACGTTAAGAAATGCCAACAAGCATTTCTGGCGCCGTTGCCGGGGAAGGCTAATGTAAAAAGTTCTAGATAAACATAAACCAATATCTGATATGCAAAATGAGTCATTGTTATGCAGGTTAACTCTGCCTGTTTTCCTCCTGTTGTGGATGAAACAGGAATAGTGTATGTCTGGTTTCTCTCTGCCGGAAAACTTCATTAACGATCCCGAGGCACTCCTAAGGGCTAAGCGGATTCGTTCCGTTTCGTCTTCTGCTACTCCACCGACAGAGCAACCAGCCGGTTCCGCACCAACCCCAACTGAGGTCATGGCTGAGAAGACACTCCGCGAGTTCTCCGTGCCCGCTATCACCAACGTGGCTACCGGCCCGCTGTGGACACGGCCGGAAAGAACTTCGAACTCCGTACAGGCCTGATCACCATGGTGCAGGCAAGCCCGTTCTGCGGTTTGCCTAGCGAGGATGCGAATGCGCATCTGCAACACTTCCTGGAGCTGTGCGACACTATCGTCATCAAGGACATCACCCCAGATGTCATTTGGCTCCGTCTTTTCCCTTTCTCCCTTGTGGGGAAAGCGAAAAGGTGGTTCTACCAGGACAAGGAAGCTGTCAACACATGGGCGAAATGCTCAGCTTCATTCCTCGCTAAATTCTTTCCATAAGCAAAACCAATGCTTTGCGGGGAAGAATCTCCAATTTCAAGCAAGATGCCACTGAATCAATCCCTGACGTGGGGAAAGGCTCCAGGAGTACATCCTGAGCTGCCCCCACCATGGCATGGAAAATTGGATGGTGCTCCAAAACTTCTACAACGGGCTCACGCCCATGTCGAAGGGGCACCTAGATGCAGCCGCTGGTGGAGCATTCTTATCGCTCACCACCGCCAGGGCTAAGGCCCTGATCGAAAAGATGGTTGAACACCAAGGCTGGAGTGACGAGAGAACTCAACCACAAGCACCAGCCAAAACACAAAAAGGCATGCATACCGTGAAGGAGACGGATATGCTTGCCGCAAAAATAGAACTCCTTATGAAACACCTATCTGAGAAAAACCAAGAAAACCAAACAAATACGGTGAACGCCATAGAATCACACATGACGTGTGAAGTCTGTGGTGGTGTTGGCCATTCAGGGACCGACTGCCCCAAAACCCGTGAAGACGCCGCCTACATCAACAACGGGTTCCGCCAACAAGGAGGCACCAACCAGAACAATGGTTGGAATAACCAGTCACGGCCACCATTCCAAGGTAATTCGAACTCCAATTCGAATCAACCTTCATTAAGAGACTTAGTTCTTGGACAGGCTAAAATTAATGAAAATTTGACTAAAAAGTTGCTGTCCAATGATAAAGTTTTTGAAATTTAAATACAAAAATAGAAAACCTAACGTCCTCCGTTCAAAGTCAACTGAGCTTCAATAAAATGATAGAATCCCAATTAGCTCAAATCGCCGCTGCTATTCCTACTGAAAGTGCGGGACGACTCCCGGGACAACCCGAGAGTTCTCCCACTAACCATGCAGGGTGAAACGGGAAAACGGAAGGAAAGTCCCACTCAAAGGACTCAAAATAATTTGAGCCTCCACCGAAGGTAATCGGTATGTATCCCCCAAAAAAAAAACCCCTGGCCAAGATCTAGCTTGCGGGAGGACCCCCACTTCCGAGGTATGTTGCATTGCATATTTAATTCCATGCATTCTTATTTTTCCATTAGCATGTTTACTTAATGCAATTTTAATTTAAAAAAAAAACTAAAAAATGCTAAAAAGACCAAAAAAATTGAATTCCACTCTTATATGTGATGTAAGATATGTGCTTCTTCCTTGTTGAAATGATGAATAGTTGCTCTGTCTTATAATTCACCTGTGCCTAATTATAACTTAGTTTCTACTAAGATTCGAGTTTATTGGTAAATGGCTCACTTAAGAACTTGAAACTTGTGGGATGCACATGCTTACTCAAGTCCAAGGTTATTGCTAGTCATGATCTGGTATAAGCAGAGAATTGCTATGACGTTGTTGTAAGAAAGACTTGACATCCGGAGAATTTATTTAAAAACATAAAATTCAAAAGTTCCTCGATGATGATATATCCTACCAGAGCCATATGATGAAAAACTTTTCAAACCATATACTCATATGCTACTTGTGTTTGTATTGAGCTTATTCAAATAGTTGTGACCTATGTGTAGACTTCTTTCATGCATTCAAGATCAAGATTCACGTACACCCACCAAATAAAGCTAACTCTTGCATTAAGAGTTACGCAAGACATGCCATGCATTCACCACAAAATTAAATGCTCCACTGTTGATCATGATCTTTCTCTCCCAAAAGAATTATGGGCTATCTAAAAAAAATATGAGAGAGTAAAAAAAATGGACAAGTGTCCAAATGAAAACAATGGGTACTCCGATGCCCGCCTCTCTCTAAAAAAAATGAATGAGAGAGTAAAAAAAAATGGACAAGTGTCCAAATGAAAACAATGGGTACTCCGATACCCGCCTCTCTCGATGAATAAAGATAGCCCATAGTTCCCAATTTTCCAAAGGGAGAAAGACATGAGAAAAGGAGTATTCAAAAAGAAAATATTCCACACACTTGCACTTCTTGATCTAAGTGTATGACTGAAGTCTCCTAAGGTCCAATTCTTTGACTTTGCAATATCTACAATACAAGTATGCCTACTTCTTTCTACCCACAACTCCAGATAAAGCTTTAGTTGGTAGACTGAAAAGAAAGGCAAAAGCCTTTGGTGAGGACCATACACATCTTGAGCGAATGAGTGAATCATTTGAGGAACTTGCTTTGATTTTCAAAACTCCTAAAAACTCCGGATTATAAAGTTGCTCAAGGAACAAAAGTTAAGCACCTCTGTGAAAGCCGATCTAACATGCAGTGACTAAGGATTTGAGGAGGCTAACAAGCCCCATGGGTGACAAGGTACTAGGGTGAGTAATGGACCAAATTATTCAAACCATGGTAGACACTTTGGTATAGACCTGGCACTTGTGAATAATAATCGGCATTGAAGCAACTCCTGATCAACAACCAAAACCTTAGCTTTTGCTCGGGGACGAGCAAAGGGTAAGCTTGGGGGAGTTTGTTGGCGGTTCTTATCGACATATTTATCCGCCAACATAGTCCACATAAAGGAGAAAAGCATGTATTTTACTAATATATACTTTTATTGCTAACCAAGTTCCACATGTCGTGCAAAATTATGTTTTGCAGATCATAAACATGCATACAGGTGGATAACAACCAAAAAGGCGCAATCCAACACGCCGAAATGCGCAAAATGAACAAGAACACAATCACCTCTTGAGCTACACACTTGGGCACTACCTCTTCTTAGTTTTTCCTTGTTCTTGTGCTAGAGAGAGAGCTAGGCAAAGCTATCAAGGAGGGCTTGGCTCCTTGGAGAGATATTGGGTATGAATAAGATAGATCTGATCTCCAAAGCCCTGTCTTCATTCTTTCGATACAGTTCTTCATATGAACTAGAGTATAGTTCTTTTCTAGTATTCTGGTATATGACTTAGATCTTAGGTCTTATATCATGTTGCTAGTATATGAACTTATGAATAGTTCTTGTGGAATTAGTATAATATACATTCTAGTGTATAGTTCTTATAATATATTGCTACCCTAGGGTTAGTAGTGTATTATATGAATTAGAGCTAAGTGTGTATTGTATTATTCTCGCATAGAACATTAGTCTAATTGCTTCATGCTTGTTATATGATTAGAAATGAGCTTATGTCAAGGGTGGCGGTTTATCATGCTCTTCTGAGTAGGCTCAGGCTTCTTACCTGTCGATCCGTAGGGTCGGGACCCGGGGCGGGGAGTCTGAGTGGGTTCTGTGCATGCAAGCATGGTGCTTGGATGTAGAGGCCGGGTAAATGCTGGTCTTAGTCCACGGTAGTGGGGATGGCAGCAGGTGGTGACAGCCCTGTCCGTCCTTGGCATTCCCCCACGTTCGGCTAGGGTCTAGGAGTCTAAATTGTTATGAGAGGTTGCTGGCAGACCAGTACTCGCGTAATCTCCCGAACCATCTGAAGCATGAGATTAGTTCTATGTCATATGATTGCATGATTAACTTGTTCTATGAATGACCTGTATCCAGACCATGCCTGCTCTATTAGGTTATTCAATTATTTTTATTCATTTATTCTTTTAGTCTCTTTTTACTCTTTGCCCTCTTGCCATGCTCAAGATTGTGTTTCTCCACTATTCAAATCATCACTGTTTATCACCTGTTATGACAATTGATCCATTATTGCTATCATGGTATTTGGTACTATATTTATCCTAGAACTTGATACATACAAAGCCTTCCTCGAGCGAACCAATAAATCACGATACTCGGTATATCTCCGGGTGAAATGCTACACGATAATTCCGTGCGCTTGCGGACCTAAACTCCAAACCTACGAACTATCGTAAAGATGCATGCTTAACACTGTTGCTGGAAACGCGCCATTCTAAGCAACTTGTTAAGAGACATCGTACAGACACTTCTAGCGCCGTTGCTGGGAATAGATCTTCGGGTCCATTTCTATGCCAATATCCGGCGCTGTTGCCATGGATGGATTGCAAAGTCCATTCTAGTGATGACGTTAGTAAGTGTCAACGTGCATTTCTGGCGCTGTTGTCGGGGATGGATCGTAAGGTCCATTCTTAGTAATAACGTTAAGAAATGCCAACAGCGCCTCGACACATTCAGCGCCAACACCCGCCTCAATAGATGATTGGCAGCATCGGCGAACGTGTCACTCGGTCCAGGTCACAACAAATCTCTCACTTTGCTCATTCTGCATTTGTTGCTGATTTTGAACCCCGAGATGTTGGACACGCTTTGACAGATCCGGATTGGGTAAATGCCATGCATGAGGAGCTTGAAAACTTTGAGAGAAATCGGGTTTGGGTTCTTGTTCCTCTTTCTCCTGAGTGTCATCCTATTGGGACAAAATGGGTTTTCAAAAACAAACAAGGAGAAGATGGCCATGTTGTGAGAAACAAGGCCAGAATTGTAGCCCAGGGGTACAGTCAGAAGGAGGGGATAGACTATGAGGAGACTTTTTCTCCTATAGCTCGTTTGGAGGCGATTAGGATACTCTTGGCTTTTGCTGCATCCAAAGGGTTTAAACTTTTTCAAATGGATGTCAAGAGTGCCTTATTAAACGGCTACATAGAAGAGGAGGTGTATGTGAAACAACCCCCCGGTTTCGAAAATCCCATGTTTCCAAACCATGTTTTTAAACTCCACAAAGCTTTGTATGGTTTGAAACAAGCTCCTAAAGCCTGGTATGATAGGTTGACAACCTTTTTGCTTGCTAAGGGTTTTAAAATGGGATGTGTGGATAAAACGCTCTTTCTCCTCAAGCAAGGCAGTGACACTCTCTGGTCCAGATTTACGTGGATGATATCATTTTCGGTGGTTCTTCTCACGCTTTGGTTGCCAAGTTTGCAGATACTATGAGTAGGGAGTTTGAGATGAGCATGATGGGCGAGTTGACGTTTTTCCTCGGATTGAAATCAAGCAATCTCCAGAGGGAACGTTTGTGCACCAGGGTAAGTATGCCAAGGATATCCTGAAGAAATTCGATATGGGTGAGGCCAAGCCTCTTCCAACACCCATGTCGACCACGACGGCCTTGGATGCGGACAAGGATGGAGAAGCTGTGGACCAGAAGGAGTACCGGAGTATGATCGGGTCGCTGTTGTACCTGACGGCGACACGCCCGGACATTCAGTTCGCGGTGTGTGTCTTTGCGCGCGATTTCAGTCGTCGCCTCACACCTCTCACCGTCAGGCGGTCAAGCGCATTATGAGGTACTTATGCTTCGCTCCAGAATTTGGGATTTGGTATTCTGCTTCCTCCACCCTTTCCATTTGTGGTTATTCCGATGTCAATTTTGCTGGTTATCGCATTGAGCGCAAGTCCACTTCTGGGACTTGTCAGTTTATTGGTTCTTCTCTTGTATCGTGGTCTTCTCGCAAGCAGTCTAGTGTCGCCCAGTCTACCACGGAGGCTGAGTATGTTGCTGCGGCTAGCTGCTGTTCCTAGTTGCTCTGGATGATGGCCACTTTGCATGATTTGGTCAGAGCAGAGCTTACTCGCGTTCCTTTGCTTTGTGACAGCACGAGTGCTATTAGAGTTGCTAAGAACCCCATGCTACACTCTAAGACCAAACACATTGATGTGCGCTTTCATTTTCTGTGAGACCACTATGAGAAGGGTGATATCGACCTTCGCCATGTCGATACTCATCATCAGTTGGCTGATATTTTCACCAAGCCTTTGGACCAATCAACTTTTGCTAGGTTGAGAGGTGAGCTTGGTGTGTGTTTCCCCTTTTAGATGGTGGAAACATTTTGGCTCTTGTATTATAAACTGACTTTGTGTTTTTCATTTGGTTTCATCATGCATCTTTGCAATTCATCTTGCATATTTACATTCAGAGCTTCATGTATATAATCTTAGAATATGACTATGCTCTGTATAGTATTTGCTCTGATGTTTTATGATGATGCTTTTAGCTTATGCTCTTTCTGATCACTGATACATGTTATGAGCGGAGCTATTTTATGAATGGTGAATTTGCTTAATGAACATAAAACTTGAAAATGTTCACCATTGAGATATGCAACTAGCATGTGTAGAATGTGTTGAAGTCACTTGTGCTTTCATATATGCTAGGTTGCTATGTCTCTAGTTCTGAGTCATTCACTTGCTTGGTCTGTTCCTATGCTGCTTTAATTTGAAGCAAGTTAAGTGAATTGGAAAGATCGAGATGGGATTGCTTGTCAGCACATCACAGTTTCAAGACTGTTCTCATTGCACTTTGAGTTAAACTTGAGTTGTCTAGTGTATGACCGAAACTGTTGCCTTAAGCTTCTGATTGCTTTTGCATAGGCTTCGCACTATTGAAAAGTTAGGCAATGACAAGCTTTCAACCTCTCGCAATCACATGCTGAAATTTGAACTTGTGTAATTTAACCGCTGCAACTCCGATAAAATTTGGATACACAAGTCTATGTTTCACTATATAGCATGATGGTTGAACTGTGCTAGGGGTAGTTCACCTTTTATACATGTTTAGCACTTGTTTGACTTCCTGTCTATACATGCTTCGTGCTATTTTGATGGTGAATACCTTTTTGGCTGAAAATTGCTCTTGTTGCTCCAATGTTCAGATTTGTATTTAGTGATCAGTTTGAGCCTTTGCTAGTATTCTGTTCATTTTATGAGTCTTCGGATCAGCACTCTGTTGAGCATCTTCATATTCTATCGACTATATTCCTGAAGCTGCTAACTTGCATTTTGACTCATATGCATTTGGAGGGAGAGTTCTTCTGTCAAGGGGGAGAAATTTGTCTAATGGTGCATTTTCAACTAAGGGGGAGAAAATATTGACAAATCATGTGTGCTCTCTGTGTTCGAGAGATTTCCTGGTTGTGTGCACTACTTGAGGGGGAGTTTTCGAGCTGCTAACAGTTGATTCGGAGCATTTTTGGTAGCTAGCTGTGTTGAGCCTTTGCCTCTTTCTTAAGGAACTAGCACCTTTTTGCTTTTATGCTCTGCAGTTGATATCAAGCTTTCTTCAGTTGGTGTCGAGTTTCCTCGCTAGCGGTGTTGATCCCGTTCTGCCTCTTCTTGAGGGCTAGCTGTGTTTTGCTTGAATTTCAGTTGATTCTTCAATTGGTATCAAGTTTTCTCGCTAGTGTGTTGAACCTGTTCTACCTCTTCTTGAGGGCTAGCTTTGCTTTGCTTAGTTGCGTCGAGCCATTGCCCATGTCTTTGGGAACCAAGTTGTTTTGCTCTTTCCACTTGACCTTCTTCGGCTTGGTTATGCTTTTGGGTCATTTGGTCGAGTTCTCTCTCTTTCTTCCTTCCTTCCTCTATTCCATTATGATTTGTGTTGGTAGTTGACAATGCACTCATTAAGGGGGAGATTGCGGATACATGGGTGTATGCCGAGTCTCTGAGTGATGAGTGATTTTCAACTGGGATAATGCGCATGTTCTTTGGCTTGTGTTGTGCGGGTGTCGAGCACGGATACAGTGATCGAAGGCAAGGTGAAGGTCAAGTAGAGACATGCCGTGCCGATGGACCGAGAGTGGCAAAGGGCGGACGTGAGGCTTGGACTGAGGGACCGGTGGCCTGAGGATCAGCTGTGGTGGCTGACAGCCTGGGACAGCGACGAGCGAAGACTTGCGGACACGGTGTTGCTTGGGTTGAGGACCAGGGGACACGTGTTGGTGGACGGGGTGCACGGGCGGTGCATTCCCTCTACGGTTCGGTTTGGTGGTTGAGCCATAGAAAAACCACCGAGTGGACGGTTTCCAGGTTTGGGCCTCAAAACCTGGGCGCTGTTGGTTTCCGAGTTTGGGCCACAAAACTCGGGCTGAGGACGGTTTCCAGGTTGGGGCTCAAAACCTGGGTGCTGCGGGTTTCTGAGTTTGGGCCACAAAACTCAGGCGTTGGTCAGCTGGTTTCCCGGTTTGGGCCTCAAAACCGGGGGTTAGCTGTGAAGGCTGGTTTCCTGGTTTAGGCCACAAAACCGGGGGCGAAGTCCAGGAAAAGCACGAGCATAGCGGTGGCGGCACGTGGCGGCAATCGGTGAGGTTGCGTCGAGGCAACGCTACCAGTTGTGCGGGCGTGGCCGTCCGATCACCACCTACCACGAGTTGGTGCAGAATAACCCTAGGGTTTAGCTGGTTCGCTCTGTAATTAGTTAGGGGTAGAGTGCGAATTAGAATCAGGATAAGTAGAGGGAGACACCCACCTCCCATCCTATCACAGTCATTTGCTCTTTGCCTTCTAGGTTTTCCTGCTCTCCCAATCCCCTGCTATAGCAACTGAGATCCGCAGAGAACCATACCTCTGTGTACTGGATATTTTGAGGAAGTGAGACCGTAATCTCACTGTTGTGTAGCGTGTGGTAGCCACACGGTTGCAAATCGATGTGTTGATTCGTGTTTTGTTCATGTTCTTCGCGTTCTTCGTTTCTCCGCGATTTTCCCGTCACTCGATCTCCCTCTCTATTGCATCTTTTCAAATTCCACATGAATCAACTTGTTCTTTATAGTGAGGAGATCATTTCCACCGAAGGAATTCATCTAGCTCCTCACGAACAAGTAGATCGGGTCAATTTTGTTTTCGTGGTGCTTTTTCGTTCATATTCCTTCCCTTTTGATTTCCCGGTGATTGAGTTGATTTGAGCGGATGATTTCTTGGGGATAGTCTCCTAACTACCTCATGATCATCTTCTCCAAGTTTGGGATCAAGGGATTTTGATTTGAATCGAATTTGGGAGGATTTGAGTGGAGGGCGACCGAAATCGCCCTCACTGGGTACTCGCAGACAGTCCGCCGTTGGGGCGCGGACAGTCCGCGCGTCGGGCTCCGACGCAGCAGTGGGCCGCACGGCTCGGCTGTGCTGACTCCGTTTGACCAGTGGACAGTTCGCCGTAGTCGGTCGCGGACAGTCCGCGAGCCGACCAGGGAGGTTCAGCAGTAGTGCTGTTTCGGGGTTTTGCCGGCGGACAGTCCGCCATCTCCCCGCGGACAGTCCGCGGTTGAGCTGGACAGTCAGGGACCGTACTGGCGGACAGTCCGGGAATCGGCTATGTGTTGAGAGTTAGTGCGTTTGTTCTCCCGGCTTCTTCGCTTGATTTCTGGACTTCTCGTTTGGCCCTAGAGTTGACCAAGGAACCTCTCTTGGTATCTTTGCTACTTGTTAGCATTGGTATTTGGGGATTTCTTGATGTAGCCCTCCATCTACGTTCGAGACTTGGTTTTTGAGGGTCGAACCTGTGCCTGTGCTTTTGACGTTTGGTTCGCTATTGCCTTGTGGTGCCTTGCTGTGATCCTAGGGATCATCCACCCTCTTCCAAGGGTCGTGGGCATCACGGTTTCGATCGAAGCTTTTGGGGGTTGATTTGTGGGACAAATGCCGAAGTTTTGAGAGAAATTTTTGAGCTCCCATTCACCCCCCTCTGGTCGCCTTGCTATTGCATTCTCGGTCCTTCAACCACTGAGGCTCAAACTTGGTGTGGGGAGTCACAAGGAGGATAGTGAGCTACTCCTAGGAGATCATGGCTCAAACCTATCTCCAAATCGATGAATCAAAGAAGTTCGGGAAAGGGAGAAGAACACAATTGTTGGCGGTTCTTAACTCACATTTTATACCGCCAACTTTCTTCGAAAACCTGCCATATCAAGAACCAAAACCTAGACTTAGGTATTAAACTCACAATTTCCATGAGTTTTGGATATATCAACTATTTTGCAGGAGGAATAGAGGAAAAACCATACCTAAGATGGGCCAAAAGTGCATGCCAAATTCAACATATCAAAGCCCAAGAGCACTTCCGGCCCATCCAATGAAGAGAATAAAGGCCAAGGCCCATCACACTTTGCAACTGGGTTGGAAACCCACATGACAAGCACCAGGGACAAGCTAGCAGCCCACCACGCGAAGGTGGTGGCTGGAGGTGGGGCCACGGGTGCGCCCGGGCCGTCGATGGCGCCCCCAGGGCCAACCTTTGGTGGTCGGTTGCATGGTGGCATGCTGAGGCTGTTTGTGATGGTTTCCATGTTGAACACCCCCAAAACCGACCTCACACCACTATAAAAGCATGGGTGGATCCTCTCTTCAAGGCATCGAAGTGTAGAGCAATCTTTTGTAGTATTAGATTAGTCCATTCCCACCTTGTAAAGGATCCAATTCTAGAGAAGAAGTAGTGCCTCAAGTGTCATAGCTCTAGTAGCTATCTAGAAGAGGTAGCGAGCGAGTTCAAGTTCGTGCAAGTCGGAGAAGTGCCGGGGTTGTCGGCTACTTCCTCGAGTGTAATCCTACACTTAGCGGAAGGAATACCGGAATCACCGGTACGACTTCACTTGTACCTCGACGGATTGACATATTATTTGTGGATACATGGGTGTATTCCGGATCTTGAGATGATGAGTGATTGTCAACTAGTTTGATGCGCATGTTCTTTGGCTTGTGTTGTGCAGGTGTTGAGTACGGAGACAGTGATTGAAGGCAAGGTGAAGGGCAAGTAGAGACGTGTCGTGCCGATGGACCCGGAGCGGTGAATGACGGACGTGAGGCTTGGACTGATGGACCGGTGGCCTGAGGATCAGCTGTGGTGGCTGACAGCCTGGGATAGCGATGAGCGGAGACTTGCGGGACATGGTGTGGCATGGTTCGTGGACCTGAGGACACATGTCGGTGGACGGGGTGCACAGGCGGTGCATCCCTCTACGTCATCGGTTTGGTGGTAGAGCCCATGAAAAACCACCGGGTGGATGGTTTCCAGGTTTGGGCAACAAAACCTGGGTGCGACCGGTTTCTAAGTTTGGGCCTCAAAACTCAGGTTGAGGATGGTTTCCAGGTTTGGGCCTCAAAACCTGGGCGCTGGGGTTTCTGAGTTTGGCCCACACAACTCAGCCGATGGACGACTGGTTTCCCGATTTCGGCCTCAAAACCGGGGGGGAGGTCCGTGAAAAGGACGAACGCGCGTTGGCGGCACGTGGCGGCATCAGGTGAGGTCGCGTCGAGGCGAAGCTACCGGATGTGCGGGTGTGGCCGTCGGATCAACTACACTTCGAGTTGGACAGGAATACCTTAGGGTTAGCTTGCTCGCTCATTAGTTGTAGTAGGGTAGAAGGGGAATAATTGTATTAGGCTATATTAGGAAGGGCCACCCCTCCCTCCATTCTATCACAACCATTTGCTACTTTCACTTAGGGTTTCTTGCCTCCCATTCCCTGCTGTAGCTACTGAGATCTGCAGAGACGGCTAATCATACCTCTGTGTTCTTGAGATTTTGAGGAAACGGGACCGTAATCCCCGTTATCTCCTCATGGGGATGATTTCCGGCTGGCAATTGAGATTGTGATTCACGTTCTTGAGTTGTTCTTCACGTTTTGCTTTTTGTCTCAATTTTCCAGACGCTCGATCTCCCTCCTCGCTGCGTCTTTTTCAAATCCACTTGAACCAACTTGTTCTTTGAAGTGAGTAGAACATTTCCATCGAAGGAATTCATCTCAATCATCATGAACAAGTAGATCGGGTCGATTCAAGGTTCGTGGTGACTTTTTCGTTCTTACACCTTCCCTTTTGATTTCCCAGAGTTTGAGTTGATTTGAGTGGATGATTTCTTAGGATTAGTCTCCCTACTACCTAGTGATCATCTTCTCCAATTTTGGGATCAAGGGATTTTGATTTGGATTGGATTTGGGGTGATTTGGGAGAAGGGCGATCAAAATTGCCCTCTTAGGGTGCTCGCAGACAGTCCGCCGTTTGGGGCGCGGACAGTCCGCGCATCGGGACTCGGTCAAACCAGTGGCTGCACGTCTCGGTGCTTTGGGGTCGGATTGATCGGCGGACAGTCCGTTGTTGAGGGTCGCGGATAGTCTGGGACCCGACCAGGGAGTTTCAGCAGACTTGCAGTTTCCCACGTTTGGCCGGCCGACAGTTCGCCATCCATCCGCGGACAGTCCGGTAGTGGGGCGGACAGTCCGGAATCGTACCCGTGGATAGTCCAGGACTGTACCCGCGGACAGTTTGGGATTCAGTTGTGTGTTGGTTTTCAGTGTGTGTTTGCTCTCCTGACTTTTTGGCTTTGTTTCCAGACTTCTCGTTTGCTCCTAGAGTTCACCAAGGAAGCTCTCTAGGTATCTTTGCTACTTGTTAGCAATGGTATTTAGGGATTTCCCGATGTAGCCTTCCATCTACGTTTGGGAGTAGGTTTTTGGGCTTGAACTTGACTTGGAGATTGTGAGTCTTGGGTTGCTCGTTCTTGTGGTGCGTCGCTGTGATCTTAGGGATCATCCACCTTCTTCTAGAGGGTCATGGGCATCACATTCGTGTCCGAAGATTTTGTGGTTGATTTGTTGGGATAGAGGCCGAAGTTTCGAAAGAAATTTTTTAGGCTCCCATTCACCCCCTCTGGTCGCCTTTGGTAGCACTCTTGGTCCTTCAATTGGTATCAAAGTGGGTTAAGGATCTTCCTCCTTAGCCGGTTCCAGATCCACAGAAGGCGACATGGATCGCGGCGTGGGCAAACCGCCATTTTTTGATGGGACGAACTATGCGTATTGGAAGATACGCATGTCGGCCTATCTTCAGAGCATGAGTGCTTCGGTTTGGGAAATTTGCAACTCCACCGATTACGAGGTCTTGGCTGCTCGTATGACTCAACAACAAATCGATGAGGACGATGCCAAAAGCCGAGCCCGTAATGCTCTTTTGTCATGTTTGAGCATGACTGAGTTTGATCGCGTTTCTCATCTTCCCACGGCTCGGGGATTTGGGCAACCCTAATGCGCTTTCACGAGGGAACCACTCAAGTCAAAATCCATCTCTACGAGTCGCATAAGCGGCAGTATGAGAACTTTCGACACATGCCTTGCGAGTGCATAGAGAGTTTATTCGCTCGCTTTCTGGTTATTGTCAACAGGATGAGGGCTAACAAGGAGCTGTTGCCATACGACGATCATGAGAGGGCTCTCAGGCTTCTTCACACTCTCGATCAGTCGGTGTGGGACTCTAATGTTTAGGCGTTCATCGAATCGCCTAACTATGAGACTCAAAAGTGCGACGAGCTCTTTAGTAAGCTCATGTCTAGTGAGAATGATGCCATGACGAGGGTTTCTTATGAGAATCCTTCTGACCCATCGATGGCTTTGGTTTCTTGCTCTTCTGCTAACCCCTTTGGAGGTTTTGTACTTTCTTCTCTTCTTTTTGTTAAAGAGGAGCAGCTGGAGTTCATGGGAGACGACGAGTTGGCTTTGCTTGCCAACTGGTTCTCGCGGTTCCATAACAACCGCATGAACCGTCGCCGCGGAGGAGGACGAGCTGGGTGCTTTGAGTGTGGCCACTCCGACCATTTCATCGCCAACTGCCCCAAGAAGAACAAGCAGGCGTTTGGCAAGGGTGATCATGGCTTCAAGTATGACTCCGACAAGCGCAAGGAGAAGCACATCCCTCCCAAGCACAAGCGGAAGGGTGGCTTCAACAAGGAGTACATCAAGAAGAAGTACTTGGAGAAAGCCTAGGCCGAGCAGCGTGCTTTCTTCGCCACGCTCAGCGACGTCGATGACTCGGACAACGACTCCACTGCATCAAGTGATGACGAGTCCGAGAAGAAGAAGAAGATCGAGAACAAGCTGAACGGTCCTTGCTTCTTCGCCGACTACGAGGGCTTTTGCACCATGGCCCTCGGCGATGAGGTCGACAGCAAGCTGGAGGAAATCCCTCGGAACGACGACGATGACTCCTCCTAGGTATCTCAAACTTCCGATGAGCATTCTACTGAGGTCGATAAACTTACTGCTCCTCTTCTTAGTCAAGACAAGTTGCTCAAACGTGCAGCTAGAGAGAGGAAGGAGTTTAGGCAAAAGTGGGAGGATGCGGTGAAGGAACTTGAGTTTGCCAAGTCCACCGTTGTAGTCTCTGAGGACGGTGAGTGTGAGATGTGCTCCAAGCACATGACTAACCTTCTCACCTTGAGAGGGAAGTATGTCGCTTTGGTTGGAGAAGTGGATGAGCTTAGGGCTAGACCTGTGTTGCTTGGTGTGTGCAAGTCTTGTCCAGGCTTGCAATCCGAGTTGGCAGAGAAGAATGCCAAGATTCTGTCTCTTAAGAAGGCCAACTCGGGTAGCACTTGTGTGTCTAGGTGTGCCTTGTGTGAGGGCTTGGAGATGGAGATTGAGAATGTGAAGCATGACAATATGCAAACCGAGGAAGAAAACACATACCTTCGGACCATCTTGTCATGGGTATCTTGTGGTGAACCGTAGCTTGGGATGATGATTGCCCAATTCAAGCGTGCTGTTGGAGGTCTAGGTGTAGGTTTTGCTCAAGGGTTGGAAAGTGCTGTTTCTTTTGGCAAGGTTGGAGGGTTTAGTGGTCTTAATCCGAGTGAGAAGCCCAACTCCACCACTACTCCCAAACTAACCAAGATTTCACCCAAAGAACCTCTCAAGCCTAACACAAAAGATGGAGTGCATGAGGAACCTCCGAGAGCTCCACCAAAGAAACAAGTGTGGTCTCCTAAGCCCAACCACCTCAAGAATAAGCTAGACACCATGCCCACCAATCCAAGAGGAGCTCATGCCACAAAAGAATCAAGTGATCCACACCCATTACCGTTAGTACCAACAACCCCTTATGAGAGCGGTGAGGTACCATTGTGAGCATTGTGGGAGAGATGGACACTTGAGGGAGTTTTGCTTTCGGCACAAGAGAGAGGAACATCGTGCAAGGGTGATGAACAATGCGGACATGTACCGTCCTTTCCATGATGTACATGTGCTGAATGTTCAAAGGAGAGTTGCTAGGCCTAGAGGTCCAATGCCTCAAGGTCCTAGGCCACAAGGAGGTTTTGCCCGGCGGGATCCTAACTTTGTAGGATATGGACCCCATGACGGTGGCTCTGTTGTTGAGCGTTACCCCCCACCGTGTTTTGGCTACTGCGTTGAGCGCTCTTCTCCTAGCAGACCACGTTTTCCTGTGCGTGGTGATCGCTTTCCCCGTAGGCGTGCTAGGAATGGTTTTGCTACTAACCGTTCTTTTGAGCAGCCGGGCCAACACTGGTACTCTTCCTATTTCACTCACCCCAGTGTTGGACCGTAAGCTCACCCTATGTCTTTTTATTGATGTAGGTAAGACGATTGGAGGACATTTGGTTGCTGGTGAAGGACCGGAAGTGCTACCAGAAAGCGACCAGAGGGGGGGTGATGCGAGCTTCAAATTTCTTTTCAGAAACTTATCGCCACTGTCCCTAGAATCAACCCCAAGAGCAAACTCTAGAACTTGCAAGTGTCCATGATCCTAGAGGTAGGGTGGATGCTTTCAAGAAGCACAGCGAGACACTACACAACTCTACAAACCCAACGCAAAAGCCGGAAATCAAAACCGACAACGGACGAACGAACCGCGGATGAAATAGTGCTGAAGACACAGCATCGCACAATGGCAGCGTCCGATGGTCAGGCACCAGAAGCGTCCGATGTAAAATGACCCTTACTGGAACCTTACTGGACTGGCATCGGACGCTCCTATAGTGATACCCTAGCGTCCGATGCTGGACCCCCGGCACATCCGATGACAACGGATGCTCCGATGGTCAGCGTCCGATGCTCCGTTAAAAGCACTGTCAGATGACACGTGGCAACGGACGCTCCGATGATATGAACTCAGCGTCCAATGCTCACGAACAGAGCGTCTGATGGTCCCGATTCAACACAGTTCTTCCACGAAATTCACCCGATCTCCTCCGAATCAAAAACTCTAAGGCTTAGACTTGGTATGAGGAGTTCCTAGGAGGTTAGTGAGCTATCCCAAAGAGATCATAGCTCGAACCTAACTCCCAATCGATGAATCGGAAGAATTCGGGGCAAAGGGAGCAAAACTCGATCCAAAACGAAAATCGACCGATCTACTAGCTCGTGAGGTTAAGGAAGAATTCCATCGGTAGAAAGATGCACCTCACGATCTAGAACAACTCAGTTCAAACGGAATCGCAAAAGACGTACTGAGTGAAGAGATCGATCAACGGGAAAATCGTGGAGAAAAGCAACCCGCGAAGAACAAGAACAAAACACGAATCACAGCCACGAATTTGCAACCGTGTGGCTACCACACACTACAACAGTGAGATTACGGTCTCACTTCCTCAAAATCTCACGAACACAGAGGTATGATTGTCTTCTTTGTGGATCTCAGTTCGCTACAGCAGAGGATAGGGAGAGCAGGAAACCTAGAAGGCAAAATAGGAAATGACTGAGATAGGATGGGAGGTGGGTGTCTCCCTCTACTTATCCTAATTCTAATTCCCACTCTACCCCTAACTACTTACAGAGCGAACCAGCTAAACCCTAGGGTTATTCTGGACCAACTCGTGGTAGGTGGTGATCCGATGGCCACGCCCGCACAACTGGTAGCGTTGCCTCGACGCAACCTCACCGATTGCCGCCACGTGCCGCCACCGCTCTGCTTGTCCTTTTCCCGGACTTCGCCCCCGGTTTTGAGGCCCAAACCGGGAAACCAGCCTTCTCGACCAACCCCCGGTTTTGAGGCCCAAACCGGGAAACCAGCCGTCCATCACCTGAGTTTTGTGGTCCAAACTCAGAAACCCACAGCACCCAGGTTTTGAGGCCCAAACCTGGAAACCGTCCTCAGCCCGAGTTTTGTGGCCCAAACTCAAAAACCATCAGCACCCAGGTTTTGAGGCCCAAACGTGGAAACCATCCACTCGGCATTTTTTCTGTGGCTCAACCACCAAACCGAGCCGTAGAGGGGATGCACCGCCCGTGCACCCCATCCACCGACACGTGTCCTCAGGTCCTCGACCCGAGCAACACCGTCCCCGCAAGTCTTCGCTCGTTGTTGTCCCAGGCTGTCAGCCACCACAGCTGATCCTCAGGCCACCGGTCCCTCAGTCCAAGCCTCACGCCCGCCCTTCACAGCTCTCAGTCCATCGGCACGGCACGTCTCTACTTGACCTTCACCTTGCCTTTGATCACTGTATCCGTGCTCGACACCTGCACAACACAAGCCAATGAACATGCGCATTATCCTAGTTGACAATCACTCATCACTCGAGACTCGGCATAGACCCATGTATCCACAATCTCCCCCTTGATGAGTGCATTGTCAACTACCAACACAAATCATAATGGAATAAAGGAAGGGAGGAAGAAAGAGACAGAACTCGACCAAATGACCCAAAAGCATAACAAAGCCGAAGAAGGTCAAGTGAAAAGAGCAAGAGAACTTGGTCCCCAAAGACATGGGCAACGGCTTGACGCAACCAAGCAAACCAAAGCTAGCCCTCAAGAAGAGGTAGAACAGACTCAACACCACTAGCGAGAAAACTCGACACCAATTGAAATACCAATTGAAAATCAAGCAGAATAGAGCTAGCCCTCAAGAAAAGGCAGAACAGGCTCAACACCGGTAGCGAGAAAGCTTGATACCAACTGAAGAGCACAAAGGCAAAGGCACTAGTTCCTCAAGAAAGAGGCAAAGGCTCAACACAACTAGCTACCAAAAAATGCTGCGAACCAATTAGAGACTTCAGAAAGGCTCCGAATCAATTGGAAAATCCAAAATCCGAAAACTCCGAGCCGAGCCAACTCAAACCCCCCTCCAATAGTGCACACAACCAGGAAATCTCCCCCTTAGTTGATCTTATGATTTGAGAGAATTTCTCCCCCTTATGATTTGGCAAATTTCTCCCCCTTAGTTGAAAATGCACCATCAAGTGTCTCCCCTGCAAAATGCATATGAGTTAAAATGCAAGTTAGCAGCTTTAGGAATATAGTCGATAGAATATGAAGATGCTAGACAAAATGTTGATCCGATGACTCATAAGATGCACAGAATGCTAGCAGAGGCTCAAACTGATTACCAAATACGAAATCTGAACATTGGAGCAAAATGAGCAGTTTTCAGCCAAAAAGGTATCCACCATCAAAATAGCACTAAGCATGTATAGACAGGAAGTCAAACAAGTGCTAAGCATGTATACAGGGTGAACTACCCCTAGCAACGTTCAAACATCATGCTATAGAATGAAACATAGACTTGTGTATTAGAATTTTATCGGAGTTGCAGCAGTTAAATTACACAAGTTCAAATTTCAGCATGTGATTGCGAGAGGTTGAAAGATTGTCATTGCCTAACTTTTCAATTGTGCGAAGCCTATGCAGTAGCAATTAGAAGCTTAAAGCAACAGTTTTGGTCATACACTACACAGCTCAAGTTTAACTTAAAGTGCAATGAGATACAGTCTCGATACTGTGATGTGCAGACAAGCAATCCCATCTCGATCTTTCCAATTTACTTAACTTGGTTCAAATTTAAAACATAATATGAACATACCAAGCAAGTGAATGACTAAGAACTAGAGACATAGCAAACTAGCATATATGAAAAGCACAGGTGATTTCAACACATCCTACACATGCTAGTTGCATATCTCAATGGTGAACAATTTCAAGTTTTATGTTCGTTAAGCAAGTTCAACATTTACAAAATAGCTCAGCTCACAACATATATCAGTGATCAGAAAGAGCATAGGCTACAGGTATCATCATATAGCATCGGAGCAAAACTAGATAGAGCATAATCACATTCTAAGGATTATATACATGAAGCTTGAAAAATGCAAAGAAGCATGATAAGATGCAAAGGCTAACTACCAATTGAAAGAAAAAGGAGTCAGTCTATAATACAGAAACGAAAATGTTTCCCCCATCTAAAAGGGAAAACACACACCAAGCTCACCTCTCAACCTAGCAAAAGTTGTTTGGTCCAAAGGCTTGGTGAAAATATCAGCCAACTGATGATGAGTATCGACATGGCGAAGGTCGATATAACCCTTCTCATAATGGTCTCGCAGAAAATGAAAGCACACATCAATGTGTTTGGTCTTAGAATGCAGCACGGGGTTCTTAGCAACGCTAATAGCACTCGTCATGCTGACGGTGGGGCAAGACAGGGGCGTCCGCCACTTTTGGTACCGCGGTCGGCTCTGGCGGCGGGCCGCTTAGGGCTGACGCAGCCCCTTGTTGCTCCCGCTGTCCTCTGCGGCAGAGGCTCATTGGGCCTCTTCTCCGCCTCCTCTTTCTTCTTCCGCTCCACCTCGTGGACCCCCGTGGGCAATTCCCCTGTCGACATCGCCGAACCACCCATGGGCGGTGGCCCGGCAGTCACACTCTCGACATCAACGCTAATCGGGGCCCATCCTGGGCCTACTCTCGGGGCCTCGGGGGTCGCCTCCTCAGGTCGAGGAAGGAGGCTCGCTCTCCGGCTCGAGCTAGAGCCCGCTGAGGCCAGGGCTTGGGACGTGACGGGCTGGGGAGCTGGCATCAAGGTAGCGTCACCCTCGGTGTTGGTAGTTCTTAGCTTCATAAAGATAGAGCTAGGCAACTATCCCCGGTAACGGCCCAGAAATGCTTGTTGACACTAGCCAACGTCGTTACTAGGAGCAGACTATGGAATCTATTCCAGGCAACGGTGTCAGAAGTGCTTGAAGCAAGTCCGGTCACTATACCTAAAGGAGTGAAGCTAAAGCAGCTATCTACTAATGCCAAGCGGGGTTGTCAATCCTGACATTAGTAGGAGCTAGCTAGATAGATTGTAATCTACCAAGAAGAGATTCTGCAAGCGCACAGAACTATTGTAGTAGCACTTCGCCTGGGAGTACCAGGTGTCGATTTATTTGATCCCAAGGGAAGGCTAGGGTGGTGTATGAGTCGAGTCAAGGAGGGGATGAGAGTCGAAGAAAAGAGAAATGGGAAAAGGAGGGAAGGGAAAAGAGGGGATGGAAGGCTAGAAAGAATATGTGGGTGGATAGGTAAGGATGAAATGGGTGGTAAGTTAAGGTGGATAACTAGATAGATAGATAGAATGTGATAACTAAGGATAACTAACTAATTACTAACTACTAACTACTAACTACTCCTAGATAACCACAGAGCAAGATAACTACGAAGCAAGACAGGCAAAAGTCAATAAAGCAACTAAGTTAAGTAAAGTTTTATTCCTATCTTATCAAGTATCGAGGCGTACTAGCCTTTACCACTGACTTAGGTTGAACGCTAGCACAACGAGCCTTACTGTTAAACTGGGCCAACTACGTGGTGGAATTCAAGGCGCACAGGGTAGTCACCACCTGCTTGCTACCACAGCTATCCGGGGGTCTAGCCATATCTGAAGGTAAGTCTATAACTAAGCACCACGCTTAACTATATTCTAACTATCTCTACCCTAGCTTTGAGTAGAGACACCCTTGCGGACGTCAGAGCAAATACTTGACTTAATAAGATAAACACTAAACTAACTAAGCAACCTATTGGCAAAGATCAAACACTAAGCTCACTAGAGATTAACTACTATGGCTAAGTGAATTGATCTGTAGGATAGCTAGGCACTCAAGCAATCAATCAAGTATACCACTCAATACTGATAAGTAGAATAAAGTAATACTTGAAATGATGAAATAGAATATAGTAAAGTGCTTGAGTAACAAGAGCAAAACCTGAACTAGAGATGAAGGAAGACTCTTCCCAGCTCCAGGACTGATCACTCACACGCCTCTACTCTTGAGCTAAGCCTTGAGCAGCGCTTCCGCGAGGGCAAAGATGCCTTGCTCTACTAGCTACCTACTTGCCTATGCTCTCTGAGCTTCTAACCTAACTCTCACTTGCTTCTCTTGCTTTGTGTTGCTTCTTGGTGTGGTGGTACTGGATGGTACGAATGAAGTGTTGCCACCAGGGGGTATTTATAGTCTTGAGGAGTGAGGGGGGTACTTATAGGGGGCACCCAGCCGACCTAGGGCTAACCCTAGTGGCGGGCGCCAGCCCTAGGTCGGTAGGTCGGTTGCATGTCCAAGTTACCGCCATTCGGAGCTCCATCACCGTTGGATGCACCGCCTTGGCTTCAACGGCATCCAGGAGCTCCAGAGAGGCAGTTGGTAGGTCGGTTGCATGTCCAAGTTACCGCCATTCGGTCTTGATCCACGCCACTCACTCCTGAGCCATCCGATGCCACTGACCTAGTGACCAAGGGCCAATATTTGGCCTTGGGATGGTCACACGGATCAGTGACGTGGCAAAGGGGGAGAGTTGGGCCTCTCCATGTGGCGGGCGCCACCTCTGGTTGGCGGGCGCCACCCCACTCGGGCCCAAATGGGTCCTGGTGAGTGGGCTCGTCTCCTGGTGGGTCCATTCTCCAAATTTGGTCCAAATCCTGCATTCAAATAAAAATCTATGGACATGTGGAATTTGGTTAGTTTGAAACCTATTTGACAACATTTCATGCCTTTTTGGTGAACTTTAGGGTAAAATGTTGATGGTAAAACAGGTGTTTAAGGACCATCAACAAGCTCCCCCAAGCTAACCTGTTGCTCGTCCTCGAGCAACAATGCGGTTTAAGCATTGAGCATGAAAAAGACAGCAACTTAAGATGTATGCAAGTGCATATTGTATAGTGAGAAATAACTTAGCATATATCATTAATCATAGCAATGTGGGGCTTATAGCTTTTCACTTCAAACATGCAAGAGTGAAATAAATTAGTAGATAGGAAACTTTTATCTTGCTTAGGTTTGACTAGGATTTTGTCTAGAGGTTTTTCAAGGTTTTCAAAAGATAACAACTTGCTTAAGTCCTCCAAGATTCACTCAATCACTCAATGGTGTTCAAATCCTCACTTAGGCCAAAATATAGCCTCTCCTATTTCTAAAGAATGATATGTGGAGTTATAGGAAGGCTAAGAATCATGAGCAAATTGCCTGATGTTTATTGCTAAGCTAGACACTCATATCATAAGGAGCAGCAAATCATAAAAATTGATCAAGATGTGCATGTGTGGTTATGTGGAAGTGTATAGAGAGATATTTCATAATCCTTCCTAGTTAATTTCTGGGGTCTAGAGCTAATGATAATTCTCTCTCTCTCTTTTTTTTTTGAATACATAGTGAGTAGACAAAAGATGTGTCCTCACATTTTCTTAGGACATAGTCCTCTCTTGAGCTACTTTGCTCATTTTTTTTCTTAGGACATAGTCCTTTCTTGAGCTACTTTGCTCACTTTTTTTTCTATCTCTCTCTCTTTTTTTTTAGCTCTAGATTTCCCCAGATATCTATAGGAAAGGATTTTTGAAATGAGTAGGGAAAGGGAGAGAAATGCTTATTCCCAGTGTAGGAATAGCATAAGGCTAGCAATGGGACCTTTGGCAAGGTATTGCATATCTCCAGTGTAGAGAATGAGCAATTTATTTGGTGGTTGCAAACTTCCAAGGTGGAAAGTAGGCAATTTATGGTGGGTGTGTGAATCTTGATTCAAAAGATATGATAAGCTTCTCTACTAAGATCTATGAGGTCTAACAAAGATCAACACAGACAAAGCTCTTTGTGGTTTTGACTAACAAATATTTGGCTGGTGGTGGGATGGGATAAAATCTAGGAGGAACTTTTAGCAAGGTTTTCATAATTTTTAAAAGAAATCCTCCAGATTAGGTCCTAATTTCACCTTAGCAAGTTTAAAGAATTACTCCATTTCTTACTAACTTTACTCACTAAGCATGATTTCAGTTTAAGCATGTGCAACCCACAAAAGCTACAACTTAGATAAGACCAGTTATTCAAACCATAACAATAGCATTTGCATGACATATTTCAAATCTTATTCAGGTTTCAACTTGTTTAAGCAGATTTTATCAATTTTATTCATGGAATGGTTATTTAGGCAAGCATGTGACATTCAAAAGATATAGAATTTAAGAACTGAATGTAAAGTGTAGGCTTGAGACATACCTTATTGGAGCGGGAGTCTCCCCCAAGCTGGCTTCTTGCTCGGTGAAAGATCTTCTTCTCAGTCGGAGCTCTTGTTCTCATTTTATTAAAAAGGGAAACTATCTAATGTTGCGAAAAGGGAAACTATCGTATTATGATATTTTATTATTCTAACTAAGTTAACATATACCTATGCATAAAACTAATGATAACTGATTTTTTTTAGTTTCATGCATGACATATGTTATTTATTCAAAAAAGGGAAAATTGAAGGGAAAAATTGAAAATAAAACCATACCTTAGGTCCATGGAATTTCATCCTTATCAGGTGGATCTTCTTCTTCCTTGGGCACTTCTTCTCTCAGTACTTCATCAGGTTCTTCTTCTTTTGGCACCTCTCCCTTGTTATGTGAATTACACAACTCAGGAGGAGGTGGTTCTTTCTTTATGTTCCACCTTGTTGTTGGGTGCCTCTTCTTGGTACGAACGGGTTTTGCTACCTGCATGTTAGCGGCATATGCGGGACCACTGGAAAAGGAGAATATTTCCTTCCTCCCTCCTAATGTCATTTGCATTTTACCACTTCCCACATATATGCAAGCATCAACAGTGTTCATGAAGGGTCTACCTAAGATTAGAGGCACATCTTTCCTATTTCCCATATCTAGTATTATGAAATCAGCAGGAACGTAGGAACCTCTAATATGAACAGGTACATCATTAACTATTCCTTCTACATAGCAAGTGGATTGATCAGCTAGCACAACATAGGCAGATGTGGATGACATGGGTGGAAAGAACGAGTTTTCATATAAATCTTTAGATAAAATGTTCACACTCGATCCTAAATCACACATGGCATTTTTAAAGACTTCACCAAAGATTGAGCATCTAATTATGGGACTACCAGGATCACCCTTTTTAATAGTCATGGTTTGATCTTCATAATAGTTAAAATATTTTATTTCAACCATATTTGCAGTTTCCATGTCAGGTTTAGCAGGAATTTTGCCAGTTTCAAAAGATGGTATGATAGCAGCAAGTTGAGCTAATTGGGTTTCTAACATCTTATTAAAGCTTAATTGATTTTTCAGAGCAGATGAGAAATCTTCCAATTTAGCATTTATATTCTCAAGGGTTTTATCATTCGACATTAATTTCTTATTCAAGAAATCAGTAGTTCTACCTTGTGAGTAAACTAATTTTTTCAAGAATGAGAAATCATCAGAATTCTGAAAATTAGAGCGGAGGAATGAATTGTTACCTTGAGAATTTGCAGGCTGATTCCATCCTTGATTCTGTTGACGGAAACCATTGTTGATGAAGTTCAAATCTTCATGTAGCTTGGGGTAGTGGCTCCCAGAATGTCCGGTTTCTCCACAGACTTCACAAGTCATGTAGGATTCCAAAGATTGGACACTCTCTTGTTGGTTCATCTTCTCACAGCTGTCCAGCTTCTTTGGCAGCAGGTCCATCTTGGCCACGATCATGTCGGCCTCCTTAAGGGAATGCATACCTCGCTTACGGGACTGTAGTATCTCGTCATTCCATCCTTGGTTCGACACCACCTTCTCTATGAGAGCCTTAGCATCTGCAACATTCAAAGAAAAGAATGCACCGCCGGCGGCGGCATCCAAATGGCTTCTAGAGAGTGGGGTTAGGCCATGGTAGAAGTTCTGGATCAATAGCCAGTCCTCCATACCATGGTGCGAACAAGCAGCGACGTACTCTTGCAACCTCTCCCAAGCCTCGGGAATAGATTCCTCAGCTTGTTGCGTAAAGCTGGAGATTTTGTTGCGCAGAGCATTCGTCTTGCCCATCGGAAAGAATTTGGCGAGAAAAGCATTGGAACATTTGTCCCATGTGTCTACAGCGTTGCAATTGATATAGAACCATTGCTTCGCTTTTCCTAGCAAAGAGAAAGGAAAGAGACGAAGACGGATGGCTTCTTCGGTTATCCCCTTAATGGTGAAGGTGCCGCAAATCTCCAAAAATTGTTGGAGGTGAGCATTGGCATCCTCATGAGCCTTGCCACAGAACGGGCTAGCTTGGACCATCGTGATCAGAGCCGGTTTCAACTCAAAATTGAGGTTGGCGTCAATCACGTCTGGTCCTATTGCTACATTAGCGGCAGAAGGAGCAGAAAACTCACGAATGGTCTTATTGGCCATCGTGAAGATAGAACGAGATAAGAAAGAAAGAAGTTGAAGAAGATGAAGGAAAAAGATAAGAAGGACTAAGGAAAGAAAGAATGGGGTAAGATGGGATTCGCTAAGCGGGAGCTTAAGCGAAGATAAATTCGACACAGACTCAACCGATACACCGATTGCCTTCCCCAGCAACGGCGCCAGAAATGCTTGTTGGTAGTTTTAGCTTCACTAAAGATAGAGCTAGGCAACTATCCCCGGTAACGGCCTAGAAATGCTTGTTAACACTAGCCAACGTCGTTACTAGGAGCAGACTATGGAATCTATTCCAGGCAACGGTGTCAGAAGTGCTTGAAGCAAGTCCGGTCACTATACCTAAAGGAGTGAAGCTAAAGCAGCTATCTACTAATGCCAAGCGGGGTTGTCAATCCTGACACTAGTAGGAGCTAGCTAGAGAGATTGCAATCTACCAAGAGGAGATTCTGCAAGCGCACAGAACTATCATAGTAGCACTTCGCCTGGGAGTACCAGGTGTCGATTTATTTGATCCCAAGGGAAGGCTAGGGTGGTGTATGAGTCGAGTCAAGGAGGGGATGAGAGTCAAAGAAAAGAGAAATGGGAAAAGGAGAGAAGGGAAAAGAGGGGATGGAAGGCTAGAAAGAATATGTGGGTGGATAGGTAAGGATGAAATGGGTGGTAAGTTAAGGTGGATAACTAGATAGATAGATAGAATGTGATAACTAAGGATAACTAACTAATTACTAACTACTAACTACTAACTACTCCTAGATAACCACAGAGCAAGATAACTATGAAGCAAGACAGGCAAAAGTCAATAAAGCAACTAAGTTAAGTAAAGTTTTATTCCTATCTTATCAAGAATCGAGGCGTACTAGCCTTTACCACTGACTTAGGTTGAACGCTAGCACAACGAGCCTTACTGTGAAACTGGGCCAACTACGTGGTGGAATTCAAGACGCACAGGGCTGTCACCACCTGCTTGCTACCACAGCTATCCGGGGGCCAGCCGTATCTGAAGGTAAGTCTATAACTAAGCACCACGCTTAACTATATTCTAACTATCTCTACCCTAGCTTTGAGTAGAGACACCCTTGCGGACGTCAGAGCAAATACTTGACTTAATAATATAAACACTAAACTGACTAAGCAACCTATTGGCAAAGATCAAACACTAAGCTCACTAGAGATTAACTACTATGGCTAAGTGAATTGATATGTAGGATAGCTAGGCACTCAAGCAATCAATCATGTATACCACTCAATACTGATAAGTAGAATAAAGTAATACTTGAAATGATGAAATAGAATATAGTAAAGTGCTTGAGTAACAAGAGCAAAACCTGAACTGGAGATGAAGGAAGACTCTTCCCAGGTCCAGGACTGATCACTCGCACGCCTCTACTCTTGAGCTAAGCCTTGAGCAGCGCTTCCGCGAGGGCAAAGATGCCTTGCTCTACTAGCTACCTACTTGCCTAAGCTCTCTGAGCTTCTAACCTAACTCTCACTTGCTTCTCTTGCTTTGTGTTGCTTCTTGGTGTGGTGGTACTGAATGGTACGAATGAATTGGTGCCACCAGGGGGGTATTTATAGTCTTGAGGAGTGAGGGGGTACTTATAGGGGGCAGCCAGCCGACCTAGGGCTAACCCTAGTGGCGGGCGCCAGCCCTAGGTGGCGGCCGCCACCTCCATCACCGTTGGATGCACCGCCTTGGCGTCATCTAGGAGCTCCAGAGAGACGGTTGGAAGGTCGGTTCCATGTCCAAGTAACCGCCATTCGGTCTTGATCCACGCCACTCACTCCTGAGCCATCCGATGCCACTGACCTAGTGACCAAGGGCCAAGATTTGGCCTTGGGATGGTCACACGGATCAGTGATGTGGCAAAGGGGGAGAGATGGGCCTCTCCATGTGGCGGGCGCCACATTTGGGTGGCGAGCGCCACCTCTGGTTGGCGAGCGCCACCCCACTCGGGCCCAAATGGGTCCTGGTGAGTGGGCTCGTCTCCTGGTGAGTCCATTCTCCAAATTTGGTCCAAATCCTGCATTCAAATAAAAATCTACGGACATGTGGAATTTGGTTAGTTTGAAACCTATTTGACTACATTTAATGCCTTTTTGGTGAACTTTAGGGTAAAATGTTGATGGTAAAATAGTTGTTTAAGGACCATCAACACCCGATGCTTGGCCTCGAGGAACGGGCGCCTGTAACCAGAGCAACACCCGTCAGCTTACCCCGAGCCATGGCCTCCCGGGCCGCCACCGCCCAAGCCTGGGCGTGTGGAGGTAAGGAAACTCCACCTCTGGTCGGGTCCATTGCCATCTTGGCAGCCGCCTCTGCCTTAAGCCTCTTGGCGGGGGCAGGGTCCGCCGGCCCCACCTGGCGCATCCCCCTGGGACAGCGAAAGACGAGCAAATCACGTGACCACCAGATCAAGTCGTAAAGATTAGAGGACAGCATGGGGTGCAAATACTTGCCCTCGGGGGAAAGCGATCATCTTTCTGGAACCACTCGACCAACTCGAGGGCTTTAGGGCCGCTCCTCCTTCCGTGCTCCCCTTAGGTTCGGAGCCCTCTGACCGAGACCGAGGCGTCTGCGGCCCCGAGTGGCTCCCCAGGGTCTTCTTGAAGCATCGGCCCTCGCTCGAGCCAGACACCATTTGTTCCCTCGACGTGTGACGGAACCTCCTGGATTATTAAGGCCCACGTGTACCTGTCCTTGTCCTACAGACCTCGAACAGACATACACTGTGCCCAATAACCCAAAAGACCCACCACGTGTCATCGGGTAACCTGTCTCATCCACGTTTTCTTACACTCCCAGGATCATTGCAAGAGTCATTGCAGTATTACAACATTTCACAAATAATATACATCGGAGATAATGTCGGAAGTATTACACCATACGTTTTACAAACCAGTTGTTCAAACTTGCGTCGTTATTACAAACCATAGTTTCAAACTTTATCCTAGGTAGTGGAGACAACCTTAATAAAACAGTATTTCACACAAACAACCCCGCCTAAGGGTTGCATTACTCCTCTCCGGACACGTCCTCCTCAATGACGGTCACGCAACAGGCCTCAAAGCAGGGCTGCTCGTGAACGTCACCTGCAACAGGGGATTAACAAACCCTGAGTACAAAGGTACTCAACAAGGCTTACCCGACAAGAGAAGAGAAGGAACAGATATGCGGGCTTGGGTTGGCTCAACAGTATTTTTCATTTGCATAAAAGCTTACTAAAGTAGTTCTAGATCCAAATTTTTACTTAATCATTTAAGTACTTGGTAAGAACTGAAAATGAATATTAATGAAATATCATTATCCTTCTTTCTTCAGCAAGTTCCCTTTTATTCTACGATGTAGGTCAAAAGATTGAGTCTCCTTAACCGAGGAGCACGACGATTCGAACCGATTCAACCAGATCTGGGAGTTTTCCACGATCATACGACATATGTAGACCCTCGATCACACATATATCAACCCCAACCTCAGATCCTCCAAACAAGACCGGGTCCGCGCCACCCGAGAGTACTTGTACACCTCTAATCTGGGAATTTAACCCACGAGGGTAGCTAGTACTCCCACCATCTCTCCACTCCCAGTGCGCGATTAGCCGTTCTCATTTAAGAACCACCAAGGTAGAGCTTACCGTAGCATATGATCGGTACTTCACAGTTTCTCAATCTAGCAGGCCAACAACGGTTAACCCTAAACCGACACATCCGGGTCACCATACATCGATCCAAGGGTCGATGCATGAGCCCGTCTAGTCTTAACCATCTTTCTTTCTCATTATCATTCCAAAACAATAAGTATCGAAAACATTTATCAAAAGCTTCATAAAGCAAGGCTAAGCATTTCTATCATTTGCATAAAGCAGGTATCAAGGAATAATATATCGATAACAAGGTTGGTCATGCATCAACAGGTTGAAAGCATTTATTTGATAAACATTTATTGCATCAGGTTATCGAAAGTAAGTGTAATTGTAAATCCAAGGAAATGGTTAAATGAACCGGGGCTTGCCTTCGTTGATCGAGAAAGTCTCCTGATATTCCGGATCAACAGGACACTCCGAACTCCCTGGACCATCCTCGACCGGACAAACGACCTCTTCAGAAACTACACGATAAAGGAGTGCATGCTTGATGAGATGCTCATGTCATGATCATGGTAAAGATGGAAATTTTCTAAGCTATAAAGATTTATTTTGCAATAGCTTCCCCATCGGTACCGTTGCAAACCAACAAAGCCAATTTGTATAAACATACATGGTTTACATGAATGACACTTGCCTGCATCAAGCAGCAGATCAAGATAATTCACTTATCTTAACCGTTAAATCTACCATAAAAGAACTTAGATTTTCATGTTTTATAACATTATTTAATCATAAAGAAAGCAATTTAATTAGCCGGAAATTAAGTTGTGAAGCAAACTATGCTCAAATTAGTTCAAACTTGATACACAGATTGGTTATGATCCAAACAGTGCACAAAATAAATTTCAGCATTTTTGGAGTTAAACTTTATTTTATAAAAATCATTGAATCCTTATTCAAGAATTAAGAGGCATAATTTTTACTGCAAAACAAACTACAGAAACATGCACATATTATATTTTTCATAAAAACTACACATTTCATAGAACATGTACAAAATTTTTCATGATTTTTGGATCAACAGATTAATTCATACAAAAATAACAAAACCAGCTTTAGCATGCACAAATCAGAAAATAGATTAAAACTTTTAAAATAAACAAAACCCCGATAGGCCGAATCTGGCCCGTTCGGCCCATCCCGCGCACAAGTCGGCCCAACTCGGGCCTGCCCGCGCCTGCACTGCCAGTTTTGCAGAAAAGCCCTCTGGCTTTAACAAAACTACAACCAAGCCCTTGACACTATTGAGCACTATTCCTCTGAGTCTAGGACCTTGCACTTAGGCCCTCGGGTTTAGTCGAATTCTCGTCGACACATCCCCGACTCCATGGCCGACGGCGGCGAGCTTCGGCTCGCACACGCCGGAGCGACACGACCTTCTCCGGCCAAACCAACGGGCTCAGCACCTTCCCCTTCACCTCACGGCTTCGATGAACCCTCAAACTCCCTCCCTCGACCTCTCTCTCTACCCCGACGACGACACAGGCGGACGCGGCGGCACGGCGGCGGCACGCCGGCCAACTAAGAGCGCTACCGAACCCACAGACGCGCGCATCAGCACCAGAGACTCACAACGGCTATAACGAGCTAGATCTTCGAGGCTGACGCGGCTCCGAACAGGGAGGACGACGATGGCGGCGGGTTCCAGCGGTGCGGCCCGACGGCGACGGCCTGTTCCGGCTGAGATAGAGGGAGACAAGGTTAAAGACCTGGTGTTAGAGCATCAGGAACAGATAAGAAAGAGAGAACGAGGCTCAGGTGAGGATGATAGGGCTCCGAGCTCGCTGACCTCGGTGGCGGCGTCGAACACAGAGCTTGCGCCAATGGCAACATGCCCGGACTGACCAAGCCAAGGCGGTAGCGACCTCACTATCGAGCCAAACCTAACCAGCACATCAAGGAGAAGATTTAGATGTAGATGGTTTGGCCAATAAGACCCCGAGCTCACCTGCCCACGGTGAACTTTAACTCGGCGGAAGTTTGGCCGGCCGGGAGGAAGACGACGGTCGCCGGGCTGATGCGGGAGCGAGAGGGGCTGCAACCTAGCGCTATCGCTCCGCAACGACGAGGCGAGCGTGCTGGCGCAATCAATTGGAGCGGGGGAGCTCACAGATGGCCGGCGTAACCGAGCAAAGCGACGGCGGCGGCGGCGAGCGGGCAGAGGGGAAAAGCGAAGCACGGTGCTTCTGCGGTGCGGTAGGGGTGAAGGAGAGGGCGGCGACGTGTTGAACTCGCGCGCGAAGCTAGCAAGCAGCTCGCTGGCGCAGGGCATGCTCCCCAGCGCGAGCGCGGCGCTGGCGAGCTCTGGACGCTTCCCCCCCTTGGCACTGTTCATTGCTCTCTCCCCCCTTTCTGAATTTTCAAAATTACTTTTGAAATTTGAACTATACTTCAAGTTTTGCCAAAATATGAAATGTAGAGTTTGAAAAGTTGTACAACTTTGCTTTAACACTGTATGGCTGATTTCAACTGGAAATAGGTCAATTGGATCAAAACAGTTCAAATCCATTTCAAATTGGAAATTTGAAAAGGGGACAGAACTAGGGTTTTGCAGTAGAAGTAAAATTACTTTTGATTTTACATTGACACTTGAAAAATGGTCAATGTATGAAATGTTCCTTTTGAAATTCTCTACAACTTTGATGTAGAACTCAAACTTAGATTTCAAATAGTTTTTGAAATGCAAGTTTAATGTCAAAAAGGGACCATTTTCAGGGTTTGAGTAGATTCAAAATTACTTTAAATTTTGTACAGAAACTTTGAAAACTTTGAATACCAAAGTTGTACTTCTCCTCAAGATCTACCAAAAATCTTTTAGGGTCAGCCCCTAAATATGCACAGATTTTGAGTTAACTAGAAAGGGCTAATTAACTTATATAGGAAATTAAATGATTTTCCCATAATTAAGCTAGATGAATTTTGTATTCTTTTGAATTGTTGAACTTGGTTTCATGCCTTTACATGACTTTAGTCAAATAGGAATGAACACAAGTTATTTCATAATGACATTCCAAATTAGGGTTTTGAGCTACATCACAAGCATAAACAAAATGCTCACACATTAGGAATTAAACTCTTTTTAGTGAATCCATCTCAATGTGAGCTAGCACATGATGCTATGAAATGCTTATGATGGCATGACAATATTTATTCATGTAAACACCTGAGGTGTTACATCCTTTCCCCCTAAAGGGAATCTCGACCCGAGATTTAACCACAAACCAAAGCAACTACTAAAGTTGTGGGATACGGGGATAAAGATTACAAACTTTTTACAAAAACTAGGAACACGTTTTATTTGTCAACCTCTTTCACTGCCCTGACTGTATGGTTGCATAGAATTCAGGAAACTGCTCTATTAGGAATTCTTCGATTTCCCAAGTTGCTTCCTCCTCAGAATGCTGACTCCATTGAACTTTATAGAACTTGTGAGTGTGTCGTCGAGTTAATCTATCTCGTTGATCGAGAATTTTGATGGGATACTCTGAGTATGTCATATCAGGCTCAAGTTGTACCCCTTCAACATCAATCACTTGGATAGGAACTCATAGACACTTCTTCAGCTGAGAGATGTGAAACACATTATGAACCTCTGACAAATGAGCTGGTAGTTGAATGCGGTATGCCACTTTGCCACACTTGGCCAAGATTTGAAATGGTCCAATGTAATGGGGAGCAAGTTTTCCTTTGACCCTGAAACGATAAACACCCTTGGTGGGTGACACCTTTAAATACACAAAATCGCCTTTGGCAAACGTCAAAGGTCTATGCCTTTTGTCTGCATAGCTTTTCTGTCGAGATTGTGCTATTTTCATATTTCTTTGTATGAGTTTGACCTTCTGTTCGGTCTCTTGAACTAGATTGACACCAAAGAACCATCTTTCACCAGGCTCGGACCAATGTAAAGGAGTCCGACACCTTCTGCCATATAAAGCTTCAAATGGTGCCATACGGATACTCTCTTGATAGCTATTGTTGTATGAGAACTCTGCTAATGGTAAGCACTCATCCCACTTAAATGGAAAGTTAAGAGCACAAGCCCTGAGCATATCTTCTAATATCTGATTTACTCTTTCAGTCTGACTCCCTGTTTGTGGATGGTAAGTTGTACTGTGTAAGAGTTTAGTGCCCAGAGACTCATGTAGATTTTCCCAGAATTTTGAAACAAACTGAGTACCCCTATCTGAGACAATAGTCTTCGGAACTCCATGCAGACTCATAATCCTCTGAAAGTATATCTTGGCATATGTGGATGCCAAGTAGATGGTCTTGACTGGTATAAAATGCGAAACCTTGGTTAGACGATCTACTATAACCCAAATAGAGTCGTAGCCCTTGGATGTTCTTGGTAAACCAACAATAAAGTCCATACTGATGTCCTCCCATTTCCAAGCAGGAATTGGCAATGGCTGCAGTTCACCCGCTGACTTAAGATGAATGGCTTTGACTTTCTGACAAGTATCACATCTGTCTACATACTTTGCAATTTCGATTTTCATCTTAGTCCACCAGAATCTTTGCCTAAGGTCCTTGTACATTTTTGTACTTCCCGGATGAATCGCAAACGGGGTAAGATTAGCTTCATCCAGAATCTGCTTTCTCAACTCAGGATTCTTCGGAACGACCAGTCTATCTTTGAACCAGACCACTCCTGCTTCATCGACTCAGAAGGAAGAAGCTTTGTCTGCCTTGGCCTTCTCTTTGAGGTGAACAATACCCTTGTTTTCTTTCTAAGCAGCTACAATCTGATCTTTGATAGATGACTGAACTGATATATTAATCAAACTGCCCTGAGTGATCATCTGAATACCCAGTTTTGCTAACTCAGAATAAAGAGTAAGATCTACTGGTCTAACAGTGATATAGTTGCAACGAACCTTCCTACTAAGAGCATCAGCTACAACATTTGCCTTTCCGGGATGGTAATGCACTTCAAGATCATAATCCTTGATTAGCTCTAACCACCTCCGTTGTCGCATATTCAACTCTGACTGAGTGAATATATATTTCAGACTCTTGTGGTCGGTGTATATGTGACATGTGTTGCCCAAGAGGTAATGATGCCAAATCTTCAAGGCATGAACAACTGCTGCTAACTCTAAGTCATGAGTTGGATAGTGTTCTTCATGACGTTTCAACTGTCTAGATGCATAAGCTATCACTCTGCCCTCTTGCATCAAAACACAACCAATCCCGATACCAGAAGCATCACAATACACATCAAACGGCTTCTCAATATTGGGTTGGCCTAAGACTGGAGCTGTAGTTAAGAATTCTTTTAGCTTCTGAAAAGCTTCTTCACATTTATCCGACCAAACAAACTTGACTTCATTCTTTAACAACTGAGTTATAGGTTTGGCAACTTTGGAGAAGTCCGAAATAAACCTGCGGTAATAACCTGCCATACCCAGAAAACTGCGAACTTGATGGACAGTTCTGGGGGATTCCCCTTCAAGGATTTCTTGCACCTTGCCTGGATCCACAGCTACACCTTCAGCCGATAACACATGACCCAAAAATGGAACTTTGTCTAACCAGAACTCATATTTACTGAACTTTGCATAAAGCTGATGGTCTCTCAGAAGACCCAACACTACTCTGAGGTGTTCAGCATGTTCTTGTGGATTCTTGGAATATATCAAAATATCATCAATGAACACCACTACAAACTTGTCTAGCTCAGGCATGAATACGGAGTTCATCAGGTACATGAAGTGAGCTGGGGCATTGGTTAACCCAAAGGACATGACCAAGTACTCATATAGGCCATATCTGGTGGTGAAAGCAGTTTTAGCAATATCTTCAGGCCTTATCTTTATCTGGTGATACCCAGATCTCAGATCTATCTTGGAAAACACCTTGGCGCCCGCGAGTTGATCAAACAGAAGATCAATCCGCGGCAATGGGTACTTATTCTTCGCTGTCACTTCATTGAGCGGACGATAGTCTACACATAGCCTCAAAGTTTGGTCTTTCTTTTTGACAAACAAAGCAGGACAGCCCCATGGTGATGAACTAGGTCTGACATAACCTTTATCAAGCAGTTCTTGCAACTGAATTTTTAATTCTGCCAGTTCTTTAGGTGGCATTCTATAGGCTCGTCAAGATATTGGTGTTGTTCCTGGTTTTAGCTCTATGCTGAACTCAACATCACGGTCTGGTGGTAATCCCGGCAAGTCCTCAGGAAACACATCCGGAAACTCGCAGACTACTGGAATATCCTGAATCTCTTTAACTGTTGCTGCATAGACGCTGCCGCACATCTGGTCAACGGTTTTCTTGGGAATTGGAAGTTGGGTAAAGAGTTCAGAAGTACTATTAGGTATGATCAACCTGACTGTTCTATGCAAGGCATCTAATACTGCCTTCTGCTGGTACATCCAGTTCATTCCTAGGATCACATCTATATCCTGATCTTTGATTACTATCATGTTAGTGGGATAAGTATGCCCGGCAAATTCTACGGGCACCTGATGCACCACTTCCTTTGTATATAAACGACCTCCCGGTGTGTGTATAAGGAAATTTTCTTGTGCTTCCCCAGTAGGTATATGATGCTTTTCAACAAAACTCTTACTGATAAAGGTATGCGATGCACCAGAATCAAATAGTAATACGGCAGGATGGTGAGCAACTGAAAACATACCCATCATGACGGGTTCCCCTTCAGGAATATATACCGCTTGTGCATAATACACCCGACCAGTCTTCTGGACGGTCTTATTCTTCTGATTGTTATTGTGGCCTTGATTCTGCTGTGGTTGTTGCTGTGGCCGCTGCTGGGAATTCTGACCACTTTGCCCCTGTGGAGTATTTGGGATACTCTTCCTGGGATACGGGCAATTACGGGAGAAATGACCCGGCTTCCCACAGTTGTAGCATGGGTAGTTGTGGTTCTGGGGAGTTTGGGTTCGAATGCCAGGGGCATTCGGCTATCGTGGATAATTAGAGTTCACAACAGTTTTAGCAGATGACTGCTGTGAGCTGGCTTGTTGTTGCTGGGGTGGACGGTACTGTGGACGGTTGTGCTGGACTGGGTGGTATATGATATGCTGGCGCTTCTTAGTGCCACCAAACGATCCAGTCGAACTCCCACCCTTCCTCTTTTTAGCTTCGAGATGCTTGAAATGCTTCTCTTCTGCAGATATAGCTTTATTCACCGCATCATTGAAGGAGATATTATCGTCACACATTGCCAGCATCTTCTGCATCTTCGTATTCAGCCCCCTCATGAAGCAACTACGCTTCTTGTCATCGATGTTCACATGATCCAAAGCATACTGAGACAGATGATTAAACTTGCCAATATACTGTTGTACTGGCTGATCCCCTTGCCTGAGGGCTAAGAACTCTTCGGCCTTCATCCGCATCACACCCGCTGGAATGTAGTGAGCTATGAAAGCTCTCGAGAACTCATCCTAGGTAATGCGGTGTTCTGGAGCTTGTGCAGCTTCAAAGTTTGCCCACCAAGTTCCCGCAGCTCCCCTCAACTGCTGGGCTGCGAAGGCTGGCTTCTGAGTTTCAGTGCAGTGGATTAGCTCAAACTTCTGATTCATAGTACGGAGCCAATCTGCAGCTTCTAGAGGTTCCTCAGCCTTAGTGAATACTGGTGGCCTGGTCTCTGTGAAATCTTGATAAGTACTTTCCTGGACCTGATGATGATGTCGGCCACGCTGCCCATATGGTGCATTCTGAACTAGGCCCTGTAGCAGACGTGCATTGTCTGTTGTGGCACGCATGAGTGCCGCAATGGCTTCTGCCAGAGTTGGTGGAACTGGGGGTGCGTTGGGAACACCCTCCCCATCATGAGACGAACCAGTCCCATCAGCAGCACGGGTATGAGGCATCTGCTCATAAACAAACCAAACTTTATTGATCTCTGGGTTATGATACAAAAACAGTAACTGTTTACACACTCATGTTACATTATTTATGCATAACAGAACTGATACATGATTCAACTAACTTAAGATCATGTTCAGCTAAACTATTACACAGCCCTTACCCCCTAAGGTTTAAGATCCACGCCTGACACTCTAGTGGGAGACGACTCACTCGTCACCCTCACTCTCACTGTCGCTGTCACCAGCAGACTCAACCACATCACGATCTTCATCACTCTGCCCATCTACCTCTCCATCATCAATGATTGTACCAATCTCATCTTCAGCTGCATCTTGAGGTGGAGGTGGATGGAGTTGATCATACAGCACATGGACTTCCTCATGTAACTGGTCATTGAATGCTTCTATATCTGTTACATACGCCTCCAACTCATGCAGACGGGCTAAAGCGGTATCTTCTCGCTGCCAAGCGGTGTTCCGTTCTCCAAGCATTTTAGTCATGAGTTTTTCTGCATTGACCACGCTTCTGTTGGCCCCCTCCAGCTTGATTTTCATGCCTGCAGCTTTGGCAAGTGCTAAACTCTTCTGCCGAGAGGTGGTGACCAACTGAGACTTCAACTCACGAACCTCTGCCCGTAAGTCCTCATTGATCTCCTGACCCCTACTGGACTCTTCCTCCTTGTGGGATGCGAGTTGGTGCTTGGGTACACCATGAGGACCTGTACTCTTGCGAGGTGGTTCCTTACCGCGCGGCATCCTAGTGAGATAAGATTTTGAATTAGGCAGATAAAGGAAAATACTTTTTGAATAGCAAGAAAGGATTGGATTCTAACCCTTACCCCACTATACCATATACCACAAGTTGATTAAGCATGATGCATGAAGGGTACTTACGCATAAAGCATATAAAATTTAAATTATACTCCCTTATATAGGAGTAGAAATTTAACAACAATTTCAAGTTATGGCTTAACTTAGCATGCTGCTCCACTTAACAATCTACGATCCACTGCTTAAGACAGAACATAGATCGAATAGCATGAACAAGGTAAGTCAAAAGCATTTTGGACCAAACTAAAATTTTAAATAGTTTTGACTCAAATCATTTTGAAGTTTTGCAACAATACTACAAGACTGCTGCAATGATCGCTCCGATACCAGCTGTGACGGAACCTCCTGGATTATTAAGGCCCACGTGTACCTGTCCTTGTCCTACAGACCTCGAACAGACATACACTGTGCCCAATAACCCAAAAGACCCACCACGTGTCATCGGGTAACCCGTCTCATCCACATTTTCTTACACTCCCAGGATCATTGCAAGAGTCATTGCTGTATTACAACATTTCACAAATAATATACATCGGAGATAAAGTGCGGAAGTATTACACCATACGTTTTACAAACCAGTTGTTCAAACTTGCGTCGTTATTACAAACCATAGTTTCAAACTTTATCCTAGGTAGTGGAGACAACCTTAATAAAACAGTATTTCACACAAACAACCCCGCCTAAGGGTTGCATTACTCCTCTCCGGACACGTCCTCCTCAATGACGGTCACGCAACAGGCCCCAAAGCAGGGCTGCTCGTGAACGTCACCTGCAATAGGGGATTAACAAACCCTGAGTACAAAGGTACTCAACAAGGCTTACCCGACAAGAGAAGAGAAGGAACAGATATGCGGGCTTGGGTAGGCTCAACAGTATTTTTCATTTGCATAAAAGCTTACTAAAGTAGTTCTAGATCCAAATTTTTACTTAATCATTTAAGTACTTGGTAAGAACTGAAAATGAATATTAATGAAATATCATTATCCTTCTTTCTTCAGCAAGTTCTCTTTTATTCTACGATGTTGTTCGAAAGATTGAGTCTCCTTAACCGAGGAGCATGACGATTCGAACCGATTCAACCAGATCTGGGAGTTTTCCACGATCATACGACATATGTAGACCCTCGATCACACATATATCAACCCCAACCTCGGATCCTCCAAACAAGACCGGGTCCGCGCCACCCGAGAGTACTTGTACATCTCCAATCTGGGACTTTAACCCACGAGGGTAGCTAGTACTCCCGCCATCTCTCCACTCCCAGTGCGCGATTAGCCGTTCTCATTTAAGAACCACCAAGGTAGAGCTTACCGTAGCATATGATCGGTACTTCACAGTTTCTCAATCTAGCAGGCCAACAACGGTTAACCCTAAACCGACACATCCGGGTCACCATACATCGATCCAAGGGTCGATGCATGAGCCCGTCTGGCCTTAACCATCTTTCTTTCTCATTATCATTCCAAAACAATAAGTATCGAAAACATTTATCAAAAGCTTCATAAACCAAGCCTAAGCATTTCTATCATTTGCATAAAGCAGGCATCAAGGAATAATATATCGATAACAAGGTTGGTCATGCATCAACAGGTTGAAAGCATTTATTTGATAAACATTTAGTGCATCAGGTTATCGAAAGTAAGTGTAATTGTAAATCCAAGGAAATGGTTAAATGAACCGGGGCTTGCCTTCGTTGACCGAGAAAGTCTCCTGATATTCCGGATCAACAGGACACTCCGAACTCCCTGGACCAACCTCGACCGGACAAACGACCTCTTCGGAAACTACACGATAAAGGAGTGCATGCTTGATGAGATGCTCATGTCATGATCATGGTAAAGATGGAAATTTTCTAAGCTATAAACATTTATTTTGCAACAGCTTCCCCATGGGTACCGTTGCAAACCAACAAAGCCAATTTGTATAAACATACATGGTTTACATGAATGACACTTGCCTGCATCAAGCAGCAGATCAAGATAATTCACCTATCTTAACCGTTAAATCTACCATAAAAGAACTTAGATTTTCATGTTTTATAACATTATTTAATCATAAAGAAAGCAATTTAATTAGCCAGAAATTAAGTTGTGAAGCAAACTATGCTCAAATTAGTTCAAACTTGGTACACAGAATGGTTATGATCCAAACAGTGCACAAAATAAATTTTAGCATTTTTGGAGTTAAAGTTGATTTTATAAAAATCATTGAATCCTTATTCAAGAATTAAGAGGCATAATTTTTACTGCAACACAAAATACAGAAACATGCACATATTATATTTTTCGTAAAAACTACACATCTCATAGAACATGTACAAAAATTTTCATGATTTTTGGATCAATAGATTAATTCATACAAAAATAACAAAACCAGTATTAGCATGCACAAATCAGAAAATAGATTAAAACTTTTAAAATAAACAAAACCCCGATAGGCCGAATCTGGCCCGTTCAGCCCATCCCGCGCACAAGTCGGCCCAACTCGGGCCTGCCCGCGCCTGCACTGCCAGTTTTGCAGAAAAGCGCTCTGGCTTTAACAAAACTACAACCAAGCCCTTGACACTATTGAGCACTATTCCTCTGAGTCTAGGACCTTGCACTTAGGCCCTCGGGTTTAGTCGAATTCTCGTCGACACATCCCCGACTCCATGGCCGACGGCGGCGAGCTTCGGCTCGCACACGCCGGAGTGACACGACCTTCTCCGGCCAAACCAACCGGCTCAGCACCTTCCCCTTCACCGCACGGCTTCGATGAACCCTCAAACACCCTCCCTCGACCTCTCTCTCTACCCCGACGATGACATAGGCGGACGCGGTGGCACGGCGGCGGCACGCCGGCCAACTGAGAGCGCTACCGACCCCACAGACGCGCGCATCAGTACCAGAGACTCACCACGGCTATAACGAGCTAGATCTTCGAGGCTGACGCGGCTCCGAACAGGGAGGACGACGACGGCGGGTTCCAGCGGTGCGGCCCGACGGCGACGGCCTGTTCCGGCTGAGATAGAGGGAGACAAGGTTAAAGACCTGGTGTTAGAGCATCAGGAACAGAAAAGAAAGAGAGAACGAGGCTCAGGTGAGGATGATAGGGCTCCGAGCTCGCTGACCACGGTGGCGGCGTCGAACACAGAGCTTGCGCCAATGGCAACATGCTCGGACTGACCAAGCCAAGGCGGTAGCGACCTCACTATGGAGCCGAACCTAACCAGCACATCAAGGAGAAGAAGTAGATGTAGATGGTTTGGCCAATAAGACCCCGAGCTCACCTGCCCACGGTGAACTTTAACTCGGCGGAAGTTTGGCCGGCAGGGAGGAAGACGACGGTCGCCGTGCTGATGCGGGAGCGAGAGAGGCTGCAACCTAGCGCTATCGCTCCGCAAAGATGAGGCGAGCGTGCTGGCGCAATCAATTGGAGCGGCGGAGCTCACAGATGGCCGGCGTAACCGAGCAAAGCGACGGCGGCGGCGGCGAGCGGGCAGAGGGGAAAAGCGAAGCACGGTGCTTCTGCGGTGCGGTAGGGGTGAAGGAGAGGGCGGCGACGTGTTGAACTCGCGCGCGAAGCTAGCAAGCAGCTCGCTGGCGCAGGGCATGCTCCCCAGCGCGAGCGCGGCGCTGGCGAGCTCTGGACGCTTCCCCCCCTTGGCACTGTTCATTGCTCTCTCCCCCCTTTCTGAATTTTCAAAATTACTTTTGAAATTTGAACTATACTTCAAGTTTTGCCAAAATATGAAATGTAGAGTTTGAAAAGTTGTACAACTTTGCTTTAACACTGTATGGCTGATTTCAACTGGAAATAGGTCAATTGGATCAAAACAGTTCAAATCCATTTCAAATTGGAAATTTGAAAAGGGGACAGAACTAGGGTTTTGCAGTAGAAGTAAAATTACTTTTGATTTTACATTGACACTTGAAAAATGGTCAATGTATGAAATGTTCCTTTTGAAATTATCTACAACTTTGATGTAGATCTCAAACTTAGATTTCAAATATTTTTTGAAATGCAAGTTTAAAGTCAAAAAGGGACCATTTTCAGGGTTTGAGTAGATTCAAAATTTCTTTAAATTTTGTACAGAAACTTTGAAAACTTTGAATACCAAAGTTGTACTTCTCCTCAAGATCTACCAAAAAGCTTTTAGGGTCAGCCCCTAAATATGCACAGATTTTGAGTTAACTAGAAAGGGCTAATTAACTTATATAGGAAATTAAATGATTTTCCCATAATTAAGCTAGATGAATTTTGTATTCTTTTGAATTGTTGAACTTGGTTTCATGCCTTTACATGACTTTAGTCAAATAGGAATGAACACAAGTTATTTCATAATGACATTCCAAATTAGGGTTTTGAGCTACATCACAAGCATAAACAAAATGCTCACACATTAGGAATTAAACTCTTTTTAGTGAATGCATCTCAAGGTGAGCTAGCACATGATGCTATGAAATGCTTATGATGGCATGACAATATTTTATTCATGTAAACACCTGAGGTGTTACACGACGTCACGGTCAAAGGCGATGACGGACTACAATGACCTCGAGCCAAAGCCGACGACGCGCTGCTTGACGGCTGTCGAGACGACGAACCACCTCGTTTCTTCCCCTTCGGGCACTCCAGGACATCATCCTGCGCAGGAGGAGTGTCAGCTCGTGGACTGAAGACTAGTATGTGACTCAGACGTGCGTCCATCCCCTCGTCATCATCATCGTCGCCCTCAGCCGTGGTCTCTTCGTCGGATGACTCGCTCCCAGACAACCCAGCGCGTCTTCGACTCGCCAGGCACTGTTCACGCTCTTGACGTAGAAGGTTCCTCTTCTTCTCCTTCGCCTTCCTCGTATCCTTTCCCTCTCTCTTTTTGAGCAGTTAAGCGTCTCCCCTGTCGATCGACGTCGTCCTCCTTCACTGGGGGCACCGAGGTCCGGTAATCGATTTTCCCCTACGAAAAAACGTGGGATAAGAGCAATGACAGAAGGAAGAGGGAGGAAGGGGAGGAAACCCGAGAGACTCAGCTCGAGGCGCTCACCAAGTCAGGGCAACCCTCATCGGCAACATAGGGATGAGGTTGAGATTCTCCGGCTCGAAAGGTCCAAAAACTGCGCCCCTCACCCTCGCCACGGCTTTGGCCTCGGGCAATGCCTCCTCGGACATACGGCTCCTTTTCAACCACTCGGGCTCGGCCCAGGCCCCATCATGTCCAGCCGCAACGGACGGGCCATGAGCGGGAGCTCCCTCCGGCGCTGAAAGGCCCAGACTACGACCGCCGCTGACAGACCCGCATCGCGAAGTTTCTTCATCGCATCTACGAGCGGCACCAGCCGCGACTGCCGCTCCGCCACGACGCCATATGACCAGTGGGCTGGGCGCTCCGAAAGGAGGCGCCCAGTGAACTCCGGAAGATACCCCTCATCGTTCCGGAAGTAGAACCACTGAGAATCCCACTAAGCGTGATTGCTCATCAAATTGGTAGGGATGTACTCGCGCGGAACGTCCGACTTCCCAGTCTTCAAGGCAAAATTGAGGCAGCCGGCGTGGACGACCCTCCTCACGCCTTTACCCCCGGGGGCATTGAAATGATGCCCGCTGAAAAGATGAAGCCATAACTCCCAATGCGGCTCCATCCCCAGGTACCCCTCACAGACTGCTGCGAAGATGGCAGCCTGGGAAACCGCGTTGGGTGAAAGATTGTGGAGCTCGATACCATAATCATGAAGGAGCGCCCACACGAACCGGCCCGAGGGCGACCCCAGCCCCAACCAGTGAAACTTTAGGAAACTCACGACATAGCCCTTTGGTAGTTTGGGCTCCCGATCTGATGGCGGTGGCACCATCCACTCTAGCTTCTCCTTAGAGGAGAGGGGGCGGAGAAGCCCCCCGTCGACCAGCTCCTGCAGCCTCTCCGTCGTCACTGACGACGGGCACCACTCGTCAGCATGGACCACCACCGTCGTCATCGCCGCAATATGGATCTACGCAGAGGACGAAGCGCCCGGGAAGTCTCTCTCTCTCTCTCTCTCTCTCCTTCTCTCTCCCCTCCTTTCATGGGTAGAGGCAAGTGCTCAAGATCTCGATGAAGATGGCAGAAAAACAGAGAGCGGAAAGGAGAAACGGTTCTTATCGCTTCTCGTACTTAAAAAAGCCGACGCGCCGCGGAGGTGCCGCGCGGCGTAAGAGGAGAAATAACCCGCATTCAATGCGTACACCTAAAGGTACGCAACGGACTCACGCATCATGTCTTCCTAACCCCCCCGTTATCCGGGCCCGCCATGACCGCTGTGTCACGTCACCCTCCACCTAGAAAGGCGCGTCCAACGGGCAAAGAAAGTCGTTTCCATGGAGGATTCTTCCACAAGAAGCCAAAGAGGCCCCGACCTGTATAAAAAATCTCGAGATAACGAAGGCTGGCCCCCGAGGGGCCCGAACAGCTGATCTCGAGTAACCGAGTCAGGGACGCAAAAGGGAGCTCGCCCAGAGCCAGGCTCGAGAATGAAATCTCGAGGCCCCTGATGCATATCCAAGGCGAGGCAAATAGATCGCCGTGGGATCTCCTCGCGGAGAGGCATCGAGCCGCCGGCCCTCATCGAACGGGGCTGGTACCCAGGCATCAACACGCCTCGCTTCAATGAGATCGCCTCCGGGCAACAGTCAACCCCTATCGAACGGGGCATGAGCTCTCACTTGGATCACCCCGTTAACAGCTCACCGAGGACGTCGAGACTCCGCCCCACCGGGGGTACTACGACACTTCTCACCTCGCACCCAATCAGAAGGGCTCACGGGAAGGACGCCGGAGCCAACGAAACCCTGAATCGCGTAAATGCTCAGGGGCTCGACTGCGCCCGGCACCCTCAACGAAAGAGGGTCGAGGCTAACCAAGGGGTGAACGGCTCAAGGCCTTTTATGGCTGAAAAGCCATCACTCAATTCCAACTGACAAAACCTTGCAGGAATATCGACCACGCCCGACATCATGCATAATGCGTGCGTTAAGCCTTCAGTCTTAACAAGGTATCCCCCTATGCCAGAGCCACGACGACTGCGCCCAACAATCCATCTTTCGCAGAAAAATCTTTTCGAACCATACAAAGCTCAGGAGCCCAACACGCACAAGGAGAACGAAATCCCTAAAGTCAATCTCTCACCCTTGGCTCGAGTGTCAACACTCCAACCAGGGCTCGAGGGCTACCCCCGCGGGGAACGCTCACGCGCCCCCCACGGAAAGAGTCTCGGGATACCCCACGCTCCTGATTTCATGACCCCCGGCTCTAGCGCCAGCGCTCGAGCCGAGGCTCGGGGGCTACTGTCGATGATATAAAGAAAGGGGTACCCCAAAACCTCCGCTTCGAAAAACAAACACAACTGGCATTTCATAAGCCACCAGGCCGAAAAGCCCGTCAAAAGGAAATGGGCCATGGAGGTCCAACAACCTAAGATGAACCTCGAGATGGCGCATTCTCCGCCTCGCCCGAGCCTCTAGAGCTAGGCCTTGGACTGGCGCAATTTATCCGCCTCGCCCGAGCCTCCAGAGCTAGGCCTCGGGCTAGCGCAACTTCTCTGCCTCGCCCGAGCCTCCAGAGCTAGGCCTCGGGCTAGCGCAACTTCTCCGCCTCGCCCGAGCCTCCAGAGCTAGGCCTCGGGCTAGCTCTCCCCCTGCGTCAAGCACTAAGGTAGAAGCCTTGCCATACATCTCCAAAACTTCCACACGAAGGAAGTCGACTACCCCGTACCTACCACTTGTACGACCTTAGAAGAATTGATTGCGTCCTGTCCACTCTGGTCAAAGACCGTATGGCTACAGCAAAAGCGCACAGCTAACCGTACCCCGCTAAAATCAAGCCGCAGCCACCTTCCCCAAGAAATGGGCGTGTCATGCGGAGCTACCGCTCCATACCATGCACTGTATCTCGCCAAGGACGTCCCTCGAGGTACACGCAGCACCTCATCTCACGTACGGACCAGGGCTCGACCCCTCCCGTCTGGCCTTGAGTTCCACCGTGGAGGTCTCGACCTGGCCCTCGAGCGCAACACTGCAGGACGGGTCTGTACTCCAACAACTCCGGACGCGAGGTCTTTGCCCATATCGGCGCATGGGCGTCGTCCTTCTCCCCCGTCGTCAGGCACGTCGCCACAGGACGAGAAGTGTCGCTACAGCGGCACCGGCATGACCGACATCGTCATCACCAACGTCATCAGTGACAACATCATCTACGATAGCCCTAGCACTGTGTAACCCGTGCCTCTTCGTCTATAAAAGAGGACACCGGGGTTTATACTAGGGCAAGCGAGCAAGCAAGCAGAAAAGGCAGACACGAGCACCCAAGTCTCCAAGCTCTCGACCATAGTCTAGGGTTTAGCTCTTGAATCCTAGCTCCCATCTTCACACCCCCATCCACTCTCACTTACGCTTGTATTCGCCCCTGTACAAGCACTTCGGTGCAAGATAAAACAAACTCCTCTCCCCGCTGGACGTAGGGCCTTGTTTTGCCTGAACCAGGATAAATCGCCAATGTACTTCTTGCATCACCATCCGGATCAGGGAACACGCGCATGCAAATTCACTCGTTGGTGTAGACCCCCAGGTCCGAAACACGGACAATACCGATCATGCTGCATTAAAATATCTTCTTACTAAGAAAGACGTCAAAACTCGTCTAATAAGATGGATTCTGTTGCTACAAGAATTTGACTTAGAAATTAAGGATAAAAAGGGTGTAGAAAATACAGTAGCAGATCATCTTTCGCGTATGCAATTCACTAACCTGCAGGAACCACCCATCAATGACTTCTTACGCGACGACCTGCTGCTAAAGGTGACGGACACCACCCCATGGTATGCAAACATTGCAAACTTCATGGTTGTATGATATGTACCACCAGGGAAGGACAAGAGAAAACTCCAAATGGAAAGTCGTCATCACGTTTGGGATGACCCGTACTGTATCGGGTATGCTCTGATGGGCTGCTAAGGAGATCCGTGCCCATAGCTGAAGGGATGCAAATTATCGAGAAGTGCCATGCTGGACCATACGGAGGTCATTACGGAGTCTTCCGCACCGAGGCCAAAATCTGGCAGTGCGGACTCTTTTGGCCGACGATGTATGAAGACACCAAAGAATTCAATAGAAGATGCAGAAAGTGTCAATTCCAAGGCGGCATCACAACTCGCAATGCCATGCCCCTACACTACAACCTTCAAATAGGAATATTTGATGTGTTGGGCATAGACTTTATGGGACCATTCCCAAAGTCGCAAGACTACGAGTACATCCTGGTGGTTGTGGACTACGTGTCCAAGTGGGTGGAAGCTCTGCCATGTCGGGCAGCAGACTCCAAGCATGCTCGGAAGATGTTCCACAAGATATTCTTCCCACGCTTTGGAGTACCCCGCATGGTGATCAGCGATGGGGGATCACACTTCATCGACAGGAAGTTCCGAGTTTTCCTCAGAGAACTTAGGGCTAACCATAATATCGCTACCCCCTACCATCCACAAACAAGCGAACAAGCAGAAACCTCCAACAAACAGATTAAGAGCATCCTACAAAAAAATAGTCAATGATATGGGGAAGGGATGGAAAAGCAAGCTACCTGATGCTCTTTGGGCATACAAGACAGCTTATAAAACCCTCATCGGCATGTCACCATTCCAGCTGGTCTACGGAAAAAGTTGTCATTTACCAGTTGAGCATGACCACTGAGCTCACTTGGCTATCAAGACCTGGAACATGGATATCATGCTAGCCGACGCTAATCGACAAAGACAGATAGCCGAGCTAGAAGAGTGGAGAGAGAAGGCTTACCACAGTGCCAAGCTATATAAGGAAAGAACAAAAAGATGGCAAGACAACCGAATCAAGCCCAAGGAATTCAAATTAGGAGATAAGGTACTACTCCTTAATTCCAGGGTCAAGTTATTCGGTGAAGGAAAACTGCATAGCAAATGGAAGGGCCCATATACCATCGTCAACACGTCATCTCACGGGGCGATCACCAAACGGGACAACGACGACAACATCTTCAAGGTAAATGGCCAACGTCTAAAAGTTTTCTTTGATCCTTCTGACAATAACTTAGAAATAGATAGAATAGATTTAATTTCTTTTGACAACTTTACCCCTGACTAAAAATTACAAAAGCTACAAAAATTAATTTGCTAACACATTTTATTAATTCAATTTGTACAATATTCTTTTTCTTTTGCTTCAAGCAAGATGATCATGTGTAGTTTACCGTTTTGCCCTCACTCAATCTCCATGATCCTTGCACATCTTGATTTGATCACATGTATCCATGTCTTTAAGACTTTTGATCTTGTGATCCATGCAAATCATATATACTTTATCATATTCATAATCTGAAGAATCACAGGATTCGCACGATAAAATCTGAATCAAAACTCAATACCATAATATCCTGAAGGAGAATCAACAGAAGAAGCAAGCAGGAGAAAATGGGGCAGGGAGGAGCCCCTGCGGGTGCGCCCGCACCACCAGGGTGCCCCCTCGTTGTCCCCTTTCTCCAATACTGCTTCCTTCTGATGCTGATTCCAATTACCATGGTGGTCATGTCGGTTTCGTGCACTTCCAAACCAGAGAGGTGTTCTTCTCCTATATAAACACACCCATGGCCTCTCTTCTCTTCACAAGCTCTCAAGCTCTCCCTCTCTTCCTCCAAAACTTTGGTCTTTCCACAAAGTTTCAGTAGCAATGGAGCACGCACTTGCGCTTTACACCGCCTCCATGTATGGTGTGCATGAAACACCACTTCGTGCGTCAGAAGCTCTGTCCGTGGCACCGCTCGCCACATTGCCACCATCCCGAAGCGGTGCGAGCCGGGGCCCTCCACGGGCTTCTCGGCGGCGCCACCGGCTACTGCAAGGAGCACGGCGATGCCAACAACCGCTGCAAGGAGGGAGACGACGGCGCCCGCACGCCATCCCGACGTTAGCCTCAAGCGGAAGGCCCCGGAGACTAGCGACGCTCGTCGCGCCGATGTTCCGCCGTTTGGATCTATACCAAGTAGTCTGCTAGGATCCGACTCCATGGCTCATCTTTCCCCTACCTACACCATGTACACGTATAAGAAACCCAACGATGGGTAGGGGAAAGGTTTCATGCACAGGCAACAGCCGCTCCCTAGCGAGTCCGTGGAACAGCCCGCACGAAAACCCGCTAGCACTACCACAGTCGGGTCCTCCTCTCAACCCCTGCGCTTCAAGCGTAATTTCAGGGTTGTTAGAAGACAACCCAAGGGTTTCTTTAGCGATAGCGACACAGAAACTCCGCCTACAGGCCCAACTGTCGCATCGCTCGCAACGTCCCTGCGGTCTCTCAAAAAGACCGTAGCCGACTTGCGCGGGGAGCAGGCGAGCGCACTGCTCACCATTGCCGAGCTCAGAAGAGAGCTCGAAGTTGTTAAGCTCGGTCTCAACGACTGAATTAACAAAGTCGCTCGCGCCGCCGGTGTGGAGAATCTGCCACCTCCCTTTGCTTAGTAAATCACTCTCCACACCGAAATGAAACTAGGCACATGTTCTTTAGTTCATTTCCCTTTTGAAATTTCAATTCATATCATGTATTGTGCCTGGAGTTATCAATAAAGTTCAAGTGGTTTGTCCCCCCTTATTTTTATCTTGTGCAAATTTTCCACTTGCTTTTGTATATGTTGTCTCAAAAATAAAAAGATAGATACAAAAGCAAGTGGGGGGGGAGTCATTCCCCAATCCGTTACGCAGGTATGATCGCACTTCATATATATATTCCTTTTCATACCTGCCAGCTCCCTAAATAAAGAAATGATTTATCTTTAACACTACTTCTTCCCAAATTTACAAACCCATGCAAACATTCAATCTTCATTCGAAAGTTTGTTCACTTGTTATCTGGGAAATACTTGCAAACTGTGAACAACCTATATAGGGACCCCATTTTATCTAAGTAATTGGAATATGAGATACAGTAGGATGATTTGACACCAGCCATCTTTTGCAAACAGATACTTGGGATTTACATTTTCAAAAAGTATTATACAAAGCATGTTCCTCTATGATATAATATCCTACCAAAGCCATATGAAATATCTTCAATCTTAGCCAGTACTCATATGCTACTTGTTATCATTTTGAGCATAGTCAAATTGTTGTGACTTATTGAGGTTCTTGTCATACACCCATGATTAGAGATTCACGTAAACACCACCACATACATTGCTAACTCTTACACTAAGAGTTATGCAAAACATGCCATCCATCCACCACCAATAAAGCTCTGTTCAGTCACATATCTCTCTCACAAACATTTCCAAAAAGGGAATTATGGGCTATACAAAAAGAAATATCCATACATGTACGGTATGAGACAACTATATATATATATCCATGCCAAAAAGGCATGTCGAAGAAAAATGGGCATGTGCCCGAAGTAGAATTAGGGATATACTCAAATACCCGCCTGAAAAAAAGAGAAAGAGAGATAGCCCATAGCTCCTGAAAATTCAAAAAGAGAGAGGTCCTGACATCAAGAGCACAAAAATATCAGGAAATTCTATACACCCGCACATCTCAATCAAAGTGTATGACTTGCATCTCCATGTAGTTCGGTTTTTTACTTTGCAATATTATATGATACAAGTATGTTTCAATTTCATCCCTACCCAAAAATCCACATATGCCTTGTAGCAGGTAGGATGAAAAGAAAGACATAACAAGGCTTTGGTAAGGATCCACCTACATATGTGAGTGATCTGAGAGAATCATATGAGGAACATTTGCTAAAACTTTCCGATTTTTCAAAATTCTATAAAACCCAAGTTTCTCTTAGAAAGAAGATGAGCAGGAAGATTTGAATCCTGACTGTTCCATTATGAAATCACTCAATATATTTTGGTAGACACTTTGAATGTTCACAGATGCAGGGAAAAGCCTAGATTCACTTGTGTGCAGGTTCTTCGAATCAAGAGCAAGTGTTTCACCTTAGTCTGAGCTTTACTCGAGGACGAGCAAAGGGCTAAGTGTGGGCGATTTTGTTGGCCTTTCTTAACTCACATTTTATACCGCCAACTTTCTTTGAAAACCTACCATATCAAGAACCAAAACCTAGACTTAGGTATTAAACTCACAATTTCCACGAGTTTTGGATATATCAACTGTTTTGTAGGAATCGAGGAAAAACCATACTTGAGATGGGCCAAAAGTGCATGCACAATTCAACATATCAAAGCCCAAGAGAACTTCCGGCCCATCCAATGAAGAGAATGAAGCCCAAGGCCCATAACACTTGCAACTGGATTGGAAACCCACATGACAAGCACTAGGGCCCAGCTAGCAGCCCACCACGCAAAGGCAGTGGCCGGAGGTGGGGTCAGGGGTGCGCTCGCACCGTAGGTGGCGCCCCCGGGCCCACCTTTGATGGTCGGTTGCATGGTGGCATGCTGAGGCAGTTTGTGATGGTTTCCATGTTAATCACCCCCAAAACCAACCTCACACCACTATAAAAGCATAGGTGGAGCCTCTCTTCAAGGAATGGAAGTGTAGAGCAATCTTTTGTAGTATTAGATTAGCCCATTCCCACCTTGTAAATGATCCAATTCTAGAGAAGAAGTAGTGCCTCAAGTGTCATAGCTCTAGTAGTTATCTAGAAGAGGGAGCGAGTTCGAGTTTGTGCAAGTCAGAGAAGTGTCGGGGCTGTCGGCGACTTCCTCGAGTGTAATCCTACACTTAGCCGAACGAATACCGGAATCGCTGGTACGACTACACTTCTACCTCGACGGATCGACAAACTATTTGGAGTATTAAGGTTCGTGTTTATCTTCGTTTACACATTCTTATCGTGTTCTAGTTTATCGGTTTCGTAATCAGCTGGACCGGCCGTTCAGCTTCGAGTGGGTGCTCTAGTAAGAGGGTGCAAGCCCTAGCTACCGTTAGAAGTAGTGGACCTTAGCGTAAACACGGTGTTTAGGCTAAGTGTTCATAGGTTGGTTGCCTGGGTCTCCACGCTTGAGGAGGTAGGCGGCAGGTGGTGACAGCCCTGTCTGTCCTTTGTAATCCACCCACGTTCTGGATTCTAGGTAGAGCTGTATCGGCATAGGTTGGGAATCCAACTTCACCTGTTGACCGAAGCAGATTACGTTTAGCTAGAGCTAGATTGCTAAAGAATAAGTTACCTAGAGTAAACCTCATTACCCTAAGGTCGTTCTTCTTTTCATCCTAAGCCGAGAGATCTATACCCAGAGACTATATCACATCGTTCCCTGTGGAAAATACGATACCGTGATAATACTTCCGGGTGATGTGCTACAACAGTACTTCCGTGCGCTTGCGGACTTTTCTGCTTACACTAAGAAATACCAACAACAATCCCAAATGAAAACCGATCGATCTACTAGCTCGTGAGGTTAAAGATGAATTCCTTCGGTGAAAAGAAGTGCCTCACTATCTAGAGCAAACTGGTTCAAGCTACATCGAAAACCAACACACGATGAGGGAGAACGAAGCAAATCACCGTGAGGAAAAAAATCGAAACGCTAAGAACACAGAGGCAAGAACGCGAATCGATCTCAAATCTAAATCCACCAGATCTGTAAGTTCGTGAGGAATTAGAGAAATTCCTTCGGTAGAAAGAAGACTCTCATGAATCTACACAAATGGTTCAAACAGATTTGGAAATCTTCACTCAAAACATGAAATCTCGTGAAGAGCAAAAGAGGGGAAAACGTGAAACGCGAAGACCAAAATTGCAACATAAAGAGGAGCTCGAATTTGAACATTGGATTCAGCAAGATGAAGAATTGATTAAGCACTCGGTGTCGGGTTACAAGCCACTCCTTGCAACAACAAAGCGCGGATGGTGAAAAGCTCAAGAACAAGAGCCACTCCTCTCTTCATAACCCTAGACTCTTCTCACACAAGCAAAATGAGAATGGCACCGTCCAAGGATGGCTGGCCTAGCAGCCCCTTCACATATATAGGCGCACGTCCGAAGACCAAAACGCCCTTACATGAAGCACTCAGCCCAAATACTACCTAGGGGTAAAACCGTCCAACTCTAGCAGTTATCATCCGACGGCCACATGACTACAAGAATTCTGTTGATCCATGACAGACTGAATCCGTCACCAAATGCTGAAATTCCGTCATAGACGACCATCCGTGATGAAATTTTAAACCGTCATCTATTGAGCGTCACAGATTGCCTGCGAGCCACCCGTGACTGATTTTGTCCGTAATAGATTGTCTGGATAGTCCATCTAGCCCAATCTGGGCCGGGCTGAGTCCAGCAGGCTGTGACAGCCAAATCCGTCACAGATCAAAAGGGGTTTTCATAGCCTCAAGTAGGTCGTAGCCCAAGTAGGAATAAGGCCCAATTTGTGTTTTTGAGCTTTCGGCCTTTTTAAGATAGCAGGCTTTTAAGTTTTGCACCCATTTGAATGTATGGATGGACCTTCTCATTGGGCCTTTTCTAGGCTTTTGCTCAGTTGTTAGTATACATTCATTGGGCCTTTCAAAATTTTCTAGCTGTCTTAGTTTAGACCAAATAAATTTAAGCCCACAATAATTACAGGTAACATAATTAACAATAATAATACAATTAGAATCAAAGTAATTAGAACCATCATCAATACTCAATTTCTCATAATCATTGACCCATTAACACTGAGACAAATACTCTAGAATCATTGTCAATTATAGAGTTCACATGTCACACAACATAATTAAACCATGTCCAGCAGCACAGAAATGGCACATTGCCTACTCAGCAGCATGACCATCAGCGTTTACATACAAAAGGAGCTCATATATAGCTCAACAACAGCACAGAATTAGCACAATGCCTACTCAATTCCCAACAGCACACACAAATGGCACATTGCCCAGTCACAGATTCCCAGCAAGCACCACCACCAAGGCCAAGCACGAAGTGATGCAACAAAAAGGCAAGAATGTTGCCAGACGACAACCCAAATCATCTTACCAAGTACTCTAGGCCTGAACAAACTGCTTTAACAGTTGGTCAAGCTTCTCATTAGTCTCAGCTTGGTTCCTTGCCATCTTGTCTCAGTCCGCTGCCATTGCTTTCTCATTTTGTTCTAGCTTCTTCGACAACGCATCAAGTTGCGCCTGGAGCTCAGCCTTTTCCAACCTCTCTGCAGCTAGTTGAACCTTCAGTGTGCCTTGTGCATTGTTTTTGCACTTGATTCCAACATTCTGCAGAAAAGTGTTCTTCTTGGTGTTTTCAGCAAGCACATCAGCCACTACCTCAGTCACAGACTGGGTCTCTTCATCTTCAGCATGTTGAGACAACTTGTTTTCCATTTGAGCATAATAGTGCAAGCAAAAAAACTTTGTTACTGAGATAGAACAGGAATAAAGAAATCAGGGTTCAACTTTAACTGAAAAGTATCTTACAATTGCATTCTGGACATCTGGTGTGTAGCCATAGTTCTTGCTGTAGTGGCACTCCTTGAACATATCCATTGCATCTGCTTCCTGTTCTTTATATTTGTCTCCCTAAAAAAGGGCAGTATTGATTAACATGTATCCTACGTTGACTCTGAAATGACCCAACACCCATACAAAGCATGTATCATAATTCTCAGAACTTATGTGCAGGATGCAGTAACTTACCAAATTCTCCAGGTGAACCATGTAGCTGCATGATCCAGTCGTTTGATGGTACTTGACCATGCTTCGGTTGATTTTGTTCAGTTCAGCGTTTTCCTACGTCATGAACATCATGCATTTTACATTGATATCTTAATTAGAATCTACAAGGCAAACTTGCAGCACAAAGCATACCATATTTTTTTGAGCTGCCAAATATTCGACCAGTTGACACCACTGTGTCAGTCGTACTTTTCAAACGAGAAGTCTTCCTCACTGAATTGAGTGGGTAAGGAGTAAAGTATTTATGCTTCCGATGATAGCGATGTTGACGAACAGCTTTATTAAACATTTTATAACATGCAAGTTTGACATTGGCATCTTTTATATCAATATCACACTTTGCCTGTTGACAAAAATACAACAATATTAGCAAGGGAACAGGTCTAGCCTATTTGTTAATGTTAAGGTACCAGCTTGAGCAAAGATATGAATTGTAATTGCTCTTCGAAACCAAATTTGAATCTGCAGACAACTATACAAACCAAAGAACAGATTGCTAAGGGACCACAATTGTATTAGCAAGGTTGAAGCTATTGTAGTAGTATTAGAGCAGTAAACAAACAGTATTATAACATTGAATTTGAATATCTATAAGTTAGCAGCTTCTTTGGCATTTAAGTGGCAATGGTATTGGATAGGGACCTACAGCAAGCTTCACCCTAAACATTTGGTGGATCGCAGGTTGATTCTTGTAATCCTTCCATTTGGGAAACATAGGCACAAAGTGACGCACAATGATGTTGCATTCAGAAGCATACTTGGAAGCAACCATTGGTTGTACCGGCCTTATGTTGCCTTCATCGATGACCACCGGCAGCTTCCCACGCCGAGACCGGGAAATCCTCACCAGCCCTGCTCCTTTATTATTCCCCCTAATCCATGGCACCAGATCCTCTGGGTGTACTGTGGATACATGGGTGTAAGCCGAGTCTCTGAGTGATGAGTGATTGTCAACTGGGATGATGCGCATGTTCTTTGGCTTGTGTTGTGCAGGTGTCGAGCACGGATACAGTGTAGTCTTTGTTCTGATGCTTTATGTAGATATTGTAGCTTATGCTCTTTCTGATCACTGATACATACTGTGAGCTGAGCTATTTTTGAATGGTGAAATTTGATAATGAACTGAAAACTTGAAAATGTTCACCATTGAGATATGCAACTAGCATGTGTAGGATGTGTCGAAGTCACTTATGCTTTTTATATATGCTAGGTTGCGATGTCTCTAGTGTTGAGTCATTCACTTGCTTGGTATGTCATATTCTGTTTAAAATCTGAACCAAGATAAGTGAATTGAAAAGATCGAGATGGGTTTGCTTGTTAACACCTCACAGTTTCGAGACTGTTTCTCATTGCACTTTGAGTTAAACTTGAGCTGTGTAGTGTATGACTGAAACTGTTGCTTTAAGCTTCTGATTGCTTATGCATAGGCTTCGCACAGTTGGAAAGTTAGGCAATAACAAGCATTCAACCTCTCGCAGTTACATGCTGATTTCTGAACTTGTGTAATTTCACCGCTGCAACTCTGATTAAAATTTGAAATCACAAGTATATGCTTCATTTTTCAATTGGTATCAGCATGATGATTGAACTGTGCTAGGGGTAGTTCACCTTGTATACATGTTTAGCACTTGTTTGACTTCCTGTCTATACATGTCTATGCTATTTTGATGGTGAATACCTTTTCGGCTAAAAACTGCTCTTTGTGCTCTCATTTCAGACTTAGTGATCAGTTTGAGCCTTTGCTAGCATTCTGTGCATTTTCTGAGTCATCGGATCAGAACTCTGTAAAGCATCTTTGCACTCTTTTGAGTATACTCCTGAAGCTCCTAACTTGCATTTTGACTCATATGCATTTTGGAAGGGGGAGAACTTCTCTGGTTGGCACTTTTTGGTGGTGCATTTTCTGAGGGGGAGCATTGGTTCTTGATAAGTGCATTTTCAACTAAGGGGGAGAAATTGCAAATCATTACCCTCCGTTTGAACTAAGGGGAAGCTTTCCTGGTTGCTTGCACTATTCAAGGGAGAGTTTTTGCTACTTCCTATTGGCCGTAAGGTTTCCTGGTTGCTTGCACTATTCAAGGGAGAGTTTTTCCTACTTCCTATTGGTCGTAAGGCATTGGTATCGAGCTTCTTTGCTAGTTGTGTTGAGCCTCTATGCCTCTATCTTGAGGGACTAGCATTTTCCTTTGATATTTTCAATTGGTATTTGCTAGCGGTGTTGAGCCTGTTCTACCTCTTCTTGAGGGCTAGCTTTGCTTTGCTTGGTTGCGTCGAGCCGTTGCCCATGTCTTTGGGGACCAAGTTGTTTCGCTCTTTCCACTTGACCTTTTTCGGCTTTGTTATGCTTTTGGGTCATTTGGTTGAGTTCTCTTTCTTTCTCCTTCTTCCTTCTTCTGCTTCCATTATGATTAGTGTTGGTAGTTGGCAATGCACTCATCAAGGGGGAGATTGCGGATACATGGGTGTATGCCGAGTCTCTGAGTAATGAGTGATTGTCAACTGGGATGATGCGCATGTTGTTTGGCTTGTGTTGTGCAGGTGTCGAGCACTGATACAGTGATCAGAGGCAAGGTGAAGGTCAAGTAGAGACGTGCCGTGCCGATGGACCGAGAGTGGCGAAGGGCGGACGTGAGGCTTGGACTGAGGGACAGGTGGCCCGAGGATCAGCTGTGGTGGCTGGCAGCCAGGGACAGCGACGAGCGAAGACTTGCGGTCATGTGTTGCCTGAGTCGTGGACTTGGGGACAGGTGCCGGTGGACGGGGTGCACGGGCGGTGCATCCCATCTACGGCGTCGGTTTTGGTGGTAGAGCCAGAGAAAAACCATCGGGTGGACGGTTTCCAGGTTTGGGCCTCAAAACCTGGGTGCTGAGGGTTTCCGAGTTTGGCCACAAAACTCGGGCTGAGGTCGGTTTCCAGGTTTGGGCCTCAAAACCTGGGCGCTGCGGGTTTGCTGAGTTTGGGCCTCAAAACTCAGATGCTGGTGGGCTGATTTCCCGGTTTGGGCCTCAAAACCGGGGGTTGGCTGGAAAAGGCTGGTTTCCCGGTTTGGGCCACAAAACCGGGGGTGGGCAGAGCGAGGGCGGCACGTGGTGGCAATCGGGAGGTTGCGTCGAGGCAACGGTACGAGTTGTGCGGGCGTGGCCGTTGGATTCACCTACCACCGAGTTGGTCCAGAATGACCTTAGGGTTTTGCTGGCTCGCTCTGTAAGTAGTTAGGGGTAGAGTGGGAATTAGGAATAGTTAGAATTAGGATAAGTAGGGGGAGACACCCACCTCCCCATTTATCTCAGTTCATTTGCTCTTTGCACAAAGGGTTTCCTGCTCTCCCAATCCCCTGCTGTAGTTAGCTGAGATCCGCAGAGAACCATACCTCTGTGTACTGGAGATTTTGAGGAAGTGAGGCCGTAACCTCACTGTTGTAGCGTGTGGTAGCCACATGGTTGCAGATCGATGTGTTGATTCGCGTTTTGTTCGTGTTCTTCGCGTTTTTGGTTTCTCCATGATTTTCCCGTCACTCGATCTTCCTCTCTCGTGCGTCTTTGTGAAATCCGTTTGAATCAACTTGTTCGTATTTGAAAGGAGATCATTTCCACCGAAGGAATTTATCTAACTCCTTACGAACAAGTAGATCGGGTTGATTTCGTTTTTGTGGCGCTTTTCGGTTCATCCTCCTCCCTTTTTGATTTCCCGGTGTTTGAGTTGATTTGAGCGGATGATTTCTTGGGGATAGTCTCCTAACCGTGATCATCTCCTCCAAGTTTGGGAACGTGGGATTTTGGTTTGAATCGATTTGGAGAAGATTTGGGTGAAGGGCGATCGAAATCGCCCTCACTGGGTGTTGGCGGACAGTCCGCCACCCAAGGCATGGACAGTCCGCGCGTCGGGGACTTGGCCAGGGCAGTGGCCGCGAGTCTCTATGTTTTTGGTCTCGGTTGACCAGTGGACAGTCCGCAGGTGAAAACCACGGACAGTCCGGGACTGTCCAGGGAGGTTCCAGCAGAGTTGCTGTTTCTCATTTTCTGCCGGCGGACAGTCCGCCATCCCCTCGCGGACAGTCTGCAGTAGGGTGCGGACAGTCCGGGACCTCAGGGCCGAACAGTTCGCGGATTAGCTGAAGCCTCCGGTTTTGTGCGTTTGCTCTCCCAGCTTCCTCGCTTGGTTTCCGGACTTCTCGTTTGGCCCTAGAGTTGACCAAGGAACCTCTTTAGGTATCTTTGCTACTTGTTAGCATTGGTATTTGGGGATTTCTCGACGTAGCCGTCTATCTACGTTCGAGACTTGGTTTCTGAGAGGCGAACTTGTGCCGGAGCTTTTGGTGTTTGGTTTGCTATCACTTTGTGGTGCCTCGCTGTGATCCTAGGGATCATCCACCCTCTTCCAAGGGTCGTAGGCATCACGGTTTCGGTCGTAGCTTTCGGGGGTTTATTTTGGGACATTTGGTCAAAGTTTCGAGAGAAATTTTTGAGCTCCCATTCACCCCCCTCTGGTCGCCTTGCTAGTGCTTTCTCGGTCCTTCAGGAGGCGCCACGACACATTCAGCGCCAGCACCGCCTCAGCAGATGATCGGCAGCATCGACGAACGCGTCACCCGGTCAAGGCAAATCTCTCACTTTGCTCATTCTGCATTTGTTGCTGATTATGAACCCCGGGATGTTGGACACGCTTTGACGGATCCGGATTGGGTCAATGCCATGCATGAGGAGCTTGAGAACTTTGAGAGAAATCGGGTTTGGGTTCTAGTGTCTCCACCTTCTGATTGTCATCCTATTGGGACAAAATGGGTTTTCAAAAACAAACAGGGAGAAGATGGCCATGTTGTGAGAAACAAGGCCAGACTCTTAGCCCAGGGTTATAGTCAGAAGGAGGGGATAGACTATGAGGAGACTTTCGCTCCTGTAGCTCGTTTGGAGGCTATTAGGATACTCTTGGCTTTTCCTGCATCCAAAGGTTTCAAAATTTTTCAAATGGATGTCAAAAGTGCCTTCTTAAACGGCTACATTGAAGAGGAGGTGTATGTTAGACAACCCTCCGGTTTCGAAAATCCCAAGTTTCCAAACCATGTTTTTAAACTTCACAAAGCTTTGTATGGTTTGAAACAAGTCCCTAGAGCCTGGTATGATAGGTTGAAAATCTTTTTGCTTGCTAAGGGTTTTAAAATGGGATGTGTAGATAAAATGCTCTTTCTCCTCAAGCAAGGCAAAGACACTCTCTTAGTCCAGATTTACGTGGATGATATCATTTTCGGTGGTTCTTCTCACGCTTTGGTTGCCAAGTTTGTAGATACTATGAGCAGGGAGTTCGAGATGAGCATGATGGGCGAGCTGACTTTCTTTCTCGGATTGCAAATTAAGCAATCCCGAGAAGGGACGTTTGTGCACCAGGGCAAGTACACCAAGGACTTGCTGAAGAGGTTCGATATGGGTGAGGCCAAGCCTTTTCCAACACCCATGTCGACCACGACGGCCCTAGATGCGGACAAGGATGGAGAAGTTGTGGACCAGAAGGAGTACCGAAGCATGATCGGGTCGCTGCTCTACCTGACGGCGACACGCCCGGACATCCAGTTCGCGGTGTGTCTATGCGCGCGCTTTCAGGCGTCGCCGCGCACTTCTCACCGTCAGGCGGTGAAGCGCATTTTCAGGTACCTTTGTTTCACAACAGAGTTCGGGATTTGGTATTCAGCTTCCTCCACCCTCTCCGTTTGCGGTTATTCCGATGCCGATTTTGCTGGTTGCCGTGTCGAGCGCAAGTCAACTTCTGGGACTTGCCAGTTTATTGGTTCTTCTCTTGTTTCATGGTCCTCTCGCAAGCAGTCTAGTGTCGCCCAGTCTACCACGGAGGCTGAGTATGTTGCTGCGGCTAGCTGCTGTTCCAAGTTATTCTGGATGATGGCCATTTTGCGTGATTTTGGTCTGAGCTTTTCTCGTGTTCCTTTGCTTTGTGACAGCACGAGTGCGATTAGCGTTGCTAAGAACCCCGTGCTTCACTCGAAGACCAAACACATTGATGTGCGCTTTAATTTTCTGCGAGACCACTATGAGAAGGGTGATATCGACCTTCACCACGTCGATACTCATCATCAGTTGGCTGATATTTTCACCAAGCCTTTGGACCAATCAACTTTTAATCGGTTGAGAGGCGAGCTTGGTGTGTGTTTCCCCTTTTAGATGGGGGAAACATTTTTGACTCTTGTATGATACACTGACTTTGTGTTTTTCAGTTGTTTTTGCTTCTTTTTGGTTTCTTCATGCATCTTTGCATTTCAGCATACGCTTTTACATTCTGAGCTTCATGAATATAATCTGAAGAGTGTAACTATGCTCTGTGTAGTCTTTGTTCTGATGCTTTATGTAGATATTGTAGCTTATGCTCTTTCTGATCACTGATACATACTGTGAGCTGAGCTATTTTTGAATGGTGAAATTTGATAATGAACTGAAAACTTGAAAATGTTCACCATTGAGATATGCAACTAGCATGTGTAGGATGTGTCGAAGTCACTTATGCTTTTTATATATGCTAGGTTGCTACGTCTCTAGTGTTGAGTCATTCACTTGCTTGGTATGTCATATTCTGTTTAAAATCTGAACCAAGATAAGTGAATTGAAAAGATTGAGATGGGTTTGCTTGTTAACACCTCACAGTTTCGAGACTGTTTCTCATTGCACTTTGAGTTAAACTTGAGCTGTGTAGTGTATGACTGAAACTGTTGCTTTAAGCTTCTGATTGCTTATGCATAGGCTTCGCACAGTTGGAAAGTTAGGCAATAACAAGCATTCAACCTCTCGCAGTTACATGTTGATTTCTGAACTTGTGTAATTTCACCGCTGCAACTCTGATTAAAATTTGAAATCACAAGTATATGCTTCATTTTTCAATTGGTATCAGCATGATGATTGAACTGTGCTAGGGGTAGTTCACCTTGTATACATGTTTAGCACTTGTTTGACTTCCTGTCTATACATGTCTATGCTATTTTGATGGTGAATACCTTTTCGGCTAAAAACTGCTCTTTGTGCTCTCATTTCAGACTTAGTGATCAGTTTGAGCCTTTGCTAGCATTCTGTGCATTTTCTGAGTCATCGGATCAGAACTCTGTAGAGCATCTTTGCACTCTTTTGAGTATACTCCTGAAGCTCCTAACTTGCATTTTTGACTCATATGCATTTTGGAAGGGGAGAAATCTGCGTGTTGGCACTTTTTGATGGTGCATTTTCTGAGGGGGAGCATTGTTTCTTGATAAGTGTATTTTCAACTAAGGGGAGAAATTGCAAATCATTACTCTCCGTTTGAACTAAGGGGCTCTGTTTGAACTAAGGGTGAGTTTTTGTTGCTTCCTGTTGGCCGCAAGGTTTTGGTATCGAGCTTTCTTTGCTAGTTGTGTTGAGCCTCTGTGCCTCTGTCTTGAGGGACTAGCTTTTGCTTCGATTTCTCGTTTGGTATTTGCTAGCGGTGTTGAGCCTGTTCTACCTCTTCTTGAGGGCTAGCTTTGCTTTGCCTGGTTGCGTCGAGCCGTTGCCCATGTCTTTGGGGACCAAGTTGTTTCGCTCTTTCCACTTGACCTTCTTCGGCTTTGCTATGCTTTTGGGTCATTTGGTTGAGTTCTCTCTCTTTCTCCTTCTTCCTTCTTCTGCTTCCATTATGATTTGCGTTGGTAGCTGACAATGCACTCATCAAGGGGAGATTGCGGGTACATGGGTGTATGCCGAGTCTCTGAGTGATGAGTGATTGTTAACTGGGATGATGCGCATGTTCTTTGGCTTGTGTTGTGCAGGTGTCGAGCACGGATACAGTGATCAGAGGCAAGGTGAAGGTCAAGTAGAGACGTGTCGTGCCGAGGGACCAAGAGTGGCGAAGGGCGGACGTGAGGCTTGGACTGAGGGACCGGTGGCCCGAGGATCAGCTGTTGTGGCTGACAGCCTGGGACAGCGACGAGCAAAGACTTGTGATCATGTGTTGCCTGAGTCGTGGACTTGGGGACACATGTCGGTGGACGGGGTGCACGGGCGGTGCATCCCCTCTACAGCTTCGGTTTGGTGGTAGAGCCAGAGAAAAACCATCGAGTGGACAGTTTCCAGGTTTGAGCCTCAAAACCTGGGTGCTTAGGGTTTCCGAGTTTGGCCACAAAACTCGGGCTGAGGACGGTTTCCAGGTTTGGGCCTCAAAACCTGGGCGCTGCGGGTTTGCTGAGTTTGGGCCTCAAAACTCAGATGCTAGTGGGCTGGTTTCCCGGTTTGGGCCTCAAAACTGGGGGTTGGCTGGAAAGGCTGGTTTCCCGGTTTGGGCCACAAAACCGAGGGTGCAGAGCGGTGGCGGCACGTGGCGGCAATCGGGAGGTTGCGTCGAGGCAATGCTATGAGTTGTGCGGGCGTGGCCGTCGGATCCACCTACCTTCGAGTTGGTCCCGAATAACCTTAGGGTTTAGCTGGTTCGCTCTGTAAGTAGTTAGGGGTAGAGTGGGAATTAGGAATAGTTAGAATTAGGATAAGTAGGGGGGACACCCACCTCCCCATTTATCTCAGTTCATTTGCTCTTTGCTTCTAGGGTCTCCTGCTCTCCCAATCCCCTGCTGTAGCTAGCTAAGATCCGCAAAGAACCATACCTCTGTGTACTGGAGTTTTTGAGGAAGTGAGGCCGTAACCTCACTATTGTAGCGTGTGGTAGCCACACGGTTACAGATCGATGTGTTGATTCGCGTTTTGTTCGTGTTCTTCGCGTTCTTCGTTTCTCCGCGATTCTCCCGTCACTCGATCTCTCTCCCTACTGCGTCTTTGCGAAATCCGTTTGAATCAACTTGTTCGTTTTTGAAATGAGATCATTTCCACCGAAGGAATTCATCTAACTCCTTACGAACAAGTAGATCGGGTTGATTTCATTTTCGTGGCGCTTTTTCGTTCTTGATCTTCCCCTTTCGATTTTCCGGTGATTGAATCAATTTGAGCGGATGATTTCTTGGCGATAGTCTCTTAACTACCCCATGATCATCTTCTCCAAGTTTGGGAACGTGGGATTTTGATTTGGATCTAATTTGGAGAGATTTGGAGAGGAGGCGACTAAAATCGCCCTCTCTGTTCATCCGCGGACAGTCCGCCATTTGGGTCGCGGACAGTCCGCGCGACGGGGTCGGCCAGACCAGTGGCCTGACTCCGCACTGCTGTGCAAGCGATTTTTGAAGCGCGGACAGTCTGCAGTTGTTCTTGGCGGACAGTCCGGGAGTCGACCAGGGACGTTCAGCAACCTTGCTGTTTTGTCCATTTGGTCGACGGACAGTCCGAGCTTCTGTGGCAGACAGTCCGCAGTTAGCCCGGACAGTCCGGGACTGTACCGGCGGACAGTCCGGGAGTTGGCTGTTTGTTCCGGTTTAGTGCGTTTGCTCTCCCGGCTTCCTCGCTTAGTTTTCGGACTTCTTGTTTGGCCTTGTAGTCGACCAAGGAACCTCTCTAAGTATCTTTGCTACTCGTTAGCATAGGTATTTAGGAATTTCTCGACGTAGCCGTCTATCTACGTTCGGGACTTGGTTTTTGAGGGTCGAACTTGTCTCGGTGTTTTTGCCGCTCGGTTTGCTATTGCTTTGTGGTGCCTCGCTGTGATCCTAGGGATCATCCACCTTCTTCCAAGGGTCGTGGGCTTCATGGTTTTGTGTCGAAACTTTCGGGGGTTGATTTTGGGACATTTGGCCAAAGATTCGAAAGAATTTTTGTTGGCTCCCATTCACCCCCCCTCTGGTCGCCTTGCTAGTGCATTCTCGGTCCTTCATGTACATTTGCAAGTAATTACAAGTAGTGAGATGAAAATAAACTTGATGGACATATAATACAATACACTATGGAACTGTAACAGCAAGGTTAAGAGGATTATGCTCAACGAACATGCCTTCACAGTCATCATCCATTTGAGGTTCATTATTTTCAAATTGGACACCACCATCCCTATCGCTGGCCACATGAGGTTGGGATGCACTATCACCTCCATTGGGCACATCTTCCTCCACATTAGCATTCTCAGTACCTTGTTGGTTCATAGTGCCCTCGGTGTTATGTTCCTCCAAGCCATGACCTAGCAATAGAATGGGTCAGCATGTGCTATCATTGAACCTAAGGGCACACAGAGATGGTAAACCAATGATTGAGTTTGTAAGTGGAACTTGCCTTCATTGAGGGGATAAGTGTTCTGATCAAAGTTGGCAACATTTTCATCAGCTTGGACGACAAGAGGGATAGATGGAGCTGTCACAGGTATCTCACTTGGTGGCACACCTTTAGTTGACCTTGTCACTCTACTGTTTGGCTCAACTGAAACTACTCTCTTTTTACGCGGCTTGACCCCACCAGGAGGCATGTTGCCTTCTCCTTTCTTCCTACTCAATGCTTGTTAAACACAAATGAAACAGAGATCAATTAGCACTGAAGTAACATGATAAGCATGACACAAACTGGGGAATCAGCACCTTAGCATTGTTAGTGTCAGACAAATCTCCCTCATTGGGATCATCAAGTTCAGGATTGTAGTCAGGATCGCCATTTGTATGGAAAGGTGTAGTTTGCTGTTCCGAGAGCACTCTTTTGCCTCGAATCTGACTGGCTAATAAAGGAATTCCTAGCTGCTACATCCTTGCAGCGTTTTGCATGCAATGTTGTAGGCGCTGGAGCTCATACTGACACAGGTGGCGCACTAGAAAAGTAAATCTCAAAGTCAATTAAGCACTGCTTCAAGGAAACTGAACCACAACATCAAATTCATGTATACACTGTTTCAAGGTGACTGTACCGCAGTTACAGGTACAGTTTTTGGGGTAAAGTAAATTAAATGCCAATTACAAGCCAGTTACAGGTATAGTGTTTGGGCTAAAGCACACGGGAATGGGCTAAACCACAAATTTGTACGAGGTTGCTATTTACAAGCCAGAACAAAATGAGGCAATTTCTGTGGAGGTACCTGTTGTTCCCTTTCTTGGTTGGGTTTTTCCTCCGCCTGGCGCCATCAGGAGCGGTCATCGGTGGTTCTCGTCGTCGGCTAAGGCGGGCTCGTCGGCGGCAGCAGAGGCGGGCTCGTCGACGGTGGCGGCGGAGGCGGGCCCGTCGTCATCGCGGGATGCAGTGATGGTTGCAGGGAGGTGGACAACGACGGCGAGCTAGGGTTTGCGGATTTGGGGCGCGACAGCGGAGGGGAAAAGAGTTAGGGTTTCGATTTGGGGGAGATGGGGGCATAAGATGGATGGATGGGGCGCGCTGGCGGAGATATTTCTTATTTTTCCTGAAGAAGGCCCACGCGCAGTGAGTGTCCATCTTCGGAATTACGACTTCCCAGGAGGGGTAATATGGTCATTATGAATGCCTCCAAAGCGAAAACGGGCGGGCCGAGTGCGGGAGAATTTTTTGCCAGGTAGAATTCGGCCCAGCGTGTTGAATTTGAAGCCTTTCTTTTAAATTTTGAACATAGGAGCATGAATTATTAAGAAAAAAAGATAAAAATAGTTGAAGTATTGACAACATGACCAAAAAGGATCCCAGAGCCTTGGAAAAAATTTTAGCAAACAACTACATACATATATGTTGTTGCGTAGTAGTTTCAAAAAATTTTGAGTTTATTTGATATATACTAACATTTAAATTAATTTCTACATACTTATTGAAACTATTATCAAATTGAACTACGTGTGCTTCAAATAGCTTTCAAAAAAATATAAAAATTGGATTTATGCTGAACCATTTGACTGAATGCTGTATCGCATAGTGTTTGGGGTACAAACATTTGTTTTGTAGGAATAGTTCATCCTTCCATTTCTACATTTCCATAGATTAATTGTAGTATTCGAAGTTAAGTCAAAAAAAATACGGAATTTTGCATGGTACCATGTCTTTGTTTCATAATGTTAAGATAAAAATTTCAAACGATTTGGAGAATGTGGCCACATACATTGTTCACAATGCCATACATCCCTCCACATAGTTTCATATCACATATGAGTGTTATATCATATGTGAACAATGTGTACTACAAACTTCGTCGGATGGTTCAATGACTGAAATAGAAGTTGTAGATCTCGATGAGTTATACATCTCCCATGTTCACATGTTTTCTAGTTGAAGTCATCTAGGTCGAAAAATTTGAAATTCAAGCTGTCATTTTTTCAAATTCAAATTTTGAACCTTTCAAACTTGCTCGAATGGTGAAAAGTCTAGAACATAAGTTGCTGATTTTCGTGAGTTCTACAACTCCCATGTTGACAAGATTCCCATTTGAAGTCGTCTAGGCCTCAAAATTTTAATTTCAATTTTTTTTTCAAATTCAAATTTTGAACCTTTTAAACTCGCTCGAATGGTGAAATGTCCACAACAAAAGTTGTTGATTTCTGTTGACGCAAACAGTGACACCTTTCGCCAGGACACACAGCAAGCCGAACGAGGCTAGATTCAATCGCGTGCCCGGAGTGTGCTGAATCCGATGACGTGCCAGTCGGTTTGACCTGAAAACCAACAAGGGATAAAGCGCGTGAGAATACCTCTGGAATGTGCTGGGTAAAACGAGACAGTTCCATATGTACGGCTTTGAAAGCCAGTCACGACGGCACACAGCTATAGAAGCTGTCTGTCACAGCATGTTTACAAAGTCATTCGGCAAGTACGAGAACAGAGTATGTGAAGCATATTAACTACCGAATGCACAAGGATGACATGCTTGAACAAAACAAAGATATTATAAATAGGTAACTTGCAAGAATAGATCTATCCAAATAACACATGCATAGGCCAATCCAACTAATCTGCCGCACGTTTAGTCTTCATAAACCCGTCAAGCATAAACTTAAGCGAAGCTAATCCACCGCATGATACCACTTGCTATAAGTCTATAGCACTTCTTATAATTAGATTAATCCACCGCATGATAGAATCTAATTATAACAAGCTAAAAGCATGCATATATTTGAATAGATCTATAAAAGCTTATTACTCGTTTAAGCACAACCAAAATCGGCAAACTAGCAGGGTCCATGAAGAAGGAACATACAAGCAAGCATGATCAAACTAATCTAAAACCTGCATCTGCCGCACGACACCCAGTTCTATCAAAGCATAAACATGATTGACATGTATGAACCCACAATATGTAACAACCAAGATTGAAAGCTGATCCGGCCATCATGATATTATGATTAGCAAAGCACAAGCAAACTGGTGAAACAAGGCCGAATAGAGATCAATCTAGATTGGGCAAAAGAGTGTTACAGAAATTAAATAAATAAAACACATAACACATGATAACTTAATGAATCTACTAGATCTGCCAAATCTAATAGAGCCGATAACTATTTTTACTCATGTCTTAATCCGCCGCACGATACAAGGCATAAGCAAAAACTTCCCGTCATAAGCTTAAATCCACCGCATGATACTAGACATGATAACAAGGTTGCCAGTACTTACGGAGGTCGACAGATCGATGTTTCCTCTCGAAGAACTCGACGACACGACTTAGGGACTCGAAGATAGCACGGGGCCGGTTCGTATTGATGTGGTTGTGAACACTTTTTGCAATAGCTAAGGGTTTATATTTATACCCTGGACACAATACAAGTCCTAAGAGGACACGACTATGAAATATTAAAGGAAAATATAATATTCTTGGCCTTCAACTCCTTTCGGAATCTTCATTGCCTTAATTGTCGCAATTTTGTTGCCCGATCGGCTCTCGCTTCCGTCGTTTCAATGGAAACTCCCTTTTCTCACAATAGCCGACCGCATGAGCAGTTGCCGAATCCTTGGAAAGTAGCCGATCGTATGGATACTTGCTGAATGCCTCATACGTCCATCTCCGCACTGGACATGCACGTCGTCTTCTACCCTTTCCTTCATCGTGAAGCCATTTATGCTAAATATAGAACTGGACGTCGAGATGTGCATACTTTATATATATTTATATTTGAATTGCCTTTTTTGTTTGCTTGCCACATCACAACGCCACCAAATCCAACTCCTGGCCAATGAGATCAGACCCCTCTGGCTTCTTGAATACTCGTTTAATTTGTCACGGTCATGGTCGATTATCCTCATGATCGGCTTCTCTTGCCACATCTATTTCCTGAATGGAGTAACCCTTGTAAAATAGCCGGCCGCACAGGTAGACCGTGAAGGACCGAAAGTGCTACCAGAAAGCGACCAGAGGGGGGGGGGGTGAATGGGAGCTTCAAATTTTCCTTTCGGAAACTAATAGCCTCTGTCCCAGAAAATCAACCCCACGAGCAAAACCGATGCGCGTGATGTCCACGACCCAAGAGAATGGGTGGATGTTCCCTAGGAACACAGCGGGACACCACAAAAGCTTCCTCACCCGAGTTCACGCAAGTCAACTAGTGACAGGATGGACTTTGGGTAACCTCAACCTCCCCCGAGGAACGCGAGGGGGATTCAGGCTATTTTACGAAGCGGGAAGCCTAATTTCTGTAGAGCACGAAGTCGGAAATCCAATGCAAAAGCCGGAAATCAAAACCGACAACGAACGATCGAACCGCGGACGAAACAGTGAAGAAACCACTGCATCGGACGCTGGCAGCGTCCGTTGGCCAAGCACCGGACGCGTCCGATGCAAACAGGACCTCTATGGAACCGGCTAAGGTGGAAGATCCTTAACCCGCTCCGATACCAACTGAACCCAACTGAAACAAAGATGCGACTACTAGTCCCTCAAGAAAGAGGCAAAGGCTCAACACAACTAGCAAGGCGCTCCGAACCAATTGGAAATTTCAAAAATTCAGCACGAGCAAACTCCCCCTTGTATGGTGCACACAACTGATTCCTCTCCCCTTAGTGAAACATGGGAGGCATGATTTGTCCAAATTTTCTCCCCCTTAGTTGAAAATGCACCATCAAGCAAAAGGAAACGAAAGCAATTTTCTCCCCCTCAGAAAATGCACCATCAAAAGTGCCAACAAGAGAAGGACTCCCCTTCCAAAATGCATATGAGTCATAATGCAAGTTAGCAGCTTCAGGAATATAGTCAAGAAAATGCAAAGATGCTCTTAACAGTATAGCTCCAATGACTCACTGGAAAGCATACAAGCTAGCGAAGGCTCAAACTGATCACCAAATATGAAATATGAAAATATGAGCAAAGTGAGCAGTTTTTAGCCAAAAAGGTATTCACCATCAAAATAGTACAAAACATGTATAGACAGGAAATCAGTCAAGTGCTAAACATGTATACAAGGTGAACTACCCCTAGCACAGTTCAACCATCATGCTATAGAGTGAAACATAGTCTTGTCTATCCAAATTTTATCGGAGTTGCAGCGGTTTAAAATACACAAGTTTAAATTTTAGCATATGATTGCGAGAGGTTGAAAGCTTGTCATTGCCTAACTTTTCAACTGTGCGAAGCCTATGCAGAAGCAATCAGAAGCTTAAAGCAACAGTTTCGGTCATACACTACACAGCTCAAGTTTAACTCAAAGTGCAATGAGAAACAGTCTCGAAACTGTGATGTGTTGACAAGCAATCCCATCTCGATCTTTTCAATTCACTTAAAACTAGGTTTAGATTTTAGTGACAGAATATGAACAGACCAAGTAAGTGACAGACTCAGAACAAGAGACATAGCAACCTAGCATATATGAAAAGCACGAGTGTATTCAACACATCCTACACATGCTAGTTGCATATCTCAATGGTGAACATTTTCATGTTTAAGTTCATTAACCAGGTTCGCCATTCAAAAATAGCTCGGCTCACAACATGTATTAGTGATCAAAAGGATCATAAGCTACTAGCATCAACAAATAGCATCGGAGCATACTAAACGGAGCATAGTTACATTTCAAAGATTATATGCTTGAAGCTCAGAATGTAAAAGCGTATGCTGAAAAATGCAAAAGACAAAAGAGACAAGAAAACAAGACAAACAAAAAATAGTCAGTTTATGATACAAGATTCAAAATGTTTCCCCCATCTAAAAGGGGAAACACACACCAAGCTCACCCCTCAACCGATTAAAGGTTGATTCGTCCAAAGGCTTGGTGAAAATATCAGCCAACTGATGATGAGTATCGACATGGCGAAGGTCGATATCACCCTTCTCATAGTGGTCTCACAGAAAATGAAAGCGCACATCAATGTGTTTGGTCTTCGAGTGAAGCACGGGGTGCTTAGCAATGCTAATTGCACTCGTGCTGTCACAAAGCAATGGAACACGAGAAAAGCTCAGACCAAAATCACGCAAAGTGGCCATCATCCAAAGCAACTGGGAACAACAGCTAGCCGCAGCAACATACTCAGCCTCTGTGGTAGACTGGGCGACACTAGACTGCTTGCGAGAAGACCACAATACAAGAGAAGAACCGATAAATTGGCAAGTCCCAGAAGTGGACTTGCGCTCAATGCGACAACCAGCAAAATCGGCATCGGAATAACCGCAAAGGGAGAGGGTGGAGGAAGCTGAATACCAAATCCCGAACTCAGGTGTGAAATGAAGGTACCTGAAAATACGCTTCACCGCCTGACGGTGAGAAGTACGCGGCGACGCCTGAAAGCGCGCGCACAGACACACCGCGAACTGGATGTCCGGGCGTGTTGCCGTCAGGTAGAGCAGCGACCCGATCATGCTTCGGTACTCCTTCTGGCTCACAGCTTCTCCATCCTTGTCCGCATCCAGGGCCGTCGTGGTCGACATGGGTGTTGGAAGAGGCTTGGCCTCACCCATATCGAACCTCTTCAGCAAGTCCTTGGTATACTTGCCCTGGTGCACAAACGTCCCTTCTCGGGATTGCTTAATTTGCAATCCGAGAAAGAAAGTCAGCTCACCCATCATACTCATCTCGAACTCCCTGCTCATAGTATCTGCAAACTTGGCAACCAAAGCGTGAGAAGAACCAACAAAAATGATATCATCCACGTAAATCTGGACCAAGAGAGTGTCTTTTCCTTGCTTGAGGAGAAAGAGCGTTTTATCTACACATCCCATTTTAAAAGCCTTAGCAAGCAAAAAGGTTTTCAACCTATCATACCAGGCTCTAGGGGCTTGTTTCAAACCATATAAAGCTTTGTGGAGTTTGAAAACATGGTTTGGAAACTTGGGATTTTCAAAACCGGGGGTTTGTTCAACATAAACCTCTTCTTCTATGTAGCCATTTAAAAAGGCACTCTTGACATCCATTTGAAAAAGTTTGAAACCTTTGGATGTAGCAAAAGCCAAGAGTATCCTAATAGCCTCCAAACGGGCTACATGAGCAAAAGTCTCCTCATATTCTATCCCCTCCTTCTGACTATAGCCTTTCGCTACAAGCCTGGCCTTGTTTCTAACAACGTGGCCATCCTCTCCTTGCTTGTTTTTGAAAACCCATTTTCTCCCAATAGGCTTACAGTCTGGTGGAGGTGGAACTAAAACCCAAACCCGATTTCGCTCAAAATTCTCTAACTCCTCATGCATGGCATTGACCCAATCCGGATCCGACAAAGCATGTCCAACATCTCGGGGCTCGAAATCAGCAACAAAAGCAGAATGAGCAAAGTGAGAGATTTTAGACCTGGACTGAGTGACCCGTTCGTCAATGTTGCCGATCATCTGCTGAGGGGGGTGCTGGCGCTGGATGTGTCGTGGCGCCTCCCGTGCAGAGGTGATCTCCCCCTCAACAGCAGCTGGTGCCTCCCCGGGTACAAAAGGTACCGCGCGGGGTGGCGGATCCCACGGCCCCTAGGAAGAAGAAGTGTCGGGGCCGTGAGTCATCGTAGAAGCCGCTCCTTGTGGCAAAGCAGGTGGAAGGGGTGCTGGATCATCCATACCATCAGCACCCTCGTCCTCGTAAGTGTCAAGGTTAAGTACACGATAAGCTCGAGTGTGAGTGCCATAACCCAAAAACACACCGTCAGAAGAACGAGACTCAAACTTGTCCAAGTTGCCCTTTTTGAGTATAAAACAATGGCAACCAAAAAATCAAAAATAACTCACCTTGGGCAGTTTTCCAAAATGCAACTCATAAGAAGTCTTTTTCAAGAAAGCTCGGAGAAAAAATACGATTTGAAATGTAGCATGCAGTGCTCATAGCTTCGACCCAATATCGCCTAGGAGTCCTATGCTCGTCGAGCATCGTCCTGGCCATCTCTACAAGGGTCTGATTCTTCTTCTCTACAACACCATTCTGTGGCGGTGTGTAGGGGGAAGAAAACTGATGCTCTAAACCCAAAGAGTTACAAAACTTCTCAAAATCTGAATTCTTGAATTCAGAACAATTATCACTCCTAATAGCTCGCATCGAGTTCAAAGGGAACTCGTTCTGTAGACGCAAAATCAGATTGCAAGCAAAGGAGAAAGTCTCGGTCTTCTCAGCTAAAAAGAAGACCCACGAATATCTCTAGAAGTCGTCAACAACAACAAGCACATACCACTTCCCCCCAACCGAGCTCACCCGAGCCGGACCAACAAGGTGGATGTGCAAAAGCTCTCCAGGGCGCTTGGTCATGACCTGAGTCACTGGATGGTGGGGAGCGGCAACCATCTTCCCATGTCTACAAGAGTGGCAAACGAGATCCTTCTCCATTGATAACATGGGCAATCGTCGGATTAGGCCAAGTGAACTAAGCCTTGCAAGCAAGTCGAAGCTCAAATGTCCAAGTCTCCTATGCCACTTCCAAAGATCAGAGGAGGAAGGTCCAGCCACAAGACAACGAGAAATGCCAAAAGACTCCTAGAAATCCACACGAAAGACTTTCCCAAAGGGCAAAATCACACAAACAAGATTGCCCTGAGGATCCAAAATACGACTGAGATTTGGTTTAAAACGAATCTCATAGTCGTCGTCAAAGAGTTGCGAAACAGAGAGAAGGTTAAAATGCAAGTTAGAAACAAGAGCAACATCGCGCAACACAAAGTGCTCATTAACTCGCACCGACCCACGAGACAACACTTTACCTTTGCTATTGTCGCCGAAGGTGATAAACTCCTTTTCGGCAACCGGACTAAGACTGGAGAACCACTTGGCGTTTCCGGTCATGTGCTCGAGCAACCGGAATCCACCAACCAAACGTTCTCCAATCGTTTTACCTACATCAATAAAAAGACATAGGGTGAGCATATGGTCCAACACTGGGGTTAGTGAAGTAGGAAGAATACCAGTGTTGGCCCGGCTGCTCAAAAGAACGGTTAGGAGAAAAACCATTCCTAGCACGCCTACGGGGGAAGCGATCACCACGTTGAGGAAAACGTGGTCCGCTAAGGAAAGAGCGTCCATCGCGATACTCAAAACGCGGTGGAGGAAAATGCTCTACAACAAAGCCACCGCCACGGGGTCCATAGCCTACAACTGCAGGCTCCCGCCGGGCACGACCTCTCCGCTGCCTAGGCCTGGGAACTTGAGATTCTGGACCTCTTGGCCTAGAAGCTCTCCTCTGAACATTCGGCGCATGTACATCATTGAAAGGATGGTACATGTCCGCATTGTTCATCTCCCTAGCACGGTGTGCCTCTCTCTTGCGCCGAAAGCAGAACTCACTCAAGTGTCCATCTCTCCCACAATGCTCACAATGGTACCTCACCGCTCTCAAAGGGGGTTGTTGGTACTCACGGTAGTGGGTGTGGATCACTTTGCCCTTCTGTGGCATAAGCTCCTCCTGGATGGGTGGCATGGTGTCCAGCTTGTTCTTGAGGTGGTTTGGTTTGGGAGCCCAAGATTGTTTCTTTGGTGGAGCTCTCGGAGGTTCAACAAAGATCCCATCCTTGGTGTTAGGATTGAGAGGCTCTTTGGGTGGAAGCTTGGTAAGTTTGGGAGTAGTGGTGGAGTTGGGCTTCTCACATGGGTTCAGACCACTCGACTCTCCAATCTTCCCAAAAGCAGAAAGATCAACACCCGGAGCAAAACCTACACCAGGACCTCCAGCAGCTCACTTGAATTGGGAGATCATCATCCCGAGCTGTGGCTCACCACAAGACACCCATGACAAGATGGTCCGAAGGTATGTGTTTTCCTCCTCGGTTTGCATCTTGTCATGCTTCACGTTTGCGATCTCCATCTCCAAACCCTCACAAAGAACACACCTAGCCACACATGTGCTACCTGAGTTGGCCTCTTCAAGAGACACAATCTTGGCATTCTTCTCTGCCAACTCAGATTGCAAGACAGGACAAGTCTCGCATGCACCCAGCAGCATGGGTCTAGCCCGGAGCTCATCCATCTCTCCTACCAATGCAGCATACTTACCTCTCAAAGTGAGAAGGTCAGTCATGTGCTTGGTGCACATCTCACACTCTACCTCCTCAGAAACGACCACGGTGGACCTAGCAAACTCAAGCTCTCTCACCGTGTCCTCCCACTTCTGCCTAAACTCCTTGCGCTCTCCAGCAGCACGCCTAAGCAACTTGTCCTGACTAAGCCAGGCGGCAGTAAGATTCTCGACCTCAACAGAAAGCTCGTCTTGGGTGAGAGATACCTAGGAGGTGTCGTCGACGTCGTCGTCGTTCCGAGGAGTCTCCTCTAGCTCGCCATCAACCTCCTTGCCGAGGGCCATGGTGCAGAGGCCATCGCCGTCGGCGAAGAAGCAGAGACCGTTCAGCTTGTCCTCAATCTTCTTCTTCTTCTCGGACTCGTCATCGCTTGAGCAAGCGAAGTTGTCATCCGAGCCATCGACGTCGCTGAGCATGGCGAAGAACGCACGCTGCTCAGCCTGGGCCTTCTCCAAGTACTTCTTCTTGATGTACTCCTTGTCGAAGCCGCCCCTCCGCTTGTGCCTTGCGGGGACGTACTTCTCCTTGCACTTGCCGAAGTCGTACTTGTGCCCATGATCGCCCTTCCCAGATGTGTGCTTCTTCTTGGGACAGTTGGCGATGAAGTGGTCGGGGTCGCCGCACTCAAAGCATCCTGAGCGTCCTCCTCCGCGGTGATGGTTCATGCGGTTGTTGTGGAACCGCGAGAACCGGTTGGCGAGCATCGCCAACTCGTCATCCCCCAAAGACTCCAACTGCTCCTCTGTGATAGAAAAGAGAGAAGAGAGTGCAAAACCTCCAGAGGGGTTAGCAGAAGAGCCAGAAAGCAAAGCCATTGACGGGCCAGAAGGATTTTCATAAGAAGCCCTCGCCATGGCATCGATCTCACAGGACTTGAGCTTACTGAAGAGCTCGTCGCACGTGAGGGTCTCATAGTTAGGAGATTCGATGATCGCCTGAACCTTAGAATCCCACACCGACTGATCGAGAGTATGCAAAAGCTTCAAAGCTCTCTCATGATCGTCGAAAGGCAACAACTCCTTGTTAGCCCTCATCCTGTTGACAATCACCTGAAAGCGAGCGAATAAACTTTCTATGCTCTCGCCAGGCATATGTCGAAAGTTATCATACTCTCGCTTGAACGACTCGTAGAGACGGGTTTTGACTTGAGAGGTTCCCTCATGGAAACGCATGAGGGTAGCCCAAATCTCCCAAGCCTTAGCGAGGTGAGAAACAGGATCAAACTCACTCATGCTCAGACATGAGAAAAGAGCATTACGGGTTCGGCTATTGGCATCGTGCTCATCGATCTGAAGCTGAGAGACACGAGCAGCCAAGACCACGTAATTGGCAAAGTTGCAAATATCCCAGATGGAAGCACCCAAACTCTGCAGATAGGCCGACATGCGTATCTTCCAATACACATAGTTCGTCCCATCGAAAAACGGCGGTTTGCCCACGTCGCGATCCATGTCACCTTCTGTGGATCTGAGTTCACTACAGCAGGGAAGAGGGAGAGAAGGAAAACCTAGAAGGCAAAATAGCAAATGACTGAGATAATGGGGAGGTGGGTGTCTCCCCCTACTTATCCTAATTCTAACTATTCCTAATTCCCACTCTACCCCTAACTACTTACATAGCGAACCAGCTAAACCCTAAGGTTATTCTGGACCAACTCGATGGTAGGTGGATCCGACGGCCACGGCCGCACAACTCGTAGCGTTGCCTCGATGCAACCTCCCGATTGCCGCCACGTGCCGCCACCGCTCTGCGTCCTTTTCCTGGACGTCGCACCCCCGGTTTTGAGGCCCAAACCGGGAAACCAGCCTTCACGACCAACCCCCGGTTTTAAGGCCCAAACCGGGAAACCAGCCCACGTAGCCTGAGTTTTGTGGCCCAAACTCAGCAAACCTGCAACACCCAGGTTTTGAGGCCCAAACCTGGAAACTGTCCTCAGCCCGAGTTTTGGGGCCAAACTCGGAAACCATCCGCGCCCAGGTTTTGAGGCCCAAACCTGGAAACCGTCCACCCGATGGTTTTTCTCTGGCTCTACCACCAAACCGAAGCTGCAGAGGGGATGCACCGCCCGTGCACCCCGTCCACCGACACGTGTCCCTAGGTCCACGACCCAAGCAACACCGTGCCCGCAAGTCTTCGCTCGTCGTTGTCCCAGGCTGTCAGCCACCACAGCTGATCCTCGGGCCACCGGTCCCTTAGTCCAAGCCTCACGTCCTCCCTTCACCGCTCCTGGTCCATCGGCACGGCACGTCTCTACTTGACCTTCACCTTGCCTCTGATCACTGTATCCGTGCTCGACACCTGCACAACACAAGCCAAAGAACATGTGCATTATCCCAGTTGACAATCACTCATCACTCAGAGACTCGGCATACACCCATGTATCCGCAATCTCCCCCTTGATGAGTGCATTGTCAACTACCAACACAAATCATAAGGGAAATAGAAGGAGGAAGAAGGAGAAGAGAGAACTCGACCAAATGACCCAAAAGCATAGCAAAGCCGAAGAAGGTCAAGTGGAAAGAGGCCGTCTGCCGAATGCTCTTCTCACTGCTCGTTGGGTTCACCTTTCATCTTCTCAATGTTGACCAAAATCCAGTGTTAACACAGGCCCCCCTAGTTCGGAGTATGAATTGTCATGCTTCGAACTATTTGATCTCTGTTGGACTTCTTCAAAAAGCCAAGAAATCCACTGATAGCAATAACATTTTCTCACCATGTTTCCACAATTTTGCCTGCAAAACAATAATTCTCCAATACATGTGGAAACAAGTTAGTTACAAATGCATATGTGTATAAATATTATAGTTCTTACATTTTATTGATCAGAAGATGCTGCAATGCCGACTATATCTCAAAAGTATCATATTTTATAACCAAGATTTCTTTTAAACTTGAATAAAATGGTAACTTACTCATCCATCCGTATCTTTAATTATGGGGCTTTAGATCTCATTGAATCCTCAAGTGATTGTAAAACAGAATAGCTACAGAAATGCTTATCTTTTACACCTTGATCACATTTCATCTGGAGTTTTTATCATTATCTTTATATAAAATCGTATCACATAATATTGCAAAGTTAAAGACTCGACCATAAGGAGATACAAGCCATAAACCTAGATCAAGAAGTGCAAGTGAATATTTTTATTACTTTTTCTATTGCATATGTCATTCTCCCTACTTTTTAAAATTATGAGGCTACTGGGCCTTCGGCCATCTTTTATTTTATTTGGCGGTCACTTGACCTTTTCTTTTTTCATATTTTTATTTGGGCGGTCACTTGACCTTTTTTCTTTCTCAGTTCAGGCGGACACGTGTCCGTCGTTTTTATTTCTGAGATTTATAGAATAGCCTCATATTTTTAATCAAAGAGAGAATGCACATGCAAAACACTTATTAGTTTATAACGTGTACGTGAATCTTGATCTTGAAAATATGACTATAATGTCAACTAGTAGTCACAATGATTTGACAGTGCTCAATATGACATTAAGTAAATTTTATTATTTCATCAAATCTCTGAATTTCAAGTATCTCTCAGAATAATGTCATAGCAAATTCTACCTGTATTCATATCCCACAACTACTTTGAGACAAAGTTTAAATTCTATGCAACCCACAAATTTCAAAGACTTCAAGATAAATATAATAACCACTAGACCCAAATCTTAAAGAAATCAAAGCTATAAACCAGACACAGGTGAAACATAAAACAGAGCATCTATTTATCATTTCAACAATGGATAACCCAAAATATTTATATCACATATTCATAGAGTGGAATTTTTTTAGGTTTTTTTTAGTGCAGAGACGCAACATGAGAGGTTTCGCTTTTTAATGATTTTAATTTTAAGCTCTGAAACTATTAGAGAAGCGAGAGTAAAAAATACACAAACCACCATTGAAGATGAAGCAGCTTTGTCCTTCTTCACGATGGATTGCTCGATGCTGTATGATGTGTGCGTGTTGATCTCAGGCCCCCCCGACACGTAGTCACGGCGGTGTAATCGATGATTCACTGGTGTCCTCCTTTCTCTCATCCGAGACGTCTTCGTCGAATATGGGTTGAAAATATTTGAAGCCAATCATAAACGTCAATCCTTCTTTTGCAAATGACTGGCTGCTTCAGATCTTGTAGCTGTTCTGACTATAAGTGAACTTGTCACCGTTGCATGTGTCTTGTTGGCACCACCTTATTCAAGGCCATCAGCAAAGGTATCTCTTTTAATATGAAGTGTGCTGAAAACGTTTTAGCCGATGGTCTTCTATCGGCCGTCCGGTTGCTAATGTCGGTGTAGCCTTTCGTAACCTTATCACCAGACTGAGCTTTTTGCATTACTCATGGAAAGGTAAAGTTATATTAATAGGAGCCGAAGGTTCTATCTTATCGGCTTTTGCTTAGTATGCCTTTGACTTTCTCCTTGTTTGAGGAACTGGAATGCTTTAGGTAAGCATGCTGTCACGTAACTCACGGTAGCTTCGAAGAACGTCATTTTTGATGAGGCTGAGCGCGCCGTATAGGACGAATACGAGCTCGGTGGTACGTGGATGCGTGCACGATGATAACTCCAGCCGATTCTTGTATGCATATCAACCAATTAGTATATTTTCTCGTGTTGTTGTATCCACCGATTCCTTTCCTAAATAGCCGATTCCAAAGATGACATGCATATAATCAGCTATCGACCAACTTCCCTCGGCATGACCCCTTGATACTCCATCGGCTATTTATAGCAGCACGCAAGTAAATCTGAGTTTGGACTTTATCTCTTTGAACATCTCCATGGAAATCTTCCTTTTATTTATCTCTTCATGTGCATGTCGTGCCATGATATATTTGGAGACCGATACATTCATGCATGATGTATTTGAAGCCATTTTATTTTTAGGAGAAACCATATCAGCCAATTCTATCTTTAGGAGAAGTTCATTAACTTCTTTAATTGGTTTCTATGTCCCTGCACGGAGCAAATCCACCCATGCATGCTATATGCGTCTTCGTAGATGCCATGTACACTCAGTTGATCAGCAGCTATCCCGTGCGTACACGTTAAATCGGCTTTGACAATCAAACAGGAATTGTTGTCCCACCGAGCGTGCCAAAAAGTGTGTTGACGCAAAAAGTGACACGTTGCGCCAGGACACACAGCAAGCCGAACGAGGCTAGCTTCAATCGGGTGCCCGAAGTTGCTGAATCCGGTGACGTGCTAGTCGGTTTGACCTGAAAACCAACAAGGGATAAAGCGTGAGAATACGTCTGGAACGTGCTGGGTAAAACCAAACAGTTCCATATGTACAGCTTTGAAAGCCAGTCACGACGGCACACAACTATAGAAGCTGTCTGTCACAGCATGTTTACAAAGTCATTCGGCAAGTACGAGAACAGAGTATGTGAAGCATATTAACTGTCGAATGCAAAAGGAAGACATGCTTGAACAAAACAAAGATATTATAAACAGGTAACTTGCAAGAACAGATCTATCCAAATAACACATGCATAGGCCAATCCAACTAATCTGCCGCACGTTTAGTCTTCATAAACCCATCAAGAATAAACTTAAGCGAAGCTAATCCACCGCATGATACCACTTGCTATAGGTCTATACCACTTCTTATAATTAGATTAATCCACCGCATGATACAATCTAATTATAACAAGCTAAAAGCATGCATATATTTGAATAGATCTATAAAAGCTTATTACTTGTGTAAGCACAACCAAAATCGGCAAACTAGCCGAATTGGGGTCCATGAAGAAGGAACATACAAGCAAGCATGATCAAACTAATCTAAAACCTGCATCTGCCGCACGACACCCAGTTCTATCAAAGCATAAACATGATTGACATGTATGAACCCACAACATGTAACAACCTAGATTCAAAGCTGATCCGGCCATCATGATATTATGATTAGCAAAGCACAAGCAAACTTGTGAAACAAGGCCGAATAGAGATCAATCTAGATTGGGCAAAAGAGTGTTACAAGAATTAAATAAATAAAACACATAACACATGATAACTAAATGAATCTACTAGATCTGCCAAATCTAATAGAGCCGATAACTATTTTTACTCATGTCTTAATCCGCCGCACGATACAAGGCATAAGCAAAAACTTCCCGTCATAAGCTTAAATCCGCCGCACGATACTAAGCTTAACATACGAGACTACTTGCATCATATCTAAATCCACCGCATGATACTAGACATGATAACAAGGTTGTCGGTACTTACGGAGGTCGACGGATCGATGTTTCCTCTCGAAAAACTCGATGACACGACTTAGGGACTCGAAGATGGCACGGGGCCGGTTTGTATTGATGTGGTTGTGAACACTTTTTACAATAGCAAAGGGTTTATATTTATACCCTGGACACAATACAAGTCCTAAGAGGACACGACTATGAAATATTAAAGGAAAATACAATATTCTTGGCCTTCAACTCCTTTCAGAATCTTCATTGCCTTAATTGTCACAATTTTGTTGCCCGATCGGCTCTCGCTTCCGTCGTTTCAATGGAAACTCCCTTTTCTCAGAATAGCCGACCGCATGAGCAGTTGCCGAATCCTTGGAAACTAGGCGACCGCATGGATACTTGCCGAATACCTCATACGCCCATCTCCGCACTGGACATGCACGCCATCTTCTGGCCTTTCCTTCATCGTGAAGCCATTTATGCTAAATATAGAACTGGACGTCGAGATGTGCATGCTCTATATATATTTATATTTAAATTGCCTTTTTGCTTGCTTGCCACATCACAACACCACCAAATCCAACTCCTGGCCAATGAGATCAGACCCCTCTGGCTTCTTGAATACTCGTTTAATCTGTCACGGTCATGGTCGATTATCCTCGTGATCGGCTTCTCTTGCCATATCTATTTCCTAAATGGAGTAACCCTTGTAAAATAGCCGACCGCATAGGTAGACCGACCGCTTGGCCGTCTGCCGAATGCTCCTCTCACTGCTCGTTGGGTTCACCTGTCATCTTCTCAATGTTGACCAAAATCCAGTGTTAACAATTTCGGTGAGCTCTACAACTCCCATGTTGACATGATTCCCATTTGAAGTTGTCTATGCCACAAAATTTTAATTTTGAGTTGACTTTTTTCAAATTCAAAGTTTGAACCATTTAAACTTCCTCGAATGGTGAAATGTCCAGAACAAAAGTTGTTGATTTCAGTGAGTTCTATTCAGAACTAAGCTCTTTTTTTGCCACATAAAGAAGATATAAGCTCCCATAATTCATTTGGTCAATACTTGTTTATAAGCCAACAGTTATAGATAGGTGCATCATGAGTCATGACCTATACATAAGCAGTAGCATACATCCATCACCAGTGCTTCAACTAGGGTTTCCATATACATCCAACATCACTACATAATTAAGCTACTTATTACAAAATAGTCACCACAGAAGCACATTGTCACCACTGCATACATCCTCATTACATATTGTCCAGCTTATTGAGGACGACATCCAGCTTCTTATCCATGGCCTCCAGCTTCACAGTTATTGTGTCCAGCTTCTTATGCAGGTCCTTGTCGAGCTTCTGCACTTTGTTGATACAGCAATTGTGCACATCGACAATCTTTCGTACAAGGGGTTTAGCAACACTGTGTTGCAGGGCCTCAAACAAGGTCTTGCTGGCTTCCTCATTGGTGGATGCGGCGGGCTCGGGCAGCGGCGAGGTGGATGTGGCGGGCTCGGGCGGCGGCAAGTTGGATCCGAGGAAGTGGGTGAAAGGTCCTAGTTTGGTTTTGGTAATTGAGTGACAACTTAGTTGGACTAATAGGTGTTTGAAGTAAATTACATAGGCGATTAGTCCACAAGTGATCATATGTGAGCAACATATGCCATAGGGGAGAAATGGCTTGGAGGATATTGAAAGGCTCACACATGTGATGAAGGACCTTAATGCACATGAAACATGACATGTGGTCATGTGGCTAAGAGGGTGAAGATCAAGGCAAGACTTGGCTTAATGGACCGATTGCGAAAGTAAAGGGCAAGTTGGAGGCTTTGAAGCTGTTGGTACCGAGTGTCGGGAGGCTTGAGCAAAGACTTGGCGCCGAAGGACCGAAGCAATGGTGAAGAGCAAGTGATGTCAAGATCGATGGACCATGGAGGCCATGTGATGATATGAAGTGGATCATATCATTTGATGAAGAGGTTGGTGCATGTGTTGCATCAAACATCGGAGGAGATGGAATGGAATGCGCAAGGCAAAGGTATATGTATAGGGCATTTCATTTCACCGGTCATTGGTGTGTAGAGAAGATTATGACCGGATTTAGGATAGATGGCCGTACTATCAAGAGGAGCAAACTTGTTTGCATATCGGTCATCTAGTGCCACTTGAGCGATCTAACATTGCGATGTTGCTAGGATCGAATGGCGTTGTGAGTACAAGTGAAAATCCTTTGAAAATGATTATGAAAATGCTAACACACATACACATGATGTTGTACACTTGGTGGTGTTGGCACATTTGCAAAGGAGAAGTTGTTTTGAAAAGAAGTTGTGTTGAAAGGAGGCATGGAGAAGTGGGAGAAACTAGGGTATAGTCCCTCTCCCTCCTGCCGAGCTTGCGAGGCAGGATTTAGCGGTTTTTGGAGGTGAAGTGCTATGCTCGGGGAGCATCGGACGCTGGTCCAAGAGGCATCGGACGCTAGGCCGAGCGTCCGGTGGTAAACCCTAGTTTCTGTCAGATGTTGAAGGTGCATCGGACGCTGGCAACGGACGTTGTAGAATCACTGTTGCAGAGTCCAATGTAGGTGACATGGCGCGAGCAAGTTTTCCAGGGAGCATCGGACGCTGGCCTACGTCCGATGTGCAACCATCGGACGCGTCCGATGTGTTTGGGAGCGTTCTGGAACCTCTCTGGTGTGTCATCGGAAGCTAGCCCTTAGCGTCCGATGATAAGGGTCCGGCGCGTCCGATGTGAGAGCCTGTTTGCGCAGATTTGAGCGGAGGCATCGGAGCGTCCGATGCTAGGCATCGGTGCGTCCGATGCAACTTTAACTGGCGCAGGAAGTAATATAGCCGTTGGGATCGCTCAGCCGAAGTTTAACGTGGGGGACACGTGGCGAGCATCCAAGCATCGGACGATGGCCTCAGCGTCCGATGGTCCCGATCCGAAGCGTCCGATGGTGGCGCAGGTTGCCCAGTGAAGGGGCAACGACTAGTTAGCCTCTAGGGGTATATATATCGTTGGTGGCCGGCCTTGGGCTGGTGCCGAGCACTCTAGAGCCTTTGTGGCTTGTGTGGATGTGCCTAGGAGCCCTCTAACTCGCTTGTGCTTACTAGTGTGCGAATTGATATCGAGTGAGTGATTGCTAGTGCGTTGCATTGAGAGATTGCATCGAGTGGCACTAGGTGATCGAGTTGCAAGCCGGTGGTGTTTGTTACTCTTGGAGGTTGCCACCTCCTAGACGGCATGGTGGTTGTGTCTCCGTCGTGAAGCCCGCAAGAAGATTGTGCGTGGCTCCGGAGAAGGCTTTGTGAGGGGCACTGTGCTCACCCCGCGGGGATCGCGAAGAGCAACTCTAGTGGATTGCGCGTGTCATTGAGTTACCCTCACTTGTGGGTGAGTTCTTGCGGCGCTCGAGTGACGAGCTAGGTGTGGTGCCTATTAGCCGCCGAACTGCCAAATTGTGTGGTCGACACAACGGGGACTAGCTTGGTGGCAACCAAGTGAACCTCGGGATAAAATCACCGTGTCAACATTGTCTACATCTTCTCGGTGGTTTGCTATCTCCATACACAAGCTTGTATTTACTTTCATATATATTGTGCTTGTGTAGTTGCTCTTGTAATTAGTTAGCTTGTGTAGCTTGCTAGTTACATCCTTTGCTTGTGTAGCATAGAAGTTGATCCCGTGAGTGACTAGTTGACTTGTAGTCTTGCTAGTCACATTGCTTAGTTTGTGTAGCTAAGTTGAGCTCTCTAATTTGGCTTGTGTAGCCTTGTTATTGAGCATTGATAGTGAGCTTAGGAGCTTTGTGCTTTGCTTACTAGGTTGTGTAGGAGCTCCCCGGTGTTTGAAGTACTAGTTGCATAGGTATTGTGTGACCTTGCTTCTAGAATTGGTTAGGTGAGCTATAGCTAGCCCGACACCTTATTTGCATTGTTTAGGATCTTTTGTAAGGTGTCATAGAGTATAAGTAGAGGGGTGTAGTCTTGGCTAGACCGATAGTTTTAATTCCGCATTTGTTTCGGTTAGCCGGTGTGATTAATTTTAGAAAGGACTATTCACCCCCCCTCTAGTCCGCCATCTCGACCCTTCAGTGGGGGAGTCGCGAGTGGGGAGTAGCGGATTTTTTTAGTAGTGTGGAGAGTGTGGGAGTCACGAGTGGGCTCACTAACAGTGGGACCATGCGATTTTTTGGACCCACTGTCAGTCGGTGGGCAAAGCGAGGTCTCAGGTTCAGTTCCCTAGCGGGGAAAATTTTTGGGCATTTTTTCTAAATTCCGCAATTTTTGGGCCCACTGTCAGTTCCTTCGTCCATTATACTCCCAGACCGTTGCAATTTTCTCCCCACTCCCTGTCCATTGCAATTTACTCCCCACTGCCAGGTCGCCACCGGCGCCGCCCCGTCGATCTGCGCCACGCCACCGCTGGTGCCCCGTCGCTCCGCCCCAGGCCGTTTGCCACGTCCAGCGGCCCTAATTCGGCCGCGTCTGGGCCGCCCCGTTGCTCTGCATCAGAGCGATCGCCGGCGCCTCATCGATCCGCGCCCGGCTGCCAAATCCGTCCGCCGCCCAGATGCATCCTCCACAGCAACCGATGGGCTCGAGCTCCTGGGGAAGTGCCAGTACTGAGTGCCCTATTGCCATGTTCCATTGGTCCGGATTCAGAGCCAGCAGCCAGAGACTAGGGGCAAGTGGTTTAGGGTGTGCTCGTACAACGTCAAGGTAATGAACCGCACTGTGTCAAGGTATTGCCATATTCCATTGCTCCTGATTCATGTGTTTTGACTGTAGGGTGACCCAAATACCTGTGGTTACATTCGTCCCGAGCTGCCGAATGTGAAGGTGGAAACAGAGCATGGACTGAATGTGCCAAGATGTTGTGACTGTTGCGTGGAATTGAAATCGAATTTGACAGAGTTGGAACAAACACTTGATAGTGTTTTAGCTGAACTGTGCAAAATGAAGGCAATTCCTGGGGTGAAGCTTGATCCGAAGCAATTTGTGATTGATTATTATGTTGTTGTGGGCTTTGTAGGTGTCCTGATTGGTGTTGTGCTTGCCTGTATGTGGAAGTGAACAGACAATGCATGTGAGTTAGCTATTGTGTTGTGCTTGCCTTGTGTTGTAACTGACAAGGTGTCTCTATGAGTGAACCTTTGTTGCTGTGTGTTGTAATTGTTCTTCAGCCAATTTGCAAGTGAAGCATCTATTGTAATGACATCTAAGTCCTTTGGAATGATAGATTGTTTGTTTTATTTTGATTGAGTTTTGATAGAATTTTGGCAAGATTTTAATTGAATTTTGACAGAATTTGGACAGAGTTTTGACAGAATTTAGACAGAATTTTGACATAATTTTAACAGAATTTATAGGAATTGGACAACACCATATATCACAATAGCATGTTCTGCAGCCTACATCACAATACCATATATACAGTAGCAGGTTGTTCAGCCTTAGTAGGCATTGCATTACAAGTTGTTCATTCAACTTAAAGTATCATACATCACAATAGCATAAGATAGGACCATACATCACTACTCATCGTCACTGTCAACCTCAAACAAAGCACCTCACCTTTCTATCCTGAGTAGCTAGAATAAAACAATCAGCTTTGTACCATAAACTTCCAACATTGATGCTTTTGAAGATCCCATCATATTTTAGTTCAGCATTCTTCCCATCAAGTTTGTACCAATCACATTTGAACAAGACTACTGACCTGTCATCACCATTATAATCTAACTGGATGATCTCTTTTCGGTTTCCATAGAACTCAATAACTTCAGAGTTATGTGTGCCTAGCAACATTACTCCACTATTTTGAGTCTTCTTATTTGCATCACGGTCAATGGTGTTAAACCGCACCCCATTCACTATGCGTGACTTGTATTTCCTGACTCTAAAATCAGCACCAACTGCCAAGGAGAAGAGGTCCTCATCTACCAATTCTACATTGTTATCCTTTCTCAGCATCTGACATATGACATAATAATAACCAGTACAATGCTTAGTGCACTGCTGATATATAATAATCTGTAAAAGATGTTGCATGCAAACTAACCATATTCCTGAACCATGTCTGGAATCCTTGTTGCAATGTTTTCTCAATGTTCGACACCCCTTCACTCTGCAGTTCATCTCTGAACTTGCTGCAAAAACAATAAATGGGTCAATATATAGGGCCATATGGCCATAAGAAGGTAGCATATAACACAGTGCAGCTGGGATAAAATACTTGATATATTCCTCAACTTGACTACAGTTATTCAGCACATACCAACTCATTTGATCTAAAGAAGGATCATTGTATACTATTTCTTCTGCTGAAGTAAATCTCACTCCATGCCCAAACACATCAACACCTTAGGCTTCTTCATCAGCAAAACCAGTATTTCTCGGTTCTCTATTGAACCTTGTCTCCACGTCATCCATGTACTTGGAGCAAAATGTTAGGCATTCATCTGCAATATATGCCTCTGCAATGGAACCTTCTGGTCTTGCCCTATTCCTCACATAACGCTTCAAAGTGTACAGCCACCTTTCAACTAGGTACATCCACCCATACTGCACAGGACCTCGGAGCAGAGCCTCCTCAGGCAAATGTATAGGAAGGTGCATCATCACATCAAATACAGCTGGGGGGAAAATTTTCTCAAGCTTGCACAATAACATAGGGATTTCTTCCTTCATTTTAGCTAGCACATCCTTGTTCAGAGTTTTCCTACACAATTCCATGAAAAATCTACCCAACTCAGCCACTGCTTCATATATATCCTTGTCAACAAAACCTCTCAAAGTTGCAGGTAGGATTCTTTGCAAAAGAACATGGCAATCATGGGTTTATAGGCCTAGTACCTTGCTTCCATCAGCAGAAAGACATCTTGATATGTTAGAAGCATAACCATCTAGAAACTTGACCGCTCGTAAGAAATTACAGAAGGCAACCTTTTGTTCTTTAGACAAGGTGTATCTAGCTCTAGGCATCTCAGAGGAATTTCCATTGTCTCTGAACTGCAACTCTTTTTTGATGCCTAAATCACTACAATCAAGCCTAGCATTCACTGTGTCCTTTGTGTTCCCAGGTATTTCGAGAATTGTGTTGACCAAGCTCTCACAGATGTTCTTTTCAATGCGCATCACATCAAGATTATGTCTAACCTTCAACTTGCTCCAATACTCCAAATCCCAAAAACAAACTCTCCTGCTCCAAATTTTGACATTATCACTGTTGGCATCATCCCGCTTCCTTTTCCTGCTTTCCTTTCTCTTCACCCCAGGTTTAACATGTCTAACCTTCTCTAATTCAGCAAGTACCTCCTCTTCAGTAAATTTACCAGGAGGATCATTTGTTCCATGAAGCCCACTATATTCATTGTTCCTCCTCAAATGATGTCCCCTTTGTAGGAAACGATAGTGACCAATATATGCAATTTTTTTCCTAAGTGCATATGACAGAGGATGCTTGTCACAATGAATACAAGCAAAATAGCCTTTCGTGACACGCCCAGACAAAGTACATAGAGCAGGGTAATCATGAATGCACCATAACACAGCTGCACCAAGATTGAACTCTTTGTCTAAGGTGACATCATATGTATCGACACCCTTTCAAAGCTCCATCAATTCTTCAACAAGAGGCTGCAGAAATAATTCAAAGTCTTTCCCTGGGCAAGATGGTCCTGGAATCAACAGAGCCACCATTAAATTGGACTGATCCATGCATGCCCAAGGTGGAAGGTTGTATGGCATAACAAATACAGGCCACATGCTGTACTTTGTGTTAAAATTGCCAAAGGGATTAAATCCATCTGTAGCTATCCCAAGTCTGAGGTTTCTAGCTTCTTTAGCGAAGTCTGGATACTCCTTGTCAAAATCTTGCCATGCCTCACCATTAGCTGGACGACTCATTTCCTTCTCACTCGACTTCCTCTTTAACTTGTGCCACTGTGCTTCTTCTGACCCCTCCTTGGTTATAAATAACCTCTGTAGCCTAGGCACCAATGGGAAATGGCGTAACACCTTCTGTGGAATCTTCTTCCTCTCTGGGTCTTTCCATCTTGACAAACCACAAATTGGGCAATTGTCATGATTAGCACACTCCTTTCTAAACAGAACACAATTATTGAAGCACACATGGATCGAGTCATACCCAAGACCTAATTCCTTCAGAATGTTCTTTGCTTCATGGTATGATTTTGGCAGTGTATTAAACTCTAGGAATGCATCAGCTAGTAGACTCAAGAATGCAGAAAATGCAGTGTTGGTAATCCTATAATAAGACTTCATATGAAGAAGCTTTACCACAAAGGCGAATTTTGAAAATTTGGTACATCCGGGATAAAGCTGACGCTTAGCCTCTTTCATCACTAGTTTCAAAAAAGAGTTTTTCCTGTTACCATCAGCATTTCCATTTCCACTAGCATGGTCATGGCTACCATGTCCTTGTGCAGCTTGTAGGTCCCTTAGCAAATTTTCCAACCGATCAGCACCATTGTGGTCATCCTCAGACATATCCATCCCATGATTGGAACCCTCAGCAGTGTCAACAGCAGGAACAAGAACTTCATTAACATCTACACTAATGTCTTCTCCATGATGTACCCAATGAGTATATGTACAGTCCATGCCATTCATCAATATGTGCTTCTTCACATTGGGCTGATGCAGATACTTATGATTAAGGCAACGATTACATGGGCACAGAATCTCTTGATCCTCACCATATTTTCCTTTGATGAATTCCATGAAATCTTTGACACCATTGATATATTGAGTTGAAAATAGTGTGTTGTGCACCCAGCTTCTATCCATCTGAAGATGCATTGTGGAAAAACACAATTCAATAACTGAACACAGAATCCATATAGACTGGCTAGAACAATATTACATACACAAATCCAGCAAATGCACCTTGTATTGAGCAGGGATTCACCGTCCTCAGAGCGGCACCGAGTCGACATCGACGACATTCGGAGTGGCGTGGCGCGGCGGGACGGCGTGTCCTGGGGATGACCTGCGGCACGTCTCGTCGTGGGGACACCCGCGGAGCAGCATGGCGGGAGCAGCGCCGGGCGGCAACCAAGGCGTGGGGAAGAATGCCGAAGCGGCGCACGGTGGCCTGGGGACGAACGGGGGAGCAGCGCTGTGTGGCTTGAGGACGGCCGGTGCCACGACGCGGCCTGGGGACACCGGATCCGCGCCGGGCGGCAGCCGAGGCGTGGGCAAGAACGGCGGAGGGTGGACTGGGGACGAACGGCAGAGCAGCGCCGGGTGGGTTTGGGACGAACGGTGGAGCAGCGCAGGGTGGGTTGGGGACGACTGATGGCGGCGGCGGCGGAGTGGATTTGGACTAGGGAGCGACATGGATTAGGACAACATCTTCAAGAAGTCAATCGACTAAATGAGTACAGGATAAGTAAATAAGATACTTCTTCTAATTGCATCAGTACGTTCAGATCAAGTGGTCATCGCATTTGATTCCTATGGGCGGCAATTTGGAGGTCGTGGGTTCGATTCCACAGAGCGCCAATTTTTATTTTGGCCAACGTTTTTTGACATGGCCACATACTGTAGCAACTGGGCCGCCAAACGACTAAATGGGCCTCCCAAAATTGATCATGACGATTTTGAACCGTCACGGATGGGCCTTGAATGACGTCAGCGCAGGACTGATAGTTTGTGACGAAAATGAACTATCACAGATTCTGTTAACTTATCAAACAATGACGGTTTGCTCATTTCCGTCACAGATAACGGGCTCAATGCTGGGGTCCAAGCAAACCCATTCCTGTCCTTGCTTATCTCTCTACTACACAATAGGGATATTGTAACACTTTTATGTAACATTTTCATTAATGTGTTCCAGCAAAATTTTATAGTAACACAAAATAGTGTGTTACAGACTTAAGTTATAACACAAAATACTTTTTCTAAAAAAAGGTGTTACTAACAACAATTATAGTAACACAAAATTAATGTTACAAGAAAAATGTTATAAAAGTTTACTATGTTGTAACAAATAAGTGGAACACATATAAAATGTGTTACAAATATATGCCCCTAGCAACACAAAATAATGTTTCAAAATAATGTTTCAGTTCAAGTGTTACAAAAGAAAATACATATAGACCTTCCTATTTATAGGCAACACATCACATATAGCTCTCATCAAGGATGTTAGGCAATTACATCATGGTCATTACATGAGAACCATTAGCATTGAGTAGCCGATTCAAAAGGTCTGTTCGATGCTAGAGTATGTTGTTAATTTATTAGGCCGAGATCAAGAGGCGCACTAGACGAAGCTATATCATAAGAAGAAGAAGTACAATGGTGAAGAAAAAACAAAATACAAAAATATAAAATTAAATGGAAGTAATATAGATATCTTTTTTACTTTGTTGTATGAACACACTCACCTACCGCCATATGGGTTCATCAAGAATTTTCTCTTTTTGGTCGACATCAAGAAAGTTTATAGTTGATAACTTTTTAATTTGAAGTTATCTTGTCATGCAAAATTGCGTCTGAATTTTAAAAATTGAAAATTCGAAGTTTTCAACAGACCTTGGATGGAGAAATGACCAAAATGAAATATGTAGATCTTGAAAAGTTATGAAACTTTGTAGTTGACAACTTTTTTAATTTGAAATCATATTATCATGCAAAACTACATTTGAAGTTAAAAATTTTGAGATTTGAATTTTTGAAATACCTCAGATGGAAAAATGGCCAAAATGAAAGTTGTAGATCTCAAAAAGTTATGAAACTTTGTAGTTGATAATGTTTTAATTTGAAATCATCTTGTTAATGAAAACTACATTTGAAATTTCTAAAATTTGAAAGTCAAATTTTGTAAATGACCTTGGCTGGAGAAACTTCCTAAACGAAAAGTGTAGATCTCAAAAAGTTATGAAACTTTATAGGTAACAACTTTTTGATTTGATTTCGTTTAGAGCCTTAAACAAGTAATTTACACATGGTTTAGTATAATATGAGGGTAACTGAAATAGAATATAGACACAAGTGACAAATGGGTGGAGTGGTAGTGGAGGTTATGTGTGCGCGTATGAGAGGTCGCTGGTTCGAATCTTAGTTGACGCAAAGTGCGAAAAATCATGGAAACATATTTTGGGAGTTAGAGTTGGGGTGGTGTGGCTGGTTGTTTGGTGGGTCCCTCCTATGATAAATTTTTTTTCCTAATTTTTTGAATTTTTTTGTTCGGATTTTGTTGAATATTCCATGATAAAATGTGTTCCTATGTTCCATATTGTGCTCTACTTTAATGTAGAAGTGTTACTAGAACTAAAAAGAATGTTACAACAAAGAATCATTGTAACACTTGACAAGTGATCCAATGGATAAAGAAATGCGTTACAAACCATGTATTGTACCATAATATGAAGTGTTACTAAAGTAAAAAAAGTGTTACAACAAAAATCATTGTAACACACCAAAATGTTCCTGTAGAGGAGTAAATGTGTTACAATAAACCACTCTATAGTAACATGGTCAATAGGAACACAAACAAAAATGTGTTACTAAGAGAGCTAGTAACACGTTTTCTAACCTACAGTAACACAACTTGGTGTTACTATAGCCATGTGTTGTAGTAGTGTCTGTGACAAAAAAAAATCCGTCACCAGAAATCCATCATGGATCAACAGAATTCTTGTTGTGTTCGTTTCACCTCGACACAAGCTCCAGGATATCACCACGTGTCGTCACGTCGAGCACCGCGCCTTCCTCACCGATAGCTTCGCCGCGACACAAGCCTCTCAGTGCCGCCACGCGTTCACCGTTCCGCATAGGAACCTCCGCCCGGTTTTGAGTCCCAAACCGGTAAACCCGCCAGCCCAAGTTTTGAGGCCCAAACCTGGAAACCGTCCACCCGAGTTTTGAGGCCCAAACTCGAAAACCCGCCACCCCGAGTTTTGAGGCCCAAACTCAAAAACCCGCCACCCCGAGTTTTGAGGCCCAAACTCAGAAACCGTCGATGGTAGCTTTCTGAGGCTCAACTACCGAACCCGCGTCGTAGACGGGATGTGGTTGACACATCCCGACCACCGGTACCGATGTCGATGCATGTCCAGCCTCCACGTCGGGCACAACGCCTTCGTCTTCCTTCTTGACTCAGCTGACGGCACTTGCGCCACACGCAAGCCCATGTTTGACCTCCCGCCATGTGCCACGACGCCATCGTCTTCCTCCCGACTGTTGATGGTCCTTAAACACCTGTTTTACCATCAACATTTTACCCTAAAGTTCACCAAAAAGGCATGAAATGTAGTCAAATAGGTTTAAAACTAACCAAATTCCACATGTCCATAGATTTTTATTTGAATGCAGGATTTGGACCAAATTTGGAGAATTGACCCACCAGGAGACAAGCCCACTCACCAGGACCCATTTGGGCCCGAGTGGGGTGGCGCCTGCCAACCAGAGGTGGCGCCCGCCACCCAAATGTGGTGCCCGCCACATGGAGAAGCCCAACTCTCCCCCTTTGCCACGTCACTGATCTGTGTGACCATCCCAAGGCCAAATCTTGGCCCTTGGTCACTTGGTCAGTGGCATCGGACCGCTTAGGAGTGAGTGGCGTGGATCAAGGCCGAATGGCGGTTACTTGGACATGCAACCGACCTACCAATCGCCTCTCTGGAGCTCCTGGATGCCGTTGAAGCCAAGGCGGTGCATCCAACGGTGAGGGAGGTGGCGGCCGCCACCTAGGGCTGGCGCCCGCCACTAGGGTTAGCCCTAGGTCGGTTGGCTGCCCCCTATAAGTACCCCCCTCACTCCTCAAGACTATAAATACCCCCCCTGGTGGCACCACTTCATTCGTTCCATCCATATACCACACCAAGAAGCAACACAAGAAAGTGCGGATACATGGGTGTATGCCGGGTCTCTGAGTGATGAGTGATTGTCAACTGGTATGATGCGCATGTTCTTTGGCTTGTGTTGTGCAGGTGTCGAGCACGGATGCAGTGATCAAAGGCGAGGTGAAGGTCAAGTAGAGACGTGCCGTGCCGATGGACCGAGAGTGGCGAAGGGCGGACGTGAGGCTTGGACTGAGGGACCAGAGGCCTGAGGATCAGCTGTGGTGGCTGCCAGCATGTGACGACGACAAGTGAAGAAGTGCGGTCATGTGTTGCCTGAGTCGTGGACTCGGGGACACGTGTCGGTGGACGGGGTGCACGGGAAGTGCATCCCCTCTACGACGTCGGTTTGGTGGTAGAGCCATAGAAAAACCATCAGATGGACGGTTTCCAGGTTTGGGCCTCAAAACCTGGGCGTGGACGGTTTCCGAGTTTGGCCACAAAACTCGGGCTGAGGGTTTCCGAGTTTGGCCATAAAACTCGGGCTGAGGACGGTTTCCAGGTTTGGGCCTCAAAACCTGGGCTCTGAGGTTTTACTGAGTTTGGTCTCAAAACTTAGATGTTGGTGGGCTGGTTTCCCGGTTTGGGCCTCAAAACTGGGGGTTGGCTGGAAATGGCTGGTTTCCCGGTTTGGGCCACAAAACCGGGGGTGCAGAGCGAGGGCGGCACGTGGCGGCGATCTGGAGGTTGCGTTGAGGCAACGCTTCGAGTCAAGCGGGCGTGGCCGTCGGATACACCTACCACTCGAGTTGGTCCAGACTAACTCTAGGGTTTAGCTGGCTCGCTTTGTAATTAGAGTAGAGAGGGGTAGAGTAGGAATTAGACTTAGGTTAGAATTAGGATATGTAGTAGGGAGACACGCTCCTCCCATCTATCTCAGTCATTTGCTCTTTCGCACTTAGGGTTTCCTGCTCTCCCATCCCCTGCTGTAGCTAGCTGAGATCCGCAGAGACACTTGCCTCTGTGTACTGTTGATTTGAGGAAGTGAGGCCGTAACCTCACCGTTGCAGTGCAGATCGATGACTTGATTCACGTTTTGATTCGTGTTCTTCGCGTTCTTCGTTTCCTCGCGATTTTCCCGTCACTCGATCTCCCTCTCTAGTGCGTCTGTGCGAAATCCGTTTGAATCATTTTGTTCGTATCATTGAGGAGGTCATTTCGACCAAAGGAATTCATCTAACTCCTCATGATCGAATAGACCAGGACGATTTCGTTTTCGTGGTGCTTTTTTGGTTCATCCACCTTCCCTTTTGATTTCCCAGTGATTTGGTTGTTTTGAGCGGATGATTTCTTGGGGATAGTCTCCTAACTACCCCGTGATCATCTTCTCCAAGTTTGGGAACTTGGGATTGTGATTTGATTCGGATTTGGGAGGAGTTTTGAGAAGGGCGATTGAAATCGCCCTCACTGGGCATTGGCAGACAGTCCGCCGTCCCAGCCGCGGACAGTCCGCGCATCGGGGCTGGTTCAGACCAGCCGCGGCCAGTCCCTGCTGTTCTTGGCTCGGGTCACCGGCGGACAGTCCGCCGTGCTAAAGCGCGGACAGTCCGGGACCGAGCAGGGGGACTTCAGCAACTGTGCGGTTTTGCACTTTTGACCGGCGGACAGTCCGCTACCAGAGCGCCGACAGTCCGGCCTTGGGCGGACTGTCCGGGACTCCAGGTCCGGACAGTCCGGGATCCTGCTGATTGCTCCGGTTTAGTGTGTTTGCTCTCCCGGCTTGTTCGCTTGGTTTCCGGACTTCTCGTTTGGCCTTGTAGTTGACCAAGGAACCTCTCTAGGTATCTTTGCTACTTGTTAGCATAGGTATTTAGGAGTTTCTCGACGTAGCCGTCTATCTACGTCCGGGACTTGGTTTTTGGGGTTGTGTTTGAGCCGGAACTTTTGGAGTTTGGTTTGCTGCTTCTTGGTGGTGCTCCGCTGTGATTCTAGGGATCATCCACCCTCTTCCAAGGGTCGTGAGCATCACGGTTTCGGTCGCCGTTTCTCGGGGTTGATTTTGGGACATTTGGCCAAAGTTTCTGAAGGAAATTTTTGAGCTCCCATTCACCCTCCCCCCTCTGGTCGCCTTGTTAGTACTTTCTCGGTCCTTCAATTGGTATCGGAGCGGGTTAAGGATCTTCCACCTTAGCCGGTTCCAGATCCACAGAAGGCGACATGGATCGCGGCGTGGGCAAACCGCCATTCTTTGATGGGACGAACTATGTGTATTGGAAGATACGCATGTCGGCCTATCTTCAGAGCATGGGCTCTTCTGTTTGGGAGATTTGCAACAGGGACAATTACGTTGTCTTGGCTGCTCGTGTCACTCAGCTCCAGATCGATGAGCATGAGGCCAATAGCTGGGCACGTAACGACTTGTTCTCCTGTTTGAGCATGTCTGAGTTCGATCGTGTTTCTCACCTCCCCACGGCTCGCGAGATTTGGGCTACCCTCATGCGCTTCCATGAGGGAACTTCTCAAGTCAAATCTCGCCTCTATGAGTCGCACAAGCGGGAGTATGAGAACTTTCGACATATGCCTGGCGAGAGCATAGAGAGTTTATTCGCTCGCTTTCAGGTCATTGTCAACAAGATGAGAGCGAACAAGGAGCTGTTGCCTTTTGACGATCATGAGAGGGCTTTGAAGCTTTTGCACACTCTTGATCGGTTGGTGTGGGACTCAAAGGTCCAGGCGATCATTGAATCGTCTAACTATGAGACCCTCACTTGCGACGAGCTCTTTAGTAAGCTCTAGTCTAGTGAGATTGACGCCATGTCGAGGGCTTCTTATGAGAATCCTTCTGGCCCGACTATGGCTTTGGTTTCTGGTTCTTCTGCTAACCCTTCTGCTAGCCTTGCTCTTTCGACTCTCTTTTCTGTCACAGAGGACGAGCTTGAGTCGTTGGGGGATGACGAGTTGGCAATGCTCGCCAACCGGTTCACGCGGTTCCACAACAACCGCATGAACCGTCGCCGCGGAGGAGGACGCTCAGGATGCTATGAGTGCGGCAACCCCGACCACTTCATCGCCAACTGCCCCAAGAAGAAGCATTCATCTGGGAAGGGCGATCATGGGCACAAGTACGACTCCGGCAAGCGCAAGGAGAAGTACGTCCCCGCAAGGCACAAGCGGAGGGGCGGCTTCGACAAGGAGTACGTCAAGAAGAAGTACTTGGAGAAGGCCCAGGCTGAGCAGCGTGCGTTCTTTGCCACGCTCAGCGACGTCGATGGCTCGGATGACGACTCCGCTTGCTCAAGCGATGATGAGTCCGAGAAGAAGAAGAAGATCGAGGACAAGCTGAACGGTCTCTGCTTCTTCGCCGACGACGACGGCTTCTGCACCATGGCGCTTGGTGATGAGGTCGACGGCAAGCTGGAGCACTCCCCTCGCGATGACGACGACGACACCTCCCAGGTATCCCTCACTCACGATGAGCTTTCCGCTGAGGTTGAGAAGCTTACTGCCGCGCTTCTTAGTCAAGATAAGTTGCTTAGGCATGCCGCTAGAGAGCGCAAGGAGTTTAGGCAGAAGTGGGAGGACACGGTGAGGGAGCTTGAGTTTGCCAAGTCCACCGTGGTCGTGTCAGAGGAGGTTGAGTGTGAGATGTGCACCACGCACATGACTGACCTTCTCACTTTGAGAGGTAAGTATGCTGCGTTGGTAGGAGAGGTGGATGAGCTGAAGGCTAGACCTTCTCTGTTGGGTGCATGCAAGACTTGTCCTGTCTTGCAATCTGAGTTGGCAGAGAAGAATGCCAAGATTGTGTCTCTTGAAGAGGCCAACTCAGGTAGCACCTGTGTGGCTAGGTGCGCTTCGTGTGAAGGTTTGGAGATGGAGATTGCGAATGTCAAGCATGGCAAGATGCAAACCGAGGAAGAAAACACATACCTTCGGACCATCTTGTCATGGGTCTCTTGTAGTGAGCCGCAGCTCGGGATGATGATCTCCCAATTTAAGCGAGCTACTGGAGGTTCTGGTGTAGGTCTTGCTCAAGGTGTTGATTTTTCTGCTTTTGGGAAGATTGGAGAGTCGAGTGGTCTGAATCCTAGTGAGAAGCCCAACTCCACCACTACTCCCAAACTGACCAAGCTTCCACCCAAAGAGCCTGTCAAGCCTACCACCAAGGATGGGGTATTTGAGGAACCTCCGAGAGCTCCACCCAAGAACCAAGTGTGGCATCCCAAACCCAACCACCTAAAGAACAAGCTGGATACAATGCCACCTATCCAGGAGGAGTTGCCTCAGAAGGGCAAAGTGATCCACACCCACAGCCATGAGTACCAACAACCCCCTTTGCGTGCGGTGAGGTATCATTGTGATTTCTGTGGGAGAGATGGACACTTGAGCGAGTTCTGCTTTAGGCGCAAGAGAGAGGTGCGCCGTGCTAGGGAGATGAACAACACGGACATGTACCATCCTTTCCATGATGTACATGTGCCGAATGTTCAGAGGAGTGCTCCAAGGAGAGCAGCTAGGCCCAGAGGTCCAGAACCTCAAGTTTCCAGGCCTAGGCAGCAGAGAGCTCCGAGGAGAGATGCTAGGCCTAGAGGCACAGTGCCTCAAGTTGCTAGGCCTAGGCCTCTTAGAGAGAGTGCCCGGCGGGAGCCTGCAATTGTAGGCTATGGACCCCGTGGCGGAGGCTTTGTAGTTGAGCGTTATCCTCCACCGCATTTTGAGTATCGCGGTGGACGCTCCTTCCTTAGCGGACCACGTTTTCCTCTACGTGGTGATCGCTCCTCTCATAGACGTGCTAGGAATGGTTTTTCTGCTAACCGTTCTTTTGAGCAGCCGGCCCAACACTGGTATTCTTCCTACTTCACTAACCCCAGTGTTGGACCGTATGCTCACCCTATGTCTTTTTATTGATGTAGGTAAAATGGTTGGAGGACATTTGGTTGGTGGATTCCGGTTGCTCGAGGCACATGACCGAAAACGCCAAGTGGTTCTCCAGCCTTAACCCTGTTGCCGGAAAGCAGTACATAACCTTCGGCGACAATAGCAAAGGTAAAGTATTGTCTCGCGGGTCGGTGCGAGTTAATGAGCACTTTGTGTTGCGCGATGTTGCCCTTGTTTCTAACTTGCACTTTAACCTTCGTTCTGTTTCACAACTTTTTGATGACGACTATGAGATTCGTTTTAAACCGAATCTCAGTCGTATTTTGGATCCTCAGGGCAATCTTGTGTGTTTGATTTCGCCCTTTGGAAAAGTCTTTCGTGCGAATTTCTCAGAGTCTTTTGGCACTTCTCGTTGTCTTGTGGCTGGACCTTCCTCCTCCGATCTTTGGAAGTGGCATAGGAGACTTGGACATTTGAGCTTCGACTTGCTTGCAAGGCTTAGTTCACTTGGACTAATCCGAGGATTTTCCAAGTTGCATATGGAGAAGGATCTTGTTTGCCACTCGTGTAGACACGGGAAGATGGTTGCTGCTCCCCACCATCCAGTGACTCAGGTCATGACCAAGCGCCCTGGAGAGCTTTTGCACATTGACCTTGTTGGTCCGGCTCGGGTGAGCTCGGTTGGGGGGAAGTGGTATGTGCTTGTTGTTGTTGATGACTTTTCGAGATATTCGTGGGTCTTCTTTTTAGCTGAGAAGACCGAGACTTTCTCCTTTGCTCGCAATCTGATTTTGCGTCTTCAGAACGAGTTCCCTTTGAACTCGATGCGAGCAATTAGGAGTGATAATGGTTCCGAATTCAAGAATTCGGATTTTGAGAAGTTTTGTAACTCTTTGGGTTTAGAGCATCAATTTTCTTCCCCCTACACACCCCCTCAGAATGGTGTTGTAGAGAGGAAGAATCGGACCCTTGTTGAGATGGCCAGGACGATGCTCGATGAGCATAGGACTCCTAGGCGATATTGGGCCGAAGCTATGAACACTGCATGCTACATTTCAAATCGCATTTTTCGGAGAGCTTTCTTGAAAAAGACTTCTTATGAGTTGCGTTTTGGAAAACTGCCCAAGGTAAGTTATTTTCGAGTTTTTGGTTGCCATTGTTTTATACTCAAAAAGGGCAACTTGGATAAATTTGAGTCTCGTTCTTCAGACGGTGTGTTTTTGGGTTATGGCACTCACACTCGAGCTTATCGTGTACTTAACCTTGACACTAACCGAGTCATGGAGACATCCGATGTCACCTTCGACGAGACCATGGTTTGTCCTTCTTCTCGTTTTGAGCGTGCAGGTGATAATGAGGTTGGTGAGCCTCTTTTTGATGACGAGGACGAGGGTGCTGAAGGTATGGATGATCCAGCACCCCTTCCACTTATCGTGCCGCAAAGAGCAGCTTCTGCGACGACTCACGGCCCCGACACCTCTTTCTCCTGGGGGCCGTGGGATCCGCCACCCCGAGCGGTACCATTTGTACCCGGGGAGGCACCAGCTGCTGTTGAGGGGGAGGCTACTTCAGCTCGGGAGGCGCCACGACACATTCAGCGCCAGCACCCGCCTCAGCAGATGATCGGCAGCATCGTCGAACGGGTTACTCGGTCCAGGTCACAACACATCTCTCACTTTGCTCATTCTGCTTTTGTTGCTAATTTTGAGCCCCGAGATGTTGGACACGCTTTGACGGATCCGGATTGGGTCAATGCCATGCATGAGGAGTTAGAAAACTTTGAGAGAAATCGGGTTTGGGTTCTAGTTCCTCCTCCTCCTAACTGTAATCCTATTAGGACAAAATGGGTTTTCAAAAATAAACAAGGAGAGGACGGCCACATTGTGAGGAACAAAGCGCGTCTTGTGACCAAGGGTTATAGTCAGAAGGAGGGGATAGACTTTGAGGAGACTTTTGCTCCTGTAGCTCATTTGGAGGCTATTAGGATACTCTTGGCTTTTGCTGCATCCAAAGGTTTTAAACTCTTTCAAATGGATGTCAAGAGTGCCTTCTTAAACGGCTACATAGAAGAAGAAGTGTATGTTGAGCAACCCCCCGGTTTTGAAAATCCCAAGTTTCCAAACATTGTTTTTAAACTTCACAAAGATTTATATGGTTTGAAACAAGCCCCTAGAGACTGGTATGATAGATTGAAAACTTTTTTGCTTGCTAAGGGTTTTAAAATGGGATGTGTAGATAAAATGCTCTTTCTCCTCAAGCAAGGCAAAGACACTCTCTTGGTCCAGATTTAGGTGGATGATATCATTTTCGGTGGTTCTTCTCACGCTTTGGTTGCCAAGTTTGCAGATATTATGAGCAGGGAGTTCGAGATGAGCATGATGGGCGAGCTGACATTCTTTCTTGGGTTGCAAATTAAGCAATCCCGAGAGGGGACGTTTGTGCACCAGGGCAAGTACACCAAGGACTTGCTGAAGCGGTTCGATATGGGTGAGGCCAAGCCTCTTCCAACACCCATGTCGACGACGACTGCCCTGGATGCGGATGTGGATGGAGAAGCAGTGGACCAGAAGGAGTACCGAAGCATGATCGGGTCGCTCCTCTACCTGACGGCGACACGCCCGGACATCCAGTTCGCGGTGTGTCTGTGTGCGCGCTTTCAGGCGTCGCCGCGCACATCTCATCGTCAGGCAGTGAAGCGCATATTCAGGTACCTTCGTTTCTCACCTGAGTTTGGGATTTGGTATTCTGCTTCCTCCACCCTCTCCCTTTGCGGTTATTCGGATGCCGATTTTGCTGGTTGTCGTATTGAGCGCAAGTCCACTTCTGGGACTTGCTAGTTTATTGGTTCTTCTCTTGTTTCGTGGTCTTCTCGCAAGCAGTCTAGTGTCACTCAGTCCACTACAGAGGCTGAATATGTTGCTGCGGCTAGCTGCTGTTCCCAGTTGCTTTGGATGATGGCCACTTTGCGTGATTTTGGTCTGAGCTTTACTCGTGTTCCTTTGCTTTGTGACAGCACGAGTGCTATTAGCGTTGCTAAGAACCCCGTGCTTCACTCAAAGACCAAACACATTGATGTGCGCTTTCATTTCTTGCGAGACCACCAGGAGAAGGGTGATATCGACCTTTGCCATGTCGATACTCATCATCAACTGGCTGATATTTTCACCAAGCCTTTAGACGAATCAACCTTTAATCGGTTGAGGGGTGAGCTTGGTGTGTGTTTCCCCTTTTAGATGGGGGAAACATTTTGGATCTTGTATAGTAGACTGACCTTCTTTCGTTTGTCTTTCTTTTCTCTTGCATTTTAGCATATGCATTTACATTCTGAGCTTCATGTCTATAATCACTAGAATGTAACTATCCTCTATGTAGTATGCTCCGATGCTTATGTTGATGCTTGTAGCTTATGCTCTTTCTGATCACTAGTACATGTTGTGAGCTGAGCTATTTTTGAAATGGTGAATTTGCTTAATAACTTAAAATCTAAAAATGTTCACCATTGAGATATGCAACTAGCATGTGTAGGATGTGTTGGGTTCACTCGTGCTTTTCATATATGCTAGGTTGCTATGTCTCTAGTTCTGAGTCATTCACTTGCTTGGTCTGTTCATATCTTGCTTAAAATTTGAACCAAGTCTTAGTGAATTGAAAAGATCGAGATGGGACTGCTTGTCAACACATCACGGTATCGAGACAGTTTCTCATTGCACTTTGAGTTAAACTTGAGCCGTGTAGTGTATGATCGAAACCGCAGCTTTAAGCTTCTGATTGCTTCGGCATAGGCTTCGCTCGGTTGAAAAGTTAGGCAATGACAAGCTTTCAACCTCTCGCAATCACATGCTAATAATTGAACTTGTGAAATTTTCACCGCTGCAACTCCGATATTATGAAATCACAAGTGTATGTTTCATTCCTATGCATGATGATTGAACTTTGCTAGGGGTAGTTCACCTTGTATACATGTTTAGCACTCGTTTGGATTCCTGTCTATACATGTGTAGTGCTATTTTGATGGTGACTCCCTTTTTGGCTAAAAATTGCTCACATGCTCATATGTTCATATTTCGTATGTGTGATCAGTTTGAGCCTTTGCTATTTGAGTGCCTAGTTGAGTCATTGGAGTTCTACTGTTTAGAGCATCTTTGCACTCTTGTGAATATATGCCTGAAGCTACTAACTTGTATTTCTGACTTCATATGCATGTTGGAAGGGTGAGTTTCTTGCCTTGATGCCTTTCTTGATAAGTGCATTTTCAACTAAGGGGGAGAGTTTTTGCAAATCATATACTCCTGGATGTTCAACTAAGGGGAGTTTCCCTAGTTGCTTGCACTTGTCGAGGGGGAGTTTGCTAGTTGTGTTGAGCCTTTGCCTCTATCTTGAGGGACTAGCAAACATTTTCAGGGTTTTTCGATTGATTGGTTCTCTTTTGGTTTGGAGTCATTCCAATTGGTTCGGAGCATGTTTGGCCGAAAGGCATTGGTTTTGAGCTTTCTGTGCTAGTTGTGTTGAGCCTCTGTGCCTCTATCTTGAGGGACTAGCATTTTGCTTCGATTTTCATTCGGCTTCAATTGGTTTTGAGCTCTTTTCTCTGGAGTTTCCAATTGGTATCTGCTAGCGGTGTTGAGCCTGTTCTACATCTTCTTGAGGGCTAGCTTTGCTTTGCTTGGTTGTGTCGAGCCGTTGCCCATGTCTTTGGGGACCAAGTTCTTTTGCTCTTTCCACTTGACCTTCTTCGGCTTTGCTAGGCTTTTTGGTCATTTGGTCGAGTTCTCTCTTCTTCTTCCTTCCTTCTCTTCTTTCTATTATGATTTGTGTGAGTAGTTGACAATGCACTCATCAAGGGGGAGATTGCGGATACATGGGTGTATGCCGGGTCTCTGAGTGATGAGTGATTGTCAACTGGTATGATGCGCATGTTCTTTGGCTTATGTTGTGCAGGTGTCGAGCACGGATGCAGTGATCAAAGGCGAGGTGAAGGTCAAGTAGAGACGTGCCATGCCGATGGACCGAGAGTGGTGAAGGGCGGACGTGAGGCTTGGACTGAGGGACCAGAGGCCCGAGGATCAGATGTGGTGGCTGGCAGCCTATGACGACGACAAGTGAAGAATTGCGGTCATGTGTTGCCTGAGTCATGGACTCGGGGACACGTGTCGGTGGACGGGGTGCACGGGAAGTGCATCCCCTCTACGACGTCGGATTGGTGGTAGAGCCAGAGAAAAACCATCAGATGGACGGTTTCCAGGTTTGGGCCTCAAAACCTGGGCGTGGACGGTTTCCGAGTTTGGCCACAAAGCTCAGGCTGAGGGTTTCCGAGTTTGGCCAGAAAACTCGGGCTAAGGACGGTTTCCAGGTTTGGGCCTGAAAACCTGGGCTCTGAGGTTTTGCTGAGTTTGGCCTCAAAACTCAGATGCTGGTGGGCTGGTTTCCCGGTATGGGCCTCAAAATCGGGGGTTGGCTGGAAAAGGCTGGTTTACCGGTTTGGGCCACAAAACCGGGGGTGCAGAGCGAGGGCGGCACGTGGCGGTGATCTGGAGGTTGCGTTGAGGCAACGCTTCGAGTCGAGCGGGCGTGGCCGTCGGATACACCTACCACTCGAGTTGGTCCGGACTAACCCTAGGGTTTAGCTGGCTTGCTCTGTAATTAGAGTAGAGAGGGGTAGAGTAGGAATTAGACTTAGGTTAGAATTAGGATAAGTAGTAGGGAGACACCCTCCTCCCATCTATCTCAGTCATTTGCTCTTTCGCACTTAGGGTTTCCTGCTCTCCCATCCCCTGCTGTAGCTAGCTGAGGTCCGTAGAGAGACTTGCCTCTGTGTACTGTTGATTTGAGGAAGTGAGGCCGTAACCTCACCATTGCAGTGCAGATCGATGACTTGATTCGCGTTTTGATTCGTGTTCTTCGCGTTCTTCGTTTCCTCGCGATTTTCCTGTCACTCGATCTCCCTCTCTAGTGCGTCTTTGCGAAATCCGTTTGAATCATTTTGTTCATATCATTGAGGAGGTCATTTCGACCAAAGGAATTCATCTAACTCCTCATGATCGAATAGATCAGGACGATTTCGTTTTCGTGGCGCTTTTTCGGTTCATCCACCTTCCCTTTTGATTTCCCGGTGATTTGGTTGTTTTGAGCGGATGATTTCTTGGGGATAGTCTCCTAACTACCCCGTGATCATCTTCTCCAAGTTTGGGAACTTGGGATTGTGATTTGATTCGGATTTTGGAGGAGTTTTGAGAAGGGCGATTGAAATCACCCTCACTGGGCATTGGCGGACAGTCCGCCATCCCAGGCGCGGACAGTCCGCGCGTCGGGGCTGGTTCAGACCAGCCGCGGCCAGTCCCTGCTGTTCTTGGCTCGGGTCACCGGCGGACAGTCCGCCGTGCTAAAGCGTGGACAGTCCGGGACCGAGCAGGGGGACTTCAGCAACTGTGCGGTTTTGCACTTTTGACCGGCGGACAGTCCGCCACCAGAGCGCCGACAGTCCGGCCTTGGGCGGACAGTCCGGGACTCCAGGTCCGGACAGTCCGGGATCCTGCTGATTGCTCCGGTTTAGTGCGTTTGCTCTCCCGGCTTGTTCGCTTGGTTTCTGGACTTCACGTTTGGCCCTGTAGTTGACCAAGGAACCTCTCTAGGTATCTTTGCTACTTGTTAGCATAGGTATTTAGGAGTTTCTCGACGTAGCCGTCTATCTACGTCCGGGACTTGGTTTTTGGGGTTGTGTTTGAGCCGGAACTTTTGGAGTTTGGTTTGCTTCTTCTTGGTGGTGCTCCGCTGTGATCCTAGGGATCATCCACCCTCTTCCAAGGGTTGTGAGCATCACAGTTTCGGTCGCCGTTTCTCGGGGTTGATTTTGGGACATTTAGCCAAAGTTTCTGAAGGAAATTTTTGAGCTCCCATTCACCCCCCCCTCTGGTCGCCTTGTTAGTACTTTCTCGGTCCTTCAGAAAGTGAGAGTTAGGTTAGAAGCTCAGAGAGCTTAGGCAAGTAGGTAGCTAGTAGAGCAAGGCATCTTTGCCCTCGCGGAAGCGCTGCTCAAGGCTTAGCTCAAGAGTAGAGGCGTGCGAGTGATCGGTCCTGGAGCTGGGAAGAGTCTTCCTTCATCTCCAGTTCAGGTTTTGCTCTTGTTACTCAAGCACTTTACTATATTCTATTTCATCATTTCAAGTATTACTTTATTCTACTTATCAGTATTGAGTGGTATACTTGATTGTTTGCTTGAGTGTCTAGCTATCCTACAAATCAATTCACTTAGCCATAGTAGTTAATCTCTAGTGAGCTTAGTGTTTGATCTTTGCCAATAGGTTGCTTTGCTAGTTTAGTGTTTATCTTATTAAGTCAAGTCTTTGCTCTGACGTCCGCAAGGGTGTCAGTATTCAAATCTAGGGTAGAGATAGTTAGAATATAGTTAAGCGTGGTGCTTAGTTATAGACTTACCTTCAGATACGGCTGGACCCCCGGATAGCTGTGGTAGCAAGCAGGTGGTGACAGCCCTATGCGCCTTGAATTCCACCACGTAGTTGGTCCAGTTTAACAGTAAGGCTCGTTGTGCTAGCGTTCAACCTAAGTTAGTGGTAAAGGCTAGTACGCCTCGATACTTGATAAGATAGGAATAAAACTTTACTTAACTTAGTTGCTTTATTGACATTTGCCTGTCTTGCTTCGTAGTTATCTTGATCTGTGGTTATCTAGGAGTAGTTAGTAGTTAATAGTTAGTAATTAGTTAGTTATCCTTAGTTATCACATTCTATCTATCTATCTAGTTATCCACCTCACCTTACTACCCATTTCATCCTTACCTATCCACCCACATATTCTTTCTAGCCTTCCATCCCCTCTTCTCCCTTCTCTCCTTTTCCCTTTTCTCTTTTCTTCGACTCTCATCCCCTCCTTGACTCGACTCATACACCACCCTAGCCATCCCTTGGGATCAAATAAATCGACACCCGGTACTCCCAGGCGAAGTGCTACTACGATAGTTCTGTGCGCTTGCAGAATCTCCTCTTAGTAGATTGCAATCTCTCTAGCTAGCTCCTACTAGTGTCGAGATTGACAACCCCACTTGACATTAGTATATAGCTGCTTTAGCTTCATTCCTTTAGGTATAGTGACCGGACTTGCTTCAAGCACTTCTGACACCGTTGCCTAGAATAGATTCCATAGTCTACTCCTAGTAACGACGTTGGCTACTGTCAACAAGCATTTCTGGGCCGTTACCGGGGATAGTTGCCTAGCTCTATCTTTAGTGAAGCTAAGAACTACCAACAAGCATTTCTGGCGCCGTTGCCGGGGAAGGCAATCGGTGTATCGGTTGAGTCCGTGTCGAATTTATCTTCACTTAAGCTCCCACTAAGCGAATCCCATCTTACCCCATTCTTTCTTTCCTTAGTCCTTCTTATCTTTTTCATTCATCTTCTTCAACTTCTTTCTTTCTTATCTCGTTCTATCTTCACGATGGCCAATAAAACCATTCGTGAGTTTTCTGCTCCTTCTGCCGCTAATGTAGCGATAGGACCAGACGTGATTGATGCCAACCTCAATTTTGAGTTGAAACCGGCTCTGATCACAATGGTCCAAGCTAGCCCGTTCTATGGCAAGGCTCATGAGGATGCCAATGCTCACCTCCAACAATTCATGGAGATTTGCGGCACCTTCACCATTAAGGGGATAACCCAAAAAGCCATCCGTCTTCGTCTCTTTCCTTTCTCTTTGCTAGGAAAAGCGAAGCAATGGTTCTATACCAGTCGCAACGCTGTAGACACATGGTACAAATGTTCCAATGCTTTTCTCGCCAAATTCTTCCCGATGGGCAAGACGAATGCTCTGCGCAACAAAATCTCCAGCTTTACGCAACAAGCCGAGGAATCTATTCCCGAGGCTTGGGAGAGGTTGCAAGAGTATGTCGCTGCTTGTCCGCACCATGGTATGGAGGACTGGCTATTGATCCAGAACTTCTACCATGGCTTAACCCCACTCTCTAGAAGCCATTTGGATGTCGCCGCCGGTGGTGCGTTCTTTTCTCTGAATGTTGCAGATGCTAAGGCTCTCTTAGACAAGATGGTGTCGAACCAAGGATGGAATGACGAGAGACTGCAGCCCCGTAAGCGAGGTATACATTCCCTTAAGGAGGCCGACATGATCGTGGTCAAGATGGACCTGCTGCCAAAGAAGCTGGACAGCTGTGAGAAGATGAACCAACAAGAGAGTGTCCAATCTTTGGAATCCTACATGACTTGTGAAGTCTGTGGAGAAACCGGACATTCTGGGAGCCACTACCCCGAGCTACATGAAGATTTGAACTTCATCAACAACGGTTTCCGTCAACAGAATCAAGGATGGAATCAGCCTGCAAATTCTCAAGGTAACAATTCATTCCTCCGCTCTAATTTTCAGAATTCTGATGATTTCTCATTCTGGAAAAAATTAGTTTACTCACAAGGTAGAACTACTGATTTCTTGAATAAGAAATTAATGTCGAATGATAAAACCCTTGAGAATATAAATGCTAAATTGGAAGATTTCTCATCTGCTCTGAAAAATCAATTAAGCTTTAATAAGATGTTAGAAACCCAATTAGCTCAACTTGCTGCTATCATACTGTTGGGGAAATGAACCCTCGGCAGAAGCGCCGCTCGAACTGGTGCTCAAATTTAGCCCTCCCGCAACGCTTAGCGTCCTTGCGAGGTCCCTCTCCCATTGGAGACCGTTACCCTGACCCCCGGACGCGGGGCCAACCCTCGTCGCTTTGTTATACCTCCGTGCAGGTCTAAGGCGACGGTCGCACTGCAGGAGACCTTCGCTGGCTCTCGACGCCACCTTCGCTGGGAGCAAAAGGTCCAGGCAAGCGGCAAGTATGCGCTGCCCCAAAAGCAAGCGAAGCCGAAGATCCGGCGAGCGCGGCCGAAGGTCGGAGTCGCCGCACATCTCCCCCGGAGGCAAGTAAAGCCGGGGGTCCGGCAGATGGCGGAGGGGCGCGGGCCCGAGGGCAAGCGCGGCCGAAGGTCAAGACCGCCGCACCTCTCCCCGAAGGTGAACAAGGGCCAGGTGGCGGCGCGCTGGAGTGTGGCCGATTAGGGCTTCCGCTTCAGCTGTGTATTTGCGCTTTTGCCCTTCCTCCCTGCGCGGAGGCGAGGAATCTTTCCTGTACCCTTTTGTAATTTGGCCCGTGCCCCTTGGCATTCCCTATAAATACCAAGGGGATGAACAGTGTAACACACGACTTTTTGGGAATTTGAACACCTTCCGCTTCCGTTTTTACCTTCGCTACTGCATTCGACACTTGGCCGCCTTCGCTCTCCCCCCTGCACGAGTGCGGAGGTGGGGCAAGTGCGTACCAACAGTTTGGCGCCGTCCGTGGGGAGATGGCGGGAAACAGGAGAGCACTTTCGACGAGGGACCAGCGCGTTGCTAGAGAGGCGGCAGCGGTGGTCCCGCCTGCTGAGGAGATTGCACAGCCCTCGGGAGGAGAGAATGTCACCCCGGAACCCCAATCCTTGGGCCCCCAGGCCCGAGTGGCGACGCAGCCACACCCACACACTTCGGGAGAAGGAGAAGGGGAAGAAGAAGAGGTGGGCCTCGAGGCCCTTGAAAGGCTCGAGGCTGAACTGCAAGAGAAGAAGAGGCTCCTGGAACAGCTTGAGAGGCATAACCGACTGCGCTCGATCAGACAGAGGGCAGACGAGGCCAGGGAGCAGCTTCGTCGCATGGAGGAATCCCTCGCCGCGGCAGAAGCCGAAGCCGAAGGCTGGGAAAATGAGGAGATACCCCCGTTGCGAAAGGGGAATGAGGAGCCGAATCAAGATAACCTTCGTCACCACCCACCACCCCCACCACCACCAGTACACCCAGAGCCATATCCTGTGAGACACCCAAACTTCCGCCAACCCTACCCAGATGAGAGAGAACAAAACCTTCGCATTCAGCGAAGGCATCAGCAACACCAAATGTCGTACGATCCAAAGTCACCACTCTCCCAAATACTCCAAACCCAGCCCTGGCCACCATGCTATAATCCACAAAACCTACCCCGCTATGATGGATTTTCCGACCCTCGCCAGTTCATCATGAGCTACGAAGCAGCGGTTGCCGCAGCAGGCGGTGACGAATCAACAATGGCAAAATCCTTTGTCATCATTCTGCGAGACATTGCTCAAACTTGGTACAGCAACCTTCGCCCCGGAACTGTGGATTCCTGGGCCTCCCTCAGAGACAAGCTATGTACAAATTTCAAGGGCATCACTCCAGCCCCGTCAAACCCCATCGAGCTATTCAATTGCAAGCAAGAAGAGCGCGAGCCGCTGCAAGATTACTGGCGAAGGTTCATCCAAATCAACTGCAGGACGGAACATATAACATTTGATGTCGTCGACATGTTCTACCCATACAATGCCATTTTTGGCCGAGGGGTCACAAACGCGTTCAATGCGGTCATCCATCCCGCCTACCTATGCATGAAACTTCCCGCTCCGAAGGGTGTGGTCGCGGTATTCGGGGACCAGGACATTGCAAGGACAGCTGAAGGGAACGTAGCCCCGGGGCAACGCAATGTACACAATTTGTCCAAACCTCAAACCCCCGGTATCAGCGTCGAGGGCGAGGTCCGCAATGACAGAGTGAAGGCGGCACCAAAGGATGAAACCAAACAGGTCCAACTCTTCGAGGGTAATGCCGAAAGAAAGGTACTTATTTCAGCCAATCTAGACCCTCAATCAGAAGGCAGCCTCGTCACCTTCCTCAGAGAAAATTCCAACACCTTCGCTTGGTCCGCAGAAGACCTAAAAGGAGTCAACAGATCAATGATCGAGCATAGCCTGAACATCAAAACAGGCTATCGCCCAATCAAACAAAAGCTTCGCAAGATGTCAGAAGAAAGAAAGGAGGCAGCGAAGGCTGAGGTAAAAAGGCTTCTGGACGCAGGCGTCATTCGCCCAGTCAAATACCCAACTTGGCTCTCAAACGTGGTCCTCGTCCAAAAGAAGAACAAAAAATGGCGAATGTGCGTCGATTTCACTTGCTTGAACAAAGCCTGTCCAAAAGATGATTTCCCCCTCCCAAACATAAGCACCCTGGTCGACAGAGCGGCAGGTTGCCAAATGCTATCCCTCCTTGATTGCTTCTCAGGCTATCATCAGATCTGGATGAATGAAGACGACGAAGAAAAAACAAGCTTTATCACACCCTCGGGCACCTTTTGCTTCCGAAGGATGGCAGAAGGTTTGAAAAATGCAGGCTCAACCTTCGCTCGCATGACCTCCGAAGTGTTCAAGGATGAGCATGTTGTCTCCGCATATGTCGACGACCAAGTCGTCCAAAGTGAACTAAAAGAGAACCACATACCAGACTTATCGAGGGTATTCAGCAACCTCCGGTCCGCCGGACTGAAACTAAACCCAGAAAAATGTGTTTTCGGGGTAAGCGAAGGTAAATTGCTAGGTTGCATCGTCTCAGCCAGAGGAATCGAAGCCAACCCTGAGAAGATTGATGCCATCATGAACATGGAACCCCCGACGACCAAGAAAGCAGCTCAGCGTTTGACCGGTCGTTTGGCAGCACTTAGCAGATTCATCTCAAGATCCGCAGAGCGAGGGTTACCATTTTTCGAAACACTCAGAAGCAACGCTCCCTTCAACTGGGGTCCCAGCAGCAAAAGGCCTTCGAGGAGTTGAAAAAGTATCTGACCAGCTTGACTGCCCTAACCAGCCCAAGCAAGGGAGACTTATTGTTACTCTACGTCGCAGCTTCGCCACACGCTGCAAGCGCAGTCCTCATCAAGGAGCTCCACGAAAACAACAAAACCAGACAAGCCCCAATCTACTATGTTTCAGAAACCCTAGAAGGCCCAAAAAGAAATTATTCGGAGCTTGAGAAAATAGCATACGCCGTCGTCATGGCATCAAGAAAGCTCAAGCATTATTTCCAGGCGCACGAGATACATGTACCTTCGACGTACCCTCTCGAGAACATTTTCAAAAACAACGAAGCCGTTGGAAGAATAGCAAAATGGGCAGTCGAGCTTAATAGTTATGCTGTAACCTTCGTTGGCAGAACAGCGATCAAATCACAGGTGCTGGCTGATTTCATAGCAGAATGGACACCCGACCCTCGCCCCGGTGAGCTGCAGCAGGACCAGTTTTGGATCGTTTACGTCGACGGGGCCTGGGGAGCAACTGGAGCCGGTGCCTCGGCCATTCTAATCTCGCCTTCCGGGTCGAAGCTGAGATACGCACGAAGGCTGGAATTCAAGTGCACAAACAACTCCGCTGAATATGAGGCTGTGATTCTGGCACTTTCAAGGTTGCGGTCGTTATCAGTCCGAAGGGCACTCATCAACACAGACTCTCAAGTCATTGCGGGGCACATTGAAAAGAACTACAAAGCAAAAGATCCAGAGCTTCAAAAGTATTTTCAATATGTACGAAGGTTAGAATCTTTCTTCCTTGGCATAACCGTAAAAGCAATATCGAGGACTGAAAACAGCGAAGCAGATTGCTTAGCCAAAGCAGCCGCGCAGCAGCTACAGCTCCCTCCGGACGTGTTCTACGAGGTTTCCACTCGGTCAGCCTTCGAAGCTTCCGAAATCAGCATCAAGCTGATCAACACAATTCAGTGCGAGGATTGGAGAGCACCTATCATGGCCTACATCAAAGGACTCCATGAACCCAGCTCCAAAGAAGAAGAGAACAGACTAAAGCAAAGAGTGCGAGGGTACAAGATTGTGGATAACACCTTGTTCAAAGCTTCGGTAACCTCACCTTGGCTCAAGTGCGTGTCACAGTCCCAAGGTAACGACATTCTCAAACTCATCCACGAAGGTATATGTGGTTCACACAATGGTCCGAGGGCGCTAGTAGGAAAAGCTTTCCGGCAAGGTTTCTACTGGCCAACTGCGCTGAGAGATGCTGAAACCATCGTCAAGAAGTGCGAAGGTTGTCAACTGACAGCAAAAAACCAAAACACCCCAGGGGCTCCCACTACCCTCATATGCCCAACCTGGCCTCTACAAAGGTGGGCAATGGATCTCGTGGGCCCACTACCGACGGCTCCGGGGAACCTTCGCTATGCGGTGGTAGCCGTGGAATATTTCACCAAATGGACCAAAACAAGACCGCTGTCCTCCATAACCTCCCTCGCAGTAAAAAGGTTTTTCTGGCAGCAGATAGTTTGTCGCTTCGGAGTCCCCCAACATCTAACCGTCGACAACGGCACCCAGTTTGACAGCGAGGTTTTCAAAGAATTCTGTGCACAAATCGGAACAATTCTATGCTTCGCCTCAGTCCGACACCCGCAGTCCAACGGTCTAGTCGAAAGAGCCAACGCAACAATCTTCCAATCCATATCCAAAAAATTGCAAGGCAGACCCAAAGGCAAATGGGCAAACGAGCTAACTGCAGTCACCTGGTCTCACAATACCTCCGAATGCAGAGCAACCAAATTCACACCTTTCAAACTTTTGTTCGGCGAAGAAGCTGTATTACCAGAGGAGCTAAAATACGTTTCACCAAGAACAACCCTCGCAGGTGATGAGCCAGCCAAGCTAACTGACAAAGACTTGCTAGAAGAAACAAGATGCAGCGCAGTTCACAACCTTCGCAAATATCAGGAAGAGACCAAAAAATGGAGAGATAAAAAGGTCAGAATCAAAAACCTGCAGAAGGGTGACCTCGTCCTCATCCGTAAGCAAAACGCCAGCATGGCCGGAAAGTTCCAGCCCAAGTGGACAGGCCCGTTCTTGATCGCAGAATGCAATCGCCCAGGCTCTTTCCACCTCTCCGACAGCGAAGGCAATATCCTACCACACACCTGGAACATTGACGACCTTCGCAAATTCTACCCATAGCGGAGCCTTAGCGAGCCCTCGCGTTATGTAATCTTTGTCACATACTATGTTATTTTACACTCATGTACTTGACAAAAACAGGAGCTGCACTCTTTTTCCTTACGAAGGGGCGTAAGGTTTTTTAATGAGGCAGTATCCAAAGCATTAATACAGGCTAGAACCCCCAAAAAAGCAAAATCTCCAACCTTCTACTCCCAACCATCGAAAAAGCGAATCTCTTTCAAGAGCGCTGCATTCGATGAAAACCGGCTAAGATTGCTTCGAAAAACATTCCTTTTCTTTTCAAAGCAAACTTCACCTCCGCCTAAGACAAGGGGAGGAAAGTCGAGCACCCTGGCACAAACGACAGGGGCTCGCAAAAAGCAAACTCACCTCCGCCTAAGACAAGGGGAGGAAAGTCGAGCACCCTGGCACAAACGACAGGGGCTCGCAAAAAGCAAACTCACCTCCGCCTAAGACAAGGGGAGGAAAGTCGAGCACCCTGGCACAAACGACAGGGGCTCGCAAAAAACAAACTCACCTCGGCCTAAGATAAGGGGAGGAAAGTCGAGCACCCTGGCACAAACGACAGGGGCTCGCAAAAAACAAACTCACCTCGGCCTAAGATAAGGGGAGGAAAGTCGAGCACCCTGGCACAAACGACAGGGGCTCGCAAAAAGCAAACTCACCTCCGCCTAAGACAAGGGGAGGAAAGTCGAGCACCCTGGCACAAACGACAGGGGCTCGCAAAAAACAAACTCACCTTGGCCTAAGATAAGGGGAGGAAAGTCGAGCACCCTGGCACAAACGACAGGGGCTCGCAAAAAACAAACTCACCTCGGCCTAAGATAAGGGGAGGAAAGTCGAGCACCCTGGCACAAACGACAGGGGCTCGCAAAAAGCAAACTCACCTCCGCCTAAGACAAGGGGAGAAAAGTCGAGCACCCTGGCACAAACGACAGGGGCTCGCAAAAAGCAAACTTCACCTCCGCCTAAAACAAGGGGAGGCGCGAAGTCCCAAAAGAGCCAAGCACCCTGGCATAAACGACAGGGGCTCGCAAAAAGCAAACTTCACCTCCGCCTAAAACAAGGGGAGGCGCGAAGTCCCAAAAGAGCCAAGCACCCTGGCATAAACGACAGGGGCTCGCAAAAGAAGCAAACTTCACTTCCGCCAGAAATAAGGGAGGGCGCGAAGTCCAAAAAGTCGAGCATTCTCGCACAACCAAGCCAGGCCTCGGGCGGGCCCACTTTCTCCGCCTCGCCCGAGCCCTCCAAGCCAGGCCTCGGGCGGGCCCACATTCTCCGTCTCGCCCGAGCCCTCCAAGCCAGGCCCCGGGCGGGCCCACATCCCCCGTCTCGCCCGAGCCCTCCAAGCCAGGCCTCGGGCGAGCCCACATTCTCCGTCTCGCCCGAGCCCTCCAAGCCAGGCCTCGGGCGGGCCCACTTTCTCCGCCTCGCCCGAGCCCTCCAAGCCAGGCCTCAGGCGGGCCCACATTCTCCGTCTCGCCCGAGCCCTCCAAGCCAGGCCTCGGGCGGGCCCACATCCTCCGTCTCGCCCGAGCCCTCCAAGCCAGGCCTCGGGCGGGCCCACATTCTCCATCTCGCCCGAGCCCTCCAAGCCAGGCCCCGGGCGGGCCCACATCCTCCGTCTCGCCCGAGCCCTCCAAGCCAGGCCTCGGGCGAGCCCACATTCTCCGTCTCGCCCGAGCCCTCCAAGCCAGGCCTCGGGCGGGCCCACATTCTCCGTCTCGCCCGAGCCCTCCAAGCCAGGCCTCGGGCGGGCCCACTTCCTCCGTCTCGCCCGAGCCCTCCAAGTCAGGCCTCGGGCGGGCCCTCCAATCAACATGTTAAAAAAGCGTTGCGCGAGCCTCGCTAAAAGAAAAAGGGGGCGTCGCTGTTTTTTCAAAACAAGCTCACACGAGCAAATGCGCGAGCCTCGCTAAAAGAAAAAGGGGGCGTCGCTGTTTTTTCAAAACAAGCTCACACGAGCAAATGCGCGAGCCTCGCTAAAAGAAAAAGGGGGCGTCGCTGTTTTTTCAAAACAAGCTCACACGAGCAAATGCGCGAGCCTCGCTAAAAGAAAAAGGGGGCGTCGCTGTTTTTTCAAAACAAGCTCACACGAGCAAATGCGCGAGCCTCGCTAAAAGAAAAAGGGGGCGTCGCTGTTTTTTCAAAACAAGCTCACACGAGCAAATGCGCGAGCCTCGCTAAAAGAAAAAGGGGGCGTCGCTGTTTTTTCAAAACAAGCTTGCACGAGCAAGTGCGCGAGCCTCGCTAAAAGACAAAGCAGGGCGTCGCTGCTAAAACAATATAACAATATAAGAAACGTCAAGTAGCACAGCAAACATGGCACACAACCCATATGTTTTTTCTCATACCGTTACAAAACAACGTTACAACAACGAACATATCCCAAAATAAAAAATCCTTACAAGGAACCATCGCTCCCCTCAATCAGCACCAAATCATCCAAACCTTCGGTCTCCACCTCAAACCCCCCCTCCGCTGGAACCAGGGGTCCCCACAACAAAGGAGCTGCAGGGACAATCGGCAGCTCCCCGGGTAAAACCCTCGCCCTATACATGTACCTATGCCTCGTCTCATTAACTTCCGAAGGTTCTTCCTTCGGGATCACAAGCGCCCCATCCGAACCAACTTCAAGCTCCCTTTGCCCGAACAAATATTCCAAAGCTGCGTTCTCGTCAATATCATCATCACCGCCAGCTTGCGAGGTCGAAGAAGACCCAAACAAATAACGATAGGCTTGGCGGTCTGTATAGTCTGTCTCGCGCCAAAATCGACTCGACCTACTATTTTTTAAATCATATCTCTGCACCTTCGACCACCAAAAACGTTCAAAGGAAAGCGAAGGATGTTTAAATCTAGCGCGAGCCCACGATTCACCAGTTATAAAAACATCTTGGTAGTTCAACATCAGCGGAGTCACGTCGAATACGTCTAGCACGGTTCCGTCAGGAACCTGCATGTTGCACAAAAATACGAGATGTCTTAGCCTCGTCAAGTCTTTACAAACAACCACAGTATCTACAAAAAGGCCTCCCTCGCCCCAACAAACCCAGGCATCACACCTGCCCAGCTTCCCCTCGGTTGATATCCAAACCCTCGCCAGCGGCGACAGTCGAGGCCCCAGCTGACGCCTCCTCCGCCGTGGATTCCTCCGCAGCAGCCTCGACATTTGTCATAGTCTCCTCTTCCATCGCCGTCGCCCGCGCAGCATCTCCTTCCACGATCGGCACGCCCCCGGTCAACGCCTCGATCTCGGCGAGCGTAACCCCCGCACAGCTTGGCTCAGGGGCGGCTTCGGAGTCACCCCTCGCTGCAACTTCCGTAGGCGGCGAGGGCATTGCATCTCGTCGAGCCTATAAGCAAAACAAAAGACAAACCTCGCCAAAATCAACAAACAACCCCTCTAAAACAAAAGCAACAAAAGTCAAAAAACTTAAAAAAAAAATGCGAACCTAACGCGTAGCCTCGGCAGCTTCTTCGAAGGCGAGAGCTCGGCCACCTCCGGCGATCCAAAACTTGCGAAGCAAACGCATCGCACAGTTCCGAACTTCTGCGTCATCAACCTTCATCTGATGAACCTCTTCAACCGACGGAAAGACATGGCTCGGCCTTTTGACCTTGCGAAGATGATCACAATCCGCCAGTCGAAGCGTGCTCGCCATTGCCAAGGCCCCGGCGTAGCCACCAAAATCGGCTGCGTTGGAAACTAGCGAGCTAAACACGTCAAGCTCGTTGCCTAGCCAGCCCTCGAAGGCCTCTGCATCAGCTGCAGGCAATGGCTCTCCGGCTGAGCCCCCAGCCTCAGTCAGACAACAATCAAGTTTACGTTTGACGTTCTCCATGCTCGTTTGCCAAGATTCCTTCAAATCAACTAGCCGACCCTCGGCCTCAGCCAGAGCCTTGTCTTTCTCTCTTCCTGCGGCAATCAGATCAGCATTACGCTTCGCCAGCTCAACCGCCCCCTCTCGAGCTTTCGCGGCCTTCTCCGAAGCAATCCTCATTTCATTTTCTTTGTTCTCTAGGCTCCGCGCCAGTTTGCTATTCTCTTTCTCAAGTTCAGTCATATGGTTCCTCATAAACTCCATGTCGGAGCTAACCTTCCGCCTCGCTGAGCGGTTCAAGAGCATCAGCTCCGCCAACTTGACGTCAACGTCATCAAAGGTGTCGCCAACCGCCTGATCTGCAAGAAGAACCTCCGCCTCCGGCACACAAATGCGGCCGAAGATCCGGCCTAGGAAACGCCTTTCCTCCGGGCTACACTGCAAGTGGCAATCCCGAAGGTCCGGACTGGTGAACAGTGCAGTCGCCGGATCAGAAATCCCAAGCTTCTTAGCATATTCCGGGAGGCTGGACCGGCTAGCCTCGCCAAACGGCCTTTTTCCCCGGGATCGCGCAGAGTCAAGTTCCCCATCGAACTCAGACCCCTCCACCCAAAGGTGCGAGCCTGCGAAGCTGGGAACTGCACCTCGTCGAGGACTACCTGGCTCAATATCTTGTGCAATCTCAACTGCGCCCCGGGTAACCATCGCACCAACACCCGGCGAGGCTCCGCCTCCAATAGACACCTCCTCATCCGTGTCATGCCCTTCAATAGACCCCTCGCTGCCTTCATCAGACGAACCGTCGTCCGTCTCCCCCTCCTTCGCGTCCTTCTCCACCTCATCATCATCAGATTCATCCTCGTCGCCCGAAGTCTGGACTAAAGCACCGATCCCTCCAACGCGAGGCACGCGTCCCCCGACTGAACCGGCACCCCGGCCGCTCGGAGCTACGGCCAAGGAGGAAGTGCCTGCAGCAACAGAGCCAGCAGCGACCTTCATCGCAAGCACCTTCGCTCGGCCACCAGCTCCGCCACGGCCTCGACCACGGCCTCTCTTCGGCCGAGAGACGATCTCACTCCCGCCCGAAGCCTTACGCTTCCTCTTCTTCGGCGCGTCGTCGCTCGAAGGAGCGGGCCAGTCGGCGTACCCAATACCAAGAATGTCGAACATTCTGTTCACTCGACCTTCGCCGCCCACCAAGCTATGGATAGCCTTCACTTCCAGTGGGGAAAGCTTCCCCACGAGCTCGTCCGTCCACTGCTGAACTCGTTTGAAAACAGCCTCGTTCCCGTCCTCGCGCCTCGGGAATTTCTTAAGAGTTTTTTCCCAAACCTTCTCCAGATCCAAACTAGGTTTCTTCAAGCCCCTACCTTCGTACCTTGGGTCATTCTCAACAGTGAACCAAGTCCGCCTCCGGCCAAGAGGCCAAATCTTGGCACAGCAATATTCCTCCACTAAATCACGCGCACACTAAGAACGCGCAACGACCCTTAGGCAATCAACAGCAGCATGGGCCTCGATGCTCATCTTAGCCTCGGCGCCCACATCTCCAAGCACTGGAAGCTCGCCGCAAAGCTCGAGCTGTCACTGAGTTTGTAATAGAACCAGAACTCCTGCCACCCGCTGCTCCACTTGTTTTTCTGCGCTTGCACCGGCAGCTCCGCGCCGGCGCGATGGCAAAAAGTGTACACCGCAAATTGTCCAAGGCTGGTCTTGCTCTCGCTGTCCGTAATCTTGCGAGGCTGCATGTGAACGCGATGAGTGCGAACAAAACCCTCGACATGAGGGACAACCCCTTGAGACCTGCAGGCCCAGACGTAGACCGACATCTTTGTGAAGCAAGAAGGCGTAAGCTGATGAAACCGCAGGTTGAACCTCCGCAGGACCGAAGTCACGAAGGAGTCAGCTGGGAAGCGAAGGCCAGCCGAAAAGAACTCTTCAAACACCACAACTTCATCTACATCCGGCTTCGGCACGGTCTCCCCACTGCTGGCCCTCGCCTTGCCTTCCTCAACCCAGCCCCACCGCACATAAGATGCAATCTCACTTGCGCTAACCCGGCTAAGACCAAACTCGAAGGTAATCCCCTCATCCGCGATTGTGGGAGAAACAGCGTGAGCAGTTTGCTTCAATCTGGCCATCTCTTCAGCTACCAAAAACTATCAAACAAACCTTCGCACACAAGTATGTTCGCCAACGCCCTTCCAAACCCTCGCACGCAAGCTAAAACAAACCTTCGCTACAAGCAAATCGCAACAACAGGATGGCTATAGCAGAGGGCACAATCAAAACTCCCCACTCACTCTTTCTATTTATAGGCCGGGAAAAGAGCCCCTCACCCGACGAAGTCGGCACGACAACCAAAAAACGCGGCGCAAAAAACGAAACAGGCTTCAATAGTATAAAACAACACCACAACGGCCCAGCCCAAAGCAGCCGCGGGCGTCGCTGCCGAGGGCCCCGTTTTTGTCCCCATTAAAAGGCGCTGCTTGGGCCTAAACACAGTCTTTTAGATCCAAGACAACGAGGGGCTACTGTTGGGGAAATGAACCCTCGGCAGAAGCGCCGCTCGAACTGGTGCTCAAATTTAGCCCTCCCGCAACGCTTAGCGTCCTTGCGAGGTCCCTCTCCCATTGGAGACCGTTACCCTGACCCCCGGACGCGGGGCCAACCCTCGTCGCTTTGTTATACCTCCGTGCAGGTCTAAGGCGACGGTCGCACTGCAGGAGACCTTCGCTGGCTCTCGACGCCACCTTCGCTGGGAGCAAAAGGTCCAGGCAAGCGGCAAGTATGCGCTGCCCCAAAAGCAAGCGAAGCCGAAGATCCGGCGAGCGCGGCCGAAGGTCGGAGTCGCCGCACATCTCCCCCGGAGGCAAGTAAAGCCGGGGGTCCGGCAGATGGCGGAGGGGCGCGGGCCCGAGGGCAAGCGCGGCCGAAGGTCAAGACCGCCGCACCTCTCCCCGAAGGTGAACAAGGGCCAGGTGGCGGCGCGCTGGAGTGTGGCCGATTAGGGCTTCCGCTTTAGCTGTGTATTTGCGCTTTTGCCCTTCCTCCCTGCGCGGAGGCGATGAATCTTTCCTGTACCCTTTTGTAATTTGGCCCGTGCCCCTTGGCATTCCCTATAAATACCAAGGGGATGAACAGTGTAACACACGACTTTTTGGGAATTTGAACACCTTCCGCTTCCGTTTTTACCTTCGCTACTGCATTCGACACTTGGCCGCCTTCGCTCTCCCCCCTGCACGAGTGCGGAGGTGGGGCAAGTGCGTACCAACACATACCATCTTTTGAAACTGGCACAATTCCTGCTAAACCTGACATGGAAACTGCAAATATGGTTGAAATAAAATGTTTTAACTATTATGAAGATCAAACCATGACTGTTAAAAAGGGGTGATCCTGGTAGTCCCATAATTAGATGCTCAATCTTTGGTGAAGTCTTTAAAAATGCCATGTGTGATTTAGGATCGAGTGTGAACATGTTATCTAAAGATTTCTATGAAAACTCATTCTTTCCACCCATGTCATCCACATCTGCCTATGTTGTGCTAGCTGATCAATCCACTTGCTATGTAGAAGGAATAGTTAATGATTTACCTGTTCATATTAGAGGTTCCTATGTTCCTGCTGATTTCATAATACTAGATATGGGAAATAGGAAAGATGTGCCTCTAATCTTAGGTAGACCCTTCTTGAACACTATCGATGCTTGCATATATGTGGGAAGTGGTAAAATGCAAATGACATTAGGAGGGAGGAAGGAAATATTCTCCTTTTCCCTTGGTCCCGCATATGCCGCTAACATGCAAGTAGCAAAACCCGTTCGTACCCAGAAGAGGCGCCCAAGAACAAGGTGGAACATAAAGAAAGAACCACCTCCTCCTGAGTTGTGTAATTCACATAACAAAGGAGAGGTGCCAAAAGAAGAAGAACCTGATGAAGTACTGAGAGAAGAAGTGCCCAAGGAAGAAGAAGACCCACCTGATAAGGATGAAATTCCATGGACCTAAGCTATGGTTTTATTTTTAATTTCTCCCTTCAATTTTCCCTTTTTCGAATAAATAACATATGTCATGCATGAAACTAAAAAAAATCAGTTATCATTAGTTATATGCATAGGTATATGTTAACTTAGTTAGAACAATAAAATATCATAATAGGATAGTTTCCCTTTTCACAACATTAGATAGTTTCCCTTTTTAATAAATTGAGAACAAGAGCTCTGACTGAGAAGAAGAAGATCCTTCACCGAGCAAGAAGCCAGCTTGGGGAGACTCCCGCTTCGATAAGGTATTTCTCAAGCCTACACTTTACATTCAGTTCTTAAATTCTATATCTTTTGAATGTCACATGCTTGCCTAAATAACCATTCCATGAATAAAATTGATAAAATCTGCTTAAACAAGTTGAAACCTGAATAAGATTTGAAATATGTCATGCAAATGCTATTGTTATGGTTTGAATAACTGGTCTTATCTAAGTTGTAGCTTTTGTGGGTTGCACATGCTTAAACTGAAATCATGCTTAGTGAGTAAAGTTAGTAAGAAATGGAGTAATTCTTTAAACTTGCTAAGGTGAAATTAGGACCTAATCTGGAGGATTTCTTTTAAAAATTATGAAAACCTTGCTAAAAGTTCCTCCTAGATTTTATCTCATCCCACCACCAGCCAAATATTTGTTAGTTAAAACCACAAAGAGCTTTGTCTGTGTTGAGCTTTGTTAGACCTCATAGATCTTAGTAGAGAAGCTTATCATATCTTTTGAATCAAGATTCACACACCCACCATAAATTGCCTACTTTCCACTTTGGAAGTTTGCAACCACCAAATAAATTGCTCATTCTCTACACCGGAGATATGCAATACCTTGCCAAACGTCCCATTGCTAGCCTTATGCTATTCCTACACTGGGAATAAGCATTTCTCTCCCTTTCCCTACTCATTTCAAAAATCCTTTCCTATAGATATCTGGGAAATCTAGAGCTAAAAGAAGAAGACAGAGAGAGAATTATCATTAGCTCTAGACCCCAGAAATTAACTAGGAAGGATTATGAAATATCTCTCTATACACTTCCACATAACCACACATGCACATCTTGATCAATTTTTATGATTTGCTGCTCCTTATGATCTGAGTGTCTAGCTTAGCAATAAACATCAGGCAATTTGCTCATGATTCTTAGCCTACCTATAACTCCACATATCATTCTTTAGAAATAGGAGAGGCTACATTTTGGCCTAAGTGAGGATTTAAACACCATTGAGTGATTGAGTGAATCTTGGAGGACTTAAGCAAGTTGTTATCTTTTGAAAACCTTGAAAAACCTCCAGATAAAATCCTAGTCAAACCTAAGCAAGATAAAAGTTTCCTATCTACTAATTTATTTCACTCTTGCATGTTTGAAGTGAAAAGCTATAAGTCCCACATTGCTATAATTTATGATATATGCTAAGTTATTTCTCACTATACAATATGCACTTGCATACATCTTAAGTTTCTATCTATTTCATGCTCAATGCTTAAACCGCATTGTTGCTCGAGGACGAGCAACAGGTAAGCTTGGGGGAGATTGTTGATGGTCCTTAAACACCTGTTTTACCATCAACATTTTACCCTAAAGTTCACCAAAAAGGCATGAAATGTAGTCAAATAGGTTTCAAACTAACCAAATTCCACATGTCCATAGATTTTTATTTGAATGCAGGATTTGGACCAAATTTGGAGAATGGACCCACCAGGAGACGAGCCAACTCACCAGGACCCATTTGGGCATGAGTGGGGTGGCGCCTGCCAACCAGAGGTGGCGCCCGCCAACCAAATGTGGCGCCCGCCACATGGAGAGGCCCAACTCTCCCCCTTTGCCACGTCACTGATCCGTGTGACCATCCCAAGGCCAAATCTTGGCCCTTGGTCACTAGGTTTGTGGCATCAGACGGCTCAGGAGTGAGTGGCGCGGATCAAGGCCGAATGGCGGTTACTTGGACATGCAACCGACCTACCAACCGCCTCTCTGGAGCTCCTAGATGCCGTTGAAGCCAAGGCGGTGCATCCAACGGTGAGGGAGGTGGCGGCCACCACCTAGGGCTGGCGCCCGCCACTAGGGTTAGCCCTAGGTCGGTTGGCTGCCCCTATAAGTACCCCCTCACTCCTCAAGACTATAAATACCCCCCTGGTGGCACCACTTCAGTCGTACCATCCATATACCACACCAAGAAGCAACACAAGCAAGTGAGAGTTAGGTTAGAAGCTCAGAGAACTTAGGCAAATAGGTAGCTAGTAGAGCAAGGCATCTTTGCCCTCGCGGAAGCGCTGCTCAAGGCTTAGCTCAAGAGTAGAGGCGTGCAAGTGATCGGTCCTGGAGCTAGGAAGAGTCTTCCTTCATCTTCAGTTCAGGTTTTGCTCTTGTTGCTCAAGCACTTTACTATATTCTATTTCATCATTTCAAGTATTACTTTATTCTACTTATCAGTATTGAGTGGTATACTTGATTGATTGCTTGAGTGCCTAGCTATCCTACAGATCAATTCACTAAGCCATAGTTGTTAATCTCTAGTGAGCTTAGTGTTTGATCTTTGCCAATAGGTTGCTTAGTTAGTTTATTGTTTATCTTATTAAGTCAAGTATTTGCTCTGACGTCCGCAAGGGTGTCTCTATTCAAAGCTAGGGTAGAGATAGTTAGAATATAGTTAAGCGTGGTGCTTAGTTATAGACTTACCTTCAGATACGGCTGGACCCCCGGATAGCTGTGGTAGCAAGCAGGTGGTGACAGCCCTATGCGCCTTGAATTCCACCACGTAGTTGGTCCAGTTTAACAGTAAGGCTCGTTGTGCTAGCGTTCAACCTAAGTTAGTGGTAAAGGCTAGTACGCCTCGATACTTGATAAGATAGGAATAAAACTTTACTTAACTTAGTTGCTTTATTGACATTTGCCTGTCTTGCTTCGTAGTTATCTTGATCTGTGGTTATCTAGGAGTAGTTAGTAGTTAGTAATTAGTTAGTTGTCCTTAGTTATCACATTCTATCTATCTATCTAGTTATCCACCTCACCTTACCACCCATTTTATCCTTACCTATCCACCCACATATTCTTTCTAGCCTTACATCCCCTCTTCTCCCTTCTCTCCTTTTCCCTTTTCTCTTTTCTTTGACTCTCATCCCCTCCTTGACTCGACTCATACACCACCCTAGCCTTCCCTTGGGATCAAAGAAATCGACACCTGGTACTCCCAGGCGAAGTGCTACTACGATAGTTCTGTGCGCTTGCAGAATCTCCCCTTGGTAGATTGCAATCTCTCTAGCTAGCTCCTACTAGTGTCGGGATTGACAACCCCACTTGACATTAGTAGATAGCTGCTTTAGCTTCATTCCTTTAGGTATAGTGACCGGACTTGCTTCTAGCACTTCTGACACCGTTGCCTGGAATAGATTCCATAGTCTACTCCTAGTAACGACGTTGGCTAGTGTCAACAAGCATTTGTGGGCCGTTACCGGGGATAGTTGCCTAGCTCTATCTTTAGTGAAGCTAAGAACTACCAACACCGACTCGGCCGATGCACCGCACATCCCCATGAGCTCCTGTTCGTCGATGCCATGTGCTAGCTACCATAACTGGTCCACCGGCCTCCCAGTCCATTGGTCCAAGGCTCACGTCCGCCCTTCACCGCTCCGGGTCCATCGGCATGGCACGTCCGCCGCATGACACGCCCATCCTTCACTGCTCCCGATCCGTCGGCACGACACGTCTGTACTTGACCTTCACCTCGCCATCGACCACTATCTTCGAGCTCCCCACCTGTACATCAACACAGCCAAGAGACACATGTTGCACACATACGCCAACATAGGTAACACACCACAACTCAACGCCACTGGTTAGTCATAAACATTAAGCGCATAGCGAGATATGGACTCAACCGGGAAAAGCCTCAAACCTTCATCATAAATGTCAATCATTCATCCCCCTTGATGAATGCATTACTAACAATAAAACCACAAAGGAAGGGTTTGATGGCAAGCCTCATTCAAGTACCCAAAGGCCAAGCAAAAGCAAACACAAGGCCACTTGATAAGAGGAAGGATCATGAAAACTCCAAATAAAAGCTCTCGGTCCCAAAACAAACGGGAAAAAGAGGGCAAAGCTTCCACACAACTGAAGAGACAAAGGGAAAACAAGAGCTTCATGAAATCCCAAAAGTCACTCAAAAACCATTCTCAAATAAATTGTCAAAGAATCATCACAAATGAAACCAACGTTCTTATCCACTTGGAAGGTTTGGATTTCGAAATTTCTCCCCCTTGATGATTGAATTGACAAAAAACTAGGCACAAGAGATGGTTTGAGCTACCAAAACCGAAAGACTTGGTCCCCAAAGACATGGGCAACGGCTCGATGCAACCAAGTCAAAAATGAGCTAGCCCTTAAGAAGAGGCAGAAACAGGCTCAACACCACTAGCTCAAAAGACTCCATACCAATCAAAAATACCAAGCAAAAACTACTAGTCCCTCAAGACAGTGGCAAAAGGGCTCAACACGACTAGCAGGCTCGATACCAACTGAGAAAACACAAAGAGAAGCTCAATACCAATTGGAACACAAACACCCGGAGCACGTGGAGACGTAGCAAAGCAAAAGCGACTCCCCCTGAACGCAAGCCTATACGCAAAGGCTATGCATCCAAGCTCATGACACCAAATGCACTCCATATCAATTGAACATTCGTACCAATGGAGGCACAAAAAAAGGATACCAAATGAATGACCATACAAGAACTAAACTCCCCTTAGCTCAAAGCTCTCCCCAAAGTGCACAACTCTCCCATTTGTGCCAACACCCAAACTCCCCCTTGCAAATAGCTTGTCCCCCATGACAAAAGGGAGCATGTTGTGGGGTTTTTGAAGGACTGAATTGGCGACCAGAGGGGGGCTGAATGGGAGCCTCCAATTTCAACTCGTGAAATAGATAGTCCTTGTCCCAGAAAGTCACCCCAAAAGCAAGACACGGGCTCGCTAGTATCCACGACTCTAAATGTAGAGTGGATGCTTCCTAGAAGCACAACAGCATACTACACAACACTAGAAGTCCAACGCAAAAACCGGAAACCGAACCCAAAGTCGGACGAATGAACTGCGGACAAAACGGTGCAACCCTGCACTGACCGGACTCAGCCCTGCGTGCGATCAGAGACGACTGGACGCGTCCGGTCTGCAGAAACCTGTTCTGGGTTTCCTCTGTGTTGGACCAGACTCCGGGAGTCAGAGCGTCCGGTCACAAGCAACGCAATGAACAATGCGACCTGTGAGTCCGGTCATGCAAATCTCGTGCGTCCGGTCAAGTCAACTGTTCAAACCTTCAACGACCGGACTCACGAGGGTGCGTCCGGTCACCCCATATGCAGCGTCCGGTCACCTCAAAACCCGTGCAATTCTTTGTCAATTCAACCCGATATCCTCCGAATCAAAAGCTCTAAGGCCAAGACTTGATCTGAGAGGTCACAAGGAGGTTAGAGAGCTACTCCTAGAAGATCATGGCTCGAACCTAACCCCAAACGGTGAATCGAAGAAGTTTAGGGGAAATGGGAAGAAAATCGATCCAACACGAAAAATGCCCGATCTACTAGCTCGTGATGTTTGAGACAAATTCCTTCGGTGAAAAGATGTGCCTCACGACCTAGAAGAAGTGTGTTCAAGTGGAATCAAAAACCGTTCCTCGGAGAGGGAGAATCGAGCAAAACTCCGTGAAGGCAAAACCAAAAACGCGAAGAACACTAGAGCAAAGCGTGAACCAATCCGGGATTGCAACTGTGTGGCTACCACACGAGACAATCGTGAGATTACGGTCTCACTTCCTCAAAATCCCAGAGCACAGAAGTATGATTGAGGTCTCTCTATGGATCGCTTGCAGCGAGGTATGGTTAGAACCTAAGCGGGGGCTAGAGAGAGAGAGCTCAGGAGCAAAAGACTGCGAGGATAAAGAGAGAGGAGGGGCGCCTCTCTTATTTATAGCCTAAGTACAATAGTCCCCTTCTACTCCTAAATACAAGAGCGAAGCGGCCAAACCTAGGGGTTCCCGGTCCAACTCTGCTGGTTGACGATCCAACGGCCACGCGCCTTCCTCATCCTTAGCTTCGCCTCGACGCAAGCCTCAGGATGCCGCCACGTGCCGCCCTTTCAACCGCCGCGCCTTCCTCATGGATAGCTGCGCTGCCGCGCCAGCCTCTCCACGCCGCCACGCGTCGACCATCCTTTTTATGGACCCCCCCGGTTTTGAGGACGAAACCGAGAAACCCGCCACCCCGAGTTTTGCGGACCAAACTCGGAAACCGTCGAGGGTAGCTTTTTGAGGCTCAGCTACCGAACCCGCGCCGTAGACAGGATGTGGTTCGCACACCTTGAGTTCCGGCACCGATGCCGGAGCATGTCAGCCTCCACGCCGGGCATAGTGCATTCGCCTTCCTTCTCGGCCTCCCGCCAAGTGTCATGACGCCATCACCTTCCTCCCGACTTGGCAGATGCACCGAACATCCTCATGTGCTCTTGCTTGCCGATGCCACGTGCCAGCTACCACAGCTGGTCCTCAGGTCTCCCGGTCTGTCGGTCCAAGCCTCATGTCCGCCCTTCACCGCTCCCGGTCCGTCGGCACGGCACATCTCTACTTGACCTTCACCTCACCTTCGACCACTGTCACCGAGCTCTGCTCCTGCACACCAACATAGCCAAGAGACATGTTGCCCGTTGACCGATCACTCATCACTCGAGAAGGGAACCACAAGGGCACATATCAACCTTGTGTTCGCAATCTCCCCCTTGATGAGTGCATCGTCAACTCATTGTAACCATAATCAAAAAGAAAAAGAAAGCAGAATTAGATAGAAGGAGAAAACTCACTCGAGATGTCCAAAAGCCAAAGAAAAGGTCAAAGAAGAACAAATCGAGATAAGCAAAGCTTGGTCCCCAAAGACATGGGCAACGGTTTGACACAACCAAGCAAAGGATCGGAGCAACAACTCATCAAAGAGCAAAACTCGATCACAACAGAGCGAAAAACTTGGTTCCCAAAGACATGGGCAACGACTCGACGCAACCAAGTCAAGATCTAGCTAGTCCTCAAGAAGAGGCAGAAAGTCCTCAACACCACTAGCTGAAAGCTCGATACCAACTGAAGACTGCATAAGAGGCAACTACTACTAGTCCCTCAAGATAGAGGCAAAGAGGCTCAACACAACTAGCAGTAAGATCGATACCAAAAGAACATCGACTTGGAGCAAAGCAGAAAAGCTCCCCCTCACTCAAAGAACCCCTCAGCAAGTGAAGCATAAATTGCAAATTGTCACCACATCAAGACACACTCCCCCTTGGAAAAATTCTCCCCCTTGTGGGCAATTTGCAATCAAAAGAGAAGGGAAAAGACCTTAAATAAGAGAAATGGAGCTGGGTCGTGCCTATCGGAGTCAAGCAAATGCACATGAGTCAAAAAAATGCATGTTAGCAGCTTCAGGTATATATTCAATAGAGTAAAAGAATGCTCTAAAGAGTGTTGATCCGACTACTAAGCAACAAGCAAAAGTGCTAGCAAAGGCTCAAACTGATCACCGAATACGAAATATGAATGCATAAGCCAAGTGAGCAGTTTTTAGTCATCCAGAAAAGGAGTTTCACCATCAAAATAGCACTGAACATGTATAGATAGGAAGTCAAACAAGTGCTAAACATGTATACAAGGTGAACTACCCCTAGAAAAGTTCAATCATGATGCTATAGAATGAAACATAGACTTGTGTTTTTAGATTTTATCGGAGAATTTTGTAGCGGTTATTAACACAAGTTTAAATTCAGCAAGTGATTGCGAGAGGTTGAAGGCTTGTCATTGCTTAACTTTTCAACCAAGCTAAGCCTATGCATATGCAATCAGGAGCTTGAAGCATCGGTTTCGGTATTACACTACACGGCTCAAGTTTAACTCAAAGTGTAATGAGAAACAGTCTCGATACCGTGATGTGCTGACAAAGCAATCCCATCTCGATCTTTTCAATTCACAAATACTTGGTTCATTTTAAGAAGAGTATGAGCAGTCCAAGCAAGTGAAAGACTCAGAACTAGAGACACAGCAACCTAGCATATATGTATAGCATAGTAACATCAACACATTCTACACATGCTAGTTGCCAATATCAATGGTGAACATGTATCAAGTTTTAAGTTCATTAAGCATCTTCATCATTCTAAAAAATAGCTTAGCTCACAACATGTATAAGTGATCAAAGAGAGCCTAAGGTACAAGCATCATCATATATCATCAAAACATACACTAAACAGAGCATAGATTCATTCTAAAGATTATAGACATGAAGCTAAAAATGCAAGATGTATACATGATGAAATGCATGTCGAAGTCAGTATCGGAGCAAAATCAAAACTAAAAACAGACTCAAAGACCCAAAACAAAAAGGGAATCAGAAGGTCAGTCTATGATACATCAAACAAAATGCTTCCCCCATCTAAAAGGGGAAACACACACCAAACTCACCTCTCAACCTAGCAAAAGTTGAGAGATCCAAAGGCTTGGTGAAAATATCCACAACCTGATTAAGGGTGTCTACATGCCTAAGATCAATGTTGCCTTTTGTAACACCCTCGGTGTTAAGCATTCCTTAAACTGCATAATTTGTCATGGCATAAGCATAGCATCTCATCATTTCATATGCATATGTTTGAATAAGTGCTTAAGTCCTTGCATAGTCTCTAGTGTAACCTTGTTTTGCTTTCTGTTTCTGACTTAGTGCCTTAAAACAAAGTTGTAGATCTTGACGAAAGGAGCAACTTTGTTTAAAAGCACTTTCTCGGAAAAAGTTGTTAAAATGTGATTTCTTGCATTAGAAAATTTGATTAGAAGTAAATTTCTTTTTTTATGCAGAATTTGGACTCAAGCCTTAAAGATGATTTGTTCCTTACAAAATTCTAAGCAACTTTGCTTTTAGGACCTTTTCCTAATTCGGCTTAGTTTGGAAGTTATGGAGCATCAAAGTTTTTAACCAAACCTCATTAGTTTAACCCTAGTGGGCCCGGCCTGTCAGCCTCTCCTTCTTCTTCCCGTGCGCACGCCGCTCCCTCCGCGCCGACCGAAACCGCCCGCCGCCGCGAGACCGCCTCGCCGGCCGGCCAAACCACCGTCATCGCCGCCCGTGGTTTGCGCCCAAGCTCGCCACGTCGCCCTGGTGCTCGGTGCTTGCTCGCCGCGTGGAGCGCGATGCCTGACGCCGTCGCGTCCGGTCGGGAGCTCCTCCCCGACGGGAACTGGCCAGGTGCAATGCACCCAGCCCTTCGTTCCTTTTGCCTTCGCTCCGCCTTGAGCTTGCAAGCCAGAAGAGCATTCATCGCTCACTCTCTCCCTCGCTCCACTCCACTCCATCTTCACCAGAGCAAAACGCCGCCGCCGCCCGCCGAACTCCAGCGAGCGATTACTTGCTACTCACCGTACCGCCGCTCGATTCCTTCCGCCATTCTCTCCACCCTGATCTCCTCCTCCACCTGTCAGGGTTGGTTCCCCCTCTTTCCCTCTCTAGCAGGCAGAACGTCGAGTGCTATCCTCGGGTTCTCGCCATGGCCGCCACCGTGACCTTCACGTGAACCGACCGTCTCCGGCCAAGCTATCCCAAACCGAGCCATGTTCTAGTCTTCTCTACCGCTGAAGTTCCTTAGGTTTCGATGGAGACCTCTCTTTCTCCATGTTTTAGCCGGAACCGAGCCATGTCACGGCCATGTCCGCCATGGACTGTCGCCGTGCATCGCTCCGAGCAATGCCAAGGATGATGAGGCTCGAAAGTTGCCCCAATAGGTCGCTTAGGACTTGCTTAGGCTAGTGTTAGTCTCGCCGAGCCTCAAGCTCGCCGGGAAGAGCCTCGTCGTCGCGTCGCAGAGCCGCCGCTCCGCCATGGCTGCCGTCGAGCTTGCTCCGGTATCCCTCTGGCTCAGCAAGTCAGTTAGTCGTGTTCGCCCAGCAAACCCGCATCCAGTGATGGTCTCAGCGTCACCGGAAGCCTCGCCGCCGACGAGCTAGGGCCAGTCAACGACCACGGCGCCAAAGTCCGCCGTTGACTGCCGAGCCTAGCCTCGCCTAGTAACTTGGTCGTCTGACCAGTGAGCCTCGGCCGAGTCAAGTCGAGTGTGCCGAGCGTTGCCTCGAGCCTCGGCTGAGTCAAGTTGGGTGTCCGTAGCGTTTAGGATTGAGTTTTCTTTTAGTTTCTTTTTTAAATTATGTAAAGGCTTCAAAAAGTCCTACAAGGCTCATTTTAAGTCCAAATCCTGCGAAACAAATTTTGTTAGGTCAAGCATGTTTAGATCTATCTATGAAAAATGTTGAATGCATTTTTGGTGATACTTTTATGTGTAGATTAATTTAAATTGGGAAGTTGCTGTTAAGTTGGAAAATGCATAACTAATTATGTATAAGTCAGAAAAATGTGATTCCAGTTTTGTTAGGTTTGTATGGATATATAGTTTCAGGGAAAAATATAATATAAGGTTGTTCTGTGAATTATTTTAGCAGTAGCTTTTAAAATGGTTAAATGTTGTTTCCTTGTTTATTTTGTAGTAATTAAAATATAGGAAATATGAACCTGAGAATTTATGCACACTGCTCTTGTGCTAGAAAGTTCAGTAAAAAAATAAGAAATCTGTTGTTTGACACTTTTTGCTAGGGTGTGTAGTTCAAAGCACCTTTCCATGATAGAATTTGTCTTTTTCATAGAGAATGGAGTTTAAGTCCAAATGGGGTGAAATTTGGACCAGGGACTAGATTACCCATTGTTAACTTCCAGTAATTTTTGTAGATTTTTCTGAAGCTGTCTAGAATGGGTTGCTGTTATAGGCTAGTTTAATTAGATTTATTCCGGCAAGTAATTAGAGGGTAATAAACTCATTGAGTATACTTTGATGTGGTGACAACATAACTTAACAAGTTGAATATAGGAGGTTAAGCAGTTGAGTAGAAATAGATGACATATGCTGATCTCCTGAAATGCCTTGTTCCATATTGCATCACCATGCATCCCCCGTGCATTCGTGTTATTTATGCATGCCATGCATCATGCAGGGTCGGTAGTGGAAGTTCAGGATCCGTCACTCGAGGAGCAGTATCGGGAGGAGACGCCGGAAGAGAAGATCCCAGGAGGAGACGTTGAAGATCTGCCGGAGTGCCGCGATCACCGACCTTCAGACTTTGAGCGAGGCAAGCCCCGGAGCATTTTTAACTCCTACGGTTTGCAAATGCTTTACAATTAACCTGATATGATTGTTGCATTAGGTTATAGGAGTTGAGTGATACCGTTGATGCATTATTTACTTATCCTTGTCCACCTACAATTATATCTTGTTATCCCTGTTAAGTCTAGGTTCGTTTATGCTTAGCCTTGCCTAGACCGGTAAAAGTCGGGTGATTTCCTGTCTCCCGCATATAGGTGGATACTGATCATGTTTAGCCTGGTGCTATCATGGAGATAACCAAGTGATAATTAAATTGAGACCGGGCGGGATGTAGGAGCAGCAGGACATGGGTTTTGTGCGCTAGTAGTCTCCCGTCTGTGTCAATTAGGACCCGACGAAGGCACACCTCAGTCATTTTGAAAGCGTCAATCACTTAACGGAGCAGGTGTGGGTACCTCCCGTGAAGCCGAGTAAGGTTTTTCGAGCCGGTGATGGAGATGTTGACGCCTAACACCCAGGGCCTTATATGTACCGTGGGCAACTATTCTGATCGACCTGGCATGGTCCAAGGGCAGGCAAGGCCTGATCGACTTGGCATGACCGTGGGCATTTAATAGCTTGAGCGACCTGGCATTGAGATAACCCTCGGTGTAGAAGGGCCCATGGCCGTCCCGCGAATTGGGTTCTCGAACCTCCTGAATTGGTCGCCAACGGCCGCCTGGCAAGGTGTGATCGGGCGAGTGTGCGACATTTTATCCCCAGCTGATAGGAATCGCCATCGCTCCTGGTTAGTGAGTAACTTGACTGAGCATGTGTTACCGTAGTAACTTATGGAATTAATGATGGTTATGATGTTGAATCTGAAAGGCTGTTGATGAAATAGTCACTCTTGCTTGATTAAGTAGTCAAGTGTTTGCTCTAGATCAGGTGCAAATCTAGTTAATCAGATTAATTACATAAAATTGACTGCTAATACTCTAATGATAATTTTCCAATATTGAAAATGCTTTTATGCAAAAAGGTAAGTATGGCCAACCCCAGATACAGCCTTGCATACTCCTTGGTGTCGGTTATTTCTGGTTTTTCGACGGGTAAGTCTAGCTGAGTACCTTCTCGTACTCAGGGTGCTATCCCTTTGTTGTTGCAGATGGGCAATGCTTCTACGGCTATTGCGAGAACTGTCTGTATCCCGTCCCGGGCGATGAGTAGACCAAGGGCATGGTCACTTCTTATTCTCTCCTAATGCTTTTGCGGACTGATTAGGAGGCACTGTATTGTGAACTTAAAACTTATGTTTCAAAACTATGTTGCTTCCGCTCCAGAACTTCGAACTATGGTTTGTAATAACTGTTAAACTCTGATGTATTTGTAATGTGTGCGAACTGAATGTAATCGGTGGGCATGTACACTAATCTATTACGATCTTGGTTAAGGTTGAATGACTTGAAATCCTTCGAGGTTTCCGGACTACCGGGTTTGTACGAGCTTAAGTACTTGCAATCTCTGTGAAAGCAGGGATTCAGTGCTTAATCTGGTATAAATTGGTCGGTTCTGTCACAGCTGGCATCGGAGCGTGGTTAGCGTTACTGTTCACCAGTGTATTTGAAAAACCGTATTTTCAAATAAGAATTTCTATTTGTCAGAATTTATAGCTATATTAGGATCTGAAAAACTTTGTTGATAAAGATTAAGGTGTGCCATTGATCAAGTCCTTATGCCCAGTAGGAACTTAGGTGGCTATTTAAGTACTAATTTGGGGGTTGTGCATCATATTTAAATTCTGTTATTTCTGTCGTTCATACGGCAAGGGTGAAATTGTATGGGTGCTATTCTTCGGAATAGTAATGTATGGATCAATTGCCTCTACGCCAAGGTAACAAGTGAGTTGTGAGAGCGTGATTGGACAACCGTCGATCTAGGGGAGTGCTTGAATGATACTGACATGTATACCTGTTACACACAAGTATATGTGAAAGTATTGATTATGGGAGTAATACTTTTCTGATGGGTGCATATACTGCTTACGTGTATACTGGGTGTGCACCTAAGACAGTATTAGATTTAATTTCAGCAATGCATGATATTCATACTGTGGGCAGGGCTGAAATGAATTTTCTGCAGGTATGCTAACTTGCGAACGTATAATACGTCTAGTTAACGCTATGAGTGAACGTGTATGCCACCGTCTAGCCGTTAGATTGATAGTCAGTGAGGACGTACGTTGCGTGCATGCATCATGATCATATAATCTTGCATTAATCTTACTTCCTTCCTTATGATTATTCATCCCGTTTCTTTAAATAAAAGTTGTTCTCAACTAATTAAAAACTGTGTGGATAAACTTCTTACAGATGGCACGTACCAAGCGCACCGCTCGTAAGTCGACCGGAGGCAAGAGGCCTAATTATATGCTAGGACCCTGGACAGCTGAGGGGTCAGAGGATTTCCTAGAGGAGTTTGGCATGCCCACTATCCTTTGGAGAGTTCTGCACTTGGTGGGATACCCAAAGGGCTAGGAACCACAATATGATTGGCATCATGTCCAGCTTTCCGAGGATCGCCATGTATACACAGTTGAGGTGGACGTGCCCAGCTGTGATCCGTAGGATCATGTATGGTGCCGCCGGGTCTTCGCACTACAGGGTAGGACCCCATGGGACGGAGCTAACAGGGTTGCCTATACTGTTCTTCGGGACATTATGGAGGATCACCCGGAGGTGGTTGCGCAAGCCACTGCTAGCATCTTTCCTACGGCGGACCCTTACCAGTCGGTGTGGCGACAGCCTGGTGCCACTGTGCTTGAGGGCAGCTCCTGGGAGCGAGAGCACTGCGCAGGACCAGCTGGGAGTGCTATGGCTGCACTCATGGCTACCTATGGGTGCTTGTCACGTAGCTACGACCATCTGGACCATGTTCTTAGTGAGGAGATGGCCGCACAGCATCGTAGGCAGGAAGAGCATGCTACAGAGATCGACCTTCTCACCACCCAGCTAGCCCACATGACCGTTGAGAGAGACTAAGCTCGTTAGAGAGAGCAGGAGACAGCACAGCAGCTGAGAGACTAGCAGGGGATGACGACCTTCTTATCCACCATCATGGCCGAGACCGAGGAGTCGCTACGTGGTGTTTGTCTCGAGGGTATGCGCGCGACGGAGCAAAACAGGCTTCTCAGGCTACAGGTGGGAGATTTGGAGCTACAACTTCATCATCTCCAGGACTACAATGACCGCCTGCATGAGGAGATTCATCGCCGTGAGAATGAGAGGAACCCTATCCTTCCTCAGGAGGACCCGGATTCTCATGCTTCGTCCAGTGGTTCTTCGGACATCTCGAGTGATGATGATGACGACGACGATGATGACGATGGTGCCATTAGGAAGTAGACTAGTTAGTGCCAGCGCGTAGTGATCTTGTCTCATGTCCTAGCGCTTGATCTTTTGGGGTTATCATGTGGATGTAAGGTTGTGTGATGGACCTGTGCGCGGGTGGCGTAAAACCTTTGAAAGTCTCGTATGTATGGGCACCTATGGATGTTATGTTGACTTTTGAGAGTTATGTGTTGAGCACTTTTTATCATGTGATGATGCAATGTGGATCGAGATTTATTATGCCTCTGCAATTGTTTGGCGAATTCATTTTCCGAATAATTTCCGTTGGCATGATTTATTATTCTCCGCAATAATGGCAATGTCATGTAATAAATATTGCTATCATTGCATGCAGATAACGATGACTCGCAGTGGAGCAGGTGGTAGTGGGGGTAATGATGATAGCAGGGAGAACCGCAATCCACCACCTCCTCCACCACCGACGGTTGAGGAGCTTTTTGCTCAATTTCTTGGAAGTCAACGCAACATCGAAGCTTTGCTGCGAGAGAATTTGGTGCATATCCATCAACGCCCTAAGCCGAATCAGTATAGTTCTTTCAAGGATTTTTAGATACTAAACCACCTATTTTCAAGGAAGCCACTGAACCGTTGGAAGCAGATGAATGGCTGCATACCCTGGAGCAAAAGTTTCATTTGCTTTGGCTTACGGAGGAGCTTAAAGCAGAATACGCCGCGCATCAGTTGCAGGGACCAGCCGGGATTTGGTGGGGACATCATCATACCACCTATCCTGCCAATGTTCCTATCACCTGGAGGGTATTCACTGATGCTGTTCGAGGACATTACATTCCGCCAGGCTTGACCCAGATGAAGGTGGCAGAGTTCATGAATCTAACCCAAGGAACCCGGTCTGTCACGGAATATCATCACTTGTTCAACTCGCTGTCTCGATATGTTCCAGACTTCGTCGACACAGATGCTAAGAAGATTGCTAGTTTCAAGAGAGGCTTGAACACTAAAATGGGAAATTCAGTGGGTACATCTTCCCGTACCGTCTTCAATGACTTCATAAGTGACTGCCTGATTCAAGAGGGTCACAACAACAAGCATGCTGCAAGTAAGGCCCGGAAGAGGACCTTTGATTCAGGACCGTCCCAACCTAGAGGACCACTAGCTCAGCGTAACCAGTATCGACCACCAGCGCCGGGGGCACGTTTCAGGCCACCGCAAAAGAAGAATCAGCCACAAGCTCAGCGTAATCAGAGGCCATACAAAGTAGCTGCTAGTCAAGCTCATGGAGGTCAGGGCAGCTCGACCGGAGGAAAACCTTCAGTTCGTGGGCCGTGTTACAATTGCAACCAAGAGGGGCACTTCGCAAGATATTGCCCCCACCCAAAGAAGCAACAGGCTAGTTACCCCGCACGCCTGCACAACATGACCGTTGAAGAAGCTCATGCTGGAGAACCCGTGACTGCCGGTATGTGTCTTGTTAACCATCATCCTGCAGTTGTTTTGTTTGATACTGGATCATCACATTCGTTCATGAGCAAAGCATTTGCACAAAAGCATAATCAACAGGTGTCCGAGATGGATTATGGGTTTCGAGTAAGCTCCGTGGGGAGTAGTGTGTTATCTAGGCAGATGGTTTGTAATGCAACCATCGACGTCGGAGGGCACAAATTTGGAGCCAATTTAGTAGTTTTGCCAGGACTCAGTATGGATATAGTCCTAGGTATGAGTTGGATGAGTATATGGAATGCGGTGTTAGACACCGCAAATAGAACTCTTACCTTATCTGATAAAAGGACCAACACAAAGTTACGAATCTCTCTTCCTCGGGGTGCTGATTTTGTCGACCTATCATGCACCTTATCTATAGAAGACCTGTCAAAAATTCTAGTTGTTCGGGATTTTCCAGATGTCTTTCCTGATGAATTGCCGGGTTTACCGCCCAAGCGGGCAGTGGAGTTTGCCATTGAGCTGTTACCTGGAACTGCACCGATCTCGAGAAGACCTTATCGTATGCCGCCCAACGAGTTAGCTGAACTCAAAACACAGATTAAGGAGCTTTTGGATAAAGGATTTATTCAACCTAGTGTGTCGGAATGGGGATGTCCCACATTGTTTGTCAAGAAGAAGGACAAGTCTCTACGGATGTGTGTGGATTATCGACCACTCAATGCTGTGACCGTTAAAAACAAGTATCCGTTGCCACGGATAGACATTTTGTTTGATCAGTTATCCAGAGCCAAGGTATTTTCCAAGATCGATTTGAGATCAGGTTATCACCAGATCAGGATTAGGCCACAAGATATTCCGAAGACTGCTTTTTCCACCAGATATGGGCTGTATGAGTATTTGGTCATGTCTGTTGGATTGACAAATGCTCCAGCTTACTTTATGAGTTTGATGAACTCGGTGTTCATGCCAGAGCTGGATAAGTTTGTAGTGGTGTTCATTGATGACATTTTGGTATATTCGGAGAACCCAGATAATCACGCAGAACATTTGAGGATTGTTTTGACGAGGCTACGAGAGCATAAACTTTATGCCAAGTTTAGCAAATGTGAGTTTTGGTTGAAGCAAGTACAATTTCTTGGTCACATTCTGTCAGAAGAAGGAATTTCTGTAGATCCTAGTAAGCTCCAAGAAGTAATGGATTGGGAAGCTCCAACTTTAGTTGGTGAAATCCGGAGTTTTCTCGGTTTAGCGGGATATTATCGCTGATTCATTCCTGACTTCTCTAAGATTGCAAAACCAATGACAAGCTGTTACAGAAGGACCAAAAGTTTGAGTGGACAGAGGAGTGTGAAACAGCTTTTCGTACCTTGCGGAAACTGTTGACCACAGCTCCTGTCTTAGCTCAACCCGATATTGAGAAGCCGTTTGATGTCTTTTGCGACGCATCGAAGGTTGGCTTAGGCTGTGTTCTTATGCAAGAAGGCAGGGTGATTGCTTATGCTTCACGTTAGTTAAGAAAACATGAGGTAAATTATCCTACACATGATTTGGAATTAGCTACCGTGGTGCACGCTCTGAAAATTTGGAGGCACTATTTGCTTGGAAATGTCTGCAACATGTACACCGATCATAAGAGTCTCAAATATATCTTCACTCAACCGGAGCTGAATATGAGGCAGAGAAGATGGCTTGAGTTAATCAAGGATTACAATCTGCAGATACATTATCACCCGGGAAAAGCAAATGTGGTTGCCGATGCTCTAAGTCGGAAATCACACTGCAACAACTTGAGGTTACGATCGGAAGATGAGTTTAATCTTGTACACCCTGTAATTCTACATCACATTGAACTACAGAGCACTCTGGTTAATCAGATACTTGAAGAGCAGAAAACAGATAAGGGAATTTATCATATTAAAGAGAGGCTGAAAACTGCTACTGAGCCAGTAAAGCATTTCCAAATTGATGATAAAGGAGTGTTATGGTTTGACCAGCGATTAGTGGTACCCAAGAACAGAGAACTCAAAAACCGGATTATGGATGAGGCACATCTCTCTAAGTTATCTCTTCATCCGGGGAGCACTAAAATGTATCAAGATTTGCGTCCAAGATTTTGGTGGACCAAAATGAAGAAAGAAATTGCCGCATATGTAGCCAGATGGGACACATGTTGCCGAGTGAAAGCTATTCATCTGAAGCCAGCCAGAACACTTCAACCGTTACCAATACCCGAGTGGAAATGGGAAGAAATAGGTATGGACTTTATCACCGGTTTGCCAACCACCCAGAAAGGAAATGATTCGATTTGGGTGATAATTGATCGTCTCACCAAGACCGCTCATTTCATACCAGTTAAAACCTGTTATCGAGCACTGGACTATGCAGAGATCTATATCAATCAAATTGTCCGATTACATGGTATACCCAAGGTCATAGTTTTGGATCGTGGAACGCAGTTTACTGCACCATTCTGGGAGAAACTGCAAAAAGAGTTAGACACTAAGCTAATCCATAGCTCAACTTACCATCCTCAGACATCAGGACAAACTGAAAGAGTAAACCAAGTATTGGAGGATATGTTAAGAGCCTGTGTGATTTCAGCAAAGGGATCTTGGGAGAAGTGGTTGCCATTAGCAGAATTTGCTTATAACAATAGTTATCAAGAAAGCATTCAGATGACACCTTTCGAAGCTCTGTATGGCAGAAGATGTAGAACACCGGTAAATTGGGTTGAACCGGGAGAGCGTCGTTACTATGGAATTGACTTTGTTAATGAAGCAGAAGAACAAGTTAGAATAATCCAACAACACATAGCAGTTGCAGAGTCTCGACAGAAGAGCTATGCCGACAAGAGAAGGAAACCGCTCGAATTCAATGTAGATGACTATGTGTATCTAAAAGTATCACCCATGAGAGGTGTTAAACGTTTTGGTGTAAAAAGGAAGCTAGCACCAAGATTTGTGGGACCATACAGGATAATGGAAAGGAGAGGAGAAGTAGCTTATCAACTGCAATTACCCGAACATTTGAAAGCTATATTCCCTGTATTCCATGTGTCACAACTGAAGAAATGTCTTCGAGTACCAGAAGAAGAGGTACAACCAGCCCGTATCAAGTTGCAATTCGACCTCACCTACTCGGTGAAGCCTTATCGAGTGCTCGATGAGAAAGAAAGAGTAACTCGCGGAAGAGTCGTGAAGCAATATAAGGTATCTTGGAGTGAGCAAGACGACCGAGATGCCACTTGGGAAACGGAAAACTATCTAAAGGAAGTATATCCACAATTTTATAAGAAATGGTTCGTAATCCAAATCTCGGGACGAGATTTCTTTTAAGGAGGGGAGGGCTGTAACACCCTCGGTGTTAAGCATTCCTTAAACTGCATAATTTGTCATGGCATAAGCATAGCATCTCATCATTTCATATGCATATGTTTGAATAAGTGCTTAAGTCCTTGCATAGTCTCTAGTGTAACCTTGTTTTGCTTTCTGTTTCTGACTTAGTGCCTTAAAACAAAGTTGTAGATCTTGATGAAAGGAGCAACTTTGTTTAAAAGCACTTTCTCGGAAAAAGTTGTTAAAATGTGATTTCTTGCATTAGAAAATTTGATTAGAAGTAAATTTCTTTTTTTATGCAGAATTTGGACTCGAGCCTTAAAGATGATTTGTTCCTTACAAAATTCTAAGCAACTTTGCTTTTAGGACCTTTTCCTAATTCGGCTTAGTTTGGAAGTTATGGAGCATCAAAGTTTTTAACCAAACCTCATTAGTTTAACCCTAGTGGGCCCGGCCTGTCAGCCTCTCCTTCTTCTTCCGGTGCGCACGCCGCTCCCTCCGCGCCGACCGAAACCGCCCGCCGCCACGAGACCGCCTCGCCGGCCGGCCAAACCACCGTCATCGCCGCCCGTGGTTTGCGCCCAAGCTCGCCACGTCGCCCTGGTGCTCGGTGCTTGCTCGCCGCGTGGAGCGCGATGCCTGACGCCGCCGCGTCCGGTCGGGAGCTCCTCCCCGACGGGAACTGGCCAGGTGCAATGCACCCAGCCCTTCGTTCCTTTTGCCTTCGCTCCGCCTTGAGCTTGCAAGCCAGAAGAGCATTCAACGCTCACTCTCTCCCACGCTCCACTCCACTCCATCTTCACCAAATCAAAGCGCCGCCGCCGCCCGCCGAACTCCGGCGAGCGATTACTTGCTACTCACTGTACCGCCGCTCGATTCCTTCCGCCATTCTCTCCACCCTAATCTCCTCCTCCACCTGTCAGGGTTGGTTCCCCCTCTTTCCCTCTCTAGCAGGCAGAACGTCGAGTGCTATCCTCGGGTTCTCGCCATGGCCGCCACCGTGACCTTCACGTGAACCGACCGTCTTCGGCCATGCTATCCCAAACCGAGCCATGTTCTAGTCTTCTCTACCGCTGAAGTTCCTTAGGTTTCGATGGAGACCTCTCTTTCGCCATGTTTTAGCCGGAACCGAGCCTTGTCACGGCCATGTCCGCCATGGACTGTCGCCGTGCATCGCTCCGAGCAATGCCAAGGATGATGAGGCTCGAAAGTCGCCCCAATAGGTCGCTTAGGACTTGCTTAGGCTAGTGTTAGTCTCGTCGAGCCTCAAGCTCGCTGGGAAGAGCCTCGTCGTCGCGTCGCAGAGCCGCCGCTCCGCCATGGCTGCCGTTGAGCTTGCTCTTGTATCCCTCTGGCTCAGCAAGTCAGTTAGTCGTGTTCGCCCAGCAAACCCGCATCCAGTGATGGTCTCAGCGTCACCGGAAGCCTCGCCGCCGACGAGCTAGGGCCAGTCAACGACCACGGCGCCAAAGTCCGCCGTTGACTGCCGAGCCTAGCCTCGCCTAGTAACTTGGTCGTCTGACCAGTGAGCCTCGGCCGAGTCAAGTCGAGTGTGCCGAGCGTTGCCTCGAGCCTCGGCTGAGTCAAGTTGGGTGTCCGTAGCGTTTAGGATTGAGTTTTCTTTTAGTTTGTTTTTCAGAATTATGTAAAGGCTTCAAAAAGTCCTACAAGGCTCATTTTAAGTCCAAATCCTGCGAAACAAATTTTGTTAGGTCAAGCATGTTTAGATCTATCTATGAAAAATGTTGAATGCATTTTTGGTGATACTTTTATGTGTAGATTAATTTAGATTGGGAAGTTGCTGTTAAGTTGGAAAATGCATAACTAATTATGTATAAGTCAGAAAAATGTGATTCCAGTTTTGTTAGGTTTGTATGGATATATAGTTTCAGGGAAAAATATAATATAAGGTTGTTCTGTGAATTATTTTAGCAGTAGCTTTTAAAATGTTTAAATGTTGTTTCCTTGTTTATTTTGTAGTAATTAAAATATAGGGAATATGAACCTAAGAATTTATGCACACTGCTCTTGTGCTAGAAAGTTTAGTAGAAAAATGAGAAATCTGTTGTTTGACACTTTTTGCTAGGGTGTGTAGTTCAAAGCACCTTTCCATGATAGAATTTGTCTTTTTCATAGAGAATGGAGTTTAAGTCCAAATGGGGTGAAATTTGGACCAGGGACTAGATTACCCATTGTTAACTTCCAGTAATTTTTGTAGATTTTTCTAAAGCTGTCTAGAAAGGGTTGCTGTTATAGGCTAGTTTAATTAGATTTATTCCGGCAAGTAATTAGAGGGTAATAAACTCATTGAGTATACTTTGATGTGGTGACAACATAACTTAACAAGTTGAATATAGGAGGTTAAGCAGTTGAGTAGCAATAGATGACATATGCTGATCTCCTGAAATGCCTTGTTCCATATTGCATCACCATGCATCCCCCGTGCATTCGTGTTATTTATGCATGCCATGCATCATGCAGGGTCGGTAGTGGAAGTTCAGGATCCGTCACTCGAGGAGCAGTATCGGGAGGAGACGCCGGAAGAGAAGATCCTAGGAGGAGACGTTGAAGATCTACCGGAGTGCCGCGATCACCGACCTTCAGACTTTGAGCGAGGCAAGCCCCGGAGCATTTTTAACTCCTACGGTTTGCAAATGCTTTACAATTAACCTGATATGATTGTTGCATTAGGTTATAGGAGTTGAGTGATACCGTTGATGCATTATTTACTTATCCTTGTCCACCTGCAATTATATCTTGTTATCCCTGTTAAGTCTAGGTTCGTTTATGCTTAGCCCTGCCTAGACCGGTAAAAGTCGGATGATTTCCTGTCTCCCGCATATAGGTGGATACTAATCATGTTTAGCCTGGTGCTATCATGGAGATAACCAAGTGATAATTAAATTGAGACCGGGCGGGATGTAGGAGCAGCAGGACATGGGTTTTGTGTGCTAGTAGTCTCCCGTCTGTGTCAATTAGGACCCGATGAAGGCACACCTCAGTCATTTTGAACGCGTCAATCACTTAACCGAGCTGGTGTGGGTACCTCCCGTGAAGCCGAGTAAGGTTTTTCGAGCCGGTGATGGAGATGTTGACGCCTAACACCCAGGGCCTTATATGTACCGTGGGCAACTATTCTGATCGACCTGGCATGGTCCGAGGGCAGGCAAGGCCTGATCGACCTGGCATGACCGTGGGGAGTTAATAGCTTGAGCGACCTGGCATTGAGATAACCCCCGGTGTAGAAGGGCCCATGGCCGTCCCGCGAATTGGGTTCTCGAACCTCCTGAATTGGTCGCCAATGGCCGCCTGGCAAGGTGTGATTGGGCGAGTGTGCGACATTTTATCCCCAGCTGGTAGGAATCGATTATAATCGCCATCGCTCCTGGTTAGTGAGTAACTTGACTGAGCATGTGTTACCGTAGTAACTTATGGAATTAATGATGGTTATGATGTTGAATCTGAAAGGCTATTGATGAAATAGTCACTCTTGCTTGATTAAGTAGTCAAGTGTTTGCTCTAGATCAGGTGCAAATCTAGTTAATCAGATTAATTACATAAAATTGACTGCTAATACTCTAATGATGATTTTCCAATATTGAAAATGCTTTTATGCAAAAAGGTAAGTATGGCCAACCCCAGATACAGCCTTGCATACTCCTTGGTGTCGGTTATTTCTGGTTTTTCGACGGGTAAGTCTAGCTGAGTACCTTCTCATACTCAGGGTGCTATCCCTTTGTTGTTGCAGATGGGCAATGCTTCTACGGCTATTGCGAGAACTGTCTGTATCCCGTCCCGGGCGATGATTAGACCAAGGGCATGGTCACTTCTTATTCTCTCCTAATGCTTTTGCGGACTGATCAGGCGGCACTGTATTGTGAACTTAAAACTTGTGTTTCAAAACTATGTTGCTTCCGCTCCAGAACATCGAACTATGGTTTGTAATAACTGTTAAACTCCGATGTATTTGTAATGTGTGCGAACTGAATGTAATCGGTGGGCATGTACGCTAATATATTACGATCTTGGTTAAGGTTGAATGACTTGAAATCCTTCGAGGTTTCCGGACTACCGGGTTTGTACGAGCTTAAGTACTTGCAATCTCTGTGAAAGTAGGGATTCAGTGCTTAATCTGGTATAAATTGGTCGGTTCTGTCACACCTTTCTCGTAGTGGTCACGAAGAAAGTGAAAGCGAACATCGATGTGCTTGGTCTTGGAGTGAAGAATGGGGTTCTTGGCTACACTAATGGCAGAAGTGTTGTCGCAAAGCAAAGGGACCCGACTGAAGTCTAGACCAAAATCACGCAATGTAGCAACCATCCATAAAATCTGTGAAGCACAAGAAGCAGCGGCAACATACTCGGCTACAGTAGTAGACTGGGCTACGTTTGACTGTTTGCGAGAAGACCACGGGACCAAAGAAGACCCAAGAAACTGACAAGTCCCAGAAGCAGACTTGCGCTCAAGCCGACAGCCGACAAAATCTGCATCGGAATAACCACAAAGCGAGAGGGTCGAAGAGGAAGAGTACCAAAGTCCGAACTCAGGAGTGTATCGGAGGTACCTCATGATGCGCTTGACCGCTTGCTTGTGGGAAGTCCGAGGGGATGCCTGAAAACAAGCGCACAGACACACAGAAAACTGTATATCTGGCCTCATCGTCGTCAGATACAGGAGCGAGCCGATCATGCTTATGTACTCCTTCTGGTCAACTAGCTCTCCATCCTAGTTCGCGTCCATCGCAGCAGTCATCTCCATGGGCGTCGTAAGAGGCTTGGCCTCGCCCATGTCAAACTTCTTCAGGATGTCCTTCGTGTACTTGCCTTGATGCACGAACGTCCTGTCTCAGGTTTGCTTGATTTGCAACCCGAGGAAGAAGGTCAACTCACCCATCATACTCATCTCAAACTCACTGCTCATAGTATCTGCAAACATGGCAACAAGCGCGTGAGAGGAGCCACCAAAGATGATATCATCCACGTAAATCTGGACTAAAAGGGTGTCATTACCTTGCATGAGGAGAAAAGAGTCTTATCTACTCGTCCCATTTTGGAACCCTTGGAGAGCATAAAGGTTTTCAAACGCTCATACCAGACTCTCGGGGCTTGTTTCAAACCATTCAAAGCTTTTGAAAGTTTAAAGACATGGTTTGGAAACTTGGAATACTCAAAACCCGAGGGTTGCCTCACATAAACCTCTTCCTCTATATACCCGTTCAAGAAAGCACCCTTGACATCCATTTGGTAAAGCTTAAAGCCCTTCGAAGCTGCAAAAGCTAGAAGAATCCTAATGGCCTCTAAACGGGTTACAGGGGCAAAGGTTTCCTCATAGTCTATCCCCTCTTTCTGGCAAAAACCCTGGGCTACTAGCCTAGCCTTGTTCCTCACTACCATCCCATCCTCACCCTGTTTGTTTTTGAAAACCCATTTGGTACCTATAGGGTGGCATTCTGGTGGAGGTGGAACTAGGGTCCAAACTTGGTTTCCCTCAAAGTTCTCTAACTCCTCATGCATGGCATTAACCCAGTTAGGATCAGAAAGAGCGTGTCCAACATCTTTGGGCTCAAAAGAAGCAACAAATGTAGAATGAGCAAAGTGTGAGATTTCATACGCTCGCGACCGCGTGACTTGCTGGTCGATGCCGCCGATCATCTGTTGCGGGGGGTGTGCTTGCTGAACACTTCAGGGTGCTTGCCTCGCCGATGTAGCCTCCCCCTCACCAGATGCTGTCGCTCCCTCAGGTGCAGCGGGTGCTCGCTGGAGAGGTGGCTCTAGAGGACCCCAGGAAGAGGAAGTCGTGGGATCGGGTCCTCGAGCTAAAGTATTCGTCGCAGGGTTGATAGAGGCAGCCAGTGGAGTTGGCTCGGGATCACCCCAATCGGCATCTTCCTGCTCCTCCTCCACAAAGATCGACTCTCCCAGCTCCTGTTCTCCTGCAACAACAAAAGGAGAAGAAACACAAGGCATAGTCTCGTCGAATGTGACCTCATAGGTCTCCATTATCCAGTTAGTCTCAAGGTTAAGAACTCGATAAGCATGCGAATGTAAAGCATAACCAAGAAACACAACATCTGCAGAGCGAGATTCAAATTTGTCCAAATTGCCTTGTTTCATGATAAAACACTTGCATCCAAACACCTGGAAATGAGACACCTTGGGTACCTGTCCAAAATGCAACTCATAAGAAGTCTTCTTCATGGAAGCTCGAAGAAAGATGCAATTTGAAACATGGCAAGCGGTGTTGATCGCCTTGGCCCAAAAACACCTAGGAGTCCTATGCTCATCGAGCATCGTCCTGGCCATCTCAACAAGGGTCCGGTTCTTGCGCTCAACAACACCGTTCTGCTGGGGGACATAAGGAGATGAAAACTGATGCTCGATTCCATGAGAAGAACAGAAAGAGGCAAACTGCGAGTTATCAAACTCAGTACCATTATCGCTACGGATAGCTCTAATAGTATCAGGGGGAAACTCAGTTCTTAACCTCAAGATCAAATCATGAGAAAAAGAAAAAGCCTCATCCTTACCCTCCACGAAGAACACACAAGAGTACCTCGGAAAATCATCAATGATCACTAGAACGTACCACTTCTCACCCGCTGAGCGAACCCGAGCTGGACCAACAGTGTCCATGTGTAAAATCTCGCCGGGTCGCTTTGTCATCACCTGATTAACGGGTGGGTGAGAAGCAGCAACCATCTTCCTGTGACGACAAGGATGGCAAACAAGGTCCTTCTGAAACTTAAGTTTGGGCCAATCCTTGGATTAGGCCAAGTGAGCTAAGTCTTGCAAGCAAGTCAAAGCTCAAGTGACCAACCCTCCTATGGCACTTCCACAAATCAGAGGAAGGACCAGCCACCAAACATCTAGAAGAGCTGAAGGAACGAGAAAATCGGCTCTGAAAACACGACCAAAAGGGACGACCCAACAAACAAGGTCTCCCCGAGATTCCAAAACTTGACTCAAACCCTTCTTAAAGCGCACTTCAAAATCGTCTTCAAGGAGTTGCGAAACAAAAAGCAAATTAAAATGCAAGTTAGAAACCAAAGCAACATCCTTGAGAATGAAGTTCTCATTGAGCCGAATAGCTCCATGAGAAACAACCATACCTCTACCACTATCCCCGAAAGTGATGTACTCCTTGTGCACCACGGTATCTAGGCTGGAGAACCATTCTTTCTTTCCGGTCATGGGGCGCGTACACCCGGAATCCATGAGCCACATGTTCTCCAACCGAAGTTCCTGCATCAATAGAAAGGTAGGAAATGAGCATATGGCACAACACTGGGGTTAGTATACTGAGAAGGATACCAGTGATGTGTCATAGGCCCAGAAAAAGTGTTAGAAGCAACACCAAACTGTCCTTGTCCCATGGGTGGATAGCGATCACCACCAAACTGAAAGGGTGGTCCGCTCTGGAATGGAAAACATCCAAACTCACCAACATGTCCCATTTGAGCAAAGCGATCACCACCATGCTGAAAAGGTGGTCCGCTAAGGGACAGTGCCGCAAAGCCTCTTACACCCGGCTCACGATTGTATTGAGGACGACCAGAACCGCGACGAGCACGACCACCACCCCGTGATCTAGCTGCCTGGGGCCTAGCCACCTGAGGGGGTGCACCTCCAGGCCTAGCGCCCTGCCTCTGAACTCCCCGACCTTGCACACCATGGAGAGGGTGGTGCCTGGACTAGTTGTTCAGCTCCAATCCTTCCTAGCGTATCTCTTCCTCCGAAAGCAAAACTTAGCTAGGTGACCATCACGGTGACAGTACTCACACTCGAACCTCACCACTCTCTTGGGTTGTTGGTTCCTATCGTTGCGAGGGTTGTGCACTCTAGCCGGCTGCTTGCCTCTCGGAAGGGGATCACTAGAGACATCAGGAAGGGTGTCAAGTGTGTTCCTAAGATGGTTAGGTTTAGGTACCCACACTTGCTTGCGAGGTGGAGCCTTGGAAGGTTCATCAAGGATGCCATCCTTGGTGATAGGCTTGGGAGGCTCAGGTGGGGTGATCTTAGTAAGCTTAGGGATAGCGGATGACTTCTCACTAGGGTTCACTCCGCTAAACTCGCCGATCTTGCCAAAGACGTTAGCACCCGTCCCACCTGAAGCAAAGCCTACTCCAGAGCAATCAATTCCCCTCTTGAACTGACTGATCATCATGCCCAACTGGGGCTCACTGCATGATACCAACTCATGATGGACCGAAGGTATGTGTTTTCCTCCTCGGTTTGCATCCTGTCATGCCGACAGTTGGCAATCTCAAGCTCCATCCCCATGCATCACTCACAAGGAGCGGACAAGGTGCTAACTGAGCTGGCCTTCACGGCTTCAGTAAGCTTGGCATTAACTTCTGCCAACTCTGTTTGTAAGCCTGGACAAAGCTTGCACGCACCCAGCAATGAAGGCCTCGCCTTCACTTCCTCCAGCTCCTTCTTCAGGGAGGGACACTCTTTGGAATAACCACCAAGTCTAGCCTACTCTTCAGCTCGTCCTACCTCAATCAAGGAGGCATACATGGTTTGCAGGGTGGCAAAGTTTGTCATATGCATTGTGCACTCCTCACACTCCTCGTCATCGGTCACCCTCACCTCGGACCTTGCGAACTCAAGCTCCTTAAGCGCCTCATTCATCTTAGCCTTAAACTCGTTGTGCTCACGGATAGCAAGCTTGAGTTACTTGTCCAGACCGAGAAATATATCGACCAGAGAATCGTGTTGACCGGTAAGACGATCGACAAGAGAGGAGGTTGATACCTCGGAAGCATCCTCGTCGGCGGCGGCGGCGTCGACATCCTTTGCCTCGCACTTGCGGTACTCTTCATCCAAGGCCATGGTGCAGAAGCCCTTGGAGGAGTTGCCGAAGAAGCAGAGTCCGTTGAAGCGTTCTTCCATCTTGTGCTCAGACCCGTTGTCGCTGGAGTCACCATCGGAGGTCTTCTCTCCATCGCTTATGGTGGTGAGGAAGGCACGCCGGCCAGCGTCGAAAGCCTTCTCCACGTCCTCCCGGCGGTAGCTTCCCTTCTTCTTCTTCCCGGCCTTGTTCTGTGGCTTGGCCTTGCGCCTGGAGTTGCGGTTCTTGTCGGGGAAGCTCTTCTCACGCTTGGGGCAGTTCGCGATGAAGTGATCCAGATCTCCACATCCGTTGCAGCCCTCAAGTGCGCCACCACGCCGGCGATTCAAGCGGTTGTTGTGAAACCGCGAGAACCGAGTGATGATGAGGGTGAGCTCGTCATCGTCCAACGCCTCCAGCTGCTCCTCTATCACTGAAAGCAGAGAAGACAAAGCAAAGAGAGGTGGTGAAGCATCAGCGGAAACAGTTGATCCACCCTTGCTTGAGACCAAAGCCATGGAATGAGAAGCTGGGTTCTTCAGCTTGGCCTCAGTCAAGTGATTGATATTGGTGGACTTGAGCTTGCTGAATAGCTCATCCACGGTGATGGTGTCGTAAGAAGGAGACTCAATGATGGTCAACACCTTCACCTCCCATACCTCCCGATCCAGAGCATATAGAAGCTTGAGTTCCCTCTCATGATCATCATAAGGTAGGTTAGCTCGATTGGCACGCATCTTGTTCACAATCGTTGGAAACGAGCGAACATAGCGTCAATCGTCTCTCCCTCCAACTGAACAAAGTTCTCGTATTCCTGCTTGTATGTCTCAAAGAGTCTAGTCTCGACCTGAACGGTCCCCTCGTGATAGCTCTGAAGCTTCACCTAGATCACTCGAGCAGTATGTAGATCGGAAACATGCTCGAACTCAGGAAGGGAGATGTTGGCCAAGAGAGCATTACGAGCCTTTGAGTTGGCCTCGTGCTGGTCAATCTGGACCAGACCCACACGAGCCGCAAGGACCTCGTACTCAGCGTTCTCACATATCTCCCAGACAGAAGAACTAATGCTGCTAAGATAGGCACACATCCGAATCTTCAAATAGGGATAGTTTGTCCCATCGAAGTAGGGAGCCTTGCCGTTCCCTCGATCCATGTCGCCCTTAGGATCCGAAACCGATTAAGGTAGTGAAGATCCTTAACCGGCTCTGATACCAATTGAAGGACCGAATTGGTAACCAAAGGGGGGGTGAATGGAAGCCTCAAATTTCAACTCGTGAAATAGATAGTCCTTGTCCCAAAAAGTCACCCCAAAAGCAAGACACGGGCTTGCTAGTATCTGTTGACACTTGCTAACGTCGTTACTAGGAGTAGACTATGGAGTCTATCCCCGGCAACGGCGCCAGAAATGCTTGTTGGTAGTTCTTAGCTACACCTAGGATAGGGTAACTAAAGTAGCTATCTACTAATGCCAAGTGGGGTTGTCAGTCCCGACACTAGTAGGAGCTAGCTAGCGAGAATGCAATCTACCAGGAGGAGATTCTGCAAGCGTACAGAACTATCATAGTAGCACTTCGCCTGGGAGTACCACGTGTCGATTTATTTGATCCCAAGGGAAGGCTGGGGTGGTGTATGAGTTGAGTCAAGGAGGGGATGAGAGTCGAAGAAAAGAGAAAAGGGAAAAGGGGAGAAGAGAGGCTAGAAAGAATATATGGATGGCTAGGTAAGGATGAACTGGATGGCTAAGGTAAAGTGGAATGGATAGGTAGATAGAGGGTAACTAAGGATAACTAACTAACTACTAACTACTAACTACTCCTAGATAATTACAAAGCAAGATAACTACGAAGCGAGAAAGTTACGAAGCAAGGCAGGCAAAAGACAATAAAGCAACTAAGTTAAGTAAAGTTTTATTCCTATCTTGTCAAGTATCGAGGCGTACTAGCCTTTACCACTTACTTAGGTTGAACGCTAGCACAACGAGCCTTACTGTTAAACTGGGCCAACTACGTGATGGAATTCAAGGCGCACAGGGCTGTCACCACCTGCTTGCTACCACAGCTATCCGGGGGCCCAGCCGTATCTGAAGGTAAGTCTATAACTAAGCACCAAGCATTACTATATTCTAACTATCTCTACCCTAGCTTTGAATAGAGACACCCTTGCGGACGTCAGAGCAAACACTTGACTTAATAAGATAAACACTAAACTAACTAAGCAACCTATTGGCAAAGATCAAACACTAAGCTCACTAGAGATTAACTACTATGGCTAAGTGAATTGATCTGTAGGATAGCTAGGTCACACTCAAGGTACTTGATAAAGTAATACTGAAAGTAATGCTTAAAGTAATACTGAGATAAAGATAAATGTACCTGAGATACAAGAGAGCTAACCAGACCAGAGACGCCAGGAAATCAACCGACCTCCGATGCCAGTCGCTCGCACCCGCTTCTCTCTTAGCAAGCTCTACGCTAATACTGCCAAGGACTTAGGCTAAGCTGTGCTAAACTAAGAGCCGCGCTGTAGCGAGGGCACTAGAGCTATAATCTCTCTACTAGCTAACCTACTTGCCAAAGCTCTCTAAGCTTCTAACCTAACTCTCACTTGCTTCTCTTGCTTTGCTTCTCTTGGAAGTGTGGGATATGAGGGATATCAATGAAGTGATGCCATAGGGGGGTATTTATTTTCCAAATGAGTGAGGGGGGTTCTTATTGTGGGCAGCCAACCGACCTAGGGTTAGGTCAGGTGGCGGGCGCCACCCCCTACTGGCGGCCACCAGCTCCCTGGCCGTTGGATGAACCGCCTCTGCTTCAACGGCATCCAGGTGGTTGTCCAAGGCGGTTTGGCGATCGGTTGCATGTCCTAGCAACTGACATTCAGCCTTGATCCACGGCACTCCTCCCCGAGCCGTCCGATGTCACTGACCTAGTGACCAAGGGCCAGGATTTGCCCTTGGGGAGGTCACACGGATCGGTGACGTGGCAGGGGGTGACACTTGGGCCAACCCAAGTGGTGGGCGCCACTTAGAGGTGGCGGGCGCCACCTAGGGGTGGCGGGCGCCACCCCCCTTAGGCCCATTTGGGCCCTGCTGAGTGGGCTTGGCCTCTGGTGGGTCCATATGTCCCAATTTGGTTCAAATCCTGCATTCAAATAGAATTCTATGGACATGCGGAATTTGGTTAGTTTGAAACCTATTTGACTACATTTCATGCCTTTTGGTGAACTTTAGGTTCAAATGTTGACGGTAAAACTGGTGTTTAAGGACCGCCAACAGTATCCATGACTCTAAATGTAGAGTGGATGCTTCCTAGACATCGGAGGTCTGCAGAAACCCGTTCTGGGTTTCCTCTGTGTTGGACCGGACTCCGGGAGTCAGAGCGTCCGGTCACAAGCAATGCAACGAACAGTGCGAGCTGTGAGTCCGGTCATGCAAATCTCGTGCGTCCGGTCAAGTCAACTGTTCAAACCTTTAACGACCGGACTCACGAGGGTGCGTTCGGTCACCCCGTAAGCAGCATCCGGTCACTTCGAAACCCGTGCAATTCTTTTTCAATTCAACCCGATCTCCTCCGAATAAAAAGCTCTAAGGCCAAGACTTGATCTGGGAGGTCACAAGGAGGTTAGAGAGCTACTCCTAGGAGATCATGGCTCGAACCTAACCCCAAATTGGTGAATCGAAGAAGTTTGGGGGAAACGGGAAGAAAATCGATCCAACACGAAAACTACTCGATCTACTAGCTCGTGATGTTTGAGACAGATTCCATTGGTGAAAAGATGTGCCTCACGACCTAGAAAAAGTGTGTTCAAGTGGAATCGAAAACCGTTCCTCGAAGAGGGAGAATCGAGCAAAACTCCGGGAAGGCAAAACCAAAAACGCGAAGAACACTAGAGCAAAGCACGAATTAATCTGGGATTGCAACTGTGTTGCTTCCACACGAGACAATCGTGAGATTACGTATTCACTACTTGAAAATCCCAGAGCACAGAGGTATGATTGAGGTCTCTCTATGGATCGCTTGCAGCGAGGTATGGTTAGAACCTAAGCGGGGGCTAGAGAGAGAGGTAGCTCAGGAGCAAAAGACTGCAAGGATAAAGAGAGAGCAGGGGCGCCCCTAATATTTATAGCCTAAGTACATTAGTCCCCTTCTACTCCTAGATACAAGAGCGAAGCGGCCAACCCTAGGGGTATCCCGGTCCAACTCTGCTGGTTGATGATCCGACGGCCACGCGCCTTCCTCATCCTTAGCTTCGCCTCGACGCAAGCCTCAGGATGCCGCCACGTTCCGCGCTGTCGACCGTCGCGCCTTCCTCGTGGATAGCTGCATTGCCGCGCCAGCATCTCCATGCCGCCACGCGTCGACCGTCCTTTTTACAGACGTCCCCCCGGTTTTGAGGCTGAAACCGGGAAACCTGGAGTTTCCCCCGGTTTTGAGGCTGAAACCGAGAAACCTGTCCTCCGGCTGAGTTTTGTGGCCCAAACTCAGAAACCCGCGAGCCCAGGTTTGAGGCCCAAACCTAGAAACCGTCCATGTCGAGTTTTGAGGCCCAAACTCGAAAAAACCCGCCACCCCGAGTTTTGTGGACCAAACTCGGAAACCGTCGAGGGTAGCTTTTTGAGGCTCAGCTACCGAACCCGCGCCGTATACGGGATGTGGTTTGCACACCCCGAGTTTCGGCATCGATGCCGGAGCATGTCCAGCCTCCACTCCGGGCATGGTGCATTCGCCTTCCTTCTCGGCCTCCCGCCAAGTGTCACGACACCATCACCTTCCTCCCGACTTCGCTGATGCACCGCACATCCCCATGTGCTCTTGCTTGCCGATGCCACGTGCCAGCTACCACAGCTGGTCCTTAGGTCTCCCGGTCCATCGGTCCAAGCCTCACGTCCGCCCTTCACCGGTCCCGGTCCGTCGGCACGGCACGTCTCTACTTGACCTTCACCTCACCTTCAACCACTCTCTCCAAGCTTCGCACCTGCACACCAACGCAGCTAAGAGACATGTTGCCCGTTGACCGATCACTCATCACTCAGGAATAGAACTACAAGGGCACATATCAACCTTGTGTTCGTAGTTTTGACATTTCTTCACAAAGTTGACACAAATATAAATTAAGTCATCAATACAATGCACATGGGGTAGTGAAAAGCATTGCATGTGACCACGAAGTGTATCAGAGCTAGGGGTATGTACACTAAGCTAAAGAAGCATGAAATGCACAATGCAACAACTTCAAGTGTACAACAATCAGAAAGAAAGGATGCTCAAAAGGGTGCTGCCCCCTGAAAGTGTAGCAACCAATACAAATGCTAGCAAAGGCTCAAACTGATCAAATGAATACGAAATATGAACAATTGAGCATATGAGCAGTTTTAAACCATATGAAAAGGAGTTCACCACTAAAATAGCACAAAGCATAAATAGACAGGAAATCAACCAAGTGCTAAGTCAAGTATAAAAGGTGAACTACCCCTAGCAAAGTTCAATCATCATGCCATAGAATGAATTGAAGCATAAACTTGTGTTATTTTCAAATTTTTATCGGAGATTGCAGCGGTATTAACACAAGTTCATATTAAAGCATGTGATTGCGAGAGGTTGAAAGCATGGTTATTGCCTAACTTTTCAACCGGGCTAAGCCTATGCAAGAAAAGCAATCACAAGCATAAAGCACCAGTTTTGGTCTTACACTACACGACTCGAGTTTAACTCAATTGTGCAATGAGAAACAGTCTCGATACCGTGAGGTGCTGACACATGCAATTCCATCTCGATCTTTTCATTTCACTTAGACTTGGATCAAATTTTAAGCACAAGGTAAATATGAACAATCCAAGCAAGTGAATGACTCAGTGCAAGAGACATAGCAACCTAGTATACAAAAGATAGCACAAGTGATCTCAACACATCCTACTGAAGGACCGAGAATGCAAATAGCAAGGCGACCAGAGGGGGGGGGTGAATGGGAGCCTCAAAAATTTCTCTCAAAACTTTGGCCTTTTGTCCCAAAATCAACCCCCAAGAGCTTCGATCGAAATCGTGATGCCCATGACCCTTGGAAGAGGGTGGATGATCCCAAGGATCACAGCGAGGCACCACAAAGCAATAGCGAACCAAACGCCAAAAGCACCGGCACAAGTTCAACCCTCAAAAACCGAGTTCCGAACGTAGATGGAAGGCTACGTCAAGAAATCCCCAAATAGCGATGCTAACAAGTAGCAAAGATACCTTGAGAGGTTCCTTGGTCAACTCTAGGGCCAATCAAGAAGTCCGGAAACCAACCGGTAAAGTCGGGAGAGCAAATGCACTAAACCAGAGGTTTCAGCCGATTCTTGGACTGTCTGGGGTTCAGTCCACGGACTGTCTGCCCAACGGTGGACTGTCCGGGCTCTGGTGCGGATTGTCCGCCGGTCAAAAGTGCAAAAACGCACTGCTGCTGAAGTCCCCTGGACAGCTCCCGCACTGTCCGCGAGTCCCAACGGCGGACTGTCCGCGGCTCAAAAAGGACTTGTCCCACAGCGCGGAGTCAGGCCACTAGTCCGGCCGACCCCGACGCGCGGACTATCCGCGGTGGCACTGGCGAACTGTCCGCGAGTGCCCAGAAAAGGGCGATTTCGATCGCCCTCAACTCAAATCTTCTCCAAATCGATCCAAACCAAAATCCCTTGATCCCAAACTTGGAGAGGAGGATCACGAGATAGTTAGGAGACTATCCCCAAGAAATTATCCGCTCAAATCAACTCAATCACCGGGAAATCGAAAGGGAAGGAGTATGAACAAAAAAACACCACGAAAACGAAATTGGCCCGATCTACTTGTTCGTGAGGAGTTAGATGAATTCCTTCGGTGGAAAGGATCTCCTCACTATAAAGAACAAGTTGATTCAAGTGGAATTCAAAAAGATGCAGTAGAGAGGGAGATCGATTGACGGGAAAATCACAGAGAAACGAAGAACGCGAAGAACATGAACAAAACGCGAATCAACACATCGATCTGCAACCGTGTGGCTACCACACGCTACAACAGTGAGATTATGGTCTCACTTCCTCAAAATCTCCAGTACACAGAGGTATGGTTCTCTGCGGATCTCAGTTGCTACAGTAGGGGATTAGGAGAGCAGGAAAACCTAGAAGGCAAAGAGCAAATGACTGAGATAGTTTGGGTGGTTGGTGTCTCCCCCTACTTATCCTAATTCTAATTCCCACTCTACCCCTAACTAATTACAAAGTGAACCAGCTAAACCCTAGGGTTATTCTGGACCAACTCGAAGATAGTTGTGATCTGACGGCCACGCCCGCATAATAGGTAGCTTCGCCTCGACGCGACATCACTGATTGCCGCCACGTGCCGCCACCGCTCTGCTCGTCCTTTTCACGGACCTCGCCCCCGGTTTTGTGGCCCAAACTGGGAAACCAGCCTTCACGACCAACCCCCGGTTTTGAGGCCCAAACCGGGAAACCAGCCGTCCATCGCCTGAGTTTCGTGGCCCAAACTCAGAAACCCGCAGCACCCAGGTTTTGAGGCCCAAACCTGGAAATCGTCCTCAGCCTGAGTTTTGTGGCCCAAACTCGGAAACCATCAGCGCCTAGGTTTTGAGGCCCAAACTTGGAAACCGTCCACTCGGTGGTTTTTCTGTGGCTCAACCACCAAACCGAGCCGTAGAGGGGATGCACCACCCGTGCACCCCGTCCACCCACAAGTCTTCGCTCGTCGCTGTCCTAGGCTATCAGCCACCACAACTGATCCTCAGGCCATCGGTCCCTCAGTCTAAGCCTCACGTCCGCCCTTCGCCACTCTCGGTCCATCGGCACGACACGTCTCAACTTGACCTTCACCTTTCCTTCAATCACTGTATCCGTGCTCGACACCTGCACAACACAAGCCAAAGAACATGCGAATTATCCCAGTTGACAATCACTCATCACTCAGAGACTCGGCATACACCCATGTGTCCGCAATCTCCCCCTTGATGAATGCATTGTCAACTACCAACACAAATCATAATGGAATAGAGGAAGGAAGGAAGAAGGAGACAGAACTCGACCAAATGACCCAAAAGCATATCAAAGCCGAAGAAGGTCAAGTGGAAGGAGCAAAACAACTTGGTTCCCAAAGACATGGGCAACGTCTCGACGCAACCAAGCAAAGCAAAGCTAGCCCTCAAGAAGAGGTAGAACAGGCTCAACACCGCTAGCGAGAAAACTCGATATCAATTGAAGGATCAACTGAATTCAAGCAAAACAGAGCTAGCCCTCAAGAAGAGGCAGAACGGGCTCAACACCGCTAGCGAGGAAGGTCGATACCAACTGAAGAGAGTTTGATACCAACTGAAGAGCATAAAAGCAAAGGTGCTAGTTCCTCAAGAAAGAGGCAAAGGCTCAACACAACTAGCTACCAAAAATGCTACCAAAAATGCTCCGAACCAACTGTAACAGCTCGAAAACTCCCCCTCAAATAGTGCACACAACCAGGAAATCAGTTCTCCCCCTTAGTTCAACACGGAAAGCACATGATTTGCAATATTTTCTCACCCTTAGTTGAAAATGCACCATCAAGAATCTCCCCTCCAAATGCATATGAGTCAAAATACAAGTTAGCAGCTTCAGGAATATAGTCGATAGAATGAGAAGATGTTCGACATAGTGCTGATCCGATGATTCATAAAATGCACAGAATGCTAGCAACGGCTCAAACAGATCACTAAATACGAAATCTGAATATTTGAGCAAAAAGAGCAGTTTTCAACCAAAAAGGTATTCACCATCAAAATAGCACTAAGCATGTATAGACAGGAAGTCAAACAAGTGCTAAACATGTATACAAGGTGAACTACCCCTAGCACAGTTCAATCATCATGCTAAAGAATGAAACATAGAGTTGTGTAACCAGATTTTATCGGAGTTGCAGCGGTTAAATTACACAAGTTTAAATTTCAGGATGCAATTGCGAGAGGTTGAAAGCTTGTCATTGCCTAACTTTTCAACTATGCGAAGCCTATGCAGAAGCAATTAGAAGCTTAAAGCAACAGTTTCGGTCATACACTACACAGCTCAAGTTTAACTCAAAGTGCAATGAGAAACAGTCTTGATACTGTGATGTGTTGACAAGCAATCCCATCTCGATCTTTCTAATTCACTTAACTTGGTTCAAATTTAAAACAGAATATGAACATACCAAGCAAGTGAATGACTCAACACTAGAGACATAGCAACCTAGCATATATGAGAAGCACAAGTGATTTCAACACATTCTACACATGCTAGTTGCATATCTCAATGGTGAACATTTTCAAATTTTATGTTCATTAATCAAATTCACCATTCAGAAAATAGCTCAGCTCACAACATGTATCAGTGATCAGAAAGAGCATAAGCTACAAGCATCATCATAAAGCATCGGAGCAAACACTTTACAAAACATAGTCACATTCTAAGGATTATATACATGAAGCTCTAAATGTAAATATGCAAGATGAAATGCAGAAAAGAAACCAATTGAAAAACACAAAGTCAGTTTATGATACAAAAACAAAATGTTTCCGCCATCTAAAAGGGGAAACACACACCAAGCTTACCTCTCAACCGAGCAAAAGTTGATTGGTCCAAAGGCTTGGTGAAAATATCAGCCAACTGATGATGAGTATCGACATGGCGAAGGTCGATATCACCCTTCTCATAGTGGTCTCGCAGAAAATGAAAGCGCACATCAATGTGTTTGGTCTTAGAGTGCAGCACGGGGTTCTTAGCAACACTAATAGCACTCGTGCTGTCACAAAGCAAAGGAACGCGAGAAAAGCTCAGACCAAAATCACGCAAAGTGGCCATCATCCAAAGTAACTGGGAACAGCAGCTAGCCGCAGCAACATACTCAGCCTCCGTGGTAGACTGGGCGACACTAGACTGCTTGCGAGAAGACCACGATACAAGAGAAGAACCAATAAACTGACAAGTCCCAGAAGAGGACTTGCGCTCAATCCGGAAACCAACAAAATCAGCATCGGAATATCCACAAAGAGAGAGGGTGGAGGAAGCAGAATACCAAATCCCAAACTCAGGAGTGAAGCATAAGTACCTCATAATGCGCTTGATCGCCTGACGGTGAGAGGTGCGCGGTGATGACTCAAATCGCGCGCAAAGACACACCGCGAACTGAATGTTCAGGCATGTCGCCATCAGGTACAGCAGCGACCCGATCATACTCCGGTACTCCTTCTGGTCCACAACTTCTCCATCCTTGTCCGCATCCAGAGCCGTCGTGGTCGACATGGGTGTTGGAAGAGGCTTGGCCTCACCCATATCGAATTTCTTCAGGATATCCTTGGTATACTTACCCTGGTGCACAAACGTTCCCTCTCGAGATTGCTTAATTTGCAATCCAAGGAAAAACGTCAACTCACCCATCATGCTCATCTCAAACTCCCTGCTTATAGTATCTGCAAACTAGGCAACCAAAGCGTGAGAAGAACCACCGAAAATGATATCATCCACGTAAATCTGGACCAAGAGAGTATTATTGCCTTGCTTGAGGAGAAAGAGCGTTTTATCCACACATCCCATTTTAAAACCCTTAGCAAGCAAAAAGGTTTTCAACCTATCATACCTGGCTCTAGGGGCTTGTTTCAAACCATACAAAGCTTTGTGAAGTTTAAAAACATGGTTTGGAAACATGGGATTTTCAAAACCGGGGGGTTGTTTCACATACACCTCCTCTTCTATGTAGCCGTTTAGGAATGCACTCTTGACATCCATTTGAAAAAGTTTAAACCCTTTGAATGTAGCAAAAGCCAAGAGTATCCTAATTGCCTCCAAACGAGCTACAGGAGCAAAAGTCTCCTTGTAGTCTATCCCCTCCTTCTGACTATACCCCTGGGCTACAAGTCAGGCCTTGTTTCTCACAACGTGGCCATCTTCTCCTTGTTTGTTTTTGAAAACCCATTTTGTCCCAATAGGATGACACTCAGGAGGAAGAGGAACAAGAACCCAAACCCGATTTCTCTCAAAGTTTTCAAGCTCCTCATGCATGGCATTGACCCAATCTGGATCCGTCAAAGCGTGTCCAACATCTCATGGTTCAAAATCAGCAACAAATGCGGAATGAGCAAAGTGAGAGATTTGTTGTGACCTTGACCGAGTGACATGTTCGCCGATGCTGCCGATCATCTGTTGAGGCGGGTGTTGGCACTGAATGTGTCGTGGCGCCTCCCGAATTGAAGTCACCTCCCCCTCAACAGCAGTTGGTGCCTCCTCGGGTACAAACGGTACCGCTCGAGGTGGCGGATCCCACGGCCCCCAAGTCGAAGAAGATGGGTCGGGGCCGTGAGTGGTAGTAGAGGCCGCTCTTTGCGGCATAGCAGGTGGAGGAGGTGCTAGGTCATCTATCCCTTCAGCACCCTCTTCCTCATCATCAAAATGAGGCTCGCCAACCTCATGATCACCTGCACGCTCAAAACGAGAAGAAGGACAAACCCTGGTCTCATCGAAGGTGACATCGGATGTCTCCTTGACTCGGTTAGTATCAAGGTTAAGTACACGATAAGCTCGAGTGTGAGTGCCATAACCCAAAAATACACCATCTAAAGAACGAGACTCAAATTTGTCCAGGTTGCCTTTCTTGAGTATAAAACAGTGGCAACCAAAAACTCTAAAATAACTCACCTTGGGCAGTTTTCCAAAATGCAACTCATAAGAAGTCTTTTTCAAGAAGGCTCGGAGAAAAATGCAATTGGAAATGTAGCATGCAGTGCTCATAGCCTCAACCCAATATTGCCTAGGAGTCCTATGCTCATCGAGCATCGTCCTGGCCATCTCTACAAGGGTCCGATTTTTCCTTTCTACAACACCATTCAGAGGCGGTGTGTAGGGAGAAGAAAATTGATGCTCTAAACCCAAAGAGTTACAAAACTTCTCAAAATCTGAGTTTTTTTAACTCGGAACCATTATCACTTCTAATAGCTCGCATTGAGTTCAAAGGAAACTCATTCTGAAGACGCAAAATTAGATTGCGAGCAAAAGAGAGTCTCAGTTTTCTCAGCTAAAAAGAAAACCCATGAATATCTCGAAAAGTCGTCAACAACAACAAGCACATACCACTTCCCCCCAACCGAGCTCACCCGAGCCGGACCAACAAGGTCCATGTGCAAAAGCTCTCCAGGGCGCTTTGTCATGACCTGAGTCACTGGATGGTGGGGAGCGGCAACCATCTTCCCATGTCTACAAGAATGGCAAACAAGATCCTTCTCCATCACAACTTGGCCAATCCTCGGTTTAGGCCAAGTGAACTAAGCCTTGCAAGCAAGTCGAAGCTCAAATGTCCTAGTCTCCTATGCCACTTCCAAAGATCAGAGGAGGAAGGTCCAGCCAAAAGACAACGAGAAACTCCAAACGACTCTGAGAAGTTCGCACGAAAGACTTTCCCAAAGGGCGAAATCACACAAACAAGATTGCCCTGAGGATCCAAAATACGACTGAGATTCGGCTTAAAACGAATCTCATAGTCATCATCGAAAAGTTGCGAAACAGAAAGAAGGTTGAAATGCAAGTTAGAAACAAGAGCAACATCGCGCAACACAAAGTGCTCATTAACTCGCACCGACCCATGAGACAACACTCTACCTTTGCTATTGTCGCCGAAGGTGATAAACTCCTTTCCGGCGACCGGACTAAGACTGGAGAACCACTTGGTGTTTCCGATCATGTGCCTCGAGCAACCGGAATCCACCAACCAAACGTTCTCCAATCATTTTACCTACATCAATAAAAAGACATAGGGTGATCATACGGTCCAACACTGGGGTTAGTGAAGTAGGAAGAATACCAGTGTCGGGCCGGCTGCTCAAAAGAACGGTTAGCAGAAAAACCATTCATAGCACGCCTACGGGAAGAGCGATCACCACATAGAGGAAAACGTGGTCCGCTAAGGGAGGAGCGTCCATCGCGATACTCAAAATGCGATGGGGGAAAACGCTCAACTGCAAAGCCACCGCCACGGGGTCCAGAACCCACAATTGCAAGCTCCCGCCGGGCACATTCTCTTTGCGGCCTAGGCCTAGGAACTTCAGGTTTTGGACCTCTAGGCCTAGCAGCACGCCTCTGAACATTCGGTACATGTACATCATGGAAAGGATGGTACATGTCCATGTTGTTCATCTCCTTTGCATGGCGCGCCTCTCTCTTGCGCCGAAAGCAAAACTCACTCAAGTGTCCATCTCTCCCACAGTGCTCACACTGGTACCTCACCGCTCTCACAGGGGGTTGTTGGTACTCACGGTAGTGGGTGTGGATCACTTTGCCCTTCTGTGGCATAAGCTCCTCCTGGATGGGTGGCATGGTGTCAAGCTTGTTCTTGAGGTGGTTTGGTTTTGGAGCCCATGATTGTTTCTTGGATGGAGCTCTCAGAGGTTCCACAAATACACCATCCTTGGTGTTAGGCTTTAGAGGCTCTTTGGGTGGAATCTTGGTAAGCTTGGGAGTAGTGGTGGAGTTGGGCTTCTCACACGGGATCAGACCACTCGACTCTCCAATCTTCCCAAAAGATGAAGCGCACTCAACACCCTGAGCAAAGCCTACACCTGGACCTCCAGCAGCACGCTTGAACTGGGAGATCATCATCCCAAGCTGCGGCTCACCACTCGACACCCATGACAAGATGGTCCGAATGTATGTGTTTTCCTCCTCGGTTTGCATCTTGTCATGCTTCACGTTCGCAATCTCCATCTCCAAACCCTCACACAAAACGCACCTAGTCAAACACGTGCTATTTGAGCTGGCCTTCTCAAGAGACACAATCTTGGCATTCTTCTCTGCCAACTCGGATTGCAAGCCCGCACAGGACTTGCACGCACCCAACAACGAGGATCTAGCCTTAAGCTCATCCACCTCTCCTACCAACACAGCATACTTACTTCTCAAAGTGAGAAGGTCAGACATGTGTGTGGAGCACATCTCACACTCCTCCTCGGTGACAACAACGGTGGACTTGACAGATTCAAGTTCCTTCACCATATCCTCCCACTTTTGTCTAAACTCCTTCCTCTCTCTAGCAGCGTGCCTAAGCAGCTTGTCTTGGCTAAGGAGAGCGGTAGTAAGTTTCTCGACCTCAGCAGAAAGCTCATCGGGGGTCTAAGATACCTGGGAGGTGTCGTCGTCGTCGTCCCGAGGGATGTCCTCCAGCTCGCCGTCGACTTCATTGTCGAGGGCCATGGTGCAGAAACCCTCGTTGTTAGCGAAGAAGCAGAGGCCGTTCAGCTTGTCCTCAATCCTCTTCTTCTTCTCGGACTCGTCGTCGCTTGAGGAAGCAGAGTCGTCATCCGAGTCGTCAACTATGCTGAGTGTGGCGAAGAAAGCATGCTGCTCAGCCTGGGCCTTCTCCAAGTACTTCGTCTTGTTGTACTCCTTGTTGAAGCCGCCCTTCCGCTTGTGCTTCGCGGGGACGTACTTCTCCTTGCGCTTGCCGAAGTCGTACTTGGGCCCAGGATCCGCCTTGCCGAAGGTCCGCTTGTTCTTCTTCGGGCAATTAGCGATGAAGTGGTTGGGGTCGCCGCACTCTGTTGATGCTCACTAATGCTCATAATTAACCATCAACTATTGTATGAAATGACACTAAACGAACCACAAAGCATAGTTGTAGGGTTTGAAACTAATAAGTTCCATGAGTTTTGGTGCTCTCACTTGTTTTGTAGGACATCAATATTTCACCATATAAAAGTATCTCAAGTGATGAATTGGAGTGCACCATTGCAAAGGGCTCATCGAGACGATCGAAACGGACATATCATTTGCTATATTCGGAGTCCCGGATGAAAAGATATTAATTTCGCATCGAAATCTGCAAAAGAAGGATCTAGAAGACACCAGAAGACACCACGAGGCGGGCCACCACATGGGCCCACTGGGCCAGACCGACCGGTCCCACATGGAGACCGACCGGTCGGCCACGGAGCCCGTTTCGCCTCCGCCTTCTAGAACATTCTTTCACCGCCTCCTAGGATGCATCTTCACCGTCCCTGAAGTCGATTTGATCCAAGGGCTCACGTTCCACGCTCCAGGCTATAAAACCAGACCCAGACCCCCCTCTCCAGGCATCTCCATCTTCATTATTCATCTCCACATCAGAAACTAGGGTTTCAAAGTAGAAGTAGAGATCCCTCTAGTTGATCGTCTAGTTCTAGTTCTAGTTCATCTTCTAGTTCTAGTTCATCTTCTAGTTCTAGATCTAGTTCTAGTTCATCATCTAGTTGTAATCTAGAGAGAGAGAAAGGAGAAGGCTGAGGAGCCGGATCTGTCGGATCTTCTTCAACATTGTACTACTGCGGGATCTGGTTTGTCTTTAGCAATCTCTGCGTTCTTCATTTTTTTCTAAGTTCTTCATTTAATTTCAGTTCTTGCTTTATTTTATTTACTGGATCTCCACTCGTATTGAGTGCTCTAGTTATCCGCGGTAATTAGAGTAGTAAGCGTTAGTGTAGACACGGTGTCTAGACTAGGGTTTACCTGAGTTTGCGCCCAATCCTCCGGATAGTTGTGGTAGCTACAGGGGTGACAGCTCTATAGATTGTTATAATCCACCACGTTAGGATTGGTGTTTTCGTAGAGCTTTTTGGCAGCCTTCTCCCGATTACCCTTTTCCCAGTCTTTTTCGAGAATCGGAAAGGTACAGTTGCTCCGAAGTAAGTAAAGTATAGTAAGCCTTTGATTAGATAGACCCGCTTAGAAAACCATACATCTCTCTCTACCCATATTAACATTCTTTTCTTGGACGTTCTTAATTCTTCTAGTACACTTCACGTTCCCCGTGCAAATCGATACCCTGGAATACTCTCGGTGAAAGCTACATCGGTATCCGTGCGCTTGCGGATTCTTCTGTGTGCATTTAAAGTACCTAACAAGCTTTCTGGCGCCGTTGCCGGGGAACGGTAGCTGTTCTAGAATCGAACCAGGATCGTCCGTGTTTCTTTTCTTTTCCCATCTTTTCCTTTTTCCACAACCTTTACCTCACCACCACACTTCTTACCACATGGATTTCACTCCTATCTTAAAATTCTTTGCTCCAAAGGGTGACTTGTTGGAGCCTCCACCATCATCACACCCCATTCTTATAGATGGCTATGAGCTTCGCCCTGCTCTTATGGCCATGGTTCAGGAGAAATCCTTCTCTGGGTCAGAAGACGAAGATCCATACACCCACCTTAGGGAATTTGAGCAGTTGTGTTCTTGTGAGACTATTGCTGGCATGACACAAGAGACCATTAAATGGAAATTATTCTCGTTCTCCCTTTTAGGAAGAGCGAGAAAATGGTATAATCATTCCATATGGGGCATAAATGGAAATTGGGATGAACTTCGGGACAACTTTTGTCTTGCTTTCTTCCCTCTTTTTCGAATCTCTGATCTTAGAATCGAAATTCTTACATTCAAACAAAAAAGAGAAGGAGACACTAGGAGCAGCTTGGGCTAGGTTCAAACACCTTACCAATTCTAGCCCAAACCTTTCCTTGCCAGACCATGTGCTACACTTTCACTTTTATTGTGGTCTTAACAAGGAAACTGCTCTACATCTCGATTTAGCTTTTGGAGGATCATTCTCACATAAACTTGTTAGTGAAGGAGGAGACATCCTAAATAAAATCATTGAAGACACTCCTTACGCTGGCATTTTTGACGAATTCCTAGAAGAAGAAGTCGAGCTCAACCCCGACCAACATGAGGAGGAACACACAACTGAATTGGAGATTCCTTCAAATCCTTCCAATTTGGTTGTCACAGAACCTTCTCTAGAGAAAACACCCTACACTTTAGAAAATGATGAACCCTATCCTTCGGTGTTCTTCTCTAAAAACGAGGAGGGTGATATCAAAGAGCATGGAAGCTACTTCATAAACACCTCTTTAAATCCATGCTCATATGAAACATCTCCTGATTCAAGTGGTCTGTCTAACATTGCCACGCTCGAGATTTTTAACCCCCTCACACTTTCTGTTTACAAAAATTTCAAAAGGGTCGTTGTCGATGCATATGTTTATCACAAATTTTGTAGATCTCGTTGTGCTCTTAAGTTGGTGTTGGAGGGGAAACCACTTCACAAAATCACATCTTGAAGGTTTCCCCAGGACAAGCTTGGTGTCCTAAAACAAGCACTTTTTCAGATCAGTGTTCACCTTCCTGATGCACTGCCCTTGTGTAATGAGCATAGAGATATAATTTTTAAAATATTCCTTCAGGTATTCTTGTCACTAACCTTTCTAGGTCTGGAGCAAAGAGTTCAAAGGAATGACAAACACAAGGTATGCCCAACTAGTCATCATGCAACATTGAATTACATTCATCCAATCTTGATTTTTGCAAATCTAAGTTTGGGAGATACACTTTGTAAGAACATCTTTAACCATGTTGTTATGTTGGTTGCACCTACCTTTAAGACATGCTCATGTGTTATACACTAATCATGTTCTCTCATCACCATTTGAGTAAATCTCTTTAATGCTTTAATGCTACCTTCATTTGCTATGGTATATGCTTTGGTTTTGAAGTATTCTCATACACCTTCTAAATTAGGCATGGTGCTTAGTTTAAACTGTTTTCATGAATTAAAGTAAGACATGGTGTCTGGTTTCATTCTTGAGCTAAAAGGTGTCCTGATTTTACCTCTAAAGGGTTTTAAATTAAGTATGGTGCTTAGGTTAAAATGCCTTCCTAGATCAAATTAGACGTGGTGTCTAGGTTGATTTTTGAGCCAATAGTATACTATAGTGGATGCTGGATATTTTGTTGGACTAACCCCTGTAGGAAAACATTCAATATCAATTTAGGAAAGTCCTGAGATAAACTCACACTAGAGATGAAAAGACACATGAACTTCAACAACTTGCGCAAGGGAGACACAACTCACTGATCATGGAGAAATGTGATCCATGGAACAAGACAAAAGATGAGTGCCACAAAACAATATCTACAATCAAAGCACTCCATGAAAGTAGGTGAACAAGTCTGAGCTGAGTCACAAGAAGATAAAGACCATCGTGGGAGGAACAACACATCTTCACTGATAGGTTGAGACACAGAGAAGGAAGGTTGATCCCTCTAAAGATGATTCTACTATACCTTCCTCCTCTCAAGCTCCCATCACTCAGATTCACTATGAGATAAGCAAGAGAAGACAAGCTATTCATGAAGAACAACCAGCCAAACAAGAGAAGCTTCCACAAGGTGGTTCGCCACATCACTCTTCAATGATAAAGGTAACATCTCAAGGTATGTGACCATCACTTTAAAAGCTTCTCCTTAATTCTGGTATGTGCATAAATAAGAACCAAACATGTTTTAGTAGCACATTAATTGATCCAACCTAATCAACTCAACATGTTCAGTTCTTTACTCTTTGTTCCTATCTTTACTCTCTTAACCAATGAGCTAAAATGTTGTACATCTAACCTTTGGAAGATGATATATCACAATCATGAAAATATCGACACTTTATGCACAGATTATCCTTCCTTAGGTTAAGTAATCTGATCTGTTAAATATTTTAAGATGCTACTTTCATGCTCATCTTTTGATCATATCACTCATGTTAAGATTAAATAAAGCACATAAACAACAAGTTTGTCTTGCTTGATGTGCCTAAGGTTAGAGAGGAATAAAATAAAACTTTTGGTTTTGTTGGTGTTTTTCCACCAACAAAACCCATGCACTTGATCTCTATCTTGTCTTTATGAGTAGGACACACTCTTAAGCAATCATGGCGAAGTTTGTCACTCCCTAATTCTACAGAGTGAAGGTTCTAGATCTACAAGAACATGCACATTGAGCAAGATGCTGCCAGCTTCCATAATTAACGCTTCACTTCAAACTGCTGGACGAACGAAGAACATGAGTGACACCATATCAAGAGGCATAAACAAGAAGGAATGATGGAAGACATCGTAGTCAGAATTAGAGGTCATGAAGTCCCCACAGACGTCTTGATCTTCGACATAAGAGAACACGATGATGTTCACCTCATCCTAGGAAGATCATTCCTCTACGCTACAAGTGCAATCATCTACAAGAGGAAATCCATTTTCACTTTCCTGGAGAAATGGCACGATGCAACTTCATCAACTACATACCCAATGAGGCACCCAAGAACAGAAGTGAAAGACACCGCTCTCAAAGCCAAAGAAGACAAACTATCAAGAATAGAGAGGCCAATCACGAAGAAGTTATCGACACTGTCCTAGAAAAAAAACAGAGAAACCTCAAGACAGTGAACCACAGGAAGTGAAAACTCAGACCAAGAAGGTATGGAAGAAAATGTCTGCACCTGAGAGGTACTATCAATAATAACCTTCCAAACGTCTGACATACCTCGGGAGGTCTGAACCAAGGGAAGGTCCGGTTCGTCGGACCTAAATATCCGAACCTTCGCCAAAAGTTTTGTTGTCTATTTGAGTTTCATAGGATTGAAGACCAAAAAAAGTTGATGAGCAAGTGGATCCATTGTTGGAGCACTGTTTCCACAACCATCAACATCAATCAAAGCTCCGCCAGAGGAAACACATTTCCACCGCCAATCCACTACATGGCAAGATTGAACGACTATGATAACATTCAGCTTGGGGGAAAGCACCCCCATGTATCCACGTAAGTATCTTTATCCTCTTAAGTTTTTCATTCTATAAATAAATTCAAAACACCAAAAATATATGGGCACATGAAGGCTCAACGTTATTAAGGGAACCGGCTTGGGGGAGACGCACCCCGTTATCTTCGTAATCCAGGTATATCTTATTCACTATCTTAGTTATTTATAATAAGTGTGTTAAGTTAAATAAATACTATGTTAAGTTTGCTTAGTTTATTTTAAGAAGTTAATAATAAAAGAAGAACTCTCTTTAATCTTTTACATGGAAATGATGAATAGTTGCTCTATCTAATTTCTTCCAAGTACCTAGCCTTTAAAGCATGAGTTCTCCTGATTAATAATGATGCTTAAAAATGAAATTAAATATGTGGGTAGTAAATGCTTGATCTAGAGTCTAGGTAATTGATAGATATGACATGTGATGATCTGAGCTACTACTATCTTGTTCTAAACAACACTAGAGTTCCGGAGAGTTTCCAATATTAATATGACTAATAATTGCATTGAGTTAAATTAAGCTTTGTTGACCCTATGAGAAGTTATCATGCTATTGAATTGAGATCACTTACACATTCCATCCATTTTCCACATAAATGCTCATGATTATCTGTTCCTATCCTCTCAAAAGTTTGTTGGAAGCATATGGCTATTGAAAAAAAAGAAGAAAAGAAAAAAATCTGAGGAAATAAAAAGGGACAAGTGTCCGAAACCTCAAAAAGATAGATCTCGAGGAAATAAAAAGGGACAAGTGTCCGGAACCTCAAAAAAAAGAAAAAAAAAAGAAGAAAAAAAGGGAGAAAAAATATGAATATCAGAAAAAATGGGCACGTGCCCGACAGTAGAATTAGCCTGATAGCCATGTGTCTTTGATAAACAAAAGGGAGTGATATATTTCAAAAGAGCATCCGCCTTCATTTTCCGTACACATGCACTTCTCGATTCAATGGTGTGGTTGACTTTATCTTTGGATCCATTGTTTAATTTGGCAACATATGTTTTTAATCTTTTCTGAAAATTCATAAAACTCCAGGATAATGGTGAAGTGACATAGCAAGAGATATAATGCTTGATTTGATCATTCTATCTTTCAATTACTCAGGATTCAAGGTAAAGTACTAAGCCCCGTGATGAATAATATGATACTTTTTTCTATTCCATATGAGAACTTTTGTTTGAATACATGTGTACTTGTTGAAAGTGAAGATATTGCAACAACTCCTGATCTATTATTGATATTGGCTTTGCTCGGGACCAGCAAAGGCTAAGCTTGGGGGAACTTATTGACGCTCACTAATGCTCATAATTAACCATCAACTATTGCATGGAATGACACTAAACGAACCACAAAGCATAGTTGTATGGTTTGAAACTAATAAGTTCCACGAGTTTTGGTGCTCTCACTTGTTTTGTAGGACATCAATATTTCACCATATAAAAGTATCTCAAGTGATGAATTGGAGTGCTCCATTGCAAAGGCCTCGTCGAGACGATCGAAACGGACATATCATTTGCTATATTTGGAGTCCCGGATGAAAAGATATTAATTTTGCATCGAAATCTGCAAAAGAAGGATCTAGAAGACACCAGAAGACACCACGAGGCGGGCCACCACGTGGGCCCACTGGGCCAGACCGACCGGTCCCACATGGATACCGACCGGTCGGCCACGGAGCCCGTTTTGCCTCCGCCTTCTAGAACATTCTTCCACCGCCTCTTAGGATGCATCTCCACCGTCCCTAAAGTCGGTTTGATCCAAGGGCTCAAGTTCCACGCTCCGGGCTATAAAACCAGACCCAGACCCCCCTCTCCAGGCATCTCCATCTTCATTATTCATCTCCACACCAGAAACTAGGGTTTCAAAGTAGAAGTAGAGATCCCTCTAGTTGATCGTCTAGTTCTAGTTCTAGTTCATCTTCTAGTTCTAGTTCATCTTCTAGTTCTAGATCTAGTTCTTGTTCATCATCTAGTTGTAATCTAGAGAGAGAGAAAGGAGAAAGCTGAGGAGCCGGATCTGTCGGATCTTCTTCAACATTGTACTACTACGGGATCTGGTTTGTCTTTAGCAATCTCTGCGTTCTTCATTTATTTCTAAGTTCTTCATTTAATTTCAGTTCTTGCTTTATTTTATTTACTGGATCTCCACTCGTATTGAGTGCTCTAGTTATCCGCGGTAATTAGAGTAGTAAGCGTTAGTGTAGACACGGTGTCTAGACTAGGGTTTACCTGAGTTTGCGCCCAATCCTCCGGATAGTTGTGTTAGCTACAGGGGTGACAGCTCTGTAGATTGTTATAATCCATCACGTTTGGATTGGTGTTTTCGTAGAGCTTTTTGGCAGCCTTCTCCCGATTACCCTTTTCCCAGTGTTTTTCGAGAATCGGAAAGGTACTGTTGCTCCGAAGTAAGTAAAGTATAGTAAGCCTTTTATTAGATAGACCCGCTTAGAAAACCCAACATCTCTCTCTACCCATATTAACATTCTTTTCTTGGACGTTCTTAATTCTTCTAGTACACTTCACGTTCCCCGTGGAAATCGATACCCTGGAATACTCTCGGTGAAAGCTACATCGGTATCCGTGCGCTTGCGGATTCTTCTATGTGCGTTTAAAATACCCAACACACTCGAAACATCCCGAGCGTCCTCCTCCGCGGCGACGGTTCATGCGGTTGTTGTGGAACCGCGAGAACCGGTTGGCGAGCAAAGCCAACTCGTCATCCCCCATGAACTCCAGCTGCTCCTCTGTGACAGAAAGAAGAGAAGAAAGTGCAAAGCCTCCAGAGGGGTTAGCAGAAGAGCCAGAAACCAAAGCCATTGACGGGCCAGAAGGATTTTCATAAGAAGCCCTCGCCATGGCGTCAATCTCACTGGACTTGAGCTTACTGAAGAGCACGTCGCATGTGAGGGTCTCATAGTTAGGTGATTCGATGATCGCCTGAACCTTTGTGTTCCACACCAACCGATCGAGAGTGTGCAAAAGCTTCAAAGCTCTCTCATGATCGTCGAAAGGCAACAACTCCTTGTTTGCCCTCATCCTGTTGGCAATCACCTGAAAGCGAGTGAATAAACTCTCTATGCTCTCGCCAGGCATATGTCGAAAGTTCTCATACTCTCGCTTGTGCGACTCGTAGAGACGGGTTTTGACTTGAGTGGTTCCCTCATGGAAACGCATGAGGGTATCTCAAATCTCCCGAGCCGTAGCGAGGTGAGAAACTCGATCAAACTCCGTCATGCTCAAACATGAGAAAAGAGCATTACGGGCTTGGCTATTGGCATCGTGCTCATCAATCTGATGTTGAGTAGCACGAGCAGCCAAGACCACGTAATTGGCAGAGTTGCAAATATCCCAGATGGAAGCACCCAAACTCTGCAGATAGGCCAACATGCGTATCTTCCAAAACGCATAGTTCATCCCATCGAAGAACGGCGGTTTGCCCACGCCGGGATCCATGTCGCCTTCTGTGGATCTGGAACCGGCTAAGGTGGAAGATCCTTAACTCGCTCTGATACCATTTGAAGGACTGAGAATGCAAATAGAAAGGCGACCAGAGGGGGGTGAATGGGAGCCTCAAAAATTTCTCTCGAAACTTCGGCCTTTTGTCCCAAAATCAACCCCGAAGAGCTTCGATCGAAATCGTGATGCCCACGATCCTTGGAAGAGGGTGGATGATCCCTAGGATCACAGCGAGGCACCACAAAGCAATAGCGAACCAAACGCCAAAAGCACCGGCACAAGTTCAACCCTCAAAAACCGAGTTCCAAACGTAGATGGAAGGCTACGTCAGGAAATCCCCAAATACCGATGCTAACAAGTAGCAAAGATATCTAGAGAGGTTCATTGGTCAACTCTAGGGCCAATCGAGAAGTCCGAAAACCAACCGGAAAAGTCGGGAGAGCAAACGCACTAAACCAGAGGTTTCAGCCGATTCCCGGACTGTCCGGGGTTCAGTCCGCGGACTGTCTGCCCAACGGCAGACTGTCCGGGCTCTGGTGGCAGACTGTCCACCGGTCAAAAGTGCAAAAACGCACTGCTGCTCAAGTCCACTAGACAGCTCCCGGACTGTCCGCGAGTCCCAACGGCGGACTATCCGCGGTTCAAAAAGGACTTGTCCAACAACGCAGAGTCAGGCCACTGGTCCGGTCGACCCCGACGCGCGGACTGTCCGCGGTGGCACTGGTGGACTGTCCGCGAGTGCCCAGAAAGGGCGATTTCGGTCGCCCTCAACTCAAATCTTCTTCAAATCGATCCAAACAAAAATCCCTTGATCCCAAACTTGGAGAGGAGGATCACAACATAGTTAGGAGACTATCCCCAAGAAATCATCCGCTCAAATCGACTCTATCACCGGGAAATCAAAAGGTAAGGAGTATGAACGAAAAAGCACCACAAAAACGAAATCGACCCGATCTACTTGTTCGTAAGGAGTTAGATGAATTCCTTCGGTGGAAATGATCTCCTCACTATAAAGAACAAGTTGATTCAAGTGGAATTCGAAAAGATGCAGTAGAGAGGGAGATCGAGTGACGGGAAAATCGCGGAGAAACGAAGAATGCAAAGAACACGACCGTGTGGGTACCACACGCTACAACAGTGAGATTACGGTCTCACTTCCTCAAAATCTCCAGTACACAGAGGTATGGTTCTCTGCGGATCTCAGTTCCTACAGCAGCGGATTGGGAGAGCAGGAAAACCTAGAAGGCAAAGAGCAAATGACTGAGATAGTTTGGGAGGTGGTTGTCTCCCCCTACTTATTCTAATTTTAATCCCCACTCTACCCCTAACTAATTATAGAGCGAACCAGCTGAACCCTAGGGTTATTCTGGACCAACTCGAAGATAGTTGTGATCCGATGGCCACGCCCGCACAATAGGTAGCTTCGCCTCGACGCGACCTCACCGATTGCCGCCACGTGCCGCCACCACTCTGCTCGTCCTTTTCACGGACCTCGCCCTCGGTTTTGTGGCCCAAATCGGGAAACCAGCCTTCACGACAAACCCGCGGTTTTGAGGCCCAAAACGGGAAACCAGCCGTCAATCGCCTGAGTTTTGTGGCCCAAACTCAGAAACCCGCAGCACCCAGGTTTTGAGGCCCAAACCTGGAAACCGTCCTCAGCACGAGTTTTGTGGCCCAAACTCGGAAACCATCAGCGCCCAGGTTTTGAGGCCCAAACCTGGAAACCATCCATTTGGTGGTTTTTCTGTGGCTCAACCACCAAACCGAGCCGTAGAGGGGATGCACCACCCGTGCACCCCGTCCACCCGCAAGTCTTCGCTCGTCGCTATCCCAGGCTGTCAGCCGCTGTTGACTCTTGCTAACGTCATCACTAGGAGTAGACTATGGAATCTATCCCCGGCAACGGCGCCAGAAATGCTTGTTGATACTCCTTAATGTAAGAAGTATAACTAACTGTTCGTATGACTATTGGTAGGTTCCGCAAGCGCACAGAATAAGTCTATTGTAGCACTACACCCGGGAGTAACCGAGTGTCGTATTTATTTCCACATGGAAGCTACTATGGCAGAACTAACACTAGGACTACTATGAACAACTAGTGATTCTAGCAGGGTTGATTGAAATGTATGAATGGGGGTTGGTTTCTACTACTACTAAAAAGAAAAGAAAGAAAGACTAACTACTACTAAACTAAATCGGCGGGGTCTGGCCGATGAACAGATTAATGTTTTCCTACACACTTACGATCACAACTAACTTAGCAGTAAAGGTTTTATCTAGTTCTTCGAACTGTACACACCCTCTGGACTATTTACCTCAGACGTGCACAACGAGGTTTATGATTTAAGAACTAACCCAACTACGTGGTGGAATTCAAGGCTCCTAGGGCTGTCACCACCTGTTTGCTACCACAGCTATCCGGGGGGCTAGCCACAAACTAAGGTATAACTAGTCTAAGCACCGCGCTTACACTAATATATACTACTCTAATCTTGCGTCCAAAACTAGAGCACTGATTACTCAGCGAAGAACCCAAACTAGATACAAACTAAATACTATGTTATCTATGATCGAAAGCACTCAACAAGAACAATAAGTAAAGAACTTAAAGTAAATACTGAAAGTAGAAGAACACTAAGATAAATGAAGAAAGACTTGGAAATATACCAGAGTCTTGGAAGATCCTCTATTACAACTCCAGCTCTTCTCTTCTTCACTCTCGCTCTCACTCTAAGTCTCTCAACTAGAGTGTTCCTTCACCAGAGCTTCGCTTACAAGAGAGTGGGACTAATGAGGTGAGGTCTGAGTACAAATGAGCTCGGGGGGTCCTATTTATAGCCTAAGGGACCTAGGGGGGTACTTATGGACCTACGGTTAGGTCTGGGGGTGAGTGTGGTGGCGGGCGCCAGCCCTAGGTGGCGGCTGCCACCCCCCTGGCCGTTGGATCCACCGCCTTTGCTTCAACGGTATCTAGGAGCTCTAGAGAGGCGGTTCCAAGGTCGGTTGCTTGTCCAAATAACCGTGACATGGGCAATTGGGTCATGATCCATGTGACATCCCTTCTTGACCCTTGGATGCAATGACCTAAGTGATCAATGGCTGCAAATGAGTGTGGCATGCCTCCCTTGGATCAGTGACGTGGCAGGGGAGGAGTTTGGGCCTCACTCCCCTGGCGCCGCCAGTTATGGGTGGCGGGCGCCACCCCACCTTGGCACAAAGTGAGCCCAGGTGAGTGTGCTCGCCTCCTAGTGGGTCCTCTTGGTCATTTTGCTCAAAAACCCTGCAATTTCCTACATTCAAATAAAACTCAAGGACAAGTGGAAATCGTTAGTTTATAAAAGGTTTTTGGTTGATTTTAGGCCCTTGTGTTGTGTTATATGACCTTGTTGATGCTAAGAATATGACACTTAGTGAGCGTCAACAAGCTCCCCCAAGCTTACCTCTTGCTCGTCCTCGAGCAAGCCTGGACTTGAAATAATCTTGGAAACTCTGTGTTTTTGTTGTGTATGCCCATATTATTTTCATCATCATGGAATTGGTAGCCTTCCCTACACTCAAGATTAGAACAAAAGACCGGCAAGAAAGAAGGTTTGTCTTTCCCTTGCCTATTTTGCTAATCAAGACATGTGGAGTTTTTGCAAGTTTTGTTCAAAAGAAAGCATGCTTATTAACTTTTGTGGCTCACTCAATCACTCATATTTGTCTGTGGAAATGGAAGAATTATCCTCTCACTAAGACTTTATGTGGGGTTTAAAGGGTAGGATAAAAGTGAGCATGCACTGCTAGCATAATTTTGCCAAGTTAGACAAATGGAGCAAAGGAGCAACAAGTCATAGGTTCAGACCAGGAATGTGCAAGTGTGTGGTATTTATTGTGGCTACTACTTTCATGGCACTTCTCCTTTTTATCTCATTTGTGGGATCATGGCTATGAATGAGAGCATTTGCTCTTTTGGATATTCTCTTCTTTCTAGAGCACTTGCTCTTTTGAACTTTCTTTCTAGAGCACTTGCTCTTTTGAATATTCTTTTCTTTCTAGAGCACTTGCTCTTTTTTTTACTACTATAGCCATGTCCCTGAGATTTCATTATGGAGCATGATATTTTGCCATGGAGTATTCCTAACAATGAATGGAAATAAAGGCATGTTGTGTGCGTATTCTCAGTGTAAGAATAGCACTATATAGGTGGGTGCAAGTGAATTCCTTGGTCTAAAAATATGACAAGTTTCTCTACCATGACTATCAGCAAAAGTCTCACTAGCTCAACACTAACATGCAGCAAGTGGAAGCTCCTACTCTAAGAGTAAAAATTATTTGGCTTTGGTACGACTTTCTTTGCCACAGAAGTACTTAGAGCAAGTTTTTAATTTTTTTCAAAATGAATACTCCACAAACTTGACTTGCTCAAGTCAAAGTAGAAACTTACTTCCTCTTTACTTAGTCTAATGCTCATGTCTCAAGTTTAGTTGTAGCATACGTTTTCCCATGATAACTCTAATGCATGACATACATTTTTATTTAGAAAGACTTACGATGAGAGTTTCATTTATTACTATATATATATATATATTTTAACTGCAAATTAACTAAGATGAAACTCAAATTTAAATTACTGAAATAAAACTGACAGAAATAAAGATGGCAGTGATACTTACCTCGTTGACGGGGGTCCTCCCCCAAGCTGGCTTTTGGCATGGTTGGGTTACATCCATCCCTGACGACGGTACATGTCGTCCCAGTTCTGCTGGTTCTGCTGCAAAAGAGAAGAAATATTACCCAGTTCTCTACCAGTTTTCTAGCGGAATTCCTAGAAATTTTGGTTCAAGTTGTTCAAGTCCTGGCGGATTTCGGCAGTATCCATGGTGAGTCCATTCATTTGGTGCTGAAGATATCCCATATCGCGCATCCACTCGTCCTGATGAAAGGACGAATGGTGAGCGGCTTGTGGTGAGATTCCCCTATGGAAGAACTCATCACCACGACAAGTGTATCAGGTGGATCCTCCCAAGGAATGGGATGAACTTCCCAACTGGGATGAGTGAAAGGACGCCTCCTGGCCGTATTCCCACCGTGGATGTTGCGGTTGTTGCCAATTCGATCCTCCTGCTTGGTGCGAGCCAGGGGGTGTCAAATGACCAAAGTGTGTTGCTCCTTCATACTGCCCTGCATGGAAAGGGTCAAACTCCTGTGCCGCTGCTGCGGCTCTTGCGGCCTCTTCTGCTGCACGGGTCTGCGCTCGCGTCCTCCTCCTCGGAACCTGCATGATGTTCTCTCGGGCCAACCTGCGGTTTTGCTCTGCCTCGGTTTCCAGGGCCAAAAGTAACGTTGGTGCATTTACCAACCAAAGTGTCATGTTAGGAAGAGCGATTTTATTCACATAATCTTGGTAGATCATGTGAATCTCACCGGTCTCCTGGTTCTCACGCAAGATGTGTCCTTGCGAGAAATGTTCCAGGGTCAAAAAGTCTCGGTCACCAGGAATGTATGAGTATATAGCGGTGTTTAGCAGACCCATGTTAAAAGCCAGTCTAGTTATCCATGATGTCATTTCAATATTTCTAGTGCGTTGATTAAATTTAGACCAGTAGTCCGCCATGGCCTTGGCGGGTGATACTTTTATGTGGTTTACTAAAGCATAAAGCAGCAGCAGTTCAGGCTTTTTGATTGGTCTTAAGTCAGGTCTTGAAAAGAGTGTGATACTAATATATTTGTGGAAAAACCTGAGCGTGGGGTTGTGGATATTACTTGTACGGGGCAAGCCTGGGTCTCTGTTCCCAGCAATGCTTTTCCAAAAATCATTTCTATTAAAACCCGTACAAGCATATTCCAGGTTTAGCAAGCATGAATCATCAAAATTTAAATGCTTGCTAAACTGACCCCACAAAAGAGTGTGCTCTTCATTAAGAAGCCGGAATGTTATGTGATTGGCAGATATTTGCATTGTGGCCAGAAATTCCATTGTGAGGGGAAGGATTCCCTCCTCATTAACCTTCCATGCATCTTCCCATCCCAAGGTTCGAGAAATATAGAGAAACTCACTGTCCATACCAGTGCAACTTAGCAAGTCGTCGTCGATGTGACGGGTGTGAACGAACTCCCTCTCACTGAGGATGTTCCGGGCCTGCCGTTCCCGATCACTCTGCCAGATGATATCATTGACGGAGTTCAGGATGCAGATGGTCGGTCCAGCCTGGTGTGTGGGCGGAGAGTCCCGATCCACCGACATTGCGTTGGTGGATGGAGTACCCCACCCGGCGCTCTCCTCATCACTCCTAGCAAAGCGAATGTGGGTGTTTGCTCTCGACGAACTTCCTTCACCCTTAGTCTTCTTCTTCTTGCCGGTGAAGAAGTTCTTGAGTGGGCCCATGACTTCCTTGCTAGTGCCCAAGGTGGCTGGTGTTTTTGTGTTTTGAGTGAGGTGTGAGAACTTGCATGGGGTGTGGGTAGTATTTATAGGCTGAGGATGGAAGGGGGAAGGCTGAGAGCCCCTCCCACCTGGTGGGCGCCAAGAATAAGTGGCGGGGGCCACCCCCCTTGGCTGAATTTCACTCCAACGCACCCCTCCTTTCACCTAGTGCTCTCCTTGTCACTCTCCATCACATGTGCACAAGAATTTTTGGGTGGAGATGTGTCCAAAAGGTGCAGTGAAGAGGGGGAGACATGGGAGTGAGTGATTGCATTTAAATGAGCAAAGCCATGGGTCTCCCTTGGTGTTATTTGGGTCTAGGAGGCAGGTGTAATAGTCTAGAGATTGGCTAGTGCTCCCTAGTGCACCCTAGGGTGGCGGGCGCCAGCATGGGGTGGCGGGCGCCACCCCTATGGCTGCCCTAAACCCCCTAGGAGCCACCTAATCACTCTAGTAAACATCTATTTTGCAGGAAAATTAATTTGCTTATGTAAAAATGAAAATTTAAATGGGGGATAAAGACTTACCTTAGCCTAACTTACCTTGGATAGCCGCTTTGGATTCCCGATTAGTGTTGTCTTCACGGTGGTTGTGGTGGAATGTCGGCACCGACGAACTTTGATGACGGGTGTTTTTCCGGTCGCGGTGTGAACTGGAATTTCTCCTCCTTTCCACTGATGTGGAGCTGAATTTCTCCAGCTCCTACATCAATGGTGGCCTTTGCAGTGCTCAAAAATGGCCGTGCCAAGATCAATGACGTCCGGTGGTCGGGATTAATATCCAGAACCACGAAATCCACCGGGACAAAGAAATTCCGGATTTTCACCAGAATATTCTCTGCTATTCCCGCGGGATATCGGAGCGATTGATCAGCTAGCTGCAAACACATAGAAGTAGGGGACAAGGTATGATGATTTAATTTATCATATATTACCTTGGGCATGACGTTGACGCTTGCTCCCAGATCACAGAGTGCGTGCTCGAAGTGCTGCTCTCCAATTGAACATGCGATCGTTGGGTTTCCTGGGTCCTTCTTCTTTTCTGGGAGTTGGTTTAAAATGACCGCACTGCAATCTTCGGTCAATTTAACCACATCCCTACTTGGAATTGGTTTCTTCTTATTGAGCATGTCTCTCAAATATCTTGCATAAGTTGGAACCTGCATAGCGTCAATAAATGGCACATGTATATATAATTTTTGGATTACCTCGACAAATTTTTTGAATTGGTCGTCTTCCGTCAGATTTCTGTTTCGATCTGGAAAAGGTAATACATGTGTATCATAGAATTCATGAGGAGCAGTTCGTACCTTGGATGAAGGCTCAGCTGGGGTCTCCTCTTCTTCGTCTTCTTCAACATTAACAATATTTTTCTTTGCAGCAGTATTACTACTAGGAACTAAATTAGGATGAGGGGGATCACGAGTGGATTTACCACCTCTCGTGGTTATAGCTTTTACCTCCTCATAGTATTTAATTTGAGATTTAATGTTATCTATTGTTTGCTCTAATCTCTTATTAAAATTAATTTGTTCCTTAAATGCTTCAGAAAAATCTTTCAGTTTAGCATAAATTCCTTCTAACATTTTATCATGTTCAATTAATTTATTATTTAAGCTATCATTAATTCTACCTTGATTAGAAACTAATTTTCCAATAAGAGAATTAAATACGGAGGTTTGAGGCATACCTTTATTATTCCATTGTTGGATCATTGGAATTGGAGGTTCTCCGTAGCCACCATTATTAAGAAGGGATTTGGCATCCTCTTTCTTAATTTCTGCTTGACCTTCACTTGACGAAGCGACTCTTTGCTTGGTGTAGTACTCCTTTGCAGCACGATCTCTCTTCTCATTTATTCTTTGCTCTAGCAATTTTACCAAAGTTTGCAGGGTAACAGAATCAGCTTAATTAATTTTAGACATACCTCTAGCACGTTTTTCTGTCCATTCTTAATTCGCCACCATTATCTCGATCAGTTTGGTTGCCTTCTCTACAGTGAGAGAGAGGTATGCACCTCCGGCGGCAGCATCAATGTGTTGTCGAGATTCTTGCTGGAGTCCATGGTAGAAGCTCTGGATCAAGTACCAGTCTTGCATACCATGGTGAGGACAGTATTCAACATACTCTTGTAGTCTCTCCCAAGCTTCAGTGATTGTTTCTTCGTCTCCCTGTCCAAAGTTGGAAATCTTGCTACGGAAAAGAATAGTCCAACTTATCGGGCAGAACTTGTTGAGGAATTGATCCGCGCATCTCACCCACGTCAGCAGGTGTCCAGAGTTGAAGAGGAACCACTGCTTCGCTTTTTCCACTAATGAAAATGGAAAAAGACGAAGTCTGATGGCATCATGCGAAACTCTCTGCACAGTAATTGTACTACATATCTCCAGAAAATTCCGGAGGTGAGCATTGGCATCCTCGGAGGGTTTGCCATTAAATGCAATAGCTTGAGCCATACGTATTAAGTGAGGTTTAAGCTCAAAATCCACATTACTAGTAGAAGGTAACACTAGAATGTGAGCAAGAGTAGGCATGGAATACTCACAGAGTGTTTTGGTCGACGTCGATGTTGATGACGATGTCGCCGTTGGTGTTGATCGATCGGTGGAGCAGCTTGGTTTGTCAGTCACTTTTGACTGGGATTCTTGTCTCGACGAACTCCTCTCACGAAGCTCCAGGTTCTTCCTCGGAGGAGTGAGATTAGCTCTCGCTCTCCTAAGAATGGCCTCAGGATCTTCTTGATAGTCGCTCGGAAGATTGAATCCGGCCATGACTACTTAAACGATCACAAACAACGAATATATATACCCGCTAGAACTACGGGGGTTAATTCAATAGTAATCACAAAGAATTAATTCTAGCCAATTGCTTCCTGGCAACGGCGCCAGAAATGCTTGTTGACTCTTGCTAACGTCGTCACTAGGAGTAGACTATGGAATCTATCCCCGGCAACGGCGCCATAAATGCTTGTTGATACTCCTTAATGTAAGAAGTATAACTAACTATTCGTATGACTATTGGTAGGTTCCGCAAGCGCACAGAATAAGTCTATTGTAGCACTTCACCCAGGAGTAACCGAGTATCGTATTTATTTCCACAGGGAAGCTACTATGGCAGAACTAACACTAGGACTGCTATGAACAACTAGTGATTCTAGCAGGGTTGATCGAAATGTATGAATGGGGGTTGGATTCTACTACTACTAAAAAGAAAAGAAAGAAAGACTAAATACTACTAAACTAAATCGGTGGGGTCTGGCCGATGAATAGATTAATGTTTTCCTACACACTTACGATCACAACTAACTTAGCAGTAAATGTTTTATCTAGTTCTTCGAACCGTACACACTCTCTGGACTATTTACCTCAGACGTGCACAACGAGGTTTATGATTTAAGAACTAACCCAACTATGTGGTGGAATTCAAGGCTCCCAGGGCTGTCACCACCTGTTTGCTACACAACTATCCGGGGGGCTAGCCACAAACTAAGGTATAACTAGTCTAAGCACCGCGCTTACACTAATATATACTACTATAATCTTGCGTCCAAAACTAGAGCACTGATTACTCACCGAAGAACCCAAACTAGATACAAACTAAATACTAAGTTATCTATGATCGAAAGCACTCAACAAGAACAATAAGTAAAGAACTTAAAGTAAATGCTGAAAGTAGAAGAACACTAAGATAAATGAAGAAAGACTTGGAATTATACCAGAGACTTGGAAGATCCTCTATTACAACTCTAGCTCTTTTCTTCTTCACTCTCGCTCTCACTCTAAGTCTCTCAACTAGAGTGTTCCTTCACCAGAGCTTCGCTTACAAGAGAGTGGGACTAATGAGGTGAGGTCTGAGTACAAATGAGCTCGGGGGTCCTATTTATAGCCTAAGGGACATAGGGGGGTACTTATGGACCTAGGGTTAGGTCAGGGGGTGAGTGTGGTGGCGGGCGCCAGCCCCAGGTGGCGGCCGCCACCCCCTGGCCGTTGGATCCACTGCCTTTGCTTCAACGGTATCCAGGACCTCCAGAGAGGCGGTTCCATGGTCGGTTGCATGTCCAAATAACCGTCACATGGGCATTTGGGTCATGATCCATGTGACATACCTTCTTGACCCTTGGATGCAATGACCTAAGTGATCAATGGCTGCAAATGAGTGTGGCATGCCTCCCTTGGATCAGTGACGTGGCAGGGGAGGAGTTTGGGCCTCACTCCCCTGGCGGCCGCCAGTTATGGGTGGCGGGCGCCACCCCACCTTGGCCCAAAGTGAGCCCAGGTGAGTGTGCTCGCCTCCTAGTGGGTCCTCTTGGTCATTTTGCTCAAAAACCCTGCAATTTCCAACATTCAAATAAAACTCAAGGACAAGTGGAAATCGTTAGTTTATAAAAGGTTTTTGGTTGATTTTAGGCCCTTGTGTTGTGTTATATGACCTTGTTGATGCTAAGAATATGACACTTAGTGAGCGTCAACAGCCACCACAGCTGATCCTCAGGCCACCGGTCCCTCAGTCTAAGCCTCACGTCCGCCCTTCGTCACTCTCGGTCCATCGGCACAACACGTCTCTACTTGACCTTCACCTTGCCTTCGATCACTGTATCCGTGCTCGACACCTGCACAACACAAGCCAAAGAACATGCGCATTATCCCAGTTGACAATCACTCATCACTCAGAGACTCGGCATACACCCATGTATCCGCACCTACCCATGCTAATTGCCACTCTCAATGGTGAACAAATTAAAGGTTTCATAGTTGATTAATCAAGTTCACCATTTGCAAGAAAAATAGCTTAGCTCACAACATGTATCAAGTGTTCAAAAAGAGCCTAAGCTACAAGCATCATCATGAATAAACAGAGCATACCAAAAAGAGCAAAGACTCATTCTAATTACTATATACAAGAAGCTCTAAAATGCATTAAATACATGATGAAATGCATGCAAAAGCTAGTCGATAAGAATCGAAGCAAAAGCTAGCCTAAAAAGAAAAACCCAAAGCAAAAAGGATATCAGAGAAGTCAAACTATGATACAACAAGCAAAATGCTTCCCCCATCTAAAAAGGAAAGACACCCACCAAGCTCACCTTTCAACCTAGCACAAGTTGAGAGATCCAAAAGCTTGATGAAAAAGCAACGAGATGCGACACCAACACACTTGGTCCCAGTGGAAGACTGGGCTACTCTAGACTTGCTTGCGTGAGAATCAAGACACAAGAGAAGAGCCAAGAAATGCTCAAGCTGATGGCCAGCAAAATCCACATCAGAAGAATCACGAAGCGAAGGGGTCGAAGAAGAAAAGTACCAAAACTCAAACTCAGGAATATATCAGAGGTACCTCATGATGCGCTCGACACCTGCTTGTGTGATGCCTAAGGGACACCTGAATCTGGTCCACGGGCTCTTCGTCCTTGTCTGTGTCCATTGTGATCGTCATCGCCATCAGCGTCGAAAGAGGCTTGGCCTCACCCATGTTGAACCCATCACCCACTTCTCAATCTTCCTGCTCATAAAATCTGCAAACTTGCCAATGAATCCATGAGAGGAGACACCAAAGGTGATATCATCCACATCCATCTGAAACGTGTTACAAAGTATGTGTCCAACATCTCTGGCTCAAAAGGGGCAACAAAAGCAAAATGAGTGGAATGAGACACAGAAAGACCTGGACCGCATCTCGTGCTGGTCAAAGTCATCGTCCATCTGTAGAGGGGTGGATTTGCTGAAAGATCCGGGACGCCTACCTTGCCAAAGTCATCTCCCCCACGCCAAATGTTGTCGCTCCCTCAAGTGCAGCTAGTGCTCACCAAAGAGCTACTCAAACGGAACCCCAAGTCATGGAGGAAGAGGGATCGGGTCCGTGAGATGAAATGCTCTCTCCAGGCTCCTGTTCTCCTGCAAGCTCAAAGGCAGAAGAAACACAAGGCATTGTCTTGTCTAGTGTGACCTCAAGGTCTCCACAAAATGGTTAGTCACATGACAAGCATAAGGTGAACTCTCAACAAAAAGAGACCTACCTATGAATGATACCGCAAGGAGATTTGAATTCAAACTAGACAAGAGTACAAGACTACCATGCAACAAGATAAGGCACTATATAGAAAAATGCAGCCTAGAGACATGATCAACCCAAACATAGCCTAAACCTCAACACATGCTACAATGCAAGATAATGATAGCAATAAATCCAGAAGCATGTAACATTATAAAATTGTGGAAAGGCTAGTGCTCGAACTAATCATATCAACATGATACATGTAGCTAACTAAAACTAGGACCCGAAAATGATACCTAATGAACATCATACCACTACAATTCAAGCTCGTGGGGAAGTATGGTAAAACATGGCATAATGTTCATGAGGATCACAAACTAGTATGAAAAGTGGATTAGCCACCAAAGCTGTACACAAAGCTAGCATGACATTATATACAAGATAGCACATGCTAGACTAAAACAAAACATGATACAAAAGAAAATGTACATGCAAGAACTATTCAAGTGAGCACATGAATGTCCATCTCATACCACAAGAAATAAAACATGGATGTACAAGGTATGAGTGTATAAGAAAGCTCACCGAACTGCAAAAAGCCTCTTTGGAGGCAATTCTAAATAGGGTGTAGAGAACCATCAAATCTTGATCACATCTAAAAGATCAAGTTCCATCAGGGACATGTTCTCCACCCCGCGTCCTCATATCTACACACAAGAGGACAAAGTAACCCGAGCCTTGGATCCCGAAGGGTTAGCAAGCATGTACTTGGGAACCTAAGACTTGGTCACACATCTCAAAGGGGCACTCAACTTATCATGTGGGTTTGCATGATACAAATGTTGCTTCAAATGCATTTTTGAAGCATCCCTGGAAACATTCCTCAAAAGGACAACTCGAGGAGAAGAACGAGTCATACCATAAGAAAAGAGGCAAACATCTCCCATGTTTTTTTGTGAAGAACCAATAGAAGCACCATGAGAAGCATGACATGGACCAACACATGAAGCACTAGAAGCATGTCCATGACCAAGACATAACACACTAGAAAAGGAGTCATAAAACCCACCAACAAAGAGGGCCTTCTTACTAGGAGCACAAGCGTTCATGCCATGAGAAGGGCCATGAACCACCAACTTCCTAGAAGAGCGAGCTTGGCGCAAGCGTTTAGCACGCCAATAGCAAAAGCTTTCCTGATGCCCATCTTTCTCACAAAAAGAACAATGGTACAAAGTCCTACAGAAGGCACACCATTCTACGATAAGTGAGAAGTCCCTTGGGACTTAGAACAAGAAGCATCAACAACCAACTTGATGCCAATACTAGGAGTGTCGCAGAACCGACCAATTTACACCAGATTAAGCACAATAATATTTGCTCGCACGATGATCTTTCGTACTTAAGCTCGAATAAACTCGGTAGTCTGGAAACCTCGAAGGGTTTCAAACATTTTGCATTCTGCCAGGATCATAATAAGTTAGCATACATGTCCATAAGTTACATCACGGGCCCGAACACAGTTTAAATCCATCGGAGTACGAAACAATATTACACACCATAGTTTGAATATAATGGCGGAAGCAACATAGTTTGGAACATAAGTTTAGTTTGTTCACGATACTGGTGCCACATCCTGATCATGTCCAACAAAAGCATCAGGGGAGGATAAGAGAGGACCATGCCCATGGTCTAGTCATCACCCGTAACCGGGTACAGGCAGTTCTCACATTAGCCAAAGAACCATTGTCCATCTGCAACAACAAGGGGATAAAACCCTGAGTATAAGAAGGTACTCAGCTAGACTTACCCATCATAAACCAGAAATAAAGTGACACCAAGGATTATGAAGGCTATATCTGGGGTTGGCTGATCATACCATTGCATGAAAGCATTTAGATGGAAAAGCCATAATTGAGGTATTAGCAGTCACTTTATGATTAATCCTGATTAACTAGATTTGCACCTGAGCTATAACAAGCACTTGACTAATTAATCAAACAAGAGTAACTATCTCATCAATAGTCTTTCAGATTCAGCACCATAACCCTTTTTTTTGTTTCATAAGTTACTACGGTAACACATGCCTAGTCAAGTTACTCACTGTCCAGGAGCGATGGCGATTATAATCGATTCCTACCCAGCTGGGGATAAAATGTCGCACATTCGCCCGATCACACCTGCGCCAGGTAGCCGTTGGCTGCATTCAAGAAATTTGAGAACACAATTCGTGGGACGGCCATGGGCCCTTCTACACCGGGGGTGATCTCAGTGTCAGGTCGCTCAAGCTATTCTGCCCACGGTCATGCCGGGTCGATCAGGCCCTGCCTGCCCCATGGACCATGCCAGGTCATTCAGTAATGTTGCCCACGGTACACCAGAGGCCCTGGGTGTTAGGCGTCAACATCTCCATCACCGACTCGAATAACCATACTCGGCTTCACGGGAGGTACTCGCACCTGGTCCGTTAAGTGATTGACGCGTTCAAAATGACTGAGGTGTGCCTTCGTTGGGTCCTAAGCAACACAAACGGGAGACTACTAGTACACAGAACCCATTACCTGCTACTCCTACATCCTGTCGCACTTGGTTTTCCAAGGAATACCAAGCGCTAACTATATGTGTGCCCAGGATGTCCAAACGACACATATAGCGACAAATTTGAAGAATATCAAGAACAATGCTTTATTACATAGCGAAACATATTTACTTTAAGACTTACATATATAACAAAGTACAACAAAAACTATTCATAATCTTCATTCTTCGGGACTCCATACTCCACAGGGACAGTTGACTGGGGGAACACTCGCCTAGTACTCTTGGAACTCCTCAGAGAGAACTCTTCACTTCAACCACCATCTGGTACCCATCCGGGATTTTTGTTCATTGATTGTAAAAGCAAGCGTCAGCGCATCATGCTCAGCAAGTACAACTACGGGGATGCAAGGCTCAAAGGTTTGACTCGTTTAACTACGGTTACCATTTTAAGTTGGTCATATTTTATATTAATCTTACATTACTAAATGTATGAACCCTGTTGTCCCATGATATGTGATAAACATTATGTTAAAAAGAGGTAGGCCACCAACCACCAACATACCCCACCATGAACTACTTAAAAAGGATACGAGCCGCTGGTATCTGTGAGCACGGCTGATATATCAGGTTTACACTCTGCAGAGGTTGTACACTTTCACCTTAGGCCATGATTCCCATATGTCGGGGTTTGCAAGTCCCACATTACCTCCTCTATGGAAGCATGGCAGGGTTTCACTACGTAGCCCTTCACTAGCTACCCCTAACAAGTAGTAGCCGCAAGGTTTCGGCATCAAGGCGAATGGAGGCCCCCTTCAAGATGGCACACCTGACAACTGACGAGTACACATCTTGACAGGCAAGGAAGCCATTCTTAAACCCAGTTCTCCCCTCTAGCGCATTTCGGTAACTACTACAAGCTAAAGAAAGTCTAGTTATATGACTAAGATCAGAGCCATGTGATTCCCAAGGCTGGACGGGATCTCCCGGGTAGCTGCTTTAAAAGATAGTCCCCGGGGTGGGTCACTGAGCGAAAAGCATGCTCCAGTGCCCTAAATGTGGTTAAAAATCCTCTTTTAACATTTGTTCCATAGTCATTAATCAATATTAAACATTTAGCAATTATATAGCGCATAACATTTCTAATCATATTATGCAAAAACCCTCCCATAGGTACAAGGTATACAGTTCAAATGAATCTAGTATTGTCCTATGGTTCATCAAGTTTGACACATGCATAATGATTATTGAGTCTTGCATTTAATAAGTAACAAGGAAAACATAGGTTATACTTGCCTTCAAAAGCTTGCTTAAACTTGTCCAACTTTCCTTCTAGATCGTCCTCACACAGCTTCTTCTACCCATAGCAACAAACTGGCGCAAACACCTGAAGATGACCCTATAAACAGTACGCCAAACATTACAAAGAAATAAGCTATAAAGGTTTTGAAAGCGTATGGGTCATTCTAAGATTGTGTGAGCGCAAAAACTAAGCACAACAACAGCTACGATTAAAAATGTGAGAGTTACAAGGTATAGGTGGAAAAGGATTGGATTCAGATAAGCAAGGTGGAGTTTGGACTAAAGAATAATATTCACCAAAACAAAAAGGGTTGGACATGTATTTGAGGACCAAAATATGTAGGGAACATGTGTGCATCACATGGGGGCATGTCACATGAAGAGAGCATGTGTGACCAAAGATGCACTTAGGATGGAATGGATTCGATGGTTGGTTGTATGACAAGGATGATGCATTATAACTTTGGCTCCAGTGTTTATCCTCCATGGTAGAATGTCACATGACAAAGATGGTTGCGGTGGTTGGAATAACTAGAACTTGTATGACAACCATGGATTTAAGACGAATAGAGAGGTTGCACATACAACTCGTGTTCTAATTATTACATATAGATATATGGGTGGGATTTTGGATATGTGTATACGTTGCTTGGGAACATTTCATGACCAACAAATGCACTAAGGTGCATGCTAGATCAAAGGCAAACAAGGTTATGGCGATTAGTGCATGGGTTGAGCATACCCGGTGGCGGACAACGACGGATTTGATGATTGCTTGCATGGTATGTCAAAGCCAAATGGTGATCCATTTTGTGGGGTTGCTAGGTACTGTATGTAACATAGTTTGGCAAAAGGGCACGATGTTTTGACCATCGGTTAGGCGGGGAACAAGATTGGAAGATGGCGTTGCATGGATGTTGGCATGGCATGAGCAGCGACATGACGATGCTTGTAACTCTAGTGTCATAGTTCATATGGCTAAGCCAACTTGCAGGGATGTGTTTAGGTTTATGATACACAATGTGGTAAAATGGCTTGACCACCAGAGTGGCAGATCATCGGGAATGCGCATGCCAACCGGCATCAGCATTGCTGCGGGGCAGCGGGGTCAGCAAACACAAAACATGATGATACCTCTTTCATATTTGATCCTATGGCCATCAAACTTTTCAGAGGCATGTGCAACTGTATAAAGTGTATTCTTGCAAAAGGATGCAACGTCGTTGCCAAAAACAGGGTCACTGCTGTATGGACAGCAGGGGTAGTAGACACTTGGGACTCTATATCTCGGCCATTATGGATTGCATAGCCAAACCAATTTGTGTGATCATGTGCAGGGATGTAATAAACATGTATGTTAAAGGGCTTGGTGATTGGGACAGTGGATTAGCGGGGAACATCAAAACAACTCAGAGCTGCAAACTGACCTAACAGCAGGAATAGCGGGCATGAAGATGATTGTATCTCTAGTTTCTCAACACCTATGGTCAAACCATTTTGCAGAGGCATGTTCAAGGTTGCTATCTACAATTACACCAAAGGGTTTTGTGATTGGATCAACAAAACAGCGAGGAACGCCAAATTCCTCAACAGCAGTAAACTGGCCACGAGGACAGCAACACATATCATGAGTAAACTTCGCCGGGGATCAACCATATGTCATCTAAGGTACATGATTTGCTTAGAGGAACATCAAAACAGTATGGGGGAGATTATGGAGCGTTCTCACCGTGGGGAATGATGTGGTAGAGCGAGGATACACATCACAATGGCCGATGACGACGACATAGTGCAATAGGGCGTCCTTCTCTTGTTGTGGTTGATTGGGGCAGCCATGGGGAAGGAGGAGCAGCAGCAGGGGCACCTCTCCTCTGTTCTTGATGTGGGAAATGAACGGGGGGGGGGGGGGGGGGCGTGAGTGTGCTGTGAGGATGGTTTATGTGAAGTGGGAGAGAGGGGAGGCCAAGGGGTGGAAAGCAAAGGGTCATTTCTTGATATTTTGTTGCCTTGCTTGATGTTTTCGTGCAAGTTGGAGAGGCTTCAAGGGGTTGACGTGGGAGAGGGGTGAGGGAGAGATAGAGGGCTGGTGGGGCTTGATGTTGGTCCACAAAAGAGAGTAGGATGGTTGGGCTTTGATCCATGGCGAGAGTTAAGGCAAGATTTGGACAGGATTTGACCCGAAGCAATGTCGGAGGATGGAATTACTGGAATTGTCCCATTAGCAAAAGGAGAGATGGAGAGGATGGTTTAACATTTAGGAAAGCCTTTGATTTGTCACAAGGGAATAGAATATGGAAGGGAAGAGTAGAGCTTGGCCCGCTAAATTATCGGAGAGATGATTAGGGTTTCCTGAAAACTTAGGGTTTTGAAAAAGGTGGAACCAAGGAAATATAGATTTCAAGGATGGATAGAAAACAAGTTTGGCTTTGATCAAGTGGAGAAAAGGTGGAGGGAAAAGAGCCCATGTAGATATTGTCCAAGGTGAGAAAAGAAGAGAAAGTTGAAGTTGAGATTAACTTGGGTGCAAGACATGCATTGATTTGACCCGAACAAGGCGATGGTTGAATTATGTGAGAGAGAAGATGTACAATGATTGGTCATCTAGCATAGATTTTGGGCTTTGGAGAAGACTCAATCAAAATGGATTAGGTGCTCAAATATAAGGCGAAAAAGAAAAGATAAAAGAGCAAGTTAGGATATGACTAGTTGGGATTTCAGAGAGCCAATATTTGGGCGTTTGACAAGATGAAGCTTGAAGATCCATCAAGGCTTTTGGAACAAGAAACAAAGTGCATGCTTTCCAAGAATTTCATCATGGTTTTGGGGTCAAGGAAACTTGGTCAAAGATAAACAAAGATTTGGTTTGATTCAAACCCTATGCACATTTAAAAAAAACTTTAAATTTATTTTTCATACATAAACACTATGCAAAGGCATGATATGCAACAAACCATTAGATTCTATTATTAAAGCTTTATAGAAACTCACATTTTCTAATATATAAATTGTCAACAACTAAATAAAGGTTAGGAAAATTTTAGAAAAATACAAAATCATATGTTTTATGAAGTGTTTTCTATTCACATAATGGAAATTTTGGGGTGTGACACATCCCGCCCGGTCTTAGTTTAAGTATCACATGGTTATCTCCATGATAGAACCAGGCTAGTCATGATTCGTATCCACCCATATGCGGGAGATAGGAAATCGCCTGACTTTTACCGATCTAAGCAAGACTAAGCATATACAGCCTAGACCTAACAGGGATTTTAAGACAATAATTATGGTGGACAAGGTATAGTATAATAATGCAGCAACGATAATAATCAATTCCTATAACCTAATGCAACAAGCATAACAGGTTAGTTTATCAAATATTTGCAAACCATAGGGAGTAAATGCTCCGGGGCCTGCCCCTTTCGAAGTCAGACGGCCGATGGTCCTGACACTCGGGCAAGTCCTCGATGGCGGCCTCTTCGTCCTTCTCGAACAGCGTCTCTTCCTGCAGCTGCTCCTCCGACGGCGGCGGGTTCAGGTTCTCCTCTATCAATCCTGTATGGTGCAAGGTATGTATGAATATGATGAATGCACATAGGGTGTTCATGAGATACAACATAGTAGAAAGGTAACTCAGGAGATAAGCACATATCATCTACTGTATTCTCTTCAACATGATAGTCAATATCATCCAGTTGACTGCTAACCACCTTGTCAACATCCTACAACCTACGTGTTTAACCTAACCTTCCTAAAGCAGCCAATTAACATGTTTAACACAACAGCATCAGCTCATCTTTATCAACCCTACTTACCTATCCATGTAACCTTTTTTAATTAATTTATTAAATAGGGCATAACTACTACCAGATTGATATGACCTCAGAAAATTTTCAAATTTTTACACAGGCTATTATTGATCCAAACTAGGCTACCATAAAATTTTCAGCCCAAAATAGTAAACCTAACATGCAATAAAAATTAACTCTATTAATTCATAATTCAAGCACTTTTCATAGTTTGTACTACCAACTGCCAACACAGACCTACTTAATATTTTTTATGGTAACTCTATACCCTAACTTAACTACACAAAAATTACCAAGCTCAGAACCTAAGCATTGCTATTTATAAAAATTACAGAAAGAAAACAACATTTTATAACTTTAAATCCTACAGCCAAAACTTTTTAATGAACATACACATCTTATATTTTCCTCAGATACTACTCAGTAAGAGAAGCCTAACAAAATTGGAATCACATTTTTCTGAGCTATCTAGAATTAGTTATGCATTTCTCAAGATACTAGCCATTTACTTAATTAAATAAAACTGCACATAAAAGTATCTCAAAATATGCATCTAATAATTTTAACAGGTAGATCTATTCATTTCCAGCACAACAAAGTTTGTTTCACATTATTTGGACTTAAAATGAGCCTTGAATGAATTTTGGAAGCATTTAAACTATTTCTGGAAAAAACTGATTAAAAGAAAATCTATCCTAAACTGCTACGGTCACCCGGGCTAACACACCCAGAGACACAAGACAAAACGCTAACCACACCCGTCCTTCCCAAGCGCTATTGCACCCAGAACTTCCTTCCTCTCTCTACTCTCTCTGCTAGTGGGACCCAGGTGTCAGGCGACCTCACGCCCTCGGTCAACTGGGCCCACGCGTCAGCGGCACTTCTCCCCGCCGACATTGACCGGCCAGAGCTCGCCGGCAGTGAGGTTTCCGGCGACACCAACCCCACCTACGGACTCGTCTTCGTGAGGCGGATACGGTCGGCTAGGTTTCCACGCCAGAGGATCATCGGAGCAAGCTCGACAGTGGCCATGGCGAAGCGGCGGCGGCGAGGCTGCTCCTAGCTAACCCGAGGCTCGGTGAGGCGAGCATGAACTATAGCAAACCCTAGGCCACACTATAGTGTGGTGCTTGAGCCATGCCAACTCCCGGCAATGGTTGGCGACACACACGGCGGTGGACCGCGCCGGCTTTCACTGTGGCTTGGTCGAGTTCCGGTGAAACTACGGCGCTAGGGGTCTCTCCATCTAGCCGTAAGCTTTAGCGGGGACGAGGAAGGCTAGAACGATGCTTGGTTCAAGATGGTTTTGCCGGAGATGGCCGGACCATGCGAAGGTCATGGCGGCATACATGGTGGGTGCACAAGGAAGGCATTCGGCGTTCCGCCGGCTAGGTCGGGAAAGAGGGGAAACCAACCAGCGCAAACGATGGAGTACGTCAAGGCAGAGTGATTAGCGAAGAGAATCAGGTGGCGGTGGTCCGGTGAGTGAGCAATCGCTCGCCGGAGTTGGGCAGCGGTGGCGACGTTTTGCATCTGGGGAAGATGGAGCAGAGGAGAAGGTGAGTGAGGGAGTGAGCGGTCTGCTTGCATGAGCGAGGGGAAGAGGAGGCGAAGGCGATGCACATTCAAAGGTTCAATGAACCTGGTCGGCTCCCATCACACCGTTCCGACCGGCGCGGCTGCGGACCGTCGGGGAGGGCCACGCGGCGGCAGGGCAAAGAGGGGCTAGGGAGTTTGGTCGGGTGAGTGGAGTCCGTGGCCGTTGAGCGGGCGGCTCCCGTGCTTGCTGTTTGGCCCGGCCGAATGGCAGGCAGCGAGCTGCGCCGGAGTACAGCGGCCACGCGGGCGAGCGGCGCGGCGCGCGCGGGGAAGGGGGACAAGGGACTGCCAGGTGGGACCCGCAGGTGTATAAAGAAAAGAGGTTTTGACTGTTTTCTTCCCTAATTTTTATCTTCCAAACTATGACAAATTAGGAAAAGGTCATAAAAGAAAAGTTGCTTAGAATTTTATAAGGAACAATTCATCTTTAATGCTCAACTCCCAATTCTGCTGGGAAAATAGAATTTCACTCCTTGCTTAATTTTCTAATGCAAAAATAAAATATAAATGACCTTTTCTAATAAAGTACTTTTAAGCAAAGTTGTTCCTTTTGACAAGATCTACAACTTTGGTTTAAGACACTTAGTCAGAAAAACGAAGCATCTAGTAGCTACACTAGAAACCTAACAATGGACTTAAGCAAACATACCATACAAGATGCACATGAAATGATATGATGCTATGCTCATGCTATGTCAAGTTATGCATTTAGGGTTGCTTAACAACAGGGGTGTTACAACCCTCCCCTCCTTAAAGAAATCTCATCCCGAGATTTGAGTTACTAACCAGTCTTTGTAAAATTGTGGGTAAACCTCCTTTAAATAGTCATCTGTTTCCCAAGTAGCATCTCGATCGTCTTGCTCACTCCATGATACCTTGTATTGTTTTACTATCCTCCCACAAGTTACTCTTTCTTTGGTGTCAAGCACTCGATGCGGCTTCACGGAGTAAGTGAGATCAGACTGCAGCTTGATATTCGCTGGTTGCACTTCTTCTGGTACTCTGAGGCATTTCTTCAATTGTGACACATGGAATACAGGGAATATAGCTTTCAAGTGTTCCGGTAAATGTAGTTGATAAGCTACTTCTCCCTTCCTTTTCAAAACCCGATACAGCCCCACAAATCTTGGTGCTCACTTCCTTTTAACTCCAAAACGTTTAACGCCTTTCATAGGTGAAACTTTCAGGTATACATAATCACCTTCACTGAATTCAAGTGGTCGTCTACGCTTATCGGCATAGCTCTTCTGTCGAGATTGTGCTGCTGCCATATGTTGTCGAATTGTTCTAACTTGTTCTTCTACTTGTTTCATTAAATCAATTCCATAATACTGACGCTCTCCTGGTTCAACCCAGTTCACCGGTGTTTTGCATCTTCTACTATACAAGGCTTCAAAAGGTGCCATCTGAATGATCTCTTGGTAACTGTTGTTATATGCGAATTCTGCTAAAGGTAACCATTTCTCCGAAGAACCCTTCGCTGAAATTACGTAGGCTCTCAACATATCTTCCAGTACTTGGTTCACTCTTTCGGTTTGTCCTAATGTTTGGGGATGATAGGCCGAACTATGGACTAGCTCTGTACCTAACTCCTTTTGCATCTTTTCCCAGAATGGTGCGGTAAACTGCGTTCCTCGATCTGAGATTATGGTCCTTGGTATACCATGGAGTCGAACAATCTGATTGATATAGATCTCTGCATAGTCTGGCGCTCGATAATGGGTCTTGACTGGAATAAAATGTGCAGTCTTGGTAAGACGATCCACAATTACCCAAATTGAATCATTTCCCTTCTGGGTAGTTGGTAACCCGGTTATAAAGTCCATGCTCACTTCTTCCCATTTCCACTCAGGAATTGTTAACGGTTGGAGCATTCTGGCTGGCTTCAGGTGAATAGCTTTTACTCGACAACAAGTGTCACATCTCGCCACATAAGCAGCGATTTCCTTCTTCATCTTGGTCCACCAAAATCGCGGATGAAGATCTTGATACATCTTGATACTACCCGAATGAATGGACAATTTGGACAAATGTGCCTCGTCCATGATCCAATTTCTGAGTTCTTTATCCTTAGGTACCCTAGACGCTTGTCGAACCATAGAACTCCATTGTCATCCACTCGGAAGTGTTTTACTGGTTCTGTGGCAGCCTTCATCTTCTCTTTGATATGGTAGATCCCTTTGTTTGTTTTCTGCCCTTCAAGAATCTGGTTAACTAATGTGCTATGTAGTTCAGTGTTGTGTAAAATTGCAGGATGCATCAGACTGAACTCATCTTCTGGTATTAACTTCAAAGCGCTGCAATGCGATTTCCGACTTAAGGCATCGACAACTACGTTTGCCTTTCCAGGATGATAATGAATCTGTAGATTATAATCCTTGATTAATTCAAGCCATCTTCTCTGCCTCATATTCAACTCAGGTTGCGTGAAGATATACTTGAGACTTTTGTGATCCGTGTACATATTGTAGACATCACCGAGCAAATAGTGCCTCCAAATTTTCAGAGCATGAACGACTGCAGCTAATTCCAAATCATGTGTAGGGTAATTCTCATGTTTCCTTAACTGACGAGACGCATAAGAAATTACTCTGCCTTCTTGCATAAGAACACAACCCAAACCAATATTCGATGCGTCACAATAGACATCAAAAGGCTTTTCAATGTCCGGTTGAGCCAAAACAGGTGCAGTGGTCAACAGCTTTCGCAAGGCACAAAAAGCGGTTTCACACTCCTCCGTCCACTCGAACTTCTGATTCTTCTGTAACAAGCTTGTCACAGGTTTTGCAATCTTGGAGGAAATCAGGGCATGAAACGGCAATAGTAACCCGCTAACCCAAGAAAGCTTCGAATCTCTCCAACAGAAGTAGGAGATTCCCAATCCATCACTTCCTGTACTTTGCTGGGGTCCACTGAGATTCCTTCTTCTGACAAGATATGACCAAGGAAATGTACTTTCTTCATCCAGAACTCACACTTACTAAACTTAGCATAGAGTTTGTGCTCTCAAAGCCTGGTCAAAACCACTCTCAAGTGTTCAGCATGGTCTTCCTGGTTCTCAGAATACACTAGAATATCATCAATAAACACCACCATCGACTTATCTAATTCTGGCATAAAAACCGAGTTCATCAAGCTCTTCAAATATGATGGAGCATTGGTCAACCCAAAAGACATGACAAGGTACTCATATAACCCATATCTGGTTGAGAATGCTGTTTTCGGGATATCTTGTGGTCGAATCCTGATTTGATGATAACCTGACCTCAAATCGATCTTTGAAAACACTTTGGCTCTGGACAACTGATCAAACAGAATGTCTATCCATGGTAACGGATACTTGTTGTTGACAGTTACGGCATTGAGTGAGCGATAATCCACTTTTGGCGGTCCTTAATTGCAGGAGGGCATTCACGTAAACGACCACAAACATACAACTTATGGCATGTAAATGCACCGAACATGAGCCCAAGGGGTAATAGGACCAATACCAGGCAAATCAGGGCCCTATCGGAAGGATAAAAAGGCCAAGACCCATATCAAATAAACTCCAAACTTTGCAGGACCCATCTAGAGGCCCAAAAAAAGCAACCCACCAAAGATGGGCCGATTTGGGCCCACTAGGGGTGTGGCCGCGCCGTCACCGAGGCGGTTTCCGGCCAAATTTGGTAGGTGACCTCCCATTGCCTTGCTGATGTTGGTTATGGTGGTGTCCGTCCATGTTCGTTGCATCTTGAAGGCGGTTTGCACTTTCCAAATGAAGAGGAGAGGTCGTCCACCCCTCCAAGGCACCTCACCTATAAATGGAGGCCTCCACCCTCCTCACAATTCATCCAAGAGCTCACCAATACATATCTCAAGAGGGATCCATGGAAGAAGGTGACCTCCCACGGCCTTGCTGATGTCGGTAATGGTGGTGTCCGTCCACGTTCGTTGCATCTTGAAGGCGGTTTGCACTTTCCAAATGAGGAGGAGAGGTCCTCCACCCCTCCAAGCCATCTCACCAATAAAAGGAGGCCTCCATCCTCCTCACAATTCATCCAAGATCTCACCAATACATATCTCAAGAGGGATCCATGGAAGAAGGAGTAGTGCCACACTTATCATAGCTCTAGTAGCTATCTAGATTATGGAGCGAGTGAGGTCTGAGCGGGATAAGTGCCGGAGTTGTCGACTACCTCGACGAGTGTACTCGGCGCGCTTGTACACTTAGCGGGAGGAACACCGGAATCGCTGGTATATTCTTGTTTGTACCTCTACGATCTTGCATACTACTTAAGTATAAGAGTTCGTGTTCATGTTGGTTCTATGTTCTTACCGTGTTTAAGCTTTCGCTAGCTTAGTGTGTTGGACCGGCTGTTCACCTTCGGGTGAGTGCTCTAGTAATAGTGTGCAAGCCCTAGCTACCGCTACAAGTAGTGGCTCTTAGCGTAAATGCGGTGTTTAGGCAAAGTGTTCACAGGTTGGTTGCCTGGTGTTGATGGTCCTTAAACACCTGTTTTACCATCAACAATTTACCCTTAAGTCCACCAAAAAGGCATGAAATGTAGTCAAATAGGTTTCAAACTAACCAAATTCCACATGTCCATAGATTTTTGTTTGAATGCAGGATTTGGACCAAATTTGGAGAATGGACCCACCAGGAGACGAGCCCACTCACCAGGACCCATTTGGGCCCGAGTGGGGTGGTGCCCGCCAACCAGAGGTGGCGCCCGCCACCCAAATGTGGCGCTCGCCACATGGAGAGGCCCAATTCTCCCCCTTTGCCACATCACCGATCCGTGTGACCTCCCCAAGGCCAAATCTTGGCCCTTGGTCACTAGGTCAATGGCATCGGACGTCTCAGGAAGGGAGTGGCGTGGATCAAGACCGAATGGCGGTTACTCGGACAAGCAACCGACCTAACCACCGCCTCTCTAGAGCTCCTGGATGCCGTTGAAGCAAAGGCGGTGCATCCAACGGTGATGGAGGTGGCGGCCGCCACCTAGGGCTGGCGCCCGCCACTAGGGTTAGCCTTAGGTCGGTTGGCTGCCCCCTATAAGTACCCCCCTCACTCCTCAAGACTATAAATACCCTACTGAGGCATCACTTCATTCGTATCCCAGAGAAACACCACACCAAGAAGCAACACAAGCAAGAGAAGCATGTGAGAGTTAGGTTAGAAGCTCAGAGAGCTTAGGCAAGTAGGTAGCTAGTAGAGCAAGGCATCTTTGGCCTCGCGGAAGCGCCGCTCAAGGCTTAGCTCAAGAGTAGAGATGTGCGAGTGATTGGTCCTGGAGCTGGGAAGAGTCTTCCTTCATCTCCAGTTCAGGTTTTGCTCTTGTATCTCAAGCACTTTACTATATTCTAGTTCATCATTTCAAGTATTACTTTATTCTACTTATCAATATTGAGTGGTGTACTTGATTGATTGCTTGAGTCCCTAGCTATCCTATAGTTCAATTCACTTAGCCATAGTACTTAATCTCTAGTGACCTTAGTGTTTGATCTTTGCCAATAGGTTGCTTAGTTAGTTTAGTTTATCTTATTAAGTCAAGTATTTGTTCTGACATCCGCAAGGGTGTCTCTATTTGAAGGACCGAGAAGCTACCCGAAAGCGACCAGAGGGGGGGTGAATGGGAGCTTCAAAATTTCCTTTCGGAAACTAGATGCCACTGTCCCAAATTCAACCCCAAAAGCGAAACCTAGAGCTTGCTAATGTCCACGACCCTAGATGTAGGGTGGATGCTTCCTAGAAGCACAGCGGGACACTAGACAACCCTAGAAAGCCAATGCAAAAGACGGAAATCAAATCCGTCAACGAACGAACGAACCGCGAACGAAAACGCGCGAAACAGCTACGACCGGACTCTGGCCAGCGTCCGGTCAGCAGGGACCGGACGCGTCCGGTCGTCCAAAATCCGATTTCAGACCTTACTGTTTCCGACCGGACTCACTGGTACGGAGCGTCCGGTCGTGAACAGTGCGTCCGGTCGCAAGCACAGCACACTGATGAACAGTGACCACGATGAGTCCGGTCACAAGTTCAACAGTGCGTCCGGTCGATGCAAAACAAAACACCGAAAACGTTCAACGACCGGACTCACACGCTGAGCGTCCGGTCACCCCGTGACGAAGCGTCCGGTCACCCCGACAGTCCTCTGTTCTTCCACCGATTCGACTCAAAACCACCCAAAACGAATCCTCTAGGGATCAAACTTGGTGAGTGGAGTCACAAGGAGTATAGTGAGCTATCTCTAAGAGATCATGGCTCGAACCTATCTCCAAATCGGTGAATCGAAGAAATTCGGGAGAAGGGAGAAGAAGTGACCCGAAACTAAAAATCGATTGATCTCCTAGACCGTGAGGTTAGAGGATGATTCCTTCGGTGGAAAGAAGTGCCTCACGATCTAGAACAACTTGGTTCAAACGGATTTGCAAAAGATGAACCGAGCAAAGAGATCAAGCGACGGGAAAATCGTGGAGAAAAAGGATTCCGCGAAGAACACAAGGAAAACGCGAATCACAGCCACGAACTCGAATTAAGGACGCAAATCAAGCCATCGATCTGTGCTCCAAGGTGAGGATACGGCCTCACTTCCTCAACTCAACAGTACACAGAGTGGAGTCTCTCTGCGGATCTCAACTAGCTAAAGCAGGGGATGGGAGAGCAGGAAACCCTAGCAAATGAAGGCACTAACTGAGATAGCTAAAACTGAGATAGGGAGGAGGGTGTCTCCCCTGGACTACTTATACTAACCTAGACTAAGCCTATTTCCTACTCTACCCCTCTCTAAATTAATTACAGAGCGAACCAGCTAAACCCTAAGGCTATTCTGGTCCAACCCGCGGTGGTAGGTAGATCCGACGGCCACGCCCGCTCGAACCGAAGCGTTGCCTCGACGCAACCTCTGGATCGCCGCCACGTGCCGCCCTCGCTCTGCACCCCCGGTTTTGTGGCCCAAACCGGGAAACCAGCCTTTTCCAGCAACCCCCGGTTTTGAGGCCCAAACCGGGAAACCAGCCTCCAGCCTGAGTTTTGTGGCCCAAACTCAGAAACCCGCAGCGCCCGAGTTTTGAGGCCCAAACTCGGAAACCGGCCCATCGCCCGAGTTTTGTGGCCAAACTCGGAAACCGTCCGCGCCCAGGTTTTGTGGCTCAACCTGGAAACCGAGCACCCGAGTTTTGAGGCCCAAACTCGGAAACCGTCCACCCGTTGGTTTCTCTGGCTCAACAACCAAACCGGCGCTGTAGAGGGGATGCACCGCCCGTGCACCCCGTCCACCGACACGTGTCCCCAGGTCCTCGACCCGAGCAACACCGTGCCCCGCAAGTCTCCGCTCGTCGCTGTCCCAGGCTGCCAGCCACCACAGCTGATCCTCAGGCACTCCGGTCCCTCAGTCCAAGCCTCACGTCCGCCCTTCACTGCTCGATACATCGGCATGGCACGTCCGCCGCACGGCACGCCCATCCTTCATCGCACCCAGTCCGTCGGCACGATACGTCTCAACTTGACCTTCACCTTGCCCTCGATCACTGTCTCCGTGCTCGACACCTGCACAACACGAGCCAAAGAACATGCGATCAAACCCGTTGACAATCACTCATCACTCAGAGACTCGGCATACACCCATGTATCCGCAATCTCCCCCTTGATGAGTGCATTTTCAACTACACACACAAATCATAATGAAAGGAAGAAGAAAGAAGAAGGAGAAGAAGAGATCTCGACCAAATGACCCAAAAGCATAGCAAAGCCGAAGAAGGTCAAGAGGAAGAAGTGAAAACTAGGTCCCCAAAGACATGGGCAGCGGCTCGATGCAACCAAGCAAAGCAAAACTAGCCCTCAAGAAGAGGTAAAACAGGCTCAACACCGCTAGCAAAATACCAATTGAAAATTAGAGCTAAAAATGGCAAAATGCTAGTCCCTCAAGATAGAGGCACAGAGGCTCAACACAACTAGCACGAAAACCACTCCGACCAATTGAAAAACAAACGAAAGGTCTCTGAACCAATCAAAATCCAACTCGACGACAAATGAGGAAAATGTTTGCTAGTCCCTCAAGACAGAGGCAACGGCTCAACACAACTAGCAAAACTCCCCTCGACAAGTGCAAGCAACTAGGGACTCCCCCTTAGGTCCAAAAAGAGAAGAGCATAAAGATCGGAAAATCTCCCCCTTAGCAAAAGCTCCCCCTTAATTGAACGTCAGGAGACATATGATTTGCAAAAACTCTCCCCCTTAGTTGAAAATGCACTTATCAAGCACAAACTCTTCCCTTGAGCCAACAAAGCTCCCCCTTCTAAAATGCATATGAAGTCAGAAATGCAAGTTAGCAGCTTCAGGCATATAATCAAAAGAGTGCAAAAATGCTCTAGTCGGTATAGCTCCAATGGCACAACTAAGCACTACATAGCGAAGGCTCAAACTGATCACACATACGAAATATGAAGCATATGAGCAAGTGAGCATTTTTTAGCCAAAAAGATAGTCACCATCAAAATAGCACTACACATGTATAGATAGGAATCCAGACAAGTGCTAAACACGTATACAAGGTGAACTACCCCTAGCAAAGTTCAATCATCATGCATAGGAATGAAGCATATACTTGTGATTTCAGTTTTATATCGGAGTTGCAGCGGTGAAATTACACAAGTTCAATTTTAGCATGTGATTGCGAGAGGTTGAAAGCTTGTCATTGCCTAACTTTTCAACCGTGCGAAGCCTATGCATATGCAATCGGAAGCTTAAAGCAACGGTTTCAGTCATACACTACACGGCTCAAGTTGAACTCAAGGTGCAATGAGAAACAGTCTCGATACCGTGAGGTGTTGACAAGCAATCCCATCTCGATCTTTTCAATTCACTAAAGCTTGGTTCAAGTTTTAAACATGATATGAACAGACCAAGCAAGTGAATGACTCAGAACTAGAGACATAGCAACCTAGCATATATGAAAAGCAGGAATGGACTCAACACACCCTACACATGCTAGTTGCATACCTCAATGGTGATCATTTTCAGATTTAATTACATTAGGCAAATTCACCATTCGAAAAATGCTCAGCTCATAACATGTACTAGTGATCAGAAGGAGCATAAGCTACAAGCATCAACATTAGCATCGGAGCATACTAAACAGAGCATATTTACATTCTAGTGATTATAAACATGAAGCTCAGGATGTAAATGCGTATGCTAAAAAGCAAAGAAAAGAGACTCAAAAAAAAGAGTCAGTCAGTCTATACAAGATCCAAAAGGTTTCCCCCATCTAAAAGGGGAAAACACACCAAGCTCACCCCTCAACCGATTAAAGGTTGATTCGTCTAAAGGCTTGGTGAGAATATCAGCCAGTTGGTGATGAGTATCGACATGGCGAAGGTCGATATCACCCTTCTCCTGGTGGTCTCGCAAGAAATGAAAGCGCACATCAATGTGTTTGGTTTTCGAGTGAAGCACGGGGTTCTTAGCAACGCTAATAGCACTCGTGCTGTCACAAAGCAACGGCACGCGAGAAAAGCTCAACCCAAAATCACGCAAAGTGGCCATCATCCAGAGTAACTGGGAACAGCAGCTAGCCGCAGCAACATACTCAGCCTCTGTGGTAGACTGGGCGACACTAGACTGCTTGCGAGAAGACCACGAAACAAGAGAAGACCCAATAAACTGACAAGTCCCAGAAGTGGACTTGCGCTCAATGCGACAACCAGCAAAATCAGCATCGGAATAACCACCAAAGCGAGAGGGTGGAGGAAGCAGAATACCAAATCCCGAACTCAGGTGTGAAACGAAGGTACCGAAGAGTCATCCTCGACTAGCCTCAAGCTGCCTCCTCTAAATACCTCTACTCTCTGTATGCTCGCTGACGGTGAGAAGTGCACGGCGAGCCTGAAAGCGCGCGCACAGACACACGAACTGGATGTCCGGGCGTGTCGCCGTCAGGTAGAGGAGCGACCCGATCATACTCGGTACCTTCTGGTCCACTGCTTCTCCGTCCACATCCGCATCCAGGGCAGTCGTCGTCGACATGGGTGTTGGAAGAGGCTTGGCCTCACCCATATCGAACCGCTTCAGCAAGTCCTTCGTGTACTTGCCCTGGTGCACAAACGTCCCCTCTCGGGATTGCTTAATTTGCAACCCGAGAAAGAAATGTCAGCTCGCCCATCATGCTCATCTCGAACTCCCTGCTCATAGTATCTGCAAACTTGGCAACCAAAGCGTGAGAAGAACCACCGAAAATGATATCATCCACGTAAATCTGGACCAAAAGTGTGTCTGTGCCTTGCTGGAGGAGAAAGAGCGTCTTATCTACACATCCCATTTTAAAACCCTTAGCAAGCAAAAAGGTTTTCAACCTATCATACCAGGCTCTAGGGGCTTGTTTCAAACCATACAAAGCTTTGTGAAGTTTAAAAACATGGTTTGGAAACTTGGGATTTTCAAAACCGGGGGGTTGCTCAACATAAACCTCCTCCTCTATGTAGCCGTTTAAAAAAGCACTCTTGACATCCATTTGAAAAAGTTTGAAACCCCTGGATGCAGCATAAGCCAAGAGTATCCTAATAGCCTCCAAACGTGCTACAGGAGCGAAGGTTTCCTCATAATCTATCCCTTCCTTCTGACTATAGCCTTTCGCTACAAGCCGGGCCTTGTTTCTAACAACGTGGCCATCCTCTCCTTGCTTGTTTTAAATACCCATTTTGACCCTATAGGCTTACAGTCAGGTGGAGGTGGAACTAGAACCCAAACCCGATTTCGCTCAAAGTTTCTAACTCCTCATGCATGGCATTGACCCAATCCGGATCCGTCAATGCGTGTCCAACATCTCGGGGCTCAAAATTAGCAACAAAAGCAGAATGAGCGAAGTGAGAGATGTGCTGTGACCTGGAGCGAGTGACTCGCTCGCCGATGTCGCCGATCATCTGCTGAGGCGGGTGCTGGCGCTGGTGGATATGTCGTGGCGCCTCCCGAGCTGAAGTAGCCTCCCCCTCAACAGCAGCTGGTGCCTCCCCGGGTACAAATGGTACCGCTCGGGGGTGGCGGATCCCACGGCCCCCAGGAAGAAGAAGTGTCGGGGCCGTGAGTCGTCGTCGAGGCCGCTCTTTGCGGCGCGGCAGGTGGAGGGGGTGCTGGATCATCCATACCTTCAGCACCCTCGTCCTCCTCATCAAAAAGAGGCTCTCCAACCTCATGATCACCTGCACGCTCAAAACGAGAAGAAGAAGAAACAAGAGTCTCGTCAAAGGTGACATCTGATGTCTCCATGACTCGGTTAGTATCAAGGTTAAGTACACGATATGCTCTAGTGTGAGTGCCATAACCCAAAAATACACCGTCAGACGAGCGAGACTCAAATTTGTCCAAGTTGCCCTTTTTGAGTATAAAACAATGGCAACCAAAAACTCGAAAATAACTCACCTTGGGCAGTTTGCCAAAACGCAACTCATAAGAAGTCTTTTTCAAGAAAGCTCTCAGAAAAATGCGATTGGAAATATAGCATGCAGTGTTCATAGCTTCGGCCCAATAGCGCCTAGGAGTCCTATGCTCATCAAGCATCGTCCTGGCCATCTCAACAAGGGTCCGATTTTCCTCTCTACAACACCATTTTGGGGCGGTGTGTAGTAGGGGAAGAAAACTGATGCTCCAAGCCAAGGCGGTCACAAAACTTCTCAAAATCCGAATTTTTGAATTCGGAACCATTATCACTTCTAATAGCTCGCATCGAGTTCAAAGAGAACTCGTTTTGAAGACGCAAAATCAGATTGCGAGCGAAGGAGAAAGTCTCAGTCTTCTCAGTCAAAAAGAAGACCCACGAATATCTCGAAAAGTCGTCAACAACAACCAAAACATACCACTTGCCACCAACCGAGCTCACCCGAGCCGGACCAACAAGGTCCATGTGTAAAAGCTCTCCGGGGTGCGAGGTCATGACCTTAGTCACTGGATGGTGGGGAGCGGCAACCATCTTCCAAGTCTGCAAGAATGGCAAACTAGATCCTTCTCCATCGAAAGCTTGGGCAATCCTCAGATTAGGCCAAGTGAGCTAAGTCTTGCAAGCAAGTCGAAGCTTAAATGACCGAGCCTCCTATGCCACTTCCAAAGATCGGAGGAAGAAGGACTAGCTAAAAGACAGCGAGAAGAACCAAACGACTCCGAGAAATTCGCGCGAAAGACTTTCCCAAAGGGCGAAATCAGACATACAAGATCGCCCTGAGGATCTAAGATGCGACTAAGGTTCGGTTTAAAACGAATCTCATAGTCATCATCAAAAAGTTGCGAAACAGAAAGAAGGTTAAAATGCAGGTTAGAAACAAGAGCAACATCGCGCAACACAAAGTGCTCATTAACCCGCACCGTCCCACGAGACAATACCTTACCTTTACTATTGTCGCCGAAGGTTATGTACTCCTTTCCGGCGACCGGGCTAAGGCTGGAGAACCACTTGGCGTTTCCGGTCATGTGCCTCGAGCAACCGGAATCCACCAACCAAATGTCCTCCAACCGCCTTACCTACATCAATAAAAAGACATAGGGTGAGCATACGGTCCAACACTGGGGTTAGTGAAATAAGGGGAAAAACCAGTGTTGGGCCGGCTGCTCAAAAGAAGGGTTAGTGTAAAAACCATTCCTAGCACGTCTACGAGGGAAGCGATCACCACGCTGAGGAAAACGTGGTCCGCTGGGGAAGAAGCGCTCACCGCGGTACTCACACTGCGGTGGGGGAAAGCGCTCAACTAAGCCTCCGCCACGGGGTCCGTTACCTGCCAAAGCAGGACCCCGTCGGGCATGCTCTCTACGAGATCTACGCCTAGGAGCCTGGGGCTCAACTGCTCTAGCGTCTCTCCTCGGAGCTCTCTCCTGCCTAGGCCTAACAAACTGAGGTGCTGGACCTCTAGGCCTAGTTTCCCTCCTAGAGGCTCTCATCTCCTGCCTAGGCCGGGGACCTTGACGTCCGGACCTAGCAGCTCTCCCTGAGCCTTCGGCACATGTCCACCATGAGCTGGATGGTACATGTCCGGGTTCTCCATCTCCCGAGCACGGCGTGCCTCCCGCTTGCGCCGGAAACAGAACTCGATCAAGTGACCATCCCTCCCACAGAAATCACATTGGTACCTCACCGCACGCAAAGGGGGTTTGGTGACCAGGGCTGTGGGTGTGGCTCACTTTGCCTTTGCCCTTCTGTGGCAACTCCTCACGAATGGGTGGCATAGCGTCAAGCTTGTTTCTGAGGTGGTTTGGCTTGGGTGCCCAAACTGGGTTCTTGGGAGGAGCTCTCGGGGGTTCCTCAACCACACCATCTTTGGTGATAGGCTTGGCTGGCTCTTTGAGTGGAAGCTTGGCAAGTTTGGGAGTAGTGGTGGAATTGGGCTTCTCACATGGGTTCAGACCACTAGACTCTCCAATCTTCCCAAAAGCTGAGAGATCAACACTCTGAGCAAAACCTACACCAGGGGCACCAACAGCTCGCTTGAATTAGGAGATCATCATCCCGAGCTGGTCTCACTACTGGAGACCCATGACAAGATGGACCGAAGGTATGTGTTTTCTTCCTCGGTTTGCATCTTGCCATGCTTCACATTGGCAATCTCCAGCTCCAAGCCCTCACACAAAGCACACCTCGAGACGCAAGTGCTATCTGAGCTGGCCTTCTCTAAAGACTCAAGCTTGGCATTTTTCTCTGCCAACTCAGATTGCAAGACAGGACAAGTCTTGCACGCACCCAACAGCTGTGGCCTAGCACGAAGCTCATCCACCTCTCCAACCAACGCAGCATACTTACCTCTCAGAGTGAGAAGGTCAGTCATGTGCGCGGTGCACGACTCGCACTCCGCCTCCTCCGACACAACCACGGTGGACCGAGCGAACTCAAGCTCCTTCACCGTGTCCTCCCACTTCTGCCTGAACTCCTTGCGCTCTCTAGCGGCACGCCTAAGCAGTTTATCTTGGCTAAGGAGGGCAGCGGTCAACTTCTCTACCTCGGAGGAAAGCTCATCGTAGGTGAGAATACCTGGGAGGTGTCGTCGTCGTCGTCGTTCCGAGGCGTATGTTCCAGCTCGCCTCCGACCTCATCTCCGAGTGCCATGGTACACAAGCCTCCATCGTCGGCGAAGAAGCACAAGCCGTTGAACTTGTCTTCCAGCTTCTTCACGGACTCGTCATCGCTGGAGCCAGCAGAGTCGTCATCCGAGCCGTCGACGTCGCTGAGCGTGGCGAAGAACGCACGCTGCTCAGCTTGCTGCTTCTCCAAGTACTTCTTCTTGATGTACTCCTTGTCGAAGCCGCCCCGTTTCTTGTGTCTTGGGGGGACGTGCTTCTCCTTGTACTTGGAGTTGCACTTGCACCCTTGATCGCCCTTCCCCGAATGCTTGTTCTTCTTGGGCAGTCGGCGATGAAGTGGTCGGGGTCTCCGCACTCGTAGCATCCCGTGCGTCCTCCTCCCGACGGCGGTTCATGCGGTTGTTGTGGAACCGCGAGAACCGGTTGGCAAGCAAAGCCAACTCGTCGTCTCCCAAAGACTCCAGCTGGTCCTCTGTCACAGAAAAGAGAGAAGAAAGCGCAAAGCCAGCTGAGGGGTTAGAGGAAGAGCCGGAAACCAAAGCCATGGACGGGCGAGAAGGATTTTCAAAAGAAGCCCTCGCCATAGCATCAATCTCACTGGACTTGAGCTTACTGAAGAGCTCGTCGCAGGTGAGGGTCTCATAGTTCGGCGATTCGATGATTGCCTGAACCTTGGAATCCCACACCGAACGGTCAAGAGTGTGCAAAAGCTTCAAAGCACGCTCATGATCGTCAAATGGCAACTGCTCTCTGTTAGCCCTCATCCTGTTGACAATCACCTGAAAGCGAGCGAATAAACTCTCTATGCTCTCGCCAGGTTGATGTCTAAAGTTCTCATACTCTCGCTTGAACGACTCGTAGAGTCGGGTTTTGACTTGAGAGGTGCCCTCATGAAAACGCATGAGGGTGTCCCAGATCTCCCGAGCCGTAGCAAGGTGAGAAACACGATCAAACTCACCCATGCTAAAACAAGAAAAGAGAGCATTACGGGCTCGGCTATTGGCATCGTACTCATCGATCTGTTGCTGAGAAACACGAGCAGCCAAGACCACGTAATCAGCAGAGTTGCGAATATCCCAAATAGAAGCACCCAAACTCTGCAGATAGGCCGACATGCGTATCTTCCAATACGCATAGTTCGTCCCATCGAAAAACGGCGGTTTGCCCACACCGCGATCCATGTCGCCTTCGGTGGATCTGGAACCGGCTAAGGTGGAAGATCCTTAACCTGCTCCGATACCAATTGAAGGACCGAGAAGCTACCCGAAAGCGACCAGAGGGGGGGTGAATGGGAGCTTCAAAATTTCCTTTCGGAAACTAGATGCCACTGTCCCAAATTCAACCCCAAAAGCGAAACCTAGAGCTTGCTAATGTCCACGACCCTAGATGTAGGGTGGATGCTTCCTAGAAGCACAGCGGGACACTAGACAACCCTAGAAAGCCAATGCAAAAGACGGAAATCAAATCCGTCAACGAACGAACGAACCGCGAACGAAAACGCGCGAAACAGCTACGACCGGACTCTGGCCAGCGTCCGGTCAGCAGGGACCGGACGCGTCCGGTCGTCCAAAATCCGATTTCAGACCTTACTGTTTCCGACCGGACTCACTGGTACGGAGCGTCCGATCGTGAACAGTGCGTCCGGTCGCAAGCACAGCACACTGATGAACAGTGACCACGATGAGTCCGGTCACAAGTTCAACAGTGCGTCCGGTCGATGCACAACAAAACACCGAAAACGTTCAACGACCGGACTCACACGCTGAGCGTCCGGTCACCCCGTGACCAAGCGTCCGGTCACCCCGACAGTCCTCTGTTCTTCCACCGATTCGACTCAAAACCACCCAAAACGAATCCTCTAGGGATCAAACTTGGTGAGTGGAGTCACAAGGAGTATAGTGAGCTATCTCTAAGAGATCATGGCTCGAACCTATCTCCAATCGGTGAATCCGGAAGGGAGAAATTAGGAGAAGGGAGAAGAAGTGACCCGAAACTAAAAATCGATTGATCTCCTAGACCGTGAGGTTAGAGGATGATTCCTTCGGTGGAAAGAAGTGCCTCACGATCTAGAACAACTTGGTTCAAACGGATTTGCAAAAGATGAACCGAGCAAAGAGATCAAGCGACGGGAAAATCGTGGAGAAAAAGGATTCCGCGAAGAACACAAGGAAAACGCGAATCACAGCCACGAACTCGAATTAAGGACGCAAATCAAGCCATCGATCTGTGCTCCAAGGTGAGGATACGGCCTCACTTCCTCAACTCAACAGTACACAGAGTGGAGTCTTAGTTATAGACTTACCTTCAGATACGGCTGGACCCCTGGATAGCTGTGGTAGCAAGCAGGTGGTGACAGCCCTGTGCGCCTTGAATTCCACCACGTAGTTGGCCCAGTTTAACAGTAAGGCTCGTTGTGCTAGCGTTCAATCTAAGTCAGTGGTAAAGGCTAGTATGCCTCAATACTTGATAAGATAGGAATAAAACTTTACTTGACTTGGTTGCTTTATTGACATTTGCCTATCTTGCTTCGTAGTTACCTTGCTTCATAGTTATCTTGCTTCGTGGTTATCTAGGAGTAGTTATTAGTTAGTTACCCTTAGTTACCCCCCTATCTATCTAGTTATCCACCTTACCTTACCATCCATTTCATCCTTACCTATCCACCCATATATTCTTTCTAGCCTTTCATCCCTCTCTTCCCTTCTTTCCTTTTTCCTTTTGTCTTTTCTTCGACTCTCATCCCCTCCTTGACTCGACTCATACACCACCCTAGCCTTCCCTTGGGATCAAATAAATCGACACCTGGTACTCCCAGGTGAAGTGCTACTACGATAGTTCTGTGCGTTTGCAGAATCTCCTCTTGGTAGATTGCAATCTCTCTAGCTAGCTCCTACTAGTGTCGGGATTGACAACCCCATTTGACATTAGTAGATAGCTGCTTTAGCTCCACTCCTTTAGGTATAGTGACCGGACTTGCTTCAAGCATTTCTGACGCCGTTGCCGGGGATAGACTCCATAGTCTACTCCTAGTAACGACATTAGCAAGTGCCAACAAGCATTCCTGGGCCGTTGCCGGGGATAGTTGCCTAGCTCTATCTTTAGTGAAGCTAAGAACTACCAACAAGCATTTCTGGCGCCGTTGCCGGGGAAGGCAATCGGTGTACCGGTTGACTCCGTGTCGAATTTATCTTCGCTTAAGCTCCCTCTTAGTGAATCCCATCTTACCCCATTATTTATTTCCTTAGTCCTTGTTATCTTTTTCCATCATCTTCTTCAACTTCTTTCTTTCTTATCTCGTTCTATCTTCACGATGGCCAATAAGACCATTCGTGAGTTTTCTGCTCCTTCTACCGCTAATGTAGCGATAGGACCAGACGTGATCGATGCCAACCTCAATTTTGAGTTGAAACCGGCTCGGATCACGATGGTCCAAGCTAGCCCGTTCTATGGCAAGGCTCACGAGGATGCCAATGCTCACCTCCAACAATTTTTGGAGATTTGCCGCACCTTCACCATTAAGGGTTTAACCCAAGAAGCCATCCGTCTTTGTCTCCTTCCTTTCCCTTTGCTAGGAAAAGCGAAGCAATGGTTCTATACCAGTCGCAATGCTGTAGACACATGGGACAAGTGTTCCAATGCTTTTCTCGCCAAATTCTTTCCGTTGGGCAAGACGAATGCTCTGCGCAACAAAATCTCCAGCTTTATGCAACAAGCCGGTGAATCTATTCCCAAGGCTTGGGAGAGGTTGCAAGAGTACGTCGCTGCTTGTCCACACCATGGTATGGAGGATTGGCTATTGATCCAGAACTTCTACCATGGCCTAACCCCATTCTCTAGAAGCCATTTGGATGCCGCCGCCGGTGGTGCATTCTTTTCTATGAATGTTGCAGATGCTAAGGCTCTCATAGAGAAGATGGTGTCAAACCAAGGATGGAATGACGAGAGACTGCAGCCCCGTACGCAAGGTATGCATTCCCTTAAGGAGGCCGACATGATCATGGTCAAGATGCACCTGCTGGCAAAGATGCTGGACAGCTGTGAGAAGATGAACCAACAAGAGAGTGTCCAATCTCTGCAATCCTACAAGACTTGTGAAGTCTGTGGAGAAACCGGACATTCTGGGAGCCACTGCCCCGAGCTACATGAAGATTTGAACTTCATCAACAACAACAACAGTTTCCGTCAATAGAATCAAGGATGGAATCAGCCTGCAAATTCTCAAGGTAACAATTCATTCCCTCGCTATAATTTTCATATTCTAATAATTTCTCATTCTTGAAAAATTTAGTTTACTCACAAGGTAGAACTACTGATTTCTTGAATAAGAAATTATGTCGAATGATAAAACCCTTGAGAATATAAATGGTAAATTGAAAGATTTCTCATCTGCTCTAAAAATTCACTTAGCTTTAATAAGATGTTAGAAACCCAATTAGCTCAACTTGCTGCTATCATACCATCTTTTGAAACTGGCACAATTCCTGCTAAACCTGACATGGAAACTGCAAATATGGTTGAAATAAAACATTTTACTTTTATGAAGATCCAACCATGACTGTTTAAAAGGGTGATCTTTGGTAGTCCCATAATTAGATGCTCAATCTTTGGTGAAGTCTAAAAATGCCATGTGTGATTTAGGATCGTGTGTGAAACATTCTATCTAAAGATTTTTATGAAAACTCGTTCTTTCCATCCATGTCATCCACATCTGCCTATGTTGTGCTAGCTGATCAATCCACTTGTATATAGAAGGAATAGTCAATGATTTACTGTTCATATTAGAGGCTCCTATATTCCTGCTGATTTCATAAATGGATATGGGAAATAGGAAAGATGTGCCTTTAATTTTGGGTCGACCTTTCTTGAATACTATGAATTCCTACATATATGTGGGGAGTGGTTAAAATGCATATGACATTAGGAGGGAGGAAGGGAATATTCTCTTTTTCCGTGGTCCCGCATATGCCGCTAACATGCAGGAAGCAAAACCCGTTCGTACCAAGAAGAGGCGCCAAGAACAAGGTTGGAGCAGAAAGAAGAAGAAAGAACCACCTCCTCTGGTGTGTAATTTCACATAACAAGGAGAGGTGCCCAAAATAAGAAGAAGAACCAGATGGAGTACTTAAGAAGAAGCACCCAAGGAAGAAGATCCGCCCAGTAAGGATGAAATTCCATGGACCTAAGGTATGGATTTACTTTAATTATTATTTCCCTTGAAATTTCCCTTTTTCAAATAAATAACATATGTCATGCATGTAACTAAAAAAAATCACCAGTTATCATTAGTTATATGCATAGGTATATGTTAACTTAGTTAGAACAATAAAATATCATAATAGGATAGTTTCCCTTTTCACAACATTAGATAGTTTCCCTTTTAATAAAATGAGAACAAGAGCTCCGACGAGAAAGATGAAGGCCCTTCACCAAGCAAGAAGCCAGCTTGGGGGAGACTCCCGCTCAATAAGGTATGTCTCAAGCCTACACTTTACATTTAGTTCTTAAATTCTATATCTTTTGAATGTCACATGCTTGCCTAAATAACCATTCCATGAATAAAATTGATAAAATCTGCTTAAACAAGTTGAAACCTGAATAAGATTTGAAATATGTCATGCAAATGCTATTGTTATGGTTTGAATAACTGGTCTTATCTAAGTTGTAGCTTTTGTGGGTTGCACATGCTTTAACTGAAATCATGCTTAGTGAATAAAGTTAGTAAGAAATGGAGTAATTCTTTAAACTTGCTAAGGTGAAATTAGGACCTAATCTGGAGGATTTCTTTTAAAAATTATGAAAACTTTGCTAAAAGTTCCTCCTAGATTTTATCTCATCCCACCACTAGCCAAATATTTGTTAGTCAAAACCACAAAGAGCTTTGTCTGTGTTGAGCTTTGTTAGACCTCATAGATCTTAGTAGAGAAGCTTATCATATCTTTTGAATCAAGATTCACACACCCACATAAATTGCCTACTCTCCACTTGGAAGTTTGCAACCACCAAATAAATTGCTCATTCTCTACACTGGAGATATGCAATACCTTGCCAAACATCCCATTGCTAGCCTTATGTTATTCCTACACTGGGAATAAGCATTTCTTTCTCTTTCCCTACTCATTTCAAAAATCCTTTCCTGTAGATATCTGGGGAAATCTAGAGCTAAAAAAAGAGAGATATATAAAAAAAAGAGTGAGCAAAGTAGCTCAAAAGAGGACTATGTCCTAAGAAAATGTGAGGATACATCTTTTGCCTACTCACTATGTATCAAAAAAAAAGAGAAGAGAGAGAGAGAGAATTATCATTAGCTCTAGACCCCAGAAATAACTAGGAAGGATTATGAAATATCTCTCTATACACTTCCACATAACCACACATGCACATCTTGATCAATTTTATGATTTGATGCTCCATATGATATGAGTGTCTAGCTTAGCAATAAACATCAGGCAATTTGCTCATGATTCTTAGCCTACCTATAGCTCCACATATCATTCTCTAGAAATAGGAGAGGCTACATTTTGGCCTAAGTGAGGATTTAAACACCATGAGTGACTGAGTGAATCTTGGAGTACTTAAGCAAGTTGTTATCTTTTGAAAACCTTGAAAAACCTCCAGACAGAATCCTAGTCAAACCTAAGCAAGATAAAAGTTTTCTATCTACTACTTTATTTCACTCTTGCATGTTTGAAGTGAAAAGCTATAAGCCCCACATTGCTATGATTAATGATATATGCTAAGTTATTTCTCACTATACAATATGCACTTGCATACGTCTTAAGTTGCTATCCATTTCATGCTCAATGCTTAAACCGCATTGTTGCTGGAGGACGAGCAACAGGTTAGCTTGGGGGAGCTGTTGATGGTCCTTAAACACCTGTTTTACCATCTACAATTTACCATTAAGTCCACCAAAAAGGCATGAAATGTAGTCAAATAGGTTTCAAACTAACCAAATTCCACATGTCCATATAGATTTTATTTGAATGCAGGATTTCGACCAAATTTGGAGAATGGACCCACCAGGAGACGAGCCCACTCACCAGGACCCATTTGGGCCTGAGTGGGGTGGCGCTCGCCAACCAGAGGTGGCGCCCGCCACCCAAATGTGGCGCCCGCCACATGGAGAGGCCCAACTCTCCCCCTTTGCCACGTCATCGATCCGTGTGACCTCCCCAAGGCCAAATCTTGGCCCTTGGTCACTAGGTCAGTGGCATCGGACGGCTCAGGAAGGGAGTGGCGTGGATCAAGCCCGAATGGCGGTTACTCGGACATGCAACCGACCTAACCACCGCCTCTCTGGAGCTCCTGGACGCCGTTGAAGCAAAGGCGGTGCATCCAACAATGATGGGGGTGGCGGCCGCCACCTAGGGCTGGCGCCCGCCACTAGGGTTAGCCCTAGGTCGGTTGGCTGCCCCCTATAACTACCCCCCTCACTCCTCAAGACTATAAATACTGCGGATACATGGGTGTATGCCGGGTCTCTGAGTGATGAATGATTGTCAACTGGTATAATGCACATGTTCTTTGGCTTGTGTTGTGCAGGTGTCGAGCACGGATGCAGTGATCGACGGCGAGGTGAAGGTCAAGTAGAGACGTGCCGTGCCGATGGACCAAGAGCGGCGAAGGGCGGACGTGAGACTTGGACTGAGGGACCATAGGCCCGAGGATCAGCTGTGGTGGCTGGCAGCCTGTGACGATGACAAGTGAAGAAGTGCGGTCATGTGTTGCCTGAGTCGTGGACTCGGGGACACGTGTCGGTGGACGGGGTGCACGGCAAGTGCATCCCCTCTTCGACGTCGGTTTGGTGGTAGAGCCAGGGAAAAACCATCAGATGGACGGTTTCCAGGTTTGGGCCTCAAAACCTGGGCGTGGATGGTTTCTGAGTTTGGCCACAAAACTCGGGCTGAGGGTTTCCGAGTTTGGCCACAAAACTCGGGCTGAGGACGGTTTTCAGGTTTGGGCCTCAAAACCTGGGCTCTGAGGATTTGCTGAGTTTGGCCTCAAAACTCAGATGCTGGTGGGCTGGTTTCCCGATTTGGGCCTCAAAACCGGGGGTTGGCTGGAAAAGGCTGGTTTCCCGGTTTGGGCCACAAAACCGGGGGTGCAGAGCGAGGGCGGCACGTGGCGGCGATCTGGAGGTTGCGTCGAGGCAACGCTTCGAGTCGAGCAGGCGTGGCCGTCGGATACACTTACCACTCGAGTTGGTCCAGACTAACCCTAGGGTTTGACTGGCTCGCTCTGTAATTAGAATAGAGAGGGGTAGAGTAGAGTAGGAATAGACTTAGGTTAGAATTAGGATAAGTAGTAGGGAGACACCCACCTCCCATCGATCTCAGTCATTTGCTCTTTCGCACTTAGGGTTTCCTGCTCTCCCATTCCCTGCTGTAGCTAGCTGAGATCCGCAGAGAGACTTGCCTCTGTGTACTGTTGATTTGAGGAAGTGAGGCCGTATCCTCACCGTTGCAGTGCAGATCGATGACTTGATTCGCGTTTTGATTCGTGTTCTTCGTGTTCTTTGTTTCTTTGCGATTTTCCTGTCACTCGATCTCCCTCTCTAGTGCGTCTTTGCGAAATCCGTTTGAATCATTTGTTCGTATCATTGAGGAGGTCATTTCGGCCAAAGGAATTCATCTTACACCTCATGATCGAATAGATCGGGACGATTTCATTTTCGTGGCGTTTTACCGTTCATCCACCTTCCCTTTTGATTTCCTGGTGATTTGGTTGATTTGAGCGGATGATTTCGTGGGGATAGTCTCCTAACTACCCCGTGATCATCTTCTCCAAGTTTGGGAACTTGGGATTGTGATTTGATTCGGATTTGGAAGGAGTTTTGAGAAGGGCGATTGAAATCGCCCTAAATGGGCATTGGCGGACAGTCCGCCGTCCCAGGCGCGAACAGTCCGCGCGTCGGGGCTGGTTCAGACCAGCCGCGGCCTGTCCCTGCTATTCTTGGCTCGGGTCACCGGCGGACAGTCCGCCGAGCTAAAGCACGGACAGTCCGGGACCGAGCAGGGGGACTTCAGCAACTGTGCGTTTTTGCACTTTTGACCGGCGGACAGTCCGCCACCAGAGCGCGGACAGTCCGGCCATGGGCAGACAGTCCGGGACTCCAGGTCCGGACAGTCCGCGAATTGCCTGAGTCTTCCGATTTAGTGCGATTGCCCTCCCGGCTTGTTCGCTTGGTTTCCGGACTTCTCGTTTGGCCCTGTAGTTGACCAAGGAACCTCTCTAGGTATCTTTGCTACTTGTTAGCATAGGTATTTAGGAGTTTCTCGATGTAGCCGTCTATCTACGTCCGGGACTTGGTTTTTGGGTTGTGTTCGAGCCGGAACTTTTGGAGTTTGGTTTGCTTCTTCTTGGTGGTGCTCCGCTGTGATCCTAGGGATCATCCACCCTCTTCCAAGGGTCGTGAGCATCACGGTTTTGGTCACCGTTTCTTGGGGTTGATTTTGGGACATTTGGCCAAAGTTTCTGAAGGAAATTTTTGAGCTCCCATTCACCCCCGCTCTGGTCGCCTTGCTAGTGCTTTCTGGGTCCTTCAATTGGTATCGGAGCAGGTTAAGGATCTTCCACCTTAGCCGGTTCCAGATCCACAGAAGGCGACATGGATCGCGGCGTGGGCAAACCGCCGTTTTTGATGGGACGAACTATGCGTATTGGAAGATACGCATGTTGGCCTATCTTCAGAGCATGGGCTCTTCTGTTTGGGAGATTTGCAACAGGGACGATTACGTTGTCTTGGCTGCTCGTGTCACTCAGCTCCAGATCGATGAGCACGAGGCCAATAGCCGGGCACGTAACGCCTTGTTCTCCTGTTTGAGCATGTCTGAGTTCGATCGCGTTTCTCACCTCCCCACGGCTCGCGAGATTTGGGCGACCCTCATGCGCTTTCATGAGGGAACTTCTCAAGTCAAATCTCGCCTCTATGAGTCGCACAAGCGGGAGTATGAGAACTTTCGACATATGCCTGGCGAGAGCATAGAGAGTTTATTCGCTCGCTTTCAGGTCATTGTCAACAAGATGAGAGCGAACAAGGAGCTGTTTGCACACTCTTGATCGGTCAGTGTGGGACTCAAAGGTCCAGGCGATCATCGAATCGTCTAACTATGAGACCCTCACTTGCGATGAGCTCTTTAGTAAGCTCAAGTCTAGTGAGATTGACGCCATGTCGAGGGCTTCTTATGAGAATCCTTCTGGCCCGACTATGGCCTTAGTTTCTGGTTCTTCTGCTAACCCTTCTGCTGGCTTTGCTCTTTCATCTCTCTTTTCTGTCATAGAGGACCAGCTTGAGTCATTGGGGGATGACGAGTTGGCAATGCTCGCCAACCGGTTCACGCGGTTCCACAACAACCGCATGAACCGTCGCCGCGGAGGAGGACGCTCAGGATGCTATGAGTGCGGCGACCCCGACCACTTCATCGCCAACTGTCCCAAGAAGAAGCATTCATCTGGGAAGGGCGATCATGGGCACAAGTACGACTCCAGCAAGCGCAAGGAGAAGTACGTCCCCGCAAGGCACAAGCGGAGGGGCCGCTTTGACAAGGAGTACATCAAGAAGAAGTACTTGGAGAAGGCCCAGGCTGAGCAGCGTGCGTTCTTCTCCACGCTCAGCGACGTCGACGGCTCGGATGACGACTCCGCTTGCTCAAGCGATGACGAGTCCGAGAAGAAGAAGAGGATTGAGGACAAGCTGAACGGTGTCTGCTTCTTCGCCGACGACGACGGCTTCTGCACCATGGCGCTTGGTGATGAGGTCGACGGCAAGCTGGAGCACTCCCCTCGGGACGACGACGACGACGACACCTCCCAGGTATCCCTCACCCACGACGAGCTTTCTGCTGAGGTCGAGAAGCTTACTGCCGCGCTTCTTAGTCAAGATAAGTTGCTTAGGCGTGCCGCTAGAGAGCGCAAGGAGTTTAGGCAGAAGTGGGAGGACACGGTGAGAGAGCTTGAGTTTGCCAAGTCCACTGTGGTCGTGTCGGAGGAGGTTGAGTGTGAGATGTGCACCACGCACATGACTGACCTTCTTACTTTGAGAGGTAAGTATGCTGCGTTGGTAGGAGAGGTGGATGAGCTGAAGGCTAGACCTTCTCTGTTGGGTGCGTGCAAGACTTGTCCTGTCTTGCAATCTGAGTTGGCAGAGAAGAATGCCATGATTGTGTCTCTTGAGGAGGCCAACTCAGGTAGCACTTGTGTGGTTAGGTGTGCTTTGTGTGAGGGTTTGGAGATGGAGATTGCGAATGTCAAGCATGGCAAGATGCAAACCGAGGAGGAAAACACATACCTTCGGACCATCTTGTCATGGGTCTCTTGTAGTGAGCCGCAGCTCGGGATGATGATCTCCCAATTTAAGCGAGCTGCTGGAGGTTCTGGTGTAGGTCTTGCTCAGGGTGTTGATCTTTCTGCTTTTGGGAAGATTGGAGAGTCGAGTGGTCTGAATCCTAGTGAGAAGCTCAACTCAACCACTACTCCCAAACTGACCAAGCTTCCACCCAAAGAGCCCGTCAAGCCTACCACCAAGGATGGGGTATTTGAGGAACCTCCGAGAGCTCCACCCAAGAACCAAGTGTGGCATCCCAAACCCAACCACCTAAAGAACAAGCTGGATACAATGCCACCTATCCAGGAGGAGTTGCCTCAGAAGGGCAAAGTGATCCACACCCACAGCCATGAGTACCAATAAGCCCCTTTGCGTGCGGTGAGGTATCATTGTGATTTCTGTGGGAGAGATGGACACTTGAGCGAGTTCTGCTTTAGGCGCAAGAGAGAGGTGCGTCGTGCTAGGGAGATGAACAACACGGACATGTACCATCCTTTCCATGATGTACATGTGCCGAATGTTCAGAGGAGTGCTCCAAGGAGAGCAGCTAGGCCCAGAGGTCCAGAACCTCAAGTTCCCAGGCCTAGGCAGCAGAGGGCTCCGAGGAGAGATGCTAGGCCTAGAGGCGCAGTGCCTCAAGTTGCTAGGCCTAGGCCTCGTAGAGAGAGTGCCCGGCGGGAGCCTGCAGTTGTAGGCTATGGACCCCTTGGCGGAGGCTTTGTAGTTGAGCGTTTTCCCCCACCGCGTTTTGAGTATCGCGATGGACGCTCCACCCTTAGCAGACCACGTTTTCCTCTACGTGGTGATCGCTCCTCTCGTAGACATGCTAGGAATGGTTTTTCTGCTAACCGTTCTTTTGAGCAGCCGGCCCGACACTGGTATTCTTCCTACTTCACTAACCCCAGTGTTGGACCGTATGCTCACCCTATGTCTTTTTATTGATGTAGGTAAAACGGTTGGAGGACATTTGGTTGGTGGATTCCGGTTGCTCGAGGCACATGACCGGAAACGCCAAGTGGTTCTCCAGCCTTACCCCTGTTGCCGGAAAGGAGTACATAACCTTCGGCGACAATAGCAAAGGTAAGGTATTGTCTCGCGGGTCGGTGCGAGTTAATGAGCACTTTGTGTTGCGCGATGTTGCTCTTGTTTCTAACTTGCACTTTAACCTTCTTTCTGTTTCGCAACTTTTTGATGATGACTATGAGATTCGTTTTAAACCGAATCTCAGTCGTATTTTGGATCCTCAGGGCAATCTTGTGTGTTTGATTTCGCCCTTTGGAAAAGTCTTTCGTGCGAATTTCTCGGAGTCCTTTGGCACTTCTCGTTGTCTTGTGGCTGGACCTTCCTCCTCCGATCTTTGGAAGTGGCATAGGAGACTTGGACATTTGAGCTTCGACTTGCTTGCAAGGCTTAGTTCACTTGGACTAATCCGAGGATTGCCCAAGTTGCATATGGAGAAGGATCTTGTTTGCCACTCGTGTAGACACGGGAAGATGGTTGCTGCTCCCCACCATCCAGTGACTCAGGTCATGACCAAGCGCCCTGGAGAGCTTTTGCACATGGACCTTGTTGGTCTGGCTCGGGTGAGCTCGGTTGGGGGGAAGTGGTATGTGCTTGTTGTTGTTGATGACTTTTCGAGATATTCGTGGGTCTTCTTTTTAGCTGAGAAGACCGAGACTTTCTCTTTTGCTCGCAATCTGATTTTGCGTCTTCAGAACGAGTTCCCTTTGAACTCGATGCGAGCAATTAGGAGTGATAATGGTTCCGAATTCAAGAATTCAGATTTTGAGAAGTTTTGTAACTCTTTGGGTTTAGAGCATCAGTTCTCTTCCCCCTACACACCCCCTCAGAATGGTGTTGTAGAGAGGAAGAATAGGACCCTTGTTGAGATGGCCAGGACGATGCTCGATGAGCATAGGACTCCTAGGCGATATTGGGCCGAAGCTATGAGCACTGCATGCTATATTTCCAATCGCATTTTTCTCCGAGCTTTCTTGAAAAAGACTTCTTATGAGTTGCGTTTTGGAAAACTGCCCAAGGTAAGTTATTTTCAAGTTTTTGGTTGCCATTGTTTTATACTCAAAAAGGGCAACTTGGATAAATTTGAGTCTCGTTCTTCAGACGGTGTGTTTTTGGGTTATGGCACTCACACTCGAGCTTATCGTGTACTTAACCTTGACACTAACCGAGTCATGGAGACATCCGATGTCACCTTTGATGAGACCATGGTTTGTCCTTCTTCTCGTTTTGAGCGTGCTGGTGATCATGAGGTTGGTGACCCTCTTTTTGATGACGAGGACGAGGGTGCTGAAGGTATGGATGATCCAGCACCCCCTCCACCTGCTGTGCCGCAAAGAGCGGCTTCTACGACGACTCACGGCCCTGACACCTCTTCCTCCTGGGGGCCGTGGGATCCGCCACCCCGAGCGGTACCATTTGTACCCGGGGAGGCACTAGCTGTTGTTGACGCGGAGGCTATTTCAGCTCGGGAGGCGCCACGACACATTCAGCGCCAGCACCCGCCTCAGCAGATGATCGGCAGCATCGACGAACGGGTTACTCGGTCCAGGTCACAGCACATCTCTCACTTCGCTCATTCTGCTTTTGTTGCTAATTTTGAGCCCCGAGATGTTGGACACACTTTGACGGATCCGGATTGGGTCAATGCCATGCATGAGGAGTTAGAAAACTTTGAGAGAAATCGTGTTTGGGTTCTAGTTCCTCCTCCTCCTAACTGTAATCCTATTGGGACAAAATGGGTTTTCAAAAATAAACAAGGAGAGGACGGCCACATTGTGAGGAACAAAGCGCGTCTTGTGGCCAAGGGTTATAGTCAGAAGGAGGGGATAGACTTTGAGGAGACTTTTGCTCCTATAGCTCATTTGGAGGCTATTAGGATACTCTTGGCTTTTGCTAGATCCAAAGGTTTTAAACTCTTTCAAATGGATGTCAAGAGTGCCTTCTTAAACGGCTACATAGAAGAAGAAGTGTATGTTGAGCAACCCCCCGGTTTTGAAAATCCCAAGTTTCCAAACCATGTTTTTAAACTTCACAAAGCTTTATATGGTTTGAAACAAGCCCCTAGAGCCTGGTATGATAGATTGAAAACATTTTTGCTTGCTAAGGGTTTTAAAATGGGATGTGTAGATAAAACGCTCTTTCTCCTCAAGCAAGGCAAAGACACTCTCTTGGTCCAGATTTACGTGGATGATATCATTTTCGGTGGTTCTTCTCACGCTTTGGTTGCCAAGTTTGCAGATATTATGAGCAGGGAGTTCGAGATGAGCATGATGGGCGAGCTGACATTCTTTCTCGGGTTGCAAATTAAGCAATCCCGAGAGGAGACGTTTGTGCACTAGGGCAAGTACACCAAGGACTTGTTGAAGCGGTTCGATATGGGTGAGGCCAAGCCTCTTCCAACACCCATGTCGACGACGACTGCCCTGGATGCGGATGTGGATGGAGAAGCAGTGGACCAGAAGGAGTACCGAAGCATGATCGGGTCGCTCCTCTACCTGACGGCGACACGCCCGGACATCCAGTTCGCGGTGTGTCTGTGTGCGCGCTTTCAGGCGTCGCCGCGCACATCTCATCGTCACGCAGTGAAGCGCATATTCAGGTACCTTCGTTTCTCACCTGAGTTCGGGATTTGGTATTCTGCTTCCTCCACCCTCTCCCTTTGCGGTTATTCGGATGCCGATTTTGCTGGTTGCCTTATTGAGCACAAGTCCACTTCTGGGACTTGGCAGTTTATTGGTTCTTCTCTTGTTTCGTGGTCTTCTCGTAAGCAGTCTAGTGTCACTCAGTCCACTACAGAGGCTGAATATGTTGGTGCGGCTAGCTGCTATTCCCAGTTGCTTTGGATGATGGCCACTTTGCGTGATTTTGGTCTGAGCTTTACTCGTGTTCCTTTGCTTTATGACAGCACGAGTGCTATTAGCGTTGCTAAGAACCCCGTGCTTCACTCAAAGACCAAACACATTGATGTGCGCTTTCATTTCTTGCGAGACCACCAGGAGAAGGGTGATATCGACCTTCGCCATGTCGATACTCATCATCAACTAGCAGATATTTTCACCAAGCCTTTAGACGAATCAACCTTTAATCGGTTGAGGGGTGAGCTTGGTGTGTGTTTCCCCTTTTAGATGGGGGAAACATTTTGGATCTTGTATAGTAGACTGACTTTCTTTCGTTTGTCTTTCTTTTCTCTTGCATTTGAGCATACGCATTTACATTCTGAGCTTCATGTCTATAATCACTAGAATGTAACTCTGCTATATGTAGTATGCTCTGATGCTTATGTTGATGCTTGTAGCTTATGCTCTTTCTGATTACTAGTACATGTTGTGAGCTGAGCTATTTTTGAAATGGTGAATTTGCTTAATAACTTAAAATCTGAAAATGTTCACCATTAAGATATGCAACTAGCATGTGTAGGATGTGTTGAGTTTACTCGTGCTTTTCATATATGCTAGGTTGCTATGTCTCTAGTTCTGAGTCATTCACTTGCTTGGTCTGTTCCTATCTTGTTTAAAATTTGAACCAAGTCTTAGTGAATTGAAAAGATCGAGATGGGACTGCTTGTCAACACATCACGGTATCGAGACAGTTTCTCATTGCACTTTGAGTTAAACTTGAGCCGTGTAGTGTATGACCAAAACCGCAGCTTTAAGCTTCTGATTGCTTCGGCATAGGCTTCGCTCGGTTGAAAAGTTAGGCAATGACAAGCTTTCAACCTCTCGCAATCACATGCTAATAATTGAACTTGTGTAATTTCACCGCTGCAACTCCGATCTGAATTTGAATTCACAAGTGTATGTTACATTCTTAAGCATGATGATTGAACTTTGCTAGGGGTAGTTCACCTTGTATACATGTTTAGCACTTGTTCAGACTCCTGTTTATGCATTGCTAGTGCTATTTTGATGGTGAATACCTTTTGACTCAAAACTGCTTTTTTCTGCTCATATGTTCATATTTCATATCTGGTGATCAGTTTGAGCCTTTGCTGAGTTGGAGTTGTACTGTTTAGAGCATCTTTGCATTCTCCTGAATATATGCCTGAAGCTGCTAACTGGCATTTTGACTCATATGCATGTTGGAAGGGGGAGAACCTCCCTTGTTAGCACTTTTGTTGGTGCCTTTTCTGATGGGGAGAGACGTTTGCTTGATTCGTGCATTTTCATCTAAGGGGGAGAATTTGCAAATCATTTGTGCTATCCGAGTGCTCATTTGAGGGGGAGTGTTTTCTTGGTTGTTTGCACTAATCGAGAGGGAGCTTTAGCTTTTGTTGGCCGAAAGGCATCGGTATCGAGCTTTCTTTGCTAGTTGTGTTGAGCCTCTGTGCCTCTATCTTGAGGGACTAGCATTTTGCTTTGATATTTTCGATTGGTGTTTTGCTAGCGGTGTTGAGCCTGTTCTACCTCTTCTTGAGGGCTAGCTTTGCTTTGCTTGGTTGCGTCGAGCCGTTGCCCATGTCTTTGGGGACCAAGTTCTTTTGCTCTTTCCACTTGACCTTCTTCGGCTTTGCGAGGCTTTTGGGTCATTTGGTCGAGTTCTCTCTTCTTCTTCCTTCCTCTTTTCTTCTTTCCATTATGATTTGTGTGGTAGTTGACAATGCACTCATCAAGGGGGAGATTGCGGATACATGGGTGTATGCCGGGTCTCTGAGTGATGAGTGATTGTCAACTGGTATAATGCGCATGTTCTTTGACTTGTGTTGTGCAGGTGTCGAGCACGGATGCAGTGATTGACGTCGAGGTGAAGGTCAAGAAGAGACGTGCCGTGCCGATGGACCAAGAGTGGCGAAGGGCGGACGTGAGACTTGGACTGAGGGACCAGAGGCCCGAGGATCAGCTGTGGTGGCTGGCAGCCTGTGACGATGACAAGTGAAGAAGTGCGGTCATGTGTTGCCTGAGTCGTGGACTCGGGGACACGTGTCGGTGGACGGGGTGCACGGGAAGTGCATCCCCTCTTCGACGTCGGTTTGGTGGTAGAGCCAGGGAAAACCATCAGATGGACGGTTTCCAGGTTTGGGCCTCAAAACCTGGGCGTGGACGGTTTCCGAGTTTGGCCACAAAACTCGGGCTGAGGGTTTCCGAGTTTGGCCACAAAACTCGGGCTGAGGACGATTTTCAGGTTTGGGCCTCAAAACCTGGGCTCTCAGGGTTTGCTGAGTTTGGCCTCAAAACTCAGATGCTGGTGGGCTGGTTTTCCGGTTTGGGCCTAAAAACCGGGGGTTGGCTGGAAAAGGCTGGTTTCCCGGTTTGGGCCACAAAACCGGGGGTGCAGAGCGAGGGCAGCACGTGGCGGCGATCTGGAGGTTGCGTTGAGGCAACGCTTCGAGTCGAGCGGGCGTGGCCGTCGGATACACCTACCACTCGAGTTGGTCCAGACTAACCCTAGGGTTTGACTGGCTCGCTCTGTAATTAGAATAGAGAGGGGTAGAGTAGGAATTAGACTTAGGTTAGAATTAGGATAAGTAGTAGGGAGACACCGTCCTCCCATCGATCTCAGTCATTTGCTCTTTCGCACTTAGGGTTTCCTGCTCTGCCATTCCCTGCTGTAGCTAGCTGAGATCCGCAGAGAGACTTGCCTCTGTGTACTGTTGATTTGAGGAAGTGAGGCCGTATCCTCACCGTTGCAGTGCAGATCGATGACTTGATTCGCGTTTTGATTCATGTTCTTTGTTTCTTTGCGATTTTCCTGTCACTCGATCTCCCTCTCTAGTGCGTCTTTGCGAAATCCGTTTGAATCATTTTGTTCGTATCATTGAGGAGGTCATTTTGGCCAAAGGAATTCATCTAACACCTCATGATCGAATAGATCGGGACGATTTCGTTTTCGTGGCGTTTTTCCGTTCATCCACCTTCCCTTTTGATTTCCCGGTGATTTGGTTGATTTGAGCGGATGATTTCGTGGGGATAGTCTCCTGACTACCCCGTGATCATCTTCTCCAAGTTTGGGAACTTGGGATTGTGATTTGATTCGGATTTGGAAGGAGTTTTGAGAAGGGCGATTGAAATCGCCCTCACTGGGCATTGGCGAACAGTCCGCCGTCCCAAGCGCGGACAGTCCACGCGTCGGGGCAGGTTCAGACCAGCCGCGGCCAGTCCCTGCTGTTCTTGGCTCGGGTCACCGGCGGACAGTCCGTCGTGCTAAAGCGTGGACAATCCGGGACCGAGCAGGGGGACTTCAGCAACTGTGTGTTTTTGCACTTTTGACCGGCGGACAGTCCGCCACCAGAGCGCGGACAGTCCGGCCTTGGGCGGACAGTCCGGGACTCCAGGTCCGGACAGTCCGCGAATTGCCTGAGTCTTCCGATTTAGTGTGTTTGCTCTCCCGGCTTGTTCGCTTGGTTTCCGGACTTCTCGTTTGGCCCTGTAGTTGACCAAGGAACCTCTCTAGGTATCATTGCTACTTGTTAGCATAGGTATTTAGGAGTTTCTCGACGTAGCCGTCTATCTACGTCCGGGACTTGGTTTTTGGGGTTGTGTTCGAGCCGGAATATTTGGAGTTTGGTTTGCTTCTTCTTGGTGGTGCTCCGCTGTGATCCTAGGGATCATCCACCCTCTTCCAAGGGTCGTGAGCATCACGGTTTCGGTCGCCGTTTCTTGGTGTTGATTTTGGGACATTTGGCCAAAGTTTCTGAAGGAAATTTTTGAGCTCCCATTCACCCCCCCCTCTGGTCGCCTTGCTAGTGCTTTCTCGGTCCTTCAAATACCCCCTGAGGCATCACTTCATTCATATCCCAGAGAAACACCACACCAAGAAGCAACACAAGCAAGAGAAGCAAGTGGGAGTTAGGTTAGAAGCTCAGAGAGCTTAGGCAAGTAGGTAGCTAGTAGAGCAAGGCATCTTTGCCCTCGTGGAAGCGCTGCTCAAGGCTTAGCTCAAGAGTAGAGGCGTGCGAGTGATCGGTCCTGGAGCTGGGAAGAGTCTTCCTTCATCTCCAGTTCAGGTTTTGCTCTTGTATCTCAAGCACTTTACTATATTCTAGTTCATCATTTCATGTATTACTTTATTCTACTTATCAGTATTGAGTGGTATACTTGATTGATTGCTTGAGTGCCTAGCTATCCTATAGTTCAATTCACTTAGCCATAGTAGTTAATCTTTAGTGAGCTTAGTGTTTGATCTTTGCCAGTAGGTTGCTTAGTTAGTTTAGTGTTTATCTTATTAAGTCAAGTATTTGCTCTGACGTCCGCAAGGGTGTCTCTATTCAAAGCTTGGGTAGAGATAGTTAGAATATAGTTAAGCGTGGTGCTTAGTTATAGACTTAGCTTCAGATACGGTTGGACCCCCGGATAGCTGTGGTAGCAAGCAGGTGGTGACAGCCCTGTGCGCCTTGAATTCCACCACGTAGTTGGCCCAGTTTAACAGTAAGGCTCGTTGTGCTAGCGTTCAACCTATGTCAGTGGTAAAGGCTAGTACGCCTCGATACTTGATAAGATAGGAATAAAACTTTACTTAACTTGGTTGCTTTATTGACATTTGCCTATCTTGCTTCGTAGTTACCTTGCTTCGTAGTTATCTTGCTTCGTGGTTATCTAGGAGTTGTTATTAGTTAGTTACCCTTAGTTACCCCCTTATCTATCTAGTTATCCACCTTACCTTACCATCCATTTCATCCTTACCTATCCACCCATATATTCTTTCTAGCCTTTCATCCCCTCTCTTCCCTTCTTTCCTTTTTCCTTTTCTCTTTTCTTCGACTCTCATCCCCTCCTTGACTCGACTCATACACCACCCTAGCCTTCCCTTGGGATCAAATAAATCGACACCTGGTACTCCCAGGCGAAGTGCTACTACGATAGTTCTGTGCGCTTGCAGAATCTCCTCTTGGTAGATTGCAATCTCTCTAGCTAGCTAATACTAGTGTCGGGATTGACAACCCCATTTGACATTAGTAGATAGCTGCTTTACGATACCCTCAATACTTCCGGGTGAAGTGCTACAACGGTACTTCCGTGCGCTTGCAGACTTTTCTGCTTACGCTAAGAAATACCAACAAGCATTTCTGGCACCGTTGCTGGGGAACGGTTGTCGTCTTTAGTCTCCGAACCTAGTTTGCCCGTGTATCTTTTTCTTTACCTTTCTTTTCTTTTAATACCTTACCTATGGAGCCAACCACTATCCAAAACCTTTTCACTCCGAGGGCCGAGTTTTGTGAGCCACCACAATCGTCGAAGCCCATCATAGCTTCCCGCTATGAACTCCGCCCTGGCTTTATAGCCATGGTTCGTGAACAACCCTTCTCGGGGTACGATCATGAAAACCCCTACCATTATTTACGGGAGTTTGAGTTACTCTGTAAGTGCCTGACGATTGCGGGCATGTCACAAGAAACACTTCGTTTGAAGTTGTTTCCGTTCTCTCTTTTTGAAAGAGCGAAACAATGGTACAACAATATCGTAGGAAGAGTTAATGGAGATTGGAAGGAACTGCGGAATAGATTTTGTCTCACGTTCTTCCCCATATCTCGTATTGCAAACCTACGACTAGAGTTACTCAACTTCCAACAAAAAGAGAAGGAAACGTTAGGTGCAGCCTTGGAAAGATTTTTAACTCTTTCACGTTTAGGCCCAGACTTGTCTCTACCCAACCACGTGTTGTTACATCACTTTTGGTTAGGGTTGTACAAGGAGTCTGCCCTACAGCTGGACATTTCCGCTGGAGGATCGTTCATGTGCAAAACCCTAGGGGAAGGAGAAGCTCTGCTAGACCTCATTATAGCAAACACTCCATCTCTTGATCCCCTCCTAGTGGAAGACGAACCCAAGCATGAGGAGGCCTCTTCAGTTAAAACTGAACCGGAGATTCATACTTAGAGACCCTCATCGCTAACGGAACCTCTAAAGGAAGTTTTCTTTCCTTCAGATTTTTCGTTCTTCGAGGAAGAACACCTTGACAACTATGTAGATACCTCGAAGCTTTCATGCCACTAGAGGCCTCCAGTTCTCGCCACTCCTCTTGAACCTCCTGAAGAAATCCTTCATACAAAGGAGTAGCTAACAAGTAGCGATTGGGTGGAACAAGCGGAACTCTCTTCCGAAGAAATTCGGATTAGTCCCTCTAGTTCATTCATCCACTATAAAATAGGCAAAGACTGGATGGAAGTCCTTTACAATCCTATTTATGGGGTGAACATCATGTCCACATCATTTGCAAACACGTTCGTTCATGAGCCTTTTCGCCCCAACAAACAAGCACCTAAGGCTGGATTCAAGGTCAAACGTGAATAGTTTTGCCATCCATCGCGACATCCCACTTAAATATGACAATGTCAAGTTGACGCTAGACTTTCACGTCTTCGACATTCAAGACTTTGATGTCTTGATCGGGCTTCCCCTACGAAAAAGTTTGGACAAACCTCCAAAAACTGGGGAATTTGCTGTCAATATAAGGAGGGAAAACTTTTCCATACCAATAGTTGAATCCAAAATTCTGTGGCTGAACCTCCCTCCTATACACACGAGCTTGAAACGGTTATGTCAGTGCAACCTTTTGAGATCCCTAAGTCGTTCTTGGAAAACGATGATGAACTTTTTATCCAAGAAAAGGACGATTTAGGCGAGACTCTTGATCCTCCCAAGGAGGAAACTCTGACACATCCTTGTGTGTATTCCTTTGAATATGAGGATGATCTTTCTAGTGATGGCGACTTGGGGGACTGTTTCAAGCTTCCCAGTTCAACATCCTTTTACACTCCAAAGGAACATCAAGAACACGTCAAGGATGAGACCTCAAACGAACCCATGGAGGGAGAGCTAGTTCATGAAGAAATCAATTCTAATCTCTCTCCCCTTGAAATAAAAGATCTTGAGCATTTAGGTTACTTCCTTCCAATTTTGCCAAATCCTTGCTCATTTGAGAAATCTCCTGATCTCAGCTACAATTCTTCCAACATTAGCAAAACCTACAACCCTCTCTTAATCCTTGTGCCCAACATCGTTAAAAAGGTTGTTGTAGATAGGTTTGTTTATCACAAATCTTGCAAATTTTGTGTTGTCTGAGTTTTGCAGATCAGGTCCTCAAAAAGTTGGTGTTGGAGGGGAAACCACCACATCAACATAAAAATAATTTCCAAAGGTTTCCCAAGTTCAAGCTTATGACCGTAATCAAAGCTCTGCCAAGAGATACCCCAGTTTATCGTATAAAAAAAGGGAAAAAAGTTGTTTTGTTCTAATCGCAAAATCATGTTGTTAGACTAGAATGCACCCTCGGGTATTCTTGGTCGATAACCATTTCTGGTGGAAACTAAGAAGAATAAGGGACAGACGATGCATGACAACATGGAGCTACATCAACTACACAATTCTAATATTCTGGAACACACTCAAACGGAGACCCTGACTTGGCACACTTGGCTTTAGCACAAGAGTCCAAGTGTGGGGGAGGACGATAAGAATGTCACGTTCCTTTTACATCAAAGGATATGCTAGCTCACCTTGCTAAAACAATAAATAAACAAAGCACCATCCTCCTTTTCAATAAAAGCAAGAACTTGCTATCTCGTTTGTATGCACCTTCAGGTATTCCTGTTCGCTAACCTTACAGGTTAAGATCAAGAAGATTGGGGGAAGATACAAAGACAAGGAGCATAAGAGCTACACTGACAGTGATGGAACACTGAGTCCCTCAACATGCCACATCTGACTTTTATATAAAAAGTCCAAGTGTGGGGGAGGATGTTGAGAAGCTCAGGTTCCATCCATCCAAAAAAAAGGAAAAGCTCGACCTTGCTAAAAGGAAATGGTGGAAAGAAGAGAAGGAGTTGGGTGGCACCACATGACGTTCACAAAACACCCATGTACCTTCCAAAAAAGGAGAAGAGAAAAAAAAGAGAGATATAAAAAAGAGAGAAAAAAAAGATATCTAAAAAGAGAAAAAAGTGAGAGAAAGAAGAATGAGAAATAAAAAGAAGAGAGTGGAAGAGGAAGGAGCAGCAGAGTGGTCTCATCACAAACATCTATGATCCACCTGACTCCACCTCGTGCGTGAAAGTCTTGGTACACCTATCATCTCATACAAGCCTTGCATTGTCGCATTCCACTCCTACAAGTAAGACAGTGCTTCTCTTCAAAAGGCCTTTGCTAGCACCATCAAGGCCCACGGTTTATACACACCATCCCCATGTGTGACTAAGCTTTGCTGATGACCTGAGTCAAGTCTTCAAACCACCGCTATGGCAATTCCAAAACTCAAATCTATAGATGCTGTCAGTGAGTACACTCATGTATGCAAAGGTAATGTTCACCAACCTATTTACTCAAGTTTGTCTTCATATTCTGTTCAATTTCATGCTTCCGTAACTTATGTCGTATTCTCTGGTTTGGGTGTACCCGATCGGTATACCCATAGGTCTTTTAAATTAAGCATGGTGCTTAGGTTAAAATGACCTTCTTTAATCAAAGTTTAAACATGGTGTTTAATTTTGGTTAAATGAATTGAGCTACTATCATAAGCAATAAAAGTAATTCTTTCGATGAAGATAAAACCAAGGCTAGAATTATATTGCATGTTTTACCTTAAGCCTTGTTGGAGTTGTTTTTCAAAGATAAGAAGTTTGGTGAAGAGAAAAAAAACTTTTTGAAAAAAATGAATGAAACTCTCTCTCTCTTTTATAAAGTGATGGCAACCTTTCTTTGTTGATCCATGTGTTCCTGAGCTTTACGTTTTCAATTTTCCTTAAAACATGGATGTAATTCTTTCTTGATGTTTCCATAAAAATATATATATAATAACAAAAATAATAAAATAAATCTAGGCTCCCCAGCGTTCCAGCTGGTAGAACCCTTGTTGTAATAATGGCAACCTTTGTTGATCCATGTTCCCCTAAGCTTTATGTTTTTAATTTTCCTTAAGCATGGATATATTCTTTCTCAATGTTGCCATAATAAAAAATAATAATAAATTCAGGCTCTCCAGTGTTCAAGCTGGTAGAGCCCTTGTTGTATTTCACTTCTTTGTTTTTTATTAAAAAAACAGGTACATGACCAAAGTGTGGGGGATCTCTTAAGTTCAACCTCCACATATTCGAGATCTCCCCCCACATATTGCATAAACATTGATTGCCTTGACATACAGAAGGACAACACCAATAGCTCAAGGGAGGTTCGGCTAAACTTACAATTCAGCCAAACCACCTTTGAATCTTCATCAGTCCTTCATCTTCAAACGAAGGTTTGTGCAACACTCTCCTCAGCTTCCTAGTTATTGAGTTTAAATATAAAACATGACCAACTAAAATTGAACTCAATGAACCAACACTACTTCTTGCTTCCTTGCAATAATCATGTTAAAATTTGAAAAGTGACATGTTCATAACATCTTTGAGATATAAGCTTGCATAAAGTTTGTTCCATATACATATACTTATGCTTGTGGGAAAATAATTTGATAGGAAAAACAAGTTGACTAAGATGTTGTGAAGTGTGATATAGTTCTGGCTTATGAATCCTACCGTTTCCATCCGAAGTACTTGGAGAATTTATTTTGAAAATAATATAAAACCATAGTATCACATAATCCTCTTTTGGTGAGAAAATTCCTATCAAAGCCAAAATTGTTATCTAGCAAAAAGTTTTAAGCTTTCTACATACGCTACTTGTTATTGTGTTGAGTTTGGTGAAGTCTTGTTGACCCTTGTTGAGAGATTTAACATGCTCCCAAGATCAAGATCACGTACACTCCACATATACTTGCCACTCCTACACTAGAGTGCGCAAAAACATGCCTCCATTTAGTTCCACCAAAAAGCTCTGCTCCTACACTGGGAGTAGACAAAAAAGGTGTCTTTTTATACTCCATGATCTAGAAAAGTGATTTCTCTCTACATATATGTTTTAAAAGAGATATGGGCTATGCAAAAGTATATAAAAAAGAGGGACACATGAAGGTCCCAAAGAAAAAAAAATGGGCAAGTGCCCGTAGTAGAATTAGGGGTATATTCAATACCCACCAAAAGAAAAAATAATAATAATGAGCACATGAAGGCTCATGTTTAGAAAAAAAGAAAGAGAGATAGCCATGTCTCATGGTAATAAGTTATAGAGAGAAATCATATCCACAAAAGGAGTATTTTCTCATATCATAGTCCACACACATGCACATCTTGATCTAAGAGTATGAAACCTCTCTCCTTGGATCCTTGATTTGACTTTACAATATATGTAATACAAGTATGCAATCATGTTTATCCCTACCAAGCTCCACATAAACCTTTTAGAAGTAGGGGACATCAAAAGAAGGCAAAACTCTGCTATGCCTTGATAAGGAATCATACACTATTGAGTGATCCAAGAGAATCATTTGAGGAGTATAAAATGTGAACTATGCTTTTTCTTGATAAAACCTTGAAAAAACTCCAAGTTGCTAAGATATGAATCAGGGAAGATGACTTTGCTTCGAGAGCTATTCCACTTTTCAACATCCCAAGGAAAAATGTTAGACATTGCCACATATCCCACCTGTGTAAGGAATGTTTTGGAATGATCTTTATAATAGCTGTATATCTCATGAATGTTATGCTCGTGTTTACTTTTATCTCTAAATCTTTACTCGAGGACGAGCAAAGGGGTAAGTGTGGGGGAGTTTGTTGGCAGTCCTTAACTCATACTTTATAACCACCAAGACTCGCATAAAAACCAACATTAAACATAGAATAGGGCTTACAACTAACTATTTCCACAAGTTTTGGTGTTTGGTCAATTGCAGGAGGGCATTCACGTAAATGACCACAAACGGGTTCCAACGCATACAACTTATGGCATGTAAATGCACCCGACATGAGCCCAAGGGGTAATAGGCCCAATACCAGGCAAATCAGGGCCCTGTCGAAATGATAAAAAGGCCAAGACCCAAATCAAATGAACTCCAAATAGGCCCAAACTTTGCAGGACCCATCTAAAGGCCCAAAACAAGCAACCCACCAAAGATGGACTGACTTGGGCCCACTGGGGGTGCGACCGTATGTCGCCGAGGTGGTTTCCGGCCAAATTTGGTAGGTGACCTCCCACCGCATTGCTGATGTCGATTATGGTGGTGTCCGTCCATGTTTGTTGCATCTTGAAGGCGGTTTGCACTTTCCAAATGAGGAGGAGAGGTCCTGCACCCCTCCAAGGCACCTCACCTATAAAAGGAGGCCTCCACCCTCCTTACAATTCATCCAAGAGCTCACCAATACATATCTCAAGAGGGATCCATGGAAGAACGAGTATTGCTACACTTATCATAGCTGTAGTAGCTATCTAGAATAGGAAGCGAGTGAGGTCTAAGTGGGAGAAGTGCCAGAGTTGTCGGCTACCTCCACGAGTGTACTCGACATGCTTTTACACTTAGCGGGAGGAACACCAGAATCGCTGGTATATTCTTGTTTGTACCTCTACGATCTTGCATACTACTTAAGTATAAGAGTTCATGTTCATCTTGGTTCTATGTTCTTACCATGTTTAAGCTTTCGCTAGCTTAGTATGCTGGACCGGCTATTCACCTTCGGGTGGGTGCTCTAGTAAGAGTGTGCAAGCCCTAGCTACCGCTACAAGTAGTGGCTCTTAGCGTAAACGCGGTGTTTAGGCTAAGTGTTCACAGGTTGGTTGCCTAGGTCTCCACGATTGAGGAGATAGGTGACAGGTGGTGACAACCTTGTCCGTCCTTTGTAATCCACCCAAGTTCAGGATTCCAGGTAGAGCTGTATCGGCATAGGTTGGGAAATCAACCTCACCCGTTGACCGAAGTAGGCTTTGTTAGCTAAGCTTATATCACATAAGGACTGGTTCCTTAGAAGAGCCTTGCTACCCTTGTTACCCTTCTCCTTGTATTATCTGGGAGGACTAGACCAAGAGACTATAGCACACCATTCCTAGTGGAAAATACGATACCCTGAATATTTCCGGGTGAAGTGCTACAGCGTTAGTTCCGTGCGCTTGCGGACTTTTCTGCTTACGCTAAGAAATACCAACATCCACACACATCTGTAATGACTTATCCTTCTTCTTAACAAACAAGGCTGGACGACCCCATTCCAATACGCTAGGTTGAATGAACCCTTTGCCTAGAAGTTCCTTTATTTGTGTTTTGAGTTCCGCTAGCTCATTGGGAGACATACGGTATGGTCTTCTTGAGATCGGTGCTGTCCCTGGTAGCAACTCAATTGCAAACTCCATAGCCCTCTTGGGTGGTAACCCTGGTAACTCATCGGGAAATACATCCGGAAAGTCATGGACAACTAGGATTTTGGAAAGATCCTCTATTGCAAGAGTACAAGACAAGTCAACAAAATCGGCACCTCGAGGAAGAGATACACGAAGTTTGTTACCCGTTGGTCCATCAGAGAAGGTAAGAGTCCTATTACGGTGTCTAACACCACGTTCCACATACTCATCCAACTCATACCAAAACCTATATCCAAGCTTAGTCCGGGCAACACTACTAAATTGGCTCCAAATTTATGCCCTCCAATGTTGATGGTTGCATTACGATCCATTTGTCTAGATAACACACTACTCCACACGGAGCTTACACGAAACCCATAATCCAGAATCAAACAAAACAACTGCAGGATAGTCATTAACAAGGAACAAACCAGCAGTCACAGGCTCTCCTGCACGAGCTTCCTCAATCGTCGTATGATGCAGATGCGCGGGGTAGTTGGCCTGCTGCTTCTTCGGGTGCGGGCAATATCTTGCGAAGTGCCCCTCTTGGTTGCAATTGAAGCTCGGTCCACGAGCAATAGGCTTGCGCCTAGTTGAACTACCCTGTCCAACTCAGGATTGCACTGTCGCCAAATTGTACGGCCTATGGTTATGTTGGTATTGCTGCTGATTTCTCTTTTGGGGTGGCCTGAAACGAGGTCCAGGCACTGGTGGACAATACTGGGAATGCTGAGTGTAACACCCCGGTGTTAAGCAATCCCTAAGTGCATAATTTGGCATGGCATAAGCATAGCATTTCATCATTTCATGTGCATCTGTTTGTTGAATGCTTAAGTCCTTGTTTGGTCTTTAGTGTAACCTTGTTATGCTTTCTGTTTCTGACCAAGTGCCTTATAACAAAGTTGTAGATCTTGATGAAGGGAACAACTTTGCTTTAAAGCACTTTCTCAGAAAAAGCTTTTGAGTTAGGATTTCTTGCATTAGAAAAATGGTTTAGCACTAAATTTCTTTTAAACAACAGAATTTGGACTGGAGCATTAAGGATGATTTGTTCCTTACAAAATTCTAAGCAACTTTGCTGTTGGGACCTTTTCCTAGTTCGGTCTAGTTTAGAAGTTATGGAGCATCAAAGTTTGAAACAAAACTTCATTAGTTTAATCTTGACCGTGGACCCCACCGGTCAGTCTCTTTCTTCTTCCCCGCGCGCTCGCCGCTCCCTCCGCGCCGACCGAAACCACCCGCCGCCGCGAGACCGCCTCGCCGGCCGGCCAAACCACCGTCATCTCCGCCCGTGGTTTGTGCCCGAACTCGCCACGTCGCCCAAGAGCTCGGTGCATGCTCGCCGCGTGGAGCGCGACGCCTGACGCCGCCGCGTCCGGTCGGGAGTTCCCCCGACGGGAACTGGCCAGGTGCAATGCACCCAGCACTTCGTTCCGTTTGCCTTCGCTCCGCCTGTGCTTGCAAGCCAGAGAGCATTCGCTCCCCAGCGCGCCAGCCACTCCACCATCTTCTCCAGTTAGCCCGACCAGAGCTCCGCCGCCGCCCGCCGAACCTCGGCGAGCGATTGCTCGCCACTCACCGCACCACCGTTCGATTCCTCCCGCCAGTTTCTCCGCCGTGACCTTCTCTTTCTCCGGTAAGGGTTGGTTTTCCTCTCTTCCTCTCTAGCCGACGGAACAGCGGACGCCATCCGCAAGCTTCCGCCACGGCCGCCACCGTGACCTTCACGTGGACCGGTCATCTCCGACCATGCCACCCTAAGCTGAGCCATGTTCTAGTCTTCTCTACCGCCGTAGTAGCTTAGAGTTAGTTGGAGTCCTCTCTTTCGCCGTGTTTCAGCCGGAACCGAGCCATGTCGCCGCTGTGTCCGCCATGGACCGCCGCCGTGCATCGCGCCGGACAATGCCGGGGGTGCCGAAGCCCGAGAGTTGCTCCGATAGGTCGCTTAGGTCTTGCTTGGGCTAGTGCTAACCTCGCCGAGTCGCAAGCCGCCGGGAAGAGTTCCGCCGCCGAGTCGCAGAGCCGCCGCTCCGCCATGGCCGCCGTCGAGCTTGCTCCGGTATTCCTCTGGCTTAGCGAGTCGGTTAGTTGTGTTCACCTTGCAAACCCGCACCCAATGATGGTCTCAGTGTCGCCAGAAGTGTCGCCGTCGACGAGCTAGGGCCGGTCAACGACCACGGCGCCAAACTCCGCCGTTGACTGCCGAGCCTGGCCTCGCGCGGTAACGTGCTGAGCCTGGCCTCGGAAGCTTGGTCACCCTGACCAGCGGGCCCCGACTGGCAGTGAGGAAGAGAGAAAGGGAAGAGCTTGAGTGCTGAAGGCCTCGGTAAGTCGGGTGCACCGAGCCCTCGCCTCGAGCCTCGATCGGGTCGGTTGTGTAAGCCTCGGTCGAGTCGAACCAAGTCAAGTGTTCGGTTGAGTCAGTAAGCCTCGGTTGAATCAGTAAGCCTCGGTTGAGTCAGTAGCCTCGACTGAATGGGTTAGCCTCGGCTGCCAGTGTGCCTCGGGCGAATCGGAGAAATGGGTCTGAGCCTCGGGCCTCAGCCGAATCGCGCTGAAGGCGCCGAAGCCTTGCCTCGAAGCCTCGGGCGAATCGCGCTGAGTGTGCCGAAGCCATGTCCTGTGCCTCGGCCGAAGTCCGTATATTAGGTTTGAGTTTTCTTTTAAATGTGTTTTGCAGAATCCATGTAAAGGCTTCAAAAATTCCTACAAGGCTCATTTTATGTCCAAATCCTGTGAAACAAATTTTGTTAGGTCAAGCATGTTTAGATCTATCAGTGAAAACTGTCGAATGCATTCTTGGTGATACTTTTATGTGTAGATGCTTTTAATTTAGAAAAGTGCTGATAACTTGGTAAATGCATAACTAATTATGTATAAGTCAGAAAAATGTGATTCCAGTTTTGTTAGGTTTGTATGAATGTGTAATTTCAGAGAAAAATACAATATGAGGTTATTCTGTGAATTAATTTGACAGTAGCTTTTAAAATGGTTAAATGTCGTTTCCTTGTTTATTTTGTAGTAATTAAAATATGAGGAATACGAACCTGAGAATTTAAGCACATTGCTCTTGTACTAGGAAGCACAGCAGAAAAATAAGAAATCTGTTGTTTGACACTTTTTGCTAGGGTGTGTAGTTCAAAGGACCTTTCCATGATAGAATTTGTCTTTTTCATAGAGGATGGAGTTTAAGTCCAAATGAGTTGAAATTTGGACAGGGAGCTAGATTAGGTATTGTTAACTTCCAGTAATTTCTGTAGATTTTTCTGAAGCTGTCTAGATAAGGTTGCTGTTTAAAGCATGTGTAAATAGATTTGTTTCAGCAAGTAATTAGAGGGTAATAAGCTCGTTAAGTAGACTTTGATGTGGTGACAACATCGCTTAACAAGTTGATCTTGATAGGTTATATAGTTGGGATGATGTTGACTACCTTGTTGAAGAGTAGCAGTAGATGGCATGTGCTTATCTCCTGAATTGTTACTCCATGTTGCATCACCGTGCATCCCATGTGCATTCATGTTATTCATTCATGTACCGCATCATGCAGGGTCGGTAGTGGAAGCCCAAGGCACGCCGGAGGAGCAGCGTCAGGAGGAGACAACCGAGGAGGGGATCCCGGAAGGAGACGCTGAGGACCTGCCAGAGTGCCGTGATCATCGCCCCGCCGACTTCGAGCGAGGCAAGCCCCGGAGCATTTTCTCCTACGGTTTGCAAATTACCGTTTACAAGTTAACCTGATATGATTGTTGCATTAGGTTATAGGAGTTGTGTGATACCGTTGCTGCATTGATTAATTATCCTTGTCCACCTGCAAATATTATCTTGTGATCCCTGTTAGGTCTAGGCTCGATTACATGCTTAGCCCTGCTTAGACCGGTAAAAGTCGGGTGATTTCCTGTCTCCCGCATATAGGTGGATACTAAACATGTTTAGCCTGGTGCTATCATGGAGAGAACCATGTGTTAATTAATCTGAGACCGGGCGGGATGTAGGAGCAGCAGGACATGGGTTCTGTGTGCTAGTAGTCTCCCGTCTGTGTCGATTAGGACCCGACGAAGGCACACCTCAGTCATTTTGAACGCGTCAATCACTTAACGGAGCAGGTGCGGGTACCTCCCGTGAAGCCTAGTAAGGTGTTTCGAGCCGGTGACGGAGACGTTGACGCCTAACACCCAGGGCCTTATATGAACCGTGGGCAACTATTCTGATCGACCTGGCATGGTCCGAGGGCAGGCAGGGCCTGATCGACCTGGCATGACCGTGGGCAGTTAATAGCTTGAGCGACCTGGCATTGAGATAACCCTCGGTGTAGAAGGGTCCATGGCCGTCCCGCGATTCGGGTTCTCGAACCTCCTGAGTGGTCGCCAACGGCCGCCTGGCAGGGTGTGTCGGGCGAGTGTGCGACATTTTATCCCCAGCTGGTAGGAATCGATTATAATCGCCATCGCTCCTGGTTAGTGAGTAACTTGACTGAGCATGTGTTACCGTAGTAATATATGGAATTAATGATGGTTATGGTTGGTGAATCTGAAAGGCTATTGATGAAATAGTCCCTCTTGCTTGAATAAGTAGTCAAGTGTTTGCTCTAGATCAGGTGCAAATCTAGATAATCAGGTTGACTACATAAAATTGACTGCTAATGCTCTCATAAAGATTATTTAATAACAAAATGCTTTTATGCAAAAAGGTAAGTGTGGCCAACCTCAGATACAGCCTTGCATAATCCTTGGTGTCAATTATTTCTGGTTTTTGACGGGTAAGTCTAGCTGAGTACCTTCTCGTACTCAGGGTGCTATCCCTTGTTGTTGCAGATGGGCAATGTTTCTTCGGCTACTGCGAGAACTGTCTGTATCCCGTCGAGGGCAGTGACTAGACCGTGGGCATGGTCAATCCTTATCTTTCCTGATGCTTTTGTGGACAGATCAGGCATATGGCACTGTATTGTGAACTAAGGACTTGTGTTTCAAAACTATGTTGCTTCCGCTTTGAATTCAAAACTATGGTTTGTAATAACTATCGAACTCCGATGTATTTGAACTATGTGCGAACTGAATGTACCTTGTGGGCATGTACGCTAATCTATTACGATCTTGGTTAAAGTTGAATGACTTGAAATCCTTCGAGATTTCCGGACTACCGGGTTTGTACGAGCTTAAGTACTTGTAATCTCTGTGAAAGCAGCGATTCGGTGCTTAATCTGGTGCAAATTGGTCGGTTCTGTTACAGCTGGCATCGGAGCGTGGTTAGCGTTACTGTTCACAAGTGTATTTGAAAAACCGTATTTTCAATTAAAAATTTCCTATTTGACAAGAACTTATAGCTATATTAGGATTTGAAAAACCTTCTTGACCAAGAGTAAGGTGTGCCATTGATCAAGTCCTTATGCCCAACAGGAACTTAGGTGGCTATTTAAGTACTAACTTTGGGGGTCGTGCATCATACTTATTTTCTGTTTATTCTGTCGTCCATACGGCAAGGGTGAAATTGTATGGATGCTATTCCTCGGAATAGTAATGTATGGATCAATTGCCTCTACGCTAAAGGTAATGAGAGTTGTGAGAGCATGATTGGACAACCGCCAATCTAGGGGAGTGCAGGATGCTGACATGTATACCTGTTCCACACAAGTATATGTGAAAGTATTGATTGTGGGAGTAATAATTTCTGATGGGTGCATGTACTGCTTACGTGTATACCGGGTATGCGCCTAAGTAGTATTAGATTTAAATTTCAGCAATGCATGATATTCATATTGTGGGCAGGGCTGAAATGGTTTTTCTGCAGGTACGCTAACTTGCGAACGTGTAGTACGTTTAGTTAACGTTATGAGTGAGCGTGTATGCCACCGTCTAGCCGATAGATTGTTAGGCAGTGAGGACGTATGCTACGCTCATGCATCATGACCATACAAACTTTGCATTAATCTTACTTCCTTCCTTATGGTTTCTATCCCGTTTTTCTAATAAAAGTTGTTTCCACTAATTAAAAACTGTGTGGATAAACTTCTTACAGATGGCACGCACCAAGCGCACTGCTCGTAAGTCCACGGGGGGCAAGAGGCCTAACTACATGCTGGGGCCATGGACTGATGAGGGATCAGAGGACTTTTTGGGAGAGTTTGGGATGCCCACTATTCTTTGGAGAGTTCTGCACCTGGTGGGATACCAGGAGGGTCAGGAGCCGCTGTACGACTGGCACCGTGTGCAGTTGTCAGAGGATCGTCACGTGTACACGGTGGAGGTCGACGTGCCTAGCCGTGAGGACCAGGATCACGTCTGGTGTCGACGGGTGTTTGCCTTGCAGGGGAGGACTCCTTGGGATGCAGCCAATCAGGTTGCTTATACTGTTCTTCGGGACATCATGGAGGATCATCCGGAGGTGGTTGCTCAGGCTACTGCTAGTATCTTCCCGACGACAGACCCTTACCAGGCAGTGTGGCGTCAGCCAGGCGCTACCGTACTCGAGGCTAGCTCTCTTGAGAGGGAGCATTGTGCTGGACCAGCAGGGAGTGCTATGGCTGCTCTGATGGCTACTTATGGGTGCCTATCGCGCAGCTACGATCATCTGGATCATACCCTTAGTGAGGAGATGGCTGCACAGCATCGCCGGCAGGAGGAGCATACTACAGAGATAGACCTCCTCACTACACAGCTAGCTCAGTTGACAGTGGAGAGAGACCAGGCACTTCAAAGGGAGCAGGAGACGGCACAACAGCTTAGTGACCAGCAGGGTATGACGGCCTTCTTATCCAACATCATGGCCGAGACTGAGGCTTCGCTACGTCGTGTTTGTCTCGAGGGTATGCGTGCGACTGAGCAGAACAGGCTTCTTAGGCTACAAGTGGGAGATTTAGAGCTGCAACTTCATCATCTCCAGGACTACAATGATCGTCTACATGAGGAGATCCACCGCAGGGAGAATGAGAGGAACCCCATCTTTCCCCAGGAGGATCCGGAGCCGAGTAGTTCTTCTAGTGGTTCTTCAGATGTGTCTAGTGAGGACGGTGACGTTGGTGAGATCGCTAGAGAGTAGTCTAGATCGTATGCTTAGCACCTAGAGATCTTTTGCGTATGTTGGCACGCCCGATCTTTTGTTTTGTTATGGGCTGGATGTAAGCACGTGAGGCAGACTTATGTGATGTGTGTGAGACCTTGGAAAATCCCATATGTATGGGCAAAACTTTGGATGTTATGTTATCTTTGCATGATGTGTTAAGTGATCTTGTTATGTGTTGATGCGATGTGGACTGAAATTTATTATACCTCTGTCATTGTTTGGTGAATCGTTTTTCCGAATAATTTCAGTGGGTATGATTTATTGTTCTCTACAAGTTGCAACTTCGCCTAATGGTCGCTTACTATACTATATGCAGATGACGACAACTCGTAGTGGAGCGGGCGGTAGTGGTGGAAATGAGGACCCCAGGGAAAACCGCAATCCACCACCTCCTCCACCACCAACGGCTGAGCAGCTTTTTGCTCAATTTCTTGGAAGTCAGCGCAATATTGAAGCTTTGCTGAGGGAGAACTTGGCGCAAGGACACCAACGCCAAGAGCCAAACCAGTATAGTTCCTTCAAGGATTTCCTGGATACTAAACCACCAATCTTCAAGGAAGCTATGGAACCATTGGAGGCAGAAGAATGGCTGCATACTCTGGAGCAGAAGTTCCGTTTGCTTAGGCTCACAGAAGAGCTTAAAGCAGAATATGCCGCGCACCAGTTGCAGGGACCAGCCGGGATTTGGTGGGGACATCACCGCACCACCTATCCTGCTAATGTTCCTATCACTTGGAGAATGTTCACTGCTGCTGTTCGAGGTCATTACATTCCGCCGGGTTTGACTCAGATGAAGGTGGCCGAGTTCATGAACCTAACACAGGGGACTCGATCTGTTACGGAGTACCATCACATGTTCAATTCACTGGCTCGCTATATCCCAGACTTCGTTGATACAGACGCTAAGAAGATTGCTAGTTTCAAGAGAGGCTTGAACACTAAAATGGGAAAGTCAGTGGGTACATCTTCCCGTACCAATTTCAATGACTTCATAAGTGACTGTCTAATTCAAGAGAATCATAACAACAAGCATGCTGCTAGCAAGGCCCGGAAGAGGATCTTTGAATCAGGATCATCACAACCCAGAGGACCACCAGCTCAGCGAAATCAGTATCGACCACCAGCACCGGGGGCACGTTTTAGGCCGCCGCAGAAGAAGAATCAGCCACAAGCTCAGCGCAATCAGAAGCCATACAAGATAGCTGCTGCTCAGGCTCGTGGAGGTCAAGGCAGTTCTTCAGGGAACAAACCTATAGTTCGGGGACCATGCTACAACTGCAACCAAGAGGGGCACTTCGCAAGATACTGTCCCTACCCAAAGAAGCAACAGACCAATTACCCCGCACGCCTGCACAACATGACCGCTGAAGAAGCTCGTGCTGGAGAGCCCGTGACTGCTGGTATGTGCCTTGTTAATCATCATCCTGCAGTCGTTTTGTTTGATACTGGATCATCGCATTCGTTCATGAGTAAAGCATTTGCACAAAAGCATGATCAAGAGGTGTCCGAAATGGATTATGGGTTTCGCGTAAGCTCTGTGGGGAGTAGTGTGTTGTCTAGGCAGATGGTTCGTGATGCAACCATCGACATCGGAGGGCATAAGTTTGGGGCTAATCTAGTAGTTTTGCCAGGACTCAGTATGGACGTAGTCCTAGGAATGAGTTGGATGAGTATGTGGAAAGCGGTGTTGGACACTGCAGATAGGACTCTTACCTTGACTGATCCAAGGTGGAACAACAAGTTACGTATCTCTCTTCCTCGAGGGGCTGATTTTGTTGATCTATCTTGCACCTTATCTATAGAGGACCTGTCAAAAATTCCAGTTGTTCGGGATTTCCCAGACGTCTTTCCAGATGAGTTGCCGGGTTTACCGCCCAAGCGGGCTGTAGAGTTTACCATTGAGCTGTTACCAGGGACTGCACCGATCTCGAGAAGACCTTATCGCATGCCGCCCAATGAGTTAGCTGAACTCAAGACTCAGATCAAGGAACTTTTGGACAAGGGTTTCATTCAACCCAGTGTGTCAGAGTGGGGATGTCCAGCCTTGTTTGTTAAGAAGAAGGACAAGTCCTTGAGAATGTGTGTGGATTATCGACCGCTTAATGCCGTGACCGTTAAGAATAAATATCCGTTGCCACGGATAGATATTTTGTTTGACCAGTTATCCAGAGCCAAAGTATTCTCCAAGATCGATCTGAGATCCGGTTATCATCAAATTAGAATCCGACCACAAGATATCCCAAAGACTCCTTTTTCAACCAGATATGGCCTATACGAGTATTTAGTCATGTCTTTTGGATTGACAAATGCTCCGGCTTACTTTATGAGTTTGATGAACTCGGTATTCATGCCAGAACTAGATAAGTTTGTAGTGGTATTCATTGATGACATTTTGGTGTATTCTGAGAACCCGGATGATCACGCAGAACATTTGAGGGTTGTTCTGACAAGGCTACGAGAGCACAAACTTTATGCTAAGTTTAGCAAATGTGAATTTTGGTTGAAGCAAGTACAATTCCTTGGTCACATCCTGTCAGAAGAAGGAATCTCTGTGGACCCTAGCAAAGTCCAAGAAGTAATGGATTGGGAAGCGCCAACTTCGGTTGGGGAGATTCGGAGTTTTCTCGGTTTAGCGGGATATTATCGTCGTTTCATTCCCGACTTCTCCAAGATTGCCAAGCCCATGACAAGTTTGCTTCAGAAGGATCAGAAGTTTGAGTGGACAGAGAAGTGTGAAACAGCTTTCCGTACCTTGCGGAAACTGTTAACCACTGCCCCTGTCTTAGCTCAACCAGATATCGAGAAGCCGTTTGATGTCTTCTGCGACGCATCAAAAGTTGGTTTAGGGTGTGTTCTTATGCAAGAAGGCAGAGTGATTGCTTATGCTTCACCACAGTTGAGAAAACATGAGATAAATTATCCTACGCATGATTTGGAATTAGCTGCTGTGGTGCACGCTCTGAAGATCTGGAGGCACTATTTGCTAGGAAATGTCTGCAATATGTACACTGATCATAAGAGTCTCAAGTATATCTTCACTCAACCGGAGTTGAATATGAGGCAGAGAAGATGGCTTGAATTGATTAAGGATTACAATTTGCAGATACATTATCACCCTGGAAAAGCCAATGTGGTTGCTGATGCTTTGAGTCGGAAGTCGCATTGTAATAACTTGAGGATACAACCAGAAGACGAGTTTAGTCTCGTACACCCTGTGATCTTGCGTCACATCGAGTTGCAGAGCACCTTAGTTGACCAGATTCTAGAAGGGCAGAAAACAGACAAGGGAATCTACTATATCAAAGAAAAGCTAAGGGCTGCCACTGAACCCGTAAAACATTTCCGAGTTGATGATAAGGGAGTGTTATGGTTTGATAATCGCCTAGTGGTACCCAAGAATAGGGAACTGAAAAATCAGATCATGGACGAGGCTCATCTTTCTAAATTGTCTATCCATCCCGGGAGCACTAAGATGTATCAAGATTTGCGTCCAAGATTTTGGTGGACCAAAATGAAGAAGGAAATTGCCGCATATGTAGCCAGATGCGACACATGTTGTCGGGTGAAGGCTATTCACCTGAAGCCAGCAGGAACACTTCAACCTTTATCAATACCTGAATGGAAATGGGAAGAAGTGAGTATGGATTTTATCACCGGTTTGCCTACTACTCAGAAGGGAAACGATTCGATTTGGGTAATTGTAGATCGTCTCACCAAGACCGCTCATTTCATACCAGTTAAAACTTGTTATCGAGCACCGGACTATGCGGAGATTTATATCAATCAGATTGTACGATTACATGGTATACCCAAGATCATAGTTTCGGATCGTGGAACGCAGTTTACTGCACCATTCTGGGAGAAACTGCAAAAAGAGTTAGGCACTAAGTTAATCCATAGCTCAGCTTACCATCCTCAGACATCAGGACAAACTGAAAGAGTAAATCAGATCTTAGAGGATATGTTAAGAGCCTGTGTAATTTCAGCAAAGGGATCTTGGGAGAAGTGGTTGCCATTAGCAGAATTTGCTTACAACAATAGCTATCAAGAAAGCATTCAGATGGCACCTTTCGAAGCTCTGTATGGCAGAAGATGCAGAACACCAGTAAATTGGGTTGAACCAGGAGAACGTCGTTACTATGGAATTGATTTTGTCAAGGAAGCAGAAGAACAAGTTAGAATAGTTCAACAACATATCGCAGCGGCACAGTCCCGACAGAAGAGCTATGCCGATAAGCGAAGAAGGCCGCTTGAATTCGAAGTAGGTGACTATGTGTACTTGAAAGTATCACCCATGAAAGGAGTTAAACGTTTTGGCGTGAAAAGAAAGTTAGCGCCAAGGTTTGTGGGACCCTATAGGATAATGGAAAGGAGGGGAAAAGTGGCTTATCAACTACAGTTACCTGAACATTTGAAGGCTATATTCCCAGTATTCCATGTGTCACAATTAAAGAAATGTCTTCGAGTTCCAGAAGAGGAAGTACAACCGGCCAATATCAAGTTACAATCCGACCTTACCTACTCGGTGAAGCCATATCGAGTACTCGATGAGAAAGAAAGAGTGACTCGCGGAAAGGTCGTGAAGCAATATAAAGTATCCTGGAGTGAGCAAGACGACCGAGATGCCACTTGGGAAACGGAAGACTATCTAAAGGAAGTATATCCACAGTTTTATAAGGAATGGTTAGTAACTCAAATCTCGGGACGAGATTCCTTTAAGGAGGGGAGGGCTGTAACACCCCGGTGTTAAGCAATCCCTAAGTGCATAATTTGGCATGGCATAAGCATAGCATTTCATCATTTCATGTGCATCTGTTTGTTGAATGCTTAAGTCCTTGTTTGGTCTTTAGTGTAACCTTGTTATGCTTTCTGTTTCTGACCAAGTGCCTTATAACAAAGTTGTAGATCTTGATGACGGGAACAACTTTGCTTTAAAGCACTTTCTCAGAAAAAGCTTTTGAGTTAGGATTTCTTGCATTAGAAAAATGGTTTAGCACTAAATTTCTTTTAAACAACAGAATTTGGACTGGAGCCTTAAGGATGATTTGTTCCTTACAAAATTCTAAGCAACTTTGCTGTTGGGACCTTTTCCTAGTTCGGTCTAGTTTAGAAGTTATGGAGCATCAAAGTTTGAAACAAAACTTCATTAGTTTAATCTTGACCGTGGACCCCACCGGTCAGTCTCTTTCTTCTTCCCCGCGCGCTCGCCGCTCCCTCCGCGCCGACCGAAACCACCCGCCGCCGCGAGACCGCCTCGCCGGCCGGCCAAACCACCGTCATCTCCGCCCGTGGTTTGTGCCCGAACTCGCCACGTCGCCCAAGAGCTCGGTGCATGCTCGCCGCGTGGAGCGCGACGCCTGACGCCGCCGCGTCCGGTCGGGAGTTCCCCCGACGGGAACTGGCCAGGTGCAATGCACCCAGCACTTCGTTCCGTTTGCCTTCGCTCCGCCTGTGCTTGCAAGCCAGAGAGCATTCGCTCCCCAGCGCGCCAGCCACTCCACCATCTTCTCCAGTTAGCCCGACCAGAGCTCCGCCGCCGCCCGCCGAACCTCGGCGAGCGATTGCTCGCCACTCACCGCACCACCGTTCGATTCCTCCCGCCAGTTTCTCCGCCGTGACCTTCTCTTTCTCCGGTAAGGGTTGGTTTTCCTCTCTTCCTCTCTAGCCGACGGAACAGCGGACGCCATCCGCAAGCTTCCGCCACGGCCGCCACCGTGACCTTCACGTGGACCGGTCATCTCCGACCATGCCACCCTAAGCTGAGCCATGTTCTAGTCTTCTCTACCGCCGTAGTAGCTTAGAGTTAGTTGGAGTCCTCTCTTTCGCCGTGTTTCAGCCGGAACCGAGCCATGTCGCCGCTGTGTCCGCCATGGACCGCCGCCGTGCATCGCGCCGGACAATGCCGGGGGTGCCGAAGCCCGAGAGTTGCTCCGATAGGTCGCTTAGGTCTTGCTTGGGCTAGTGCTAACCTCGCCGAGTCGCAAGCCGCCGGGAAGAGTTCCGCCGCCGAGTCGCAGAGCCGCCGCTCCGCCATGGCCGCCGTCGAGCTTGCTCCGGTATTCCTCTGGCTTAGCGAGTCGGTTAGTTGTGTTCGCCTTGCAAACCCGCACCCAATGATGGTCTCAGTGTCGCCAGAAGTGTCGCCGTCGACGAGCTAGGGCCGGTCAACGACCACGGCGCCAAACTCCGCCGTTGACTGCCGAGCCTGGCCTCGCGCGGTAACGTGCTGAGCCTGGCCTCGGAAGCTTGGTCACCCTGACCAGCGGGCCCCGACTGGCAGTGAGGAAGAGAGAAAGGGAAGAGCTTGAGTGCTGAAGGCCTCGGTAAGTCGGGTGCACCGAGCCCTCGCCTCGAGCCTCGATCGGGTCGGTTGTGTAAGCCTCGGTCGAGTCGAACCAAGTCAAGTGTTCGGTTGAGTCAGTAAGCCTCGGTTGAATCAGTAAGCCTCGGTTGAGTCAGTAGCCTCGACTGAATGGGTTAGCCTCGGCTGCCAGTGTGCCTCGGGCGAATCGGAGAAATGGGTCTGAGCCTCGGGCCTCAGCCGAATCGCGCTGAAGGCGCCGAAGCCTTGCCTCGAAGCCTCGGGCGAATCGCGCTGAGTGTGCCGAAGCCATGTCCTGTGCCTCGGCCGAAGTCCGTATATTAGGTTTGAGTTTTCTTTTAAATGTGTTTTGCAGAATCCATGTAAAGGCTTCAAAAATTCCTACAAGGCTCATTTTATGTCCAAATCCTGTGAAACAAATTTTGTTAGGTCAAGCATGTTTAGATCTATCAGTGAAAACTGTCGAATGCATTCTTGGTGATACTTTTATGTGTAGATGCTTTTAATTTAGAAAAGTGCTGATAACTTGGTAAATGCATAACTAATTATGTATAAGTCAGAAAAATGTGATTCCAGTTTTGTTAGGTTTGTATGAATGTGTAATTTCAGAGAAAAATACAATATGAGGTTATTCTGTGAATTAATTTGACAGTAGCTTTTAAAATGGTTAAATGTCGTTTCCTTGTTTATTTTGTAGTAATTAAAATATGAGGAATATGAACCTGAGAATTTAAGCACATTGCTCTTGTACTAGGAAGCACAGCAGAAAAATAAGAAATCTGTTGTTTGACACTTTTTGCTAGGGTGTGTAGTTCAAAGGACCTTTCCATGATAGAATTTGTCTTTTTCATAGAGGATGGAGTTTAAGTCCAAATGAGTTGAAATTTGGACAGGGAGCTAGATTAGGTATTGTTAACTTCCAGTAATTTCTGTAGATTTTTCTGAAGCTGTCTAGATAAGGTTGCTGTTTAAAGCATGTGTAAATAGATTTGTTTCAGCAAGTAATTAGAGGGTAATAAGCTCGTTAAGTAGACTTTGATGTGGTGACAACATCGCTTAACAAGTTGATCTTGATAGGTTATATAGTTGGGATGATGTTGACTACCTTGTTGAAGAGTAGCAGTAGATGGCATGTGCTTATCTCCTGAATTGTTACTCCATGTTGCATCACCGTGCATCCCATGTGCATTCATGTTATTCATTCATGTACCGCATCATGCAGGGTCGGTAGTGGAAGCCCAAGGCACGCCGGAGGAGCAGAGTCAGGAGGAGACAACCGAGGAGGGGATCCCGGAAGGAGACGCTGAGGACCTGCCAGAGTGCCGTGATCATCGCCCCGCCGACTTCGAGCGAGGCAAGCCCCGGAGCATTTTCTCCTACGGTTTGCAAATTACCGTTTACAAGTTAACCTGATATGATTGTTGCATTAGGTTATAGGAGTTGTGTGATACCGTTGCTGCATTGATTAATTATCCTTGTCCACCTGCAAATATTATCTTGTGATCCCTGTTAGGTCTAGGCTCGATTACATGCTTAGCCCTGCTTAGACCGGTAAAAGTCGGGTGATTTCCTGTCTCCCGCATATAGGTGGATACTAAACATGTTTAGCCTGGTGCTATCATGGAGAGAACCATGTGTTAATTAATCTGAGACCGGGCGGGATGTAGGAGCAGCAGGACATGGGTTCTGTGTGCTAGTAGTCTCCCGTCTGTGTCGATTAGGACCCGGCGAAGGCACACCTCAGTCATTTTGAACGCGTCAATCACTTAACGGAGCAGGTGCGGGTACCTCCCGTGAAGCCTAGTAAGGTGTTTCGAGCCGGTGACGGAGACGTTGACGCCTAACACCCAGGGCCTTATATGAACCGTGGGCAACTATTCTGATCGACCTGGCATGGTCCGAGGGCAGGCAGGGCCTGATCGACCTGGCATGACCGTGGGCAGTTAATAGCTTGAGCGACCTGGCATTGAGATAACCCTCGGTGTAGAAGGGTCCATGGCCGTCCCGCGATTCGGGTTCCCGAACCTCCTGAGTGGTCGCCAACGGCCGCCTGGCAGGGTGTGTCGGGCGAGTGTGCGACATTTTATCCCCAGCTGGTAGGAATCAATTATAATCGCCATCGCTCCTGGTTAGTGAGTAACTTGACTGAGCATGTGTTACCGTAGTAATATATGGAATTAATGATGGTTATGGTTGGTGAATCTGAAAGGCTATTGATGAAATAGTCCCTCTTGCTTGAATAAGTAGTCAAGTGTTTGCTCTAGATCAGGTGCAAATCTAGATAATCAGGTTGACTACATAAAATTGACTGCTAATGCTCTCATAAAGATTATTTAATAACAAAATGCTTTTATGCAAAAAGGTAAGTGTGGCCAACCTCAGATACAGCCTTGCATAATCCTTGGTGTCAATTATTTCTGGTTTTTGACGGGTAAGTCTAGCTGAGTACCTTCTCGTACTCAGGGTGCTATCCCTTGTTGTTGCAGATGGGCAATGTTTCTTCGGCTACTGCGAGAACTGTCTGTATCCCGTCGAGGGCAGTGACTAGACCGTGGGCATGGTCAATCCTTATCTTTCCTGATGCTTTTGTGGACAGATCAGGCATATGGCACCGTATTGTGAACTAAGGACTTGTGTTTCAAAACTATGTTGCTTCCGCTTTGAATTCAAAACTATGGTTTGTAATAACTATCGAACTCCGATGTATTTGAACTATGTGCGAACTGAATGTACCTTGTGGGCATGTACGCTAATCTATTACGATCTTGGTTAAAGTTGAATGACTTGAAATCCTTCAAGATTTCCGGACTACCGGGTTTGTACGAGCTTAAGTACTTGTAATCTCTGTGAAAGCAGCGATTCGGTGCTTAATCTGGTGCAAATTGGTCGGTTCTGTCACACTGAGCTGGTGGTCCCCTAGGTTGAGATGGTCTGGATTCCAAAGTTCTCTTTCGGGCCTTGCCCGTGGCATGCTTGTTATTGTGATTTTCTCGAGTCAGACATTCACTGATGAGGTCATTAAAGGAGGTACGAGATGATGTGCCCATAGACTTTCCCATCTTGGTATTCAAACCTCTCTTGAAACTGGCTATCTTCTTAGCTTCAGTATTGACAAACTCCGACGCGTAGCGAGACAAGGAGTTGAACATACGATGATATTCTGATATTGAACGAGTCCCTTGACTCAAACTCATGAACTCTGCCACCTTCATCTAGGTCAACCCCGGTGGTATGTAATGCCCTCGAACAACTTGCGAGAACAATTCCCATGTGATGTGGTGCGGGCAGGATAGGTAGTGCGATGATGTCCCCACCATATCCCGACCGGTCCCTGAAGTTCATGTGCCGCATACTCCGCCTTCAGCTCCTCGGTGAGCCTGAGCAAACGGAACTTCTGTTCTATGGTGTACAACCACTCATCTGCTTCCAAAGGTTCCGTAGCTTCCTTGAAAATGGGTAGTTTGGTATCCAGAAAGTCCTTGAATGAGCTGTACTGGTTCGGCTCGGGGCGTCGATTATCACGCTCCATGTTCTCCCATTGCAGTGCCTCGATATTGCGCTGACTCCCCAAGAACTGAGCAAAGAATTGCTCGGGTGTGGCTAGTGGAGAAGGTGGTGGATTGCGGTTGTCTATGTTGTCATCATTACCGCCACTACCGCCAGCTCCACTGCGAGTCGTCGTCATCTGCGTGTGTCGATAACAAGTGATCATTAGGTGACATTGCAAAAATTGTAGAGAATAATAAATCATGTCATACTGGATTTATTTGGAAAACGAGTTCGCCAAACATTTACAGAGGCATAATATAATTCAATCCACATCGCAGCATCACATAATAAGATTGCTCGTTAACATATCATGCAAAAGTCAACATAAACATCCACAACTATCCGAACATACGGGACTTTCCAAAGGTCTTGCACCAGGTGCACATAGGTCTACATCCCAACATTACATCCAATCCGCGACAACAACAAAACATCAAGTGCGAGCAACATAAGACAAAAGATCGCTAGGTACTAAAGACATGCTATCTAGCCTACTCCCTAGCGGCACCATCATCGCCGTCGTCGCTAGACACATCTGAAGAGCCACTAGAAGAGTCACGAGGATCTGGGTCCTCCTGAGGAAAGATGGGTTCCTCTCATTCTCCTAGCGTTGGATCTCCTCATGTAGGCGGTCATTGTTGTCCTGAAGGTGGTGAAGCTGCAACTCCAAGTCTCCCATTCGAAGCCTCAGAAGCCTTTTCTGCTCGGTAGCGCGCATGCCCTCAACACACACACACACACCATGAAGAGACTCCTCGGTCTCAGCCATGACCGTGGCCAAGAAAGTCATCATGCCCTGCTGGTCATTGAGCTGTTGTGTGGTAACCTGCTCTCTCTGGATCGCCTGGTCTCTCTCAACAGTCATACGAGCCAACTCCGCAGTGAGACGGTCTATCTCTGTGGTATGCTCCTCCTGCCTCCGGTGCTGTGAAGGCATTTCCTCACCGAGAATGTGGTCCAAATGGTCGTAGCTGCGCAACAAACACCCATAGGTAGCCATGAGTGCAGCCATAGCACTCCCGGCTGGTCCGGCACAGTGCTCCCTCTCAAGCGAGCTGGTCTCAAGCATGGTGTCTCCAGGCTGACGCCACACCGACAGGTAAGGGTCCGCCGTCGGGAAGACGCTAGCAGTGGCCTGCGCAACCACCTCCGGGTGATCCTCCATAATGTCCCGAAGAACAGTATACGCGACCCTGTTAGCTCCATCCCACGGGGTCCTACCCTGTAGTGCGAACACTCGGCAACTCCAAACATGGTCGTGCTCATCACGACTGGCAACATCCACCTCCACCGTGTACATATAGCGGTCCTCAGAGAATTGTAGGCGGTGCCAAGTGTACTGTGGCTTCTGACCCTCCTGGTAACCGACCAAGTGCAGCACCCTCCAAAGGACGGTAGGCATGCCGAACTCGTCCAGGAAATCCTCCGACCCCTCAGCAGTTCATGGCCCCAATAGGTAATTAGGCCTCTTGCCTCCAGCTGACTTACGAGCGGTACGTTTGGTACGAGCCATATGAAAGAAGTTTATCCACATAAGTTTTAATTAGTTGAGAACAACTTTTATTAAGAAAACAGGATAGATAACATAAGGAAGGAAGTATTATTAATGCAAGATTGTGTAACCATGATGCATGCACGTAACATACGTCCTCACTACCTAACAATTCTAACGGCTAGGCGGTGGCAGACAAGCGTTCACTCATAGCGTTAACTATACGTACTATACGTTCACAAGTTAGTGTACCTACAGAAGATCACTCCAGCCCTGCCCACAGTATGAATATCATGCGTTGCTGAAATTTAAATCTAGATAGTAACTTAGGTGTACACCCCATATACACGTAAGTAGTATATGCACCCATCAGAATAATATTACTCCCACAATTAAATACCTTCACATATACCTATGTGAAACATGTATATAATCCAGTACCAATCTAGCACACCCCTAGATCGGCGGTTGTCCAATCATGCTCTCGCTTAACTTTATACTACCCATTTCTTAAATCTACCCACAATTAAATATCTTCACTTGTATCCATGTGCTTCGTGTACAGGTTCCAGTACCAAACTAGCTCTCCCCTAAACCAACGTTTGTTTGGTCATGCTCTCACAACTCACTTATTACCTTGGCGTAGAGGCAAATGATCCATACATTACTATTCTAAATAATAGCACCCATACAATTCCCCATTGTCGTATGGACGACAATATTCAACAGAATCAAAACATGATGCATAACCCCCAAGTCAGTACTTAATTAAGCCACCTAAGATCCTAACTGCGCATAACGATATGATCACCGACACACTTTAATTTTCAACTTTAAGGTTTTCAATCCCTAATATAACTATCAGCTGGCAAATACTGTTTTTAATTCAGAAAATACTGGTTTTCAAATACACTTATGAACAGTAATGCTAAACCATGCTCTAATGCCAGCTGTCGTAGAACCGACCAATTTACACCAGATTAAGCACAATAATCTTCGCTCGCGCGATGATCTTTTGTACTTAAGCTCGTATAAACTATGTAGTCCAGAAACCTCGAAGGGTTTCAAACATTTCACATTCAGCCATGATCGTAATAAGTTCAACATACATGTCCATATGTTACATCATAGGCCTGAACATAATTTAAATCCATCGGAGTACGAAACAATATTACAAACCATAGTTTGAATATAAAGGCGGAAGCAACATAGTTTGGAACATAAATTTAGTTTGTTCATGATACTGGTGCCACATCCTGATCATGTCCAACAAAAGCATCAGGGGAGGATAAGAGAGGACCATGCCCATGGTCTAGTCATCACCCGTAACCGGGTACAGGCAGTTCTCATATTAGCCAAATAAGCATTGTCCATCTGCAACAACAAGGGGATAAAACCCTGAGTACAAGAAGGTACTCAGCTAGACTTACCCGTCATGAACCAGAAATGAAGTGACACCAAGGATTATGAAGGCTATATCTGGGGTTGGCTGATGGTACCATTGCATGAAAGCATTTAGTTGGAAAAAGCCATAATTGAGGTATTAGCAGTCACTTTTATGATTAATCCTGATTAACTAGATTTCTACCTGAGCTATACCAAGCACTTGACTAATTAATCAAACAAGAGTGACTATCTCATCAATAGCCTTTCAGATTCAGCACCATAACCATTTTTTTAGTTCCATAAGTTACTACGGTAACACATGCCCAGCCAAGTTACTCACTGTCCAGGAGTGATGGCGATTATAATCGATTTCTACCCAGCTGGAGATAAAATGTCGAACACTCGCCCGATCACACCTGCGCCAGGTAGCCGTCGACTGCCATTCAAGAAATTTGAGAACACAATTCGCGGGACGGCCATGGGCCCTTCTACTCCAGGGGTGATCTCAGTGCTAGGTCGCTCAAGCTATTCTTCCCACGGTCATGCCGGGTCGATCAGGCCCTGCCTGCCCCACGGACCATGCCAAGTCGTTCAGTAAAGTTGCCCACGGTACACCTGAGGCCCTGAGTGTTAGGCGTCAACATCTCCATCACCGGCTCGAATAACCATACTCGGCTTAGCGAGAGGTACCCGCACCTGCTCCGTTAGGTGATTGACGCGTTCAAAATGACTGAGGTGTGTTTTCGTCGGATCCTAAGCAACACAGACGGGTGACTACTAGCACACAAAACCCATGTCTTGCTGCTCCTACATCCCGCCCGGTCTCAGTTTCATTGTCACATGGTTATCTCCATGATAGCACTAGGCTAGTCATGATTCGTATCCACCCATATGCGGGAGACAGGAAATCGCCCGACTTTTACCGATCTAAGCAAGACTAAGCGTATACGGCCTAGACCTAACAGGGATTTCAAGACGATAATTATGGTGGACAAGGTATAATATAATAATGCAGCAACGGTAACAATCAATTCCTATAACCTAATGCAACAAGCATAACAGGTTAGTTTATCAAATATTTGCAAACCATAGGGTCTAAATGCTCTGGGGATTGCCTCTTTCGAAGTCAGACGGCCAATGGTCCTGACACTCGGGCAAGTCCTCGATGGTGGCCTCTTCGTCCTTCTCGAACAACTGAAGGACCGAGAATGCAATAGCAAGGCGACCAGAGGGGGGGGGGTGAATGGGAGCTCAAAAATTTCTCTCGAAACTTTGACCTTTTGTCCCCAAAATCAACCCCAAGAGCTTCGATCGAAACCGTGATGCCCACAACCCTTGGAAGAGGGTGGATGATCCCTAGGATCACAGCGAGGCACCACAAAGCAATCATGAACCAAACACCAAAAGCACCGGAACAAGTTCGACCCTCAAAAAACCAAGTCCCGAACGTAGATAGATGGCTACGTCGAGAAACTCCGAAATACCTATGCTAACAAGTAGCAAAGATACCTAGAGAGGTTCCTTGATCAACTCTAGGGCCAAATGAGAAGTCCGGAAACCAAGCGAAGAAGCCGGGAGGACCAACGCACTAAAAGTCTGTTCTCAGCAGGATCCCGGACAGTCTGCTGTCAGGGTCCCGGACTGTCCGGTCAAGGGCGGACTGTCCGCGCCTGGAAGTCCGGACTGTCCGCCGGCGAAAGACAAAAACAGCAACGCTGCTGATCCTCCCCTGCGTGACTCGCGGACTGTCAGCGCCTTATACGACGGACTGTCCGCCGGTCAAAATGACTGTGAGCAGTGCACGCTGCGCTATTCTGGTCTGGCCGAGCCCGATGGCCGGACAGTCCGCCACTGACCAGAGAGTGCAAAAACTGCACGGCTCTAAACCAAAATTGATTGGATCTTCACCAAATCGAATGGGGCTGCAACCAAACTTCTCCCAAGTGTTCTTCTACGTGTTGGGAAGCTAATCCTCGGATATCATCGCTCCAACCCAACTAATCCATGAGAAATCCGAAGAACACTAGAAAAGGGGAAGAAAGAAGAACTAAAACAATTTCGACCCGATCTACTTGTTCATGAGGGTAGAGTTGAATTCCTTCGGTGGAAATGTTCTCCTCACTTCAAGGAACAAGTTGATTCAAACGGAATCGCAAATCGTTGCTCGGAGAGGGAGAACGAGGCAAATCTCCGAGAAGAGAAAAAGAAAACGCGAAGAACAAAAACGCGATTCGATCCAAATTGCAGCCAACAAAGAGAGGGGCGAAATTGATCCTTGGATTGCTACTAGATGATGAATTGTGTAGCACTTTATGTCGGGTTACAAGCCACTCCTCGCAGTACAAAACGCGGATGGCAAAAAGCTCAAGAACAAGAGCCGGTCTCTCCTCTAGCCCTAGCCTCCTCTCACCTAAACAAAATGAGAGTGACACCACCAAGGATGGGCTGCCCTAACCAGCGCCGTTCATATATATAGGCGCACGTCCGAAGACCAAAATGCCCTCACATGAAGCACTCAACCCAAATACCCCCCAGGGGTAAAACTGTCCAACCCTAGCAGTTTTCATCTGACGGCCACGCGCCTTCTCATCCTTCGCTTTGCCTCGACGCAAGCTCCAGGAAGCCGCCACGTGCCGTCACTGTCCTTTTGGACCTTCCCCCAGTTTTGAGGCCCAAACCGGGAAACCTGTCGGCCCAGGTTTTGAGGCCCAAACCTGGAAACCGTCCACCCTGAGTTTTGAGGCCCAAACTCGGAAACCCGCCAGCCTAGGTTTTGAGGCCCAAACCTGGAAACCATCGATGGTAGCTTTTTGAGGCTCAGCTACCGAACCCGTACCGTGGACGGGATGTGGTTCGCACACCCCGACCACCGGCACCGATGCTGATGCATGTCCAGCCTCCATGCCGGGCACAACGCCTTCACCTTCCTTCTTGACTCGGCCGACGGCACTTGCGCCGCACGCAAGCCCGTGTCCGACCTCCCGCCAAGTGCCACGACGCCATCGTCTTCCTCTCAACTTGGCCGATGCATCGCACATCCCCATGTGCTCTCGCTCGCTGATGCCACGTGCTAGCTACCACAGCTAGTCCTCTGGCCCTCTAGTCCATCAGTCCAAGCCTCACGTCCGCCCTTCACCGCTCTGGGTACATCGGCATGGCACGTCCGCCCCACGGCACGCCCATCCTTCACCACTCCCGGTCCATCGGCACGGCACGTCTCTACTTGACCTTCACCTCGCCATTGACCACTGTATCCAAGCTCAACACCTGTACATCAACACAGCCAAGAGACACATGTCGCACACGCACACCAACACGGTAAACACACCACAACTCAATGCCACCGGTTAGTCATAAACAATAAGCGCATAGCTAGATTTAGACTCAACCGGGTAAAAGCCTCAAACCTTCCTTATCAAAGTCAATCATTCATCATATATGTTCTCAATCTCCCCCTTGATGAATGCATTGACTAAAAATAAAACCACAAAGGAAGGGTTTGAAGGAAAGCCTCATTCAAGTGCCCAAAAGCCAAGCAAAAGCAAACACAAGGCTACTTGAGATGAGGAAGGATCATGAAAACTCCAAATAAAAGCTCTCGGGCCCGAAAGAAACGGGAAAAGTGGGCAAAGCCTCCACACAACCGAAGAGTCAAGAGAAACAAGAGTTTCATGAATCCCAAAAAGCACTCAAATAAAATTGTCAAACAATCATCACAAAAGAAACCAAGGTACTTATCCACTTGGCTTTCAAAATTTAAGGTTACTTCTTGGGTTTCAAAATTTCTCCCCCTTGATGATTGTATTGACAAAAACTTGGCACAAGAGATGGTTTGAGATACCAAAACTGAAAAACTTGGTCCCCAAAGACATGGGCAACGGCTCAACGCAAACAAGCAAAGGATCGGAGCAACAACTCAACAAAGAGCAAAACTCGATCACACAGAGCAAAAGACTTGGTTCCCAAAGACATGGGCAATGGCTCGACGCAACCAAGTCAAAAATGAGCTAGCCCTCAAGAAGAGGCAGAAAAGGCTCAACAACACTAGCTCAAGGCTCGATACCAATTGAGGCTGAAACAACGCATTAGAATGCAAAACTGCTAGTCCCTCAAGATAGAGGCAGAGAGGCTCAACACAACTAGCAGACTCGATACAAATCACAACCAGCCAAAAATGGGTGAAAAACAGCTAGTTCCTAAAGACTAAGGCAAACAGGCTCAACACAACTAGTTGAAGGCTCCATATCAATCGAAAATACCAAACAAAAACTGCTAGTCTCTAAAGAGAGAGGCAACAATGGCCCAACACGACTAGCAGGCTCGATACCAATTGAGAAAAACACAAAGAGAAGCTCAACACTAAATGGAGCACACGGAGAAGCAGCAAGACAAAAACGACTCCTCCTGAAAGCAAGCCTACACACAAAGGCTATGCAACAAAGCTCACAATGAAGGATACCAATTGAAATACATAAAAGAGCTATACCAATTGAAGAAGGACATAAAAGAGCTAAACTCCCCCTTGCTCAAAGCTCTCCCCAAAATGCATGACTCTCCCCTTTGTGACAACACTCAAGCTCCCCCTTGCAAACAGCTTCTCCCCCTTGACAAAAGGGAACATGCTAAGGGGTTTTGACATTTCTCCACAAAGTTGACACAAACACAAGACAAGTCATCAATCAAAAGCATATGGGGCAATGAAAAGCATTGAAAGTGACCACAAAGTGTATCGGAGCTGGGGGTATGTACAGTAAGCTAAAAATGCATGATATGCACAATGCAACAGCTTCAAGTGTATAGCAATCAGAATGAAAAGATGCTCAAAAGGGTGCTGCCCTGAAAGTGTAGCAATCAATACAAATGCTAGCAAAGGCTCAAACTGATCAAGTGAATACAAAATATGAACAATTAAGTATATGAGCAGTTCTAAGCCATTTAAAAAGGAGTTCACCACTAAAATAGCACTTTAGCATGAAAAGACAGGAAATCAACCAAGTGCTAACTCAAGTATACAAGGTGAACTACCCCATGCAAAGTTCAATCATCATGCCATAGAATGAAGCATAGACTTGGGTCATTATCAAATTTTATCGGAATTTGCAGCGGTATTAACACAAGTTCAAATTAAAAGCATGTGATTGCGAGAGGTTGAAAGCATGGTCATTGCCTAACTTTTCAACCGGGATAAGCCTATGCAAGAAAAGCAATCAGAACCTTAAAGCATCGGTTTCGGTCTTACACTACACGGCTCAAGTTTAACTCAATTGTGCAATGAGAAACAGTCTCGATACCGTGAGGTGTTGACACATGCAATCCCATCTCGATCTTTTCATTTCACTTAAACTTGGATCAAATTTTAAGCACAAGGTAAATATGAACAATCCAAGCAAGTGAATGACTCAGTGCAAGAGACATAGCAACCTAGCATACAAAAGATAGCTCAAGTGATCTCAACACATCCTACCCATGCTAGTTGCCACTCTTAATGGTGAACAAATTAAAAGTTTCATAGTTGATTAATCAAGTTCACCATTTGCAAAAATAGCTTAGGTCATAACATGTATCAAGTGATCAAAAAGAGCCTAAGCTACAAGCATCGTCATGAATAAACAGGGCATACCAAAAAGAGCATAATCTCATTCTCATTGCAATAAACATGAAGCTCTAAGATGCACTAAAATACATGATGAAATGCATGCAAAAGCTAGTCTATCAAAGACAAAGCAAAACTAACCTAAAATGGAAAACTCAAAACAAAAGGGTATCGAAGAAGTACAACTAAGATACAACAAGCAAAATGCTTCCCCATCTAAAAGGGAAGCACACACCAAACTCACGAATAAAGAGCCAAGAAACGCTCAAGTGAACAGCCAGCAAAATCCACATCGGAAAGAACACACAACAGAAATAGGTCGAAGAAGAAGAGTACCAAAAACCGAACTCAGAATTGTGTCGGAGGTACCTCATGAAGCACATGACCCCCTGCTGGTGTGATACCCGAGGGGACGCCTAAAACTGCTGAAATCTTCAGGGCACCTGCCTCGCCGAAGTCGTCTCCCCCTCACCTGATGCTGTCGCTCCCACAGGTGCAGCTAGTGCTCGCTGGAGAGCTGCTCGAATGGAACCCCAAGTCGTGGAAGAAGTGGGATCGGGTTCGTGAGCCGAAATGCTCTCTCCAGGCTCCTGTTCTCCTGCACACTCAAAGGCAGAAGAAACACAAGGCATTGTCTCGTCCTATATGACCTCAAGGTCTCCACGAAAACGGTTAGTCACATAATAAGCATAAGGTGAACTCTCAACAAAAGGAGATCTACCTATGAATGGTATCGCAAGGAGATCTGAACTCAAACTAGTCAAGACTACCATGCAACAGGATAAAGCACTGTATAGCAAAATGCAGCCTAAAGACATGATCAACCCAAACATAGTCTAAGCCTCAACACATGTTACAATGCAAGATAATGATAGCAATAGATCCAATAGCATGTAACATGATAAAATCATGGAAAGGCTAGTGCTCAAACTAATCATATCAACAGGATACATATAGCTAACCAAAACTAGCACCTGAAAAGTGATACCTAATGAACATCATACCACTACAAATCAAGCTCATGGAGAAATATGGTAAAACATGGCACAATGTTCATGAGGGTCACAAACTAGCATGAAAAGTGACTAATCCACTAGGCTATACACAAAGCTAGCATGACATATGATACAGAAGATAGCACATGCTAGACTAAACAAAACATGATACAAAAGAAAATGTACATGCAAGAACTATACAAGTGAGCACATGAAAAACCATCTCATACCACAAGACATAGATCATGGATGTACAAGGTATGAGTGTATATGAAAGCTCACCGGATAGCAAAAGCCTCTTTGGAGGCAAATCTAAGCGGGTTGTAGAGAACCATCAACTCTTGATCACATCTAAAAGATCAAGCTCCATCAGGCGCATGTTCTCCACCCCGCGTCCTCATATCTACACACAAGAGGACAAAGTAACCCGAGTCTTGGATCCTGAAGGGTTAGCAAGCATGTACTTGGGAACCCAAGACTTGGTCACAAAACTCAACTTATCTTGTTGGTTAGCATGATGCAAATGTTGGTTCAAATGCAATTGTGAAACACCTTTGGAAGCATTCCTCAAAAGGACAACTCGAGGAGAAGAACGAGTCGTACCACGGGAAAAGAGGCAAACATCTTCCAAGGTTTTTGTAGAAGAACCAATAGAAGCATCATGAAAAGCATGACGTGGACCAAGGGAAGAAGCACTAGAAGCATGTCCACGACCATGACCTATCCCACTAGAAAAGGAGTCATAAGGCCCATCAATAAAAATGGGCTTCTTACTAGGAGCACAAGCGTTCATGCCATGGGAAGGGCTATGAACCACCATCTTCCTAGAAGAACGAGCTTGGCGCAAACGTTTGGCACGCTGATAGCAAAAGCTTTCTTGATGCCCATCTTTCTCACATAAAGAGCAATGGTACAAAGGCCTATTGGAAGGCACACCATTCTCCGTCAAGTGAGAAGTCCCTTGGAACTTAGAACAAGAAGCATCAATGTTCAACTTGGTGCCAGCACTAGGAGCACACGTGCCATGGGAAAGGTTACGTGGCTTCTTAAAAGCCTTAGCTCAAATACGTCGCTCGTGTTTGACACGGTGGAAACAAAAATCGAATGAATGTCCATCCTTCTTGCAAAAGGTGCAATGATAAATCGGATTGGGAACACGAGTCCCAAAAATGTGTGAAGCACCTTTGTCAAGAGAAGTCCCTTGGACATCACTCGAAGAAACAGCAAGGTTAGGAGTAGCTATGAAAGAGCTATCTGAAACCTTGACACTAATGCTACAGTCAAAAGACTCGCGCGCAACACAAGAACTCAACTCCGGTTGCAAAGATACGGACTTGGAAACACCAACTTCGGAGTTGCAAGAAACGCATGACTCAAAAGACTTAGCACAAAGACTCTTGCATCTTTTAGCTAAAACCTCATTTTCAAACATAAGGCGATCACAAGTACCACAAGGAGTGTTTTTCAAATTTTCCATCTCCTCCCTAATGCACTTGACATATTTGGTACGCAAGAGCTCATTTTCTTTTTCAAGGTTGGCACTCATATCATTGTGCTCAACCAACTTGGCGCTCATATCATCGCGCGCTTGTTTCAGAGCCAAAACTTCTTTTTCTAAATCAGTGCAAGATGTGCAAATGAAATAGGTGGAAGAAACATCACCATTCACATCAAGCAAAGAACCATGAATAGCACTAGAAGCATGGCAAACATTTTTATTTAAAGAGCACAAGCTACAAGGCCTAGAATTTATCTCATCAATTTTAGCCCTAGCATGCTCGAGTTCATCTACACATGTCCTGTGAATCAAAATTAATTCTCTAAGTCTAGCAACAAAAGATTCACAAGAATCACATGGTGACAAAGAATTTGACTTTAGCAAGGTTATTTCAGTTTTAGCACAATCAAGATCCTTGCGCAAGTCAATGCAAACTAGACATGGTTCGGAAGCATTGGATTTCAACAATTCATTCTCAGATTTTAAGCTAGCAAGAGAAAATCCTAGCTCATCATTCTTCCTAACCATGTCATTACAAGAGGTGCAAGGCAAAGATGCACTAGACTTTAACTTAGCAATGGAGCATTTTAATTTTTCAACCTTTCTACGCAAGGTATCACAAAGCTCATCATTCCTAGAGCAATCCTCATATAGGTTGTGCAAGGCCACAAGTCCATGAGCAAGTGTACCTCTCTTGGCCTTGCCAAGTTGACATAGGAGATCCTCCGGTGAAAGCTCGTCATGTCGTACAAGGTTCAGCAGATCGTTCACCTCGCGATCCGTCTCATCAACAGCACTCCTCCTTCTTCCCAAGATGTCATCCTTAGAAGGATTCAAACCAAAAGACAAAGACATACTTGAAGAAGAACTTGGTGCCACTTCCAAAAGCACCGTTAGTGTTAGCCAAAGCTCAAACACCTCGATGAACAAAAGTCAGAAAACCAACACCTCGCAAAAGGTCGCCTTCGCGGATCCGGAACCGGTTAAGGTAGAGAGATCCTTAACTGGCTCCGATACCAATTGAAGGACTGAGAATGCAATAGCAAGGCGACCAGAGGTGGGGTGAATGGGAGCTCAAAAATTAATCTCGAAACTTTGACCTTTTGTCCCCAAAATCAACCCCAAGAGCTTCGATCGAAACCGTGATGCCCACGACCCTTGGAAGAGGGTGGAAGAACCCTAGGATCACAGCGAGGCACCACAAAGCAATCACGAACCAAACACCAAAAGCACCGGAACAAGTTCGACCCTCAAAAAACCAAGTCCCGAACGTAGATAGATGGCTACGTCGAGAAACTCCCAAATACCTATGCTAACAAGTAGCAAAGATACCTTGAGAGGTTCCTAGATCAACTCTAGGACCAAACGAGAAGTCTGGAAACAAAGCGAAGAAGCCGGGAGAACCAACGCACTAAAATTCAGTTCTCAGCAGGATCCCGGATAGTCTGCTGTCAGGGTCCCGGACTGTCCGGTCAAGGGCGAACTGTCCGCGCCTGGAACTCCGAACTGTCCGCCGGCGAAAGACAAAAACAACAACGCTGCTGATCCTCCCCTGCGTGACTCGCGGACTCTCCGCGCCTTATACGACGGACTGTCCACCGATCAAAATGACCGTGAGCAGTGCGCGCTGCGTTGTTCTGGTCTGGCCGAGCCCGATGGCCGGACAGTCCGCCACTGGGGGGCCGGACAGTCCGCCACTGACCAGAGAGTGCAAAACCTGCACGGCTCTACACTAAAATCGATTGGATCTTCACCAAATCGAATGGGGCTGCAACCAAACTTCTCCCAAGTGTTCTTCTACGTGTTGGGAAGCTAATCCTAGGATATCATCGCTCCAAACCAACTAATCCATGAGAAATCCGAAGAACACTAGAAAAGGGGAAGAAAGAAGAACTAAAACAATTTCGACCCGATCTACTTGTTCGTGAGGGTAGAGTTGAATTCCTTCGGTGGAAATGTTCTCCTCACTTCAAAGAACAAGTTGTTTCAAATGGAATCGCAAATTGTTGCTCGGAGATGGAGAACGAGGCAAATCTCCGAGAAGAGAAAAACGAAAACGCGAAGAACAAAAACCCGACTCGATCCAAATTGCAGCCAACAAAGAGAGGGGCGAAATTGATCCTTGGATTGTGTTGGTATAAATTAACGCACACTCTACTTTATCCGCAAGCGCACAGATAAAATCTACCAATGTAGCACTTCACCAGAGTAACCCAGTTTTAATATCGAACCCAAAGGAACGGATAGCGATGAGTCTCAAGTGTATAACCCCTGAGTAACTAACAAGGACGGAGAAGCTAAAAGTAAAGAGGGGATCACTAAGACTATCTAAATCCAACTTAAGAGTGATGTGTTTATATTATTCTTAATGGGGAACTTGCCATAAAAGGTGACAACAGAGTATGATTCTTTTATGCAAATGTATAATCCTACCGAGCCTACACACGGGTAAGTGGACTATAGAAGAATCAACAAGGCTATAAGAGTCACCCTTGTGAACAACCACAACTACCGGCGTTATAGGAGGCATATATGAGCTATCAAGTCTAAGCACCACGCTTACACTATCCAACTACTCTAACTCTAGAATGACTAGAATTAAAGTACTCAAAAGAGAGTCATAAATCTTCAAGAATAATAAGAACAATAGCTCAAACTTAAATATAGACGTTGATTACCGAAACAATCGTTGAAGTTGATGATGAACTTGAATCCACAGGTACAAGATGAAGAAGTGGATCCGACAGGCCGGAGCTCCTTCTTGATCTCTTCCTCTCTCTCTCTCTCTCTCTCTCTTCTAGTTCTAATATAAGACTAGGTTCTAAACCTAACTAGAGGGGTAACTAGTCTTCTACTTGAAAGCTGGCTCTTGATTACAACTAGATGAACTAGATCTAATTCTAGATGAACTAGAAGAGATTCATCTAGAGGGACCTCTACTTCTAATTGAAACCCTAGTTTCTGATGTGGAGATGAATAATGAAGATGGAGATGCCTGGAGAGGGGGGTCTGGGTCTGCATATATAGCCCTGAGGGATCAACCATGACCGTTAGATCAAACCGACTTCAGGGACGGTGGAGATGAGTCCTAGGGTTCGGTGGAGGAAGCGTGCAGAAGACGGAAGCCAGCGGGCCCGGGGGGAGACCGACCGGTCTCATGGTGGGACCGGTCGGTCCCACTTGTCATCCTCTCGTGGTGGTCGACCTCCTGGTGTCTTCTTGTGTCCTCTGGAGTCTTCTAGAATATTCCTGACGTGCCGGTTGCGTTATCTCGCGTCGGTTTCCTTCTAGGGGAAGCAATCAGTGCTGGTTTCCTGGTTTAGTCCCTGCAGAATCACAATTCACTAAAACTTGTGGAATATTGTCAATTAAACCCCTAAACCTTTGTTGGTGACTGAATTCATGCCCTTTTCATATTTATTTATCCTTTAATTTTAGTAGATAACCAGTGTCAACAATTCCCCCAAGCTTACCTTTTGCTAGTCCCTTAGCAAAACCAAAACTTAACAATGGATCAGGAGTTGCTACAATATCTTTACTTCCAACAAGTATACCTGCATATTAAACAAAAATTCTCTAAAATATATTATGTTATTCTTTATGGGGCTTATTACTTTTACCTTAGATCTTGAGTAGTTGAAAGATTGAACGATCAAATCAAGCACTATGTCTCTAGTTCTTGTACTTCACCTTTATCCCGGAGTTTTAATTGATTTTCAAAAGCTTTAATACATGTGTTGTCAAATTAAACAATGGATCCAAAGAGAAAGTCAACCAACCATTGAATCAACAAGTGCATGTGTATGGAAAAATGGAGTCGGATGCTCTTTTGAATGTATTCACTCTCTTCTGTTTTATCAGAGACATATAGCAATTAGGCTAATTCTACTATCGGGCTCTTGCCCATTTTTTTCTGACATTTTTTTTCTCTTTTTTTTTCTTTTCGAGGTTCCGGACATTTGTCCCTTTTTATTTCCTCGGGATCTATCTTTTTGAGGTTTCGGACACTTGTCCCTTTTTATTTCCTCAGATCTCTTTTTTTTTCTTTTCTCTCTTTTTTCTCTCTTCTTTTTTTTAATAGCCACATGCTTCCAACAAACTTCTGAGAGGGTAGCAACAGATAATTATGAGCATTTATGCGAAAGATGGATGAAATGTGTAAGTGATCTCAATTCAATGGCATGATAAACTACTCACAAGGTCACAAAGCTTAATTTAACTCAATGCAATTATTAGTCATATTCATATTTAGAAATCTCCAAAACTTTAGTGTTGTTTAGAATAAGATAATAGCAGCTTAGATCATCACATGTCATATCTCAATTACCTGGACCTTAGATTAAGTATTTGCCAACCATGTATTTAATTTTATTTTAAGGCATCATTATTAATGAGGAGAACTCATGCTTCGAAGACTAGGTACTTGAAAGAAATTAGGTAGAGCAACCATTCATCATTTCCATGCAAAAGATTAGAGAGAGAGGGTTCTTCTTTAGTCATCAACTTCTTAAAACAAACTAGACACTATTTTATTTATTTAATCTAACATAGTTTAAGATATAAAAGCTAATAATAATAATAGTAGTAATTATAAAGACATACCTGAATCGCGAAGATAACGGGGGTGCATCTCCCCCAAGCTGGTTCCTTTAATAGCGTTGAGCCTTCATGTGCCCATATATTTTTGTCTCTTTTTTTTAATGGTGAGCCTTCATGTGCCCACATATTTTTGTCTCTTTTTTTTAATGGTGAGCCTTCATTTGCCCACATATTTTTGTTCTTTTGTTTTTAAGGGTGAGCCTTCATGTGCTCACATATTTTGGTGTTTTGAATTTGTTTATAGAATAAAAAACTTAAGATACTTACGTGGATACTTGGGGGGTGCCTTCCCCCAAGCTGAATGTTGACATAGTCGTTCGATCTTGCAATGTAGCGGACTGGCAGTGGATATGTCCTTCCTCGATTAGAGCTTTGATTGTTGTTGATGTTTGTTGAGACAGTGCTCCAACAGTGGATGGAGCATTCACTTGCTTGTCAGCTTTTCTTGGCCTTTTAAATCCTGTGAAACTCAAATAGACAACAAAACTTGTGGAACAGATTAAGCATTAGCGGTTGGCCACTTAAGCCTTAGCTGTCTAGAATTTCAGTAAGATCTCTTTCTCAATATTTTTGTATTTTATATTTTTATGATGCAAGAGAAAAATGCAACAGGATGAAAGCATGTATATTTATTTTTATTATTTTTATGCCACCACGGTGAACATCCTTGCGTTTTTTACACACCATAGGATTATTCACATGAGGTTTTATGGTTTGTAGTGTAACAAATGCAATATTTTTATTTTCTTTTCTAATGCAATGCAGAAGTTAAAATGTTTGTGAATTAAATATGATGATGCAATGGTTAAATATGATGATGCAATAAATGACTAAGAATTAAATATGAGAAATATGTAGGAAAGTAAATACGAGGATAACTACCTATTTTTACCTTTTGACGAAGGTTCGGATATTTAGGTCCGACGAACCGGACCTTCCCTTGGTTCAGACCTCCCAAGGTTGTCAGACGTTTGGAAAGTTGTTATTGATTGTACCTCTTAGGTGCGGACTTTTCCTTCCATACTTTCTTGGTCTGAGTCTTCACTTCCTGTGGTTCACTGTCTTGAAGTTTCTTTCCTTTCTTTTCTGGAACAGTGTTGATAGTTTCTTTGTCATGATTAGCCTCTCTATTCTTGATAGCTTGTCTTTTTTTGGCTTTGAGAGCGGCGTCTTTCTCTTCTATTCTTCTTGGGTGCTTCATTGGACATATAGTTGATGAAGTTGCATCGTGCCTTTTCTCCAGGAAAGTGAAAATGGATTTCCTCTTGTAGATGATTGCACTTCTAGCGTAGAGGAATGGTCTTCCTAGGATGAGGTGGACATCACCGTCTTCTCACATGTCGAGGATCAAGAAGTCTGTGGGGAATTCATGACCTCTAATTCTAACTACGACGTCTTCCATCATTCCTTCTTGTTTATGCCTCTTGATATGGTGTCACTCATGTCATTTGTTCGTCTAGCAGTTTGAAATGAAGCGTTAATTGCGGATGCTGGAAGTATCTTGCTCAGTGTGCATGTTCTTATAGATCTAGGACCTTCACTCTGTAGAATTTGGGAGTGACTTCTCTGTGTTTTGCTCAAGAGTGTGTCCTGCTCATAAAGACAAGGTAGAGATCAAGTGCATGGGCCCTGTTCGTGGAAAAACACCAACAGAACCAAAAGTTTCGTTTATTCCTTAGGCACATTGCACAAGACAAACTTGTTGTTTATATGTTCTATTTATTCTTAACCTGAGTGATAGGATCAGAGGATGAGCATAAAAGTAGCATCTTAAAATATTTAATAGATCCAATTACTTAACCCAAGGAAGGATAATCTATTCATAAAGTGTGGATCTTTTCATGATTGAAATATATCATTTTCCAAAGGATTGATGCACAACATTTTAGCTCATTTAGTTAAGATAGTGATGTTCAAGAGAGTAAAGCAAAGATCAAACGACTAAACATGTTGAGTTGATTAGGTTGGATCAAGTGAGGTGCAACTTAAACATGTTTTGTTCTTTATTTATGTTCATACTAGAATCAAGAAGAAGCTTTTACAGTGATGGTTACTTACCTTAAAATGTTACTTTGTCATTGAAGAGTGATTGTGTCGAACCACCTTGTGGAAGCTTCTCTTGTCTAGCCGGCTTGTCTTTTCTTGCTGACAGTGTGCTTGAGAGGAGGAAGATCACAGTGGAATCATCTTTATAGGTATCGACCTTCCTTCTCTTGTGTCGACTTATCAGTGAATGTGCATTGTTCCTCGAGTATGTCGCCCAGGATCCTCTCTCTTTCTAGTATTAATTCTGTACTATGAGGATGTAGGGACGGTTCCACATTCTTCTCTTGTCAACCTTTCTTGTTTTCGTTTAATCATTGGGTTGGCAAGAGACTTGAATTTAGAGCTGCTACTCGAGTGTCTCTATGATAGTCTTTTATCTTGTAATGTCACAACTGAGATTTGTCCTCTCAACAGTGTCTAGATGATGAAGATCTTATCGGTTGTTCTTCTTGATTTGCTAGCTCAGGTAATCTCTTCATCTTCTAACTCTTGTGGTGTAGTGGCTTCATCCTTCATGATGCCCTCCTCAATTCTTGGTAGTTGGTTCTCCCTTCGACGTCTTCACTTGGTTCTCTTTGGCTGCTTATAAGTGATGTAGTTGTTGAAGAATCAGCAAAAGATCCAAGAGTTGACTTCTCCAGTTCCGACATAGATGATAACATTGATGGTGTTCAAGAACGATCTCCCAAGAATGAGTGGTGCATCAAATTCTTCTTCTCGACTGGGATAGCATCTAGTGGATTGTATTGATCAAAGTGGTGGGTAGGAGATCAATTTGTTGGAAGTTGGGTTTCTCCTTCCTCCCTTTGATTGTGAAACACATCTAGATAACAGAATTGTCTCTCCCAGGCTGGCTTGTGATGTAGATGGATTCCCAACAACATGTTCATGTGTTTGACTTGTAGATCTTGCTATTGTTGTAGTGGTACCATCTTGTCTCCCAAGCTGGCTCTTGATTAGAAAAGAGGATAACTTCCCACTTCTTGTCTTGATGTCTTGGGCAATGATGGTTGCAGGCCTAAGTTGTCTCATATGAGGTAAGTTGCATCCTGTTTGTCATCAGCGCCCAAGCAAGACTCAAAGCTAGGCTAGCACCATTTGTGATCTGAGAGTAGGTTTGTGTGTCTATGGTTTGACTTTTGGATCTTCAATGTTCAGACCAAACCATGGATGAACAAAATCTCTCTCCTGCATAATGTTAGTGGACATATACCCGAAGGATTGCAAGAATTTGAAGCATGGGTTATTATCCATAACTTATGTATTTTGCATCTATGCTAATAAAAAAATGTTTTTAGGATTGTTTTAGCATAGACTAGTATTTTATGTGTTGGCTGCACTTTAACATGATTCAAGGCAAAAGATAACTGGCAGTAGAAGACATAATAAATAAACTTTGATACTCATAGTTCTTTCATCCATGATGAATGAGCTGAGTCTTCATTGTGCAAGGGTTGTTGAAGTTCATTGTACGCCTTGCTTCATCTCCAGTGTGAGTTCATCTCTGGACTTTTCCAAAATTGATATTGAAAGTTTTCCTGCAGGGGTTTAGTCCAACAAAATATCCAATATCTACTATAGCATACTATCAGTTCAGAAATCAACCTAGACACCACGTCTAATTTGATCTAGGAAGGCATTTTATCCTAAGCACCATACTTAATTTAAAAGCCTTTAGAGGTAAAATCAGCACACCTTTTAGCTCAAGAATCAAACCAGACACCATGTCTTACTTTAATTCATGAAAACAGTTAAACTAAGCTCCATGCTTAATTTAAAAGGTGTATGATAATACTTCAAAACCAAAGAATATACTATAGCAAATAAAGATAACATGAAAGCATTGTAGAGATTTATTCAGATGGTGATGAAAGAGTATGATTAGTATATGAGCATATCATAAAGGTAGGGACAACCAACATAGCAACATGGCAAGAGATGTTCTTAGAAAGTCTATTCCCCAAGCTTGGATTTTGCACAAATCAAGATTGGATGAATGTAATTCAATGTTGTATGATGATTGATGGGACATACCTTGTGTTTTTTGTTCCTTCATTCTTTTCTGCTCCAGACCTAGAAAGGTTAGTGACAAGAATACCCGAAGGAATATTTTCATAATTATATTTCTATGCTCATTACAAGGACAGTGCAGCAGAAAGGTAGGCATAGCTCATAACCAGGTATTATGATGGGGTATAAGGATTCTACTTGTTATAGCTTGCTCATGGGGTAGTGATAGATAAGAGTGGAATTGAAAAACAACATTCATAAGAATGAAAACAAAAATAATGAAAAGACTGGGACAAAAAGGAAAAAGATAAAAGTAGGATTACAAGGTTAAACTAAGACTTAAGATGATCTACCGTTCCCCGACAACGGCGCCAGAAATGCTTGTTGGTATAAATTAACGCACACTCTACTTTATCCGCAAGCGCACAGATAAAATCTACCAATGTAGCACTTCACCGGAGTAACCCAGTTTTAATATCGAACCCAAAGGAACGGATAGTGTTAAGCCTTAAAGTCTAACCCCTGAGTAGCTAACAAGGACGGAGAATCTAGAAGTATAGAGGGGATCATTAAGGCGGTCTAATTCCAATTTAAGAGTGATATGTTTATATTATTCTTAGTGGGGAAGTTGCCATAAAAGGTCACAAACAGAGTATGAATCTTTTATGCAAATGTATAATCCTACCGAGCCTACACATGGGTAAGTGGACTATAGAAGAATCAACAAGGCTATAAGAGTCACCCTTGCGAACAACCACTACTACTGGCGTTATAGGAGGCATCTATGAGCTATCAAGTCTAAGCACCACGCTTACACTATCCAACTACTCTAACTCTAGAATGACTAGAATTAAAGTACTCAAAAGAGAGTCATAAATCTTCAAGAATAATAAGAATAGTAGCTCAAACTTATATATAGACGTTGATTACCGAAACAATCGCTGAAGTTGATGATGAACTTGAATCCACAGGTACAAGATGAAGAAGTGGATCCAACAGGCCAGAGCTCCTTCTTGATCTCTTCCTCTCTCTCTCTCTCTCTCTCTCTCTCTCTCTCTCTCTTCTAGTTCTAATATAAGACTAGGTTCTAAACCTAACTAGAGGGGTAACTAGTCTTTTACTTGAAAGCTGGTTCTTGATTACAACTAGATGAACTAGATATAATTCTAGATGAACTAGAAGAGATTCATCTAGAGGGACCTCTACTTCTAATTGAAACCCTAGTTTCTGATGTGGAGATGAATAATGAAGATGAAGATGCCTAGAGAGGGGGGTCTGGGTCTGCTTATATAACCCTGAGGGATCAACCGCGGACGTTAGATCAAACCGACTTCAGGGACGGTGGAGATGAGTCCTAGGGTTCGGTGGAGGAAGCTTGCAGAAGACGGAAGCCAGCGGGCCCGGGGGAGACCGACCGGTCTCATGGTGGGACCGGTCGGTCCCACCTATCATCCTCTCGTGGTGGTCGACCTCCTGGTGTCTTCTTGTGTCCTTTGGAGTCTTCTAGAATATTCCTGACGTGCCGATTGCGTTATCTCGCGTCGGTTTCCTTCTAGGGGAAGCAATCAGTGCTGGTTTCCTGGTTTAGTCCCTGCAGAATCACAATTCACCAAAACTCATGGAATATTGTCAATTAAACCCCTAAACCTTTGTTGGTGACTGAATTCATGCCCTTTTCATATTTATTTATCCTTTAATTTTAATAGATAACCAGTGTCAACAGATTGCTACTAGATGATGAATTGTGTAGAACTCTGTGTCGGGTTACAAGCCACTCCTCGTAGTACGAAACGCGGATGGCGAAAAGCTCAAGAACAAGAGCCGGTCTCTCCTTTAGCCCTAGCCTCCTCTCACCTAAACAAAATGAGAGTGACACCACCAAGGATGGGCTGCCCTAACCAGCCCCCTTCATATATATATGCGCACGTCCGAAGACCAAAATGCCCTCCCATGAAGCACTCAACCCAAATACCCCCCAGGGGTAAAACTGTCCAACCCTAGCAGTTTTCATCTGACGGCCACGCGCCTTCTCATCCTTCGCTTCGACTCGACGCAAGCTCCAGGAAGCCGCCACGTGTCATCACTGTCCTTTTGGACCTTCCCCCAATTTTAAGGCCCAAACCGGGAAACCTGCCAGCCCAGGTTTTGAGGCCCAAACCTGGAAACCGTCCACCCCGAGTTTTGAGGCCCAAACTCGGAAACCCGCCAGCCCAGGTTTTGAGGCCCAAACCTAGAAACCGTCGATGGTAGCTTTTTGAGGCTCAGCTACCGAACCCGTACCGTAGACGGGATGTGGTTCGCACACCCCGACCACCGGCACCGATGCCGATGCATGTCCAGCCTCCATGCCGGGCACAACGCCTTCGCCTTCCTTCTTGGCTCGGCCGACGGCACTTGCACCGCACGCAAGCCCATGTCCGACCTCCCGCCAAGTGCCACGACGCCATCATCTTCCTCCCGACTCGGCCGATGCATCGCACATCCCCATGTGCTCTCGCTCGCCGATGCCACGTGCTACCTACCACAGCTGGTCCTCTGGCCCTCTGGTCCGCCAGTCCAAGCCTCACGTCCGCCCTTCATCGCTCTGGGTACATCGGCATGGCACGTCCGCCGCACGACACGCCCAGCCTTCACCACTCCCGGTCCATCGGCACGACACGTCTCTACTTGACCTTCACCTCGCCATTGACCACTGTATCCGAGCTCAACACCTGTACATCAACATAGCCAAGAGACACATGTCGCACACGCACACCAGCACGGTAAACACACCACAACTCAACGCCACCGGTTAGACATAAACAATAAGCGCATAGCTAGATTTAGACTCAACCGGGTAAAAGCCTCAAACCTTCCTTATCAAAGTCAATCATTCATCATATATGTTCTCAACAACATCTCTTCCTGCAGCTGCTCCTCCGACGGCGGCGGGTTCAGGTTCTCCTCTATCGATCCTGTATGATGCATGGTATGTATAAATATGATGAATGCACATAGGGTGTTCATGAGATGCAAGATAGTACAAAGGTAACTCAGGAGATAAGCGCATGTCATCTACTGCATTCAATTCAACAAGATAGTCAATATCATCCAGTTGACTACTAACCACCTTGTCAACATCCTACAACTTATGTGTTTAACCTAACCTTCCTAAAGCAGCCAATTAACATGTTTAACACAATAGCATCAGCTCATCTTTATCAACCCTACTTACCTATCCATTTAACCCTTTTTAATTAATTTATTAAACAGGGCATAACTACTACCAGATTGAAATGACCTCAGAAAATTCTCAAACTTTTACACAGGCTATTATTGACCCAAACTAGGCCACCATAAAAATTTCAGCCCAAAATAGTAACCCTAACATGCATTAAAAATTAACTCTATTAATTCATAATTCAAGCACTTTTCATAGTTTGTACCACCAACTATCAACACAGACCTACTTAATATTTTTCATGCCAACTTCATACCCTAACTTAACTACACAAAAATTACCAAGCTCAGAATCTGCGAACACAAGGTTCATATGTGATGAGTGATGGGTCAACGGGCAACATGTCTCTTGGTTGTGTTGGTGTGCACGTGCAGAGCTCGGAGACAGTGGTCAAAGGTGAGGTGAAGGTCAAGTAGAGACGTGCCGTGCCGATGGACTGGGAGCGGTGAAGGGCGGACGTGAGGCTTGGACCAACGGACTGGGAGACATGAAGACCAGCTCTGATAGCTGGCACGTGGCATCGGCAAGCAAGAGCACATGGGGATGTGCGGTGCATCGACCGAGTCGGGAGTAAGGTGATGGCGTCGTGACACTTGGCGGGAGGCCGAGAAGGAAGGCAAATGCACTGTGCCCGGTGTGGAGGCTCGACATGCTCCGGCATCGGTGCTAGAACTCGGGGTGTGCGAAGCACATCCCGTCTACAACGCGGGTTTGGTAGTTGAGCCTCGAAAAACTACCCTCGACGGTTTCCGAGTTTGGGCCACAAAACTCGGGGTGGCGGGTTTCCGAGTTTGGGACTTAAAACTCGGCGAGGACGGTTTCCAGGTTTGGGCCTCAAAACCTAGGCTGGCAGGTTTCTGAGTTTGGGCAACAAAACTCAGCCGGAGGACAGGTTTCCCGGTTTTAGCCTCAAAATCGGGGGGAGGTCCAAAAGGACGGTCGACGCGTGGCGGCGTGGAGAGGCTGGCACGGCGGCGAAGCTATCCACGAGGAAGGCGCGGCGGTCGACAGGACGGCATGTGGCGGCATCCTGAGGGTTGCGTTGAGGCGAAGCTAAGGATGAGGAAGGCGTGTGGCCGTCGGATCGACGATCAGCAGAGTTGGACCGGGATACCCCTAGGGTTGGCCGCTTCGCTCTTGTATCTAGGGGCAGAAGCGGACTATTGTACTTAGGCTATAAATAAGAGAGGTGCCCCTCCTCTCATTCTATCCTGGAAGCCACAATTGCCTGAGCTCTCTCTCTAGCCCTCGCTTAGGTTCTAATCATACCTCGCTGCCTGTGATCCACAGAGAGACTCGAATCATACCTCTGTGCTTTGGGATTTTGAGGAAGTGAGACTGTAATCGTACCTCGGATCGATTCGCGTTTTCCTTTTGTGTTCTTCGCGTTTCGGTTTTTCCTCTCGCGGAGATTTGCCTCGTTCTCCCTCTCCACGAGATGTTTTTCGATTCCGTTTGAACCAGATTGTGCTTTGCCATGAGCTCCTTCTTTTCACCGAAGGATTTCCCTTCTAACCTCACGAGCACATAGATCGGGTCGAATTCGCGTTCGTTCTTCATTTTTTCTCCTTCTGTCCATTCGTCTTCGATTCTCTTTGATTCTATGATCTATAGTTAGGATCAAACCATGGTTTATTAGAGATATCTCACTGACCTTATGTGAACACTTCTGCATAATTTCAGATTTTTCGGAGTTCATTTGGTTGAGTTTTGGATTCAAATTTGGAATTTTCTGGTGCTTCAGCGCAAATACCAGACGTGTCCGGTATGATCCCGGACGTTTCTGGTATACTTAAATTTCGAATTTCGACCTGAAATTTTGTGGAGATCTTCCCTTAGGCGTCTACTAGCTCTGGTTAAAATTTCATAATTTGTGGACACCGTTTGTAGGCTTTTAGATTTTTCTCCCAGAACTGGTCTGAGCAGTGATTACCAGACATGTCTAGTATTTTAACTTTGGAGTTTTGAGCTGAAATTTTTGGGCGACCTTTCTGGGGGTGTCTAGTACCTGTGGTTCAAATTACATAATTTTTGGACACCGTTTGGTACTCCTTTTGGTTTTTCTCCTAGGATTGGTCACTGCAGTTTTGCATTTGCTCCGAGGCTCTTTTGTGTTCGAGTAGTGTCCCGCTGTGCTTCTTGAGAGCATCCACCCTACATTTAGGGTCGTGGACACTACCGAGTCCTTGTCTTGCTTTTGGGGTGACTCTCTGGGATAAGGGCCATTGATTTCTCAAAAATAAATTTGAGGCTCCCATTCACCTCCCCCTCTGGTCGCCAATTCGGTCCTTCAGTTGGTATCAGAACCGGTTAAGGATATTATATACCTTAATCGGTTTCGGATCCTAAGGGCGACATGGATCAAGGGAAAGGCAAGGCTTCCTACTTCGATGGGATGAACTATCCCTATTGGAAGATTCGGATGCGTGCCTATCTTAGCAGCATCAGTTCTTCTGTTTGGGAGATATGTGAGAATGCCGATTACGTGGTCCTTGTGGCTCGAGTTGGTCAGCTCCAAATTGACCATCACGAGGCCAACTCTAAGGCTCGTAATGCGCTTTTGGCCAACATCTCCCTTCCTGAGTTCGAGCGTGTTTCCGAGCTTCAAACTGCTCGAGAGATCTGGGTGAAGCTTCAGAGCTATCACGAGGGGACCGTTAAGGTCAAGACCAAACTCTTTGAGACTTACAAGTGGCAATACGAGAACTTTGTTCATTGTGAGGGAGAGACGATTGACACTATATTTACTCGGTTTTAGACAATTGTGAACAAGATGCGTGCCAATCGGGCCATCCTACCTTTTGATGATCATGAGAGGGCACTTAAGCTTGTATATGCCCTAGATTAGAAGGTATGGGAGGTGAAGGTGTCGACCATCACTGAGTCTCCTTCTTACGACACCCTCACCGTGGACAAGCTATTTAGCAAGCTCAAGTCCACCGAGATCGATCACTTGACTCAGGCCAAGCTGAGGAACCCATCTTCTCATTTCATGGCTTTGGTCTCAGGCAAGGGTGGATCGACTCTTTCCGCTGATGCTTCACCACCTCTCTTTGCTTTGTCTTCTTTGCTTTCAGTGGCAGAGGAGCAGGTGGAGGCGTTGGACGATGACGAGCTCGCCCTCATCATCACTCGGTTCTCGCGGTTTCACAACAACCGCCTGAATCGCTGGCGTGGTGGCGCACGTGAGGGCTGCTATGGGTGTGGAGACCCTGATCACTTCGTCGTGAGCTGCCCCAAGTGTGACAAGAACTTCGTCGGCAAGAACCGCAACTCTAGGCACAAGCCCAAGCCGGAGAACAAGACCGGGAAGAAGAAGAAGGGCAGCTACCGATGGGAGGACGTGGAGAAGGCTTTCGACGCCGGTGGGCGTGCCTTCCTTGCCACCATCAGCGACGGAGAGAAGACCTCCGATGGCGACTCCAGCGATGATGGCTCCAAGCACAAGATGGAAGAAAGCTTCAATGGACTCTGCTTCTTCGGCAACTCCTCCAAGGGCTTCTGCACCATGGCCTTGGATGAAGAGGTCCGCAAGTGCCAGGCAAAGGACGCCAACGTCGCCAACGACGACGACGACGACAACGCTTCCGAGGTATCAACCTCTTCTCTTGCCGATCGTCTTACCGGTGAGCGTGATTCCCTTGTCGACATAGTTCTCAGTCAGGACAAGCAACTCAAGCGTGCTATCTGAGAGCGCAACGAGTTTAAGGCCAAGATGAATGAGGCGCTTAAGGAGCTTGAGTTCGCTAGGTCCGAGGTGAAGGTGACTGATGAGGAGGAGTGAGAGGAGTGGACGATGCATATGATAAACTTTGCCACCCTGCAAACCAAGTATGCCTCTTTGATTGAGGTGTATGATGAGCTGAAGAGTAGGCTTGACTTGGTGGGTGATTGCAAAGAGTGTCCCTCCCTGAAGGAGTTGGAGGAGGTGAAGGCGAGGCCTTCTTTGTTGGGTGCGTGCAAGACCTGTCCAGGCTTGCAAACTGAGTTGGCAGAAGTTAATGCCAAGCTTGCGGAAGCCGTGAAGGCAAGCTCAGTTAGCACCTTGTTCGCTCCTTGTGAGCGATGCGCGGCGATGGAGCTTGAGATTGCTAACTGTTGGCATGACAGGATGCAAACCAAGGAGGAAAACACACACCTTCGGTCCATCCTGAGTTGGGTGTCATGCAGTGAGCCGCAGTTGGGCATGATGATCAGTTAGTTCAAGAGGGGAACTGATTGCTCGGGAGTAGGCTTCGCTACAGGTGGGAAGGGCGCTAGCATCTTTGGAAAGATCGATGAGTTTAGCGGAGTGAACCCAAGTGAGAAGCCATCCGCTGTCCCTAAGCTCACTAAGATCACCCCACCTGAGCCTCCCAAGCCTATCACCAAGGATGGTATCCTTGATGAACCTCCCAAGGCTCCAACTCGCAAGCAAGTGTGGGTACCTAAACCTAACCATCTTAGGAACACACTTGACACCCTTCCTAACGTCTCTAGTGAACCCCTTCCGACAGACAAGCAGCCGGCTAGAGTGCACAACCCTTGCAACCATAGGAACCAACAACCCAAGAGAGTGGTGAGGTTCGAGTGTGAGTACTATCACCGTTAGGGTCACCTAGCTGAGTTTCGCTTTCAGAGGAAGAGAGACGCTAGAAAGGAGTTGGAGCTGAACATCCAGGCCAGGCACGAACCTCTCCATGGTGTGCAAGGTCGGGGAGTTCAGAGGCAAGGCGCTAGGCCTGGAGGTGCACCCCCTCAAGCGGCTAGGCCCCAGGCAGCTAGACCACAGCGCGGTGGTCGTGCCCATCGCGGTTCCGGTCGTCCTCAATACGATCGTGAGCCGAGTGTAAGAGGCTTTGCTGCACAGTCCCATAGCGGACCACCTTTTCAGCATGGTGGTGATCGCTTTTCTCAAATGGGACATGTTGGTAAGTTTGGAGGTTTTCCGTTCCATAGCGGACCACCCATTCAGTTTGGTGGTGATCGCTATCCACCCATGGGACGAGGTCAGTTTGGTGTTGCTTCTAACACTTTTTCTGGGCCTATGACACAACACTGGTATCCTTCTCAATATAGTAACCCCAGTGTTGTGCCATATGCTCATTTCCTGCCTTTCTATTGATGTTGGAACTTCGGTTGGAGAACATGTGGCTTATGGATTCCGGGTGTTCGCGTCACATGACCGGAAAAAGGAATGGTTCTCGAGCCTAGACCCCGTGGTGCACAAGGAGTACATCACTTTCGGGGATAATAGTCAAGGTAAGGTTGTTTCTCATGGAGCTATTCGGCTCAATGAGAACTTCGTTCTCAAAGATGTTGCATTGGTTTCTAACTTGCATTTCAATTTGCTTTCTGTTTCACAACTTCTTGAGGACGATTTTGAAGTGCGTTTTAAGAAGGGTTTGTGTCATGTTTTGGACCCTCGGGGAGATCTTGTTTGTTGGATCGTTCCTCTTGGTCATGTTTTCAGAACCGATTTTTCTCGTTCTTTCGGCTCTTCTAGATGTTTGATGGTTGGTCCTTCTTCTGATTTGTGGAAGTGGCATAGGGGGCTTGGTCACTTGAGCTTCGACTTGCTTGCAAGACTTAGATCACTTGGCCTAATCCAAGGATTGCCCAAGCTTAAGTTTCAGAAGGACCTTGTTTGTCATCCTTGTCGTCATGGGAAGATGGTTGATGCTTCTCACCCACCTGTTAATCAGGTGATGACAAAGCGACCCGAAGAGATTTTACACATGGACACTATTGGTCCAGCTCGGGTTTGCTCAGGGGGTGGGAAGTGGTACGTTCTAGTGATCGTTGACGATTTTTCGAGGTACTCTTGGGTGTTCTTTATGGAGGCTAAGGACGAAGCTTTTTCTTTTGCTCATGATTTGATCTTGAGGTTGAAAGCTGAGTTTCCCCCTGATACCATTAGAGCTATTCGTAACGATAATGGTATTGAGTTTGTTAACTCCCAGTTTGCCTCTTTCTGTTCTTCTCATGGAATCGAGCATCAGTTGTCTTCTCCTTATGTCCCCCAGCAGAATGGTGTTGTTGAGCGCAAGAACCGGACCCTCATTGAAATGGCCAGGACGATGCTTGACAAGCATAGGACTCCTAGGCATTTTTGGGGCCGAGGCGATCAACACCGCTTGCCATGTTTCAAATCGCATCTTTCTTCGAGCTTTCATGAAGAAGACTTCTTATGAGTTGTGTTTTGGACGGGTACCCAAGGTGTCTCACTTTAGGGTGTTTGGGTGCAAGTGCTTTATCCGGAAGCAATGCAATTTGGATAAATTTGAATCATGCTCTCCTGATGGTGTGTTTCTTGTTTATGCTTTACATTCGCGTGCTTATCGAGTTCTTAACCTTGAGACTAACCGGATAGTGGAGACCTGCGAGGTCACATTCGACGAGACTATGTCTTGTGTTTCTTCTGCTTTTGATGTTGCAGGGGAACAGGAGCTAGGAGAGACAATCTTTGTGGAGGAGTAGGAAGATGCCGATTGGGGTGATCCCAAGCCAACTCCACTGGCTGCCCCCGTCGACCATGCGATGATAACTTCAGCTCGAGGACCCGATCCCGCTACTTCATCTTCTTGGGTCCTCTTGAGCCACCTCTCCAGCGAGCACCAGCTACACCTGAGGGAGCGACAACATCTGGCGAGGGGGAGGCTGCTTCGGTGAGGCAGGCGCCCCAAAGCATTCAGCCGGCCCATCCCCCACAGCAGATGATCGGCGGCATCGAGCAGCGAGTCACGCGGCCGCGAGCGTATGAGATCTCACACTTTGCTCATTCTGCATTTGTTGCTTCTTTTGAGCCCAAAGATGTTGGATACGCTCTTTCTGATCCTAACTGGGTTAATGCCATGTATGAGGAGTTAGAAAACTTTAAGCGAAACCAAGTTTGGATGCTAGTTCCACCTCCACCAGAATGCCACCCTATAGGTACCAAATGGATTTTCAAAAACAAACAGGGTGAGGATGGGATGGTAGTGAGGAACAAGGCTAGGCTAGTAGCCCAGAGTTTTTGCCAAAAAGAGGGGATAGATTATGAGGAAACCATTGCTCCTGTAGCTTGTTTAGAAGCCATTAGGATCCTTCTAGCTGTTGCTGCTTTGAAGGGTTTTAAGCTTTACCAAATGGATGTCAAGAGTGCCTTCTTGAACGGGTTTATAGAGGAAGAGGTTTATGTTAGGCAACCCCCTGGTTTCGAGGATCCCAAGTTTCCAAACCATGTCTTTAAACTGTCAAAAGCTTTGTATGGTTTGAAACAAGCCCCGAGAGCGTGGTATGAGCGTTTGAAAACTTTTTTGCTCTCCAAGGGTTTCAAAATGGGACGGGTAGATAAGACTTTGTTTCTCCTCAAGCAAGGCAATGACACCCTTTTAGTTCAGATTTACGTGGATGATATCATCTTTGGTGGCTCTTCTCATGCACTTGTTGCCAACTTTGTAGATACTATGAGCAGGGAGTTTGAGATGAGTATGATGGGTGAGTTGACCTTCTTCCTCGGGTTGCAAATCAAGCAAACCCGAGACGAGACGTTTGTGCATCAAGGCAAGTACACGAAGGACATTCTAAAGAAGTTCGACATGGGCGAGGCCAAGCCTCTTATGACGCCCATGGCGACAACTGCTGCGATGCATGCGGACCAGGACGGAGAGGCAGTTGACCAGAAGGAGTACAGGAGCATGATCGGCTCGCTCCTGCACCTGACGGCGACGAGGCCGGACATACAATTTTATGTGTGTCTATGCGCTCGCTTTCAAGAGTCCCCTCGGACTTCCCACAAGCAAGCGGACAAGCGCATCATGAGGTACCTCTGATACACTCCTGAGTTCGGACTTTGGTACTCTTCTTCTTCGACCCTTTTGCTTTGTGGTTACTCTAATGCGGACTTTGCAGGCTGTTGGCTTGAGCGCAAGTCTACTTCTAGGACTTGTTAGTTTCTTGGCTCTTCACTAGTTTCGTGGTCTTCTCGCAAACAGTCGAACGTAGACTAGTCTACTACGAAAGACGAGTATGTTGCTGCTGCTTCTTGTGCTTCGTAGCTTTTATGGATGGTTGCTACATTGCGTGATTATGGTCTAGATTTCTGTTGGGTCCCTTTGCTTTGCGGCAACACTTCAGCCATTAGTGTAGCAAAGAACCCTGTTCTTCACTCCAAGACCAAGCACATTGATGTTCGCTTTCACTTTTTTTGTGATCACTACGACAAAGGCGACATTGATCTTAGGCATGTAGACACCCATAACCAGGTTGCGGACATTTTCACCAAGCCTTTGGATCTCTCAACTTTTGCTAGGTTGAGAGGTGAGCTTGGTGTGTGTTTCCCCTTTTAGATGGGGGAAGCATTTTGTTTGATGTACAATAGACTGATTTTTTCTTACTCTTTTGTTCTTGAGTTTGTTTAGTCTTATTTTGCTCCGATACTAACATCTGCATGCATTTCATCATGTATACATGTTGCATTTTCGAGCTGCATGTCTATATTCCTTAGAATGAACTTATGCTCTGATTAGTGTATGCTTCGATGATATATGATGATGCTTGTAGCTTAGGCTCTCTTTGATCACTGATACATGTGAGCTAAGCTATCTTTCAGAATGATGAACATGCTAAATGAACTTAAAACTTGATACATGTTCACCATTGAGATTGGCAACTAGCATGTGTAGAATGTGTTGAGGTTACTTATGCTATACATATATGCTAGGTTGGTATGTCTCTAGTTCTGAGTCATTCACTTGCTTGGATTGGTCATATTCTACATGAAATGAACCAAGTTTTTAGTGAATTGAAAAGATCGAGATGGGATTGCTTGTCAGCACATCACGGTATCAAGACTGTTTCTCATTGCACATTGAGTTAACTTGAGCCGTGTAGTGTAAGACCGAAACCGATGCTTTAAGCTTCTGATTGCATATGCATAGGCTTAGCTCGGTTGAAAAGTTAGGCAATGACAAACTTTCAACCTCTCGCAATCACATGCTAAATTTGAACTTGTGTAATAATCGCTGCAATTTTCTCCGATAAAATCTAAAAACACAAGTCTATGTTTCATTCTATGGCAAGATGATTGAACTTTGCTAGGGGTAGTTCACCTTGTATACATGTTTAGCACTTGTTTGACTTCCTGTCTATACATGTTTAGTGCTATTTTGATGGTGAAACTCCTTTCTGAATGGCTTAAAACTGCTCACTTGGCTTATGCTTTCATATTTCGTATTTGGTGATCAGTTTGAGCCTTTGCTAGCACTTTTGCTTGTTGCTTAGTAGTCGGATCAGCACTCTTTAGAGCATTCATTCACTCTATCGATTATATACCTGAAGCTGCTAACATGCATTTTTGACTCATGCATTTGCTTGACTCCGATAGGCACGGCGTAGCTTCGTTTTGCTTGATTGAGCTCCTTTCCCTTCTATTGTGATTGCAAATTGCCTCCAAGGGGGAGAACATTTTATGGTGTGGTGACAATTTGCAATTTCTGAGTTTCACTTGTTGAGGGGGAGTTCTTGTGGTGAGGGGGAGCTTTTCTGCCTTGCTCCGAGTTGGCTTTCATTTGGTATCGATCTTTCAACTAGTTCTGTCAAGCCTCTGTGCCTCTGTCTTGAGGGACTAGCTGTTTTCACCATTTTTGGTGCTTGTTGATTGGTATCGAGCTTACTGCTAGTTGTGTTGAGCCTCTGTGCCTCTATCTTGAGGGACTAGCAGTGATTGTTTTCTATGCAGTCTTCATTTGGTATCGAGCTTTCAGCTAGTTGTGTTGAGCCCTTTCTGCCTCTTCTTGAGGACTAGTTTGATCTTGACTTGGTTGCGTCGAGCTGTTTCCCATGTCTTTGGGAACCAAGTCTTTCGCTCCATTTTGATCGAGCTTTGCTCTTTGATGAGTTGTTGCTTCGATCTTTTGCTTGGTTGTATCGAACCGTTGCCCATGTCTTTGGGGACCAAGCTTTGCTTATCTCGATTTGTTCTTCTTCGACCTTTTCTTTGGCTTTTGGACATCTCGAGTGAGTTTTCTCCTTCTATCTAATTTTGCTTTCTTTTTTTTATTATGGTTACTATGAGTTGACAATGCACTCATCAAGGAGGAGATTGCGAACACAAGGTTGATATGTGCCATTGTGGTTCCCTTCCTAAGTGATGAGTGATTGGTCAACGGGCAACATGTCTCGTGGCTGTGTTGGTGTGCAGGTGCGGAGCTCGGAGACAGTGGTCGAAGGTGAGGTGAAGGTCAAGTAGAGATGTGTCGTGCCGACGGATCGGGAGCAGTGAAGGGCGGACGTGAGGCTTGGACCGACAGACCGGGAGACCTGAGGACTAGCTGTGGTAGCTGGCACGTGCCATCGGCAAGCAAGAGCACATGGGGATGTGCGGTGCATCGGCCGAGTCGGGAGGAAGGCGAATGCACTGTGCTCGTTGTGGAGGCTGGACATGCTCCACATCGGTGTTGGAACTCGGGGTGTGCGAACCACATCCCGTCTACAGCGCGGGTTTGGTAGTTGAGCCTCAAAAAGCTACCCTCGATGGTTTCCGAGTTTGGGCCACAAAACTTGTTGTGGCGGGTTTCTGAGTTTGGGCCTCAAAACTCGGCGAGGACAGTTTCCAGGTTTGGGCCTCAAAACCTAGGCTGGCGGGTTTCTGAGTTTGGGCCACAAAACTCAGCCGGAGGACAGGTTTCCCGGTTTCAGCCTCAAAACCGGGGGGAGGTCTAAAAGGACGGTCGACGCGTGACGGCGTTTAGAGGCTGGCGCGGCAGCGAAGCTATCCATGAGGAAGGCGTGGCGGTCGACAGGACGACACGTGGTGGCATCCTGAGGGTTGCGTCGAGGCGAAGCTAAGGATGAGGAAGGCGCGTGGCCGTCGGATCGACGATCAGCAGAGTTGGACCGAGATACCCCTAGGGTTGGCTGCTTCGCTCTTGTATATAGGGGTAGAAGGGGACTATTGTACTTAGGCTATAAATAAGAGAGGTGCCCCTCCTCTCATTCTATCATGGCAGCCACAATTGCCTGAGCTCTCTCTCTAGCCCTCGCTTAGGTTCTAATAATACCTCGCTGCCTGTGATCCACAAAGAGACTCGAATCATACCTCTGTGGTTTGGTATTTTGAGGAAGTGAGACCGTAATCTCACGATTGTCTCGTGTGGTAGGCACACGGTTGAAATCTCAGATCAATTCGTGTTTTCCTTTTGTGTTCTTCGCGTTTCGGTTTTTCCTCTCCCGGAGATTTCCCTCGTTCTCCCTCTCCACGAGATGTTTTTCGATTCTGTTTGGATCAGATTGTGCTTTGTCGTGAGCTCCTTCTTTTCACCGAAGGATTTCCCCTTTAATCTCACGAGCACATAGATCGGGTCGAATTCGCGTTCGTTCTTCGTTTTTTCTCCTTTTCCCTGTTCGTCTTCGATTCTCTTTGATTCTCTGATCTATAGTTAGGATAAAACCTTGGTTTCTTAAAGATAGCTCACTGACCTTGTTGTGAACACCTCTGCAAAATTTCATATTTTTCGGAGTTGATTTGGTTGAGTTTTGGATTCGAATTCGGAATTTTCTGGAGCTTCAGCGCAAATACCAGACGTGTCCGGTATGATCCCGGACGTGTTAGGTATACTTAAATTTCGAATTACGAACTAAAATTTTACGAAGATCTTCCCTTAGGTCATAATTTTTGGACACCGTTTGATAGGCTTTTAGATTTTTCTCCCAGATAGTTTGAGCAGTGAATACCAGACGTGTCCGGTGTGAATCCCGGACGTGTCCGGTATTTAAACTTTGGAGTTTTGAACTGCAATTTTAGGGAGACCTTCCTGGGGTGTCTAGTACCTGTGGTTCAAATTACATAATTTTTGGACACCATTTGGTACTCCTTTTGGTTTTTCTCCTAGGATTGGTCACTTCAGTTTTGCATTTGCTCCGAGGCTCTATTGTGTTCGATAGTGTATCGTTGTCTTTCTTGAAAGCATCCACCCTACATCTAGGGTCGTGGACACTACCGATTCCTTGTCTTGATTTTGGTGACTCTCTGGGACAAGAGCCATTTATTTCTCAAGAAGAAATTTGAGGCTCTCATTCACCCCCCCTCTGGTCGCCAATTCGGTCCTTCAGAATCTAAGCATTGCTATTTATAAAAATTACAGAAAGAAAACAACATTTGATAAATTTAAATCCTACAGCTAAAACTTTTTACTGAACATACACATCTTATATTTTCCTCAGATACTACTCAACAAGACAAGCCTAACTAAATTTGAATCATATTTTTCTGAGCTATCTAGAATTAGTTATGCACTTCTAAAGATACTATCCATTTACTTAATTAAATAAAACTGCACATAAAAGTATCTCAAAATATGCATCTAATAATTTTATAGGTAGATCTATTCATTTCCAGTACAACAAAATTTATTTCACATTATTCGGACTTAAAATGAGACTTGAATGAATTTTGGAAGTATTTAAACTATTTCTGAAAAAAACTGATTAAAAGAAAATCTATCCTAAACTGCTACGGTCAACCGGGCTAACACACTCAGAGACACAAGACAAAACGCTGACCACACCCGGCCTTCCCAAGCTCTATTGCAACAAGAACTTCCTTCCTCTCTCTACTCTCTCTGCCAGTGGGACCCCACGCCCTCGGTCAACTGGGCCCACACATCAGCAGCACTTCTCCCCCGTCGACGTTGACCGGCCAGAGCTCGCCGACGGCGAGGTTTCCAGCGACACCAACGCCACCTACGGACTCGTCTTCGCGAGGAGGATACAGTCGACTAGGTTTCGACGCCAGAGGATCATCGGAGCAAGCTCGATGGCGGACATGGAGAAGCGGCGGCGCTGCGATGCGGCGGCGAGGCTGCTCCAAGCTAACCTGAGGCTCGGTGAGGCGAGCATGAACCGCAGCGAACCCTAGGCAACACTCCAGTGCGGCGCTTGAGCCATGCCAACTCCCGGCAATGGCTGGCGACACACACGGCGGCGGACCGCGCCGGCTTTCACCGTGGCAAGGTCGAGATCCGGCGAAACTATAGTGCTAGGGGTCTCTCCATCTAGCCCTAAGCTTTAGCGGGGACGAGGAAGGCTAGAACAATGCTTGGTTCGAGATGGTTTGGCCGGAGATGTCCGGACCATGCGAAGGTCATGGCGGCGGACATGGCGGGTGCCCGAGGAAGGCATTCGTCGTTCCACCGGCTAGGTCAGGAAAGAGGGGAAACCAACCGGCGCAAACGATGGAGGAGGTCAATGTGGAGAGATGAGCAGACGGAATCGGGTGGCGGTGGTCCGGTGAGTGAGCAATCGCTCGCCAGAGTTGGGCGGCAGTGGCGGTGTTTTGCAACGATGCCATTGAAGTTGGAGCAGAGCAGATGGTGAGTGAGGGAGTGAGCGGTCTGCTTGCGCGAGCGAGGGGAAGAGAAGGCGAAGGCGATGCACATTCAAAGGTTCAATGAACCTGGCTGGCTCCCATTGCACCGTTCCAACCGGCGCGGCGGCAAATCATCGGGGACGGCCACGCGGCGGCAGGGCAGAGAGGGGGCAGGGAGTTTGGTTGGGTGAGTGGAGTCGGTGGCCGTTGAGCGGGAGGTTCCCGTGCTTGCTGTTTGGCCCGGTTGAACAGCAGTGCAGATACATGGGTGTATGCCGGATCTTGAGATGATGAGTGATTGTCAACTGGTTTGATGCGCATGTTCTTTGGCTTGTGTTGTGCAGGTGTTGAGCACGGAGACAGTGATCGAAGGCAAGGTGAAGGTCAAGTATAGACGTGCCGTGTCGATGGACCCGGAGCAGTGAAGGGCGGACGTGAGGCTTGGACTAAGGGACCGGTGGCCTGAGGATCAGCTGTGGTGGCTGACAGCCTGGGACAACGACGAGCGGAGACTTGCTTGACACGGTGTAGCTTGGTTTGTGGACCTGCAGACACGTGTCGGTGGACGGGGTGCACGGGCGGTGCATCCCCTCTACGGCATCAGTTTGATAGTTGAGCCACAGAAAAACCATCGGGTGGACGGTTTTCATGTTTGAGCCTCAAAACCTAGGTGCTGCGGGATTCCGAGTTTGGGCCTCAAAACTCGGGCTGAGGACGATTTCTAGGTCTGAGCCTCAAAACCTGGGCGTTGGGGGGTTTCTGAGTTTGGGCCACCAAACTCAGGCGATGGACGACAGGTTTCCCGGTTTCGGCCTCAAAACCAGGAGAGGACTTGAAGACTGGTTTCCCTGTTTTGGCCTCAAAACCGGGGGAGGTTCGTGAAAAGGACGAGCGGCGCGGTGGCGGCACGTGGCGGCATCGGGTGAGGTCGCGTCGAGGCGAAGCAACCAGATGTGCGGGCGTGGCCATAGGATCGACTACACCTCGATTTGGTTAGGAATACCCTTAGGGTTAGCCTGCCCCCTCATTATCATTAGGGTAGAAGGGGAATAATTGTATTAGGTTATATAAGGAGTGGCAACCACTCCCTCCATCCTCTCTCAGCAATTGCTATTTTGCACTTAGGGTTTCCTGCTCTCCCACATCCCTGCTGTAGCTACCGAGATCCACAGAGACGGCTAATCATACCTCTGTGTTCTTCAGATTCTGAGGAAACGGGACCGCAATCCCGTTGTCTCCTCGTCGGGATGATTTTTGGCGGGCAATTGAGATTGTGATTCGTGTTCTTGAGTTGTTCTTCGCGTTTCCATTTTTGTCTCAATTTTCCCTTTGCTCGATCTCCCTCCTCGCTGCGTCTTACTCGAATCCATTTGAAACAACTTGTTCTTTCTTGTGAGGGGATCATTTCCACCGAAGGAATTCAACTCAAACCTCACGAACAAGTAGATCAATTGGTTTTTCATTTTGGATCAATTTTCTACCTTTTGTCCCCGTTTTCTTCGATTCATCGATTTGGAGATAGGTTCAAGCCATGATCTCCTAGGAGTAGCTCACTATCCTCCTTGTGACTCATCTCACCAAGTTTGAACCCAGAGGTTTCATTTTGGGTGAGATTGAGTCGAATCGGTGGATGAACTGCACTGCGTCATGGTGACCGGACGCTATGTACGAGGTGACCGGACGCTCCCCCATGAGTCCGGTCGTTGATGTTTTTGAACGGCTGATTCTCTGCTGACTTTACCGGACAAACTAGGGCTATGTGACCAGACTCACAGCTCGCACTATTCATTATGTTGCCTGTGACCGGACGCTGCCTTGTGTGTTTACCGGACGCTCTGATTGCCTGAGTCCGGTCCAATACAGTAAGGGTCCAATATAGTAAGTTTCTGAAAAGAAATTTAAAGCTCCCATCAACCCCCCTCTGGTCGCCTTTGTGTAGCACTTTTGGTCCTTCAATTCGTATCAGAGCAGGTTAAGGATCTTCCACCGTAGTCGGTTCTAGATCCACAAAAGGTGACATGGATCGCAGCGTGGGCAAACCGCCATTTTTCGATGGGACGAACTATGCGTATTGGAAGATACGTATGTCGGCCTATCTTCAGAGCATGGGTGCTTCTACCTGGGAGATTTGTAACAAGGCCAATTGTGTGGTCTTGGCTGCTCGTGTGACTCAGTTGTAGATCGATGAGCATGATGCCAATAGCCAAGCCCGTAATGCTCTTTTCTCGTGTTTGAGCATGTCTGAGTTTGATCGCGTTTCCCACCTCCCCACCGCTCGGGAGATTTGGGCGACCCTCATGCGCTTCCATGAGGGAACCACTCAAGTCAAATCCCGTCTCTACGAGTCGCACAAGCGGGAGTATGAGAACTTTCGACACATGCTTGGCGAGAGCATAGAGAGTTTATTCGCTCGCTTTTAGGTGATTGTCAACAGGATGAGGGCTAACAAGGAGTTGTTGCCTTTCGACGATCATGAGAGGGCTCTCAAGCTTTTACACACTCTCGATCGGTTGGTGTGGGACTCTAAGGTTTAGGCGATCATCGAATCGCCTAACTATGAGACTCTAACGTGCGACGAGCTCTTTAGTAAGCTCAAGTCCAGTGAGATTGAAGCCATGACGAGGGCTTCTTATGAGAATCCTTCTGGCCCGTCGATGGCTTTGCTTTCTGGCTCTTCTGCTAACCCCACTGGAGGCTTTGCATTGTCTTCTCTTCTTTCTGTTACAGAGGAGCAGCTGGAGTTCATGGGAGACGACGAGTGGGCTTTGCTTGCCAACCGGTTCTCGTGGTTTCACAACAATCGCATGAACCATCGTCGTGGAGGAGGACGCGCTGGGTGCTATGAGTGCGGCGACCCTGATCACTTCATCGCCAACTGCCCGAAGAAGAACAAGCAATCTTTCGGCAAGGGTGATCATGGGCACAAGTACGACTCCGGCAGGCACAAGGAGAAGTACACCCCTCCCAAGCACAAGCGGAAGGGTGGCTTCCACAAGGAGTACATAAAGAAGAAGTACTTGGAGAAAGCCCAGGCCGAGCAGTGTGCTTTCTTCGCCACGCTCAGCGACGTCGACGACTCAGAAAATGACTCCACTCCTTCAAGCGATGATGAGTCTGAGGAGAAGAAGAGGATCAAGGACAAGCTGAACGGCCTCTGCTTCTTCGCCAACAATGAAGGGTTTTGTACAATGGCCCTCGGCGAGGAGGTCGACAACTAGCTGGAGGAGATCCCTCGGAACGATGACGACGATGACTCCTCGCAGGTATACCAGACTCCTGATGAACTCTCTGCTAAAGTCGAGAAACTTACTGCTGCTCTTCTGAGTCAAGATAAGCTGCTTAGGCGTGCTGCTAGGGAGCGAAAAGAAGTTCAGGAAGAAGTGGGAGGACGCGGTGAAGGAACTTGAGTTTGCCAAGTCCACCATTGTACTCTCTAAGGAGAGTGAGTGTGAGATCTACACCAAGCACATGACTGACCTTCTCACTTTGAGAGGGAAGTATGCTGCTCTGATTAGAGAGGTGGATGAGCTTTGGGCTAGACTCGCGTTGCTTGGTGCGTGCAAGTCTTGTGTAGGATTTCAATCCGAGTTGACAAAAAAGAATGCCAAGATTGTGTCTCTTGAGAAGGCCAGCTCGGGTAGCACTTGTATGGCTAGGTGTGCTTTGTGTGAGGGCCTGGAGATGGATATTGTGAATGTGAAGCATGACAAGATGCAATCCGAGGAAGAAAACACATACCTTCGGACCATCTTGTCATGGGTGTCTTGTGAGCCGCAGCTTGGGATGATGATTGCCCAATTTAAGCGAGCTGCTGGAGATCCAGGTGTAGGCTTTGCTCAGGGGATGGAGAGTGCTGCTTCTTTTGGTAAGATTGGAGAGTCGAGTGGTCTTAATCCGAGTGAGAAGCCCAACTCCACCACTACTCCCAAGCTAACCAAGATACCACCCAAAGAGCCTCTCAAGCCTAACACCAAGGATGGAGTGTATGAGGAACCTCCGAGAGCTCCACCAAAGAAACAAGTGTGGTCTCTTAAGCCTAATCACCTGAAAAAGAAGCTAGACACCATGCCACCTATCCAGGAGGAGCTCATTCCATAGAAGAACAAAGTGATCCACACCCACTACCGTGAGTACCAACATCCCCCTATGAGAGCGGTGAGGTACCATTGTGAGCATTGTGGGAGAGATGGACACTTGAGGGAGTTTTGCTTTCGGCGTAAGAGAGAGGAACGCCGTACAAGGGAGATAAACAATGCGGTCATGTACCATCCTTTACATGATGTACATGCACCGAATGTTGAAAGGAGAGCTGCTAGGTTTAGAGGTCCAATGCCTCAAGGTCCTAGGCCTCAAGGAGGTTTTGCCCGACGGGATCCAAACTTTGTAGGATATGGACCCCATGGCGGTGGATTTGTTGAGCGTTACCCCCAACACGTTTTAGCTATCGCGGTGAGCGCTCTTCCCTTAGCGGACCACATTTTCCTGTGTGTGGTGATCGCTTTCCCCGTAGGCGTGCTAGAAATGGTATTGCTACTAACCGTTCTTTTGAGCAGCCGGCCCAACACACTGGTACGCTTCCCACTTTACTCACCCCAGTGTTGGACCGTATGCTCACCCTATGTCTTTTTATTGATGTAGGTAAAACGATTGGAGGACATTTGGTTAGTGGGTTCCGGGTGTGCAAGGCACATGACCGGAAACGCCAAGTGGTTCTCCAGTCTTAGTCCAGTTGCCAGAAAGGAATGTATCACCTTCAGCGACAATAGCAAAGGTAAAGTGTTGTCTCGTGGGTCTGTGCGAGTAAATGAGCACTTTGTGTTGCGTGATGTTGCTCTTGTTTCTAACTTGCATTTTAACCTTGTTTCTATTTCGCAACTTTTTGATGATAACTATGAGATTCGTTTTAAGCCAAACCTCAGTCGTATTTTAGATCCTCAGGTTAATCTTGTGTGTTTGATTTTGCCCTTTGGGAAAGTCTTTCGTGCGAATTTCTCGGAGTCGTTTGGAATTTCTCGTTGTCTTGTCGCTGGACCTTCCTCCTCTGATCTTTGGAAGTGTCATAGGAGACTTGGTCACCTGAGTTTCGACTTGCTTGCAAGGCTTAGCTCACTTGGCCTAATCCGAGGATTGCCCAAACGCACTTGGAGAAGGATCTTGTTTGCCATTCTTGTAGACATGGGAAGATGGTTGCCGCTCCCCACCCTCCAGTAAATCAGGTCATGACTAAGCACCCTGGAGAGCTTTTGCACATGGATCTTGATGGTCCGGCTCGGGGGAGCTCGGTTGGTGGGATTGTATGTGCTTGTGTTGTTGATGACTTTTCGAGATATTCGTGGGTTTTCTTTTTAGCTGAGAAAACTGAGACTTTCTCTTTTGCTCGCAATCTAATTTTGTGTCTTCAGAACGAGTTCCCTATGAACTCGATGCGAGCTATTCGTAGTGATAATGGTACCGAGTTCAAAAACTCGGACTTTGAGAAGTTTTGTGACTCTTTGGGTTTGGAGTATCAGTTTTCTTCCCCCTACACACCACCACAAAATGGTGTTGTAGAGAGAAAGAATCAGACCCTTGTTGAGATGGCCAGGACGATGCTCGATGAGCATAGGACTCTTAGGCGATATTGGGTCGAGGCTATGAACAATGCATGCTATATTTCAAATCGCATTTTTCTCTGAGCTTTCTTGAGAAAGACTTCTTATGAGCTGCGTTTTGGAAGACAGCCCAAAGTAAGTTATTTTAGAGTGTTTGGATGCCATTGTTTCATTCTTAAGAAAGGCAACTTGGACAAGTTTGAGTCTTGTTCTTCTGATGGTGTATTTTTGGGTTATGGCAATCATACTCGTGCATATCGTGTACTTAACCTAGATACTAACCAAGTCATAGAGACATTTGATGTCACCTTCGACGAGACCATGCATTGTCCTTATTCTAGATTTGAGCATGCTGGTGAACACGAGGTTGGAGAACCTCTTTTTCATGATGAGGAAGAAGGTGCTGAAGGGATGAATGATCCAGCACCGCCTCCACCTGCTGTGCCGCTAGGATCGACTTCTACTACTTCGACTCACGGCCCCATCCCCTCTTCGTCCACTACTTGGGGGCCATGGGATCCACCACCTCGGGTTGTACCACTTGTACCCAAGAAGGCACCAGCTATTGTTGAGGGGGAAGTACATCAGCTCGAGAGGCGCCACGACACATTCAGCGCCAACACCCTCCACAACAGATGATCAACAACATTGATGAACATGTCACTCGGTCAAGGTAACAACAAATCTCTCACTTTGCTCATTCTGCATTTGTTGTTGATTGTTGATGGTCCTTAAACACTTATTTTACCATCAACATTTTACCCAAAAATTCAACAAAAAAACATGAAAAGTAGTCAAATAGGTTTCAAACTAACCAGATTTCACATGTCCATAGATTTTTATTTGAATGCAGGATTTGGGCCAAATTTGGAGAATGGACCCACCAGGGGCCGAGCCCACTCACAGGGCCCATTTGGGCCCTAGTGAGGTGGCGCCCGCCACCCCTAGGTGGCGCTCGCCACCAAGGAGAGGCCCATACTCTCCCCTGCCACGTCACTTATCCGTGTGACCACCCAAGGCCAAATCTTAGCCCTTGGTCACTAGGTCGGTGGCATCGGAGGGCTAAGAAGAGATGTCACGTGGATCATGACCTAATTGCCCATGTGACGGTTATTTGGACATGCAACCGACCTTGGAACCGCCTTGGAGGAGTCCCTGGAGACCGTAGGATCAATGACGGTGCATCCAAGGGCCAGGAGGGTGGTGGCCGCCACCTAGGGCTGGTGCCCGCCATTAGGGTTTGCACTAGGTCGGTTGGCTGCCCCCTATAAATACCCCCCTGGAGGTGTCACTTCACTTAAAGCAAGGAAAGGAAGGAAGAAGCAAAGAGGAAAGCAAGGCTAAAGCTAGAGAGCTAATAGCTTAGGATTTAGCCAAGCTTAGGCAAGTAGGTAGCTAGTAGAGCAAGGCATCCTTGCCTCATTGCCCTCGCGGAAGCGCTGCTCAAGGCTTAGCTCAAGAGTAGAAGCGTGCGAGTAATCGGTCCTGGAGTTGGGAAGAGTCTTCCTTCATATCCAGTTCAGGTTTTGCTCTTGTAACTCAAGCACTTTACAATATTCTAGTTCATCATTTCAAGTATTACTTTATTCTACTTACCAGTATTGAGTAGTATACTTGATTGATTGCTTGAGTACCTAGCTATCCTACATTTCAATTCACTTAGCCATAGTAGTTAATCTCTAGTGTGCTTAGTGTTTCATCTTTGCCAATAGGTTGTTTAGTTAGTTTAGTGTTTATCTTATTAAGTCAAGTATTTGCTCTGATGTCCGCAAAGGGTGTCTCTATTATAGGCCAGGATAGAGATAGTTAGAATATAATTAGGCGTGATGCTTAGTTATAGACTTACCTTCAGATACGGCTAGACCCCAGATAGTTATGGTAGCAAGCAGGTGGAGACAACCCTGTGCGCCTTGAATTCCACCACGTATTTGGTCTAGTTTAACAGTAAGGCTCGTTGTGCTAGCGTTCAACCTAAGTCAGTGGTAAAGGCTAGTATGCCTCGGTACTTGACAAGATAGGAATAAAAATTTACTTAACTTGGTTGCTTATTTGGCATTTGCCTATCTTGCTTTGTAGTTATCTAGGAGTAGTTATTAGTTATAAGTTAGTTATATTAGTTATCCTTAGTTATCTTTTCCCCCTATCTACCTATCCATCCACCTTAGCTTAACCATTCATTTCATCCTTACCTATCCACTCATAAATTCTTTCTAGCCTTTCATCTCCTCTCTTCTATTCTCTCCTTTTCCCTTTCTTATTCTTCGACTCTCATCCCCTCCTTGACTCGACTCATACACCACCCTAGCCTTCCTTTGGGATCAAATAAATCGACACCTGGTACTCCAAGGCGAAGTTCTACTACGATAGTTCTGTGCGCTTGCAGAATCTCCTCTAGGTAGATTGCAATCTCTCTTGCTAGCTCCTACTAGTTTCAGGATTGACAACCCCATTTGACATTAGTAGATAGCTGCTTTAGCTTCACTCCTTTAGGTATAGTGACTGTACTTGCTACAAGCATTTCTGGCGCCGTTGCCAGGGATAGATTCCATAGTCTACTCCTAGTAACGACCTTAGCAAGTGTCCACAAGCATTTCTGGGCCATTACCGGGGATAGTTGCCTAGCTCTATCTTTAGTGAAGTTAAGAACTACCAACATTGATTTTGAACCCCGAGATGTTGGACATGCTTTATCTGATCCAGATTGGGTTAATGCCATGCATGAGGAGTTAGAAAATTTTGAGAGAAATCAGGTTTGGGTTTTGGTTCCACCTCCTCTAGACTGTAAACCTATTGGAACAAAATGGGTTTTCAACAACAAACAAGGAGAGGATGGCTGTTGACACCTCGGGTGGCACGCAGAAGAAACCGCAAGCGCACGGCTGTCAGTTCTAGCTTTTCACCTCAGAGTATTCCGGGGCATCGAATCCACGAGGAACGTGAAGTGATTTTGAGAAAACTAGGGGGATAAGGATATCTAGGATAGATGAAGGGAACAGGCACTATCTACTGGGGTAGATCCTAGTTCTATTAGACTTCTAGTGATTTAAGTTCTTTACTAGTGTACTGTGGGCGTACTAGCCTTTACCACTGACATATGTTGGACGCTAGCACAAGAAGCCCTACTATTAAACTAGACCAACTACGTGGTGGAATTCAAGGAGCACAGGGCTGTCACCACCTGCTTGCTACCACAGCTATCCGGGGGCCTAGCCGTATTCACTGGCAATATATAGCCTAAGTACCACACTTAATCTATATATTACTACTACTAGCCCTATACTAGAACTAGAGCACTTGAAACTAATATCAAGCAATGAAACAAACACACAAGTACTAAAAATAAATACTTGAAGATAAAATAGATACTGTTGACACCAGATTTTTGCACGCACAAGAATATGACAGGTGGACCCAGCCAGCAGAGAAGAAAGGATTCGGCAAGCGGTCAGATGACTATTTGGTCCTCAGGGTTTCGGTGCATGCTTGTGCGGTCGACTATTTTACAAGGCGGTGGTTCCATTCGGGAGATGGATGTTGCAAGCAAAGCCGGCTTGCACGAGAAGACACGTGACAATGGAAGACGCCAAGCGGATTAGGAAATAGGATTTGTGTCTTTCCATATTTTATTATGTAAATCGTAATCGTCTAGGACTCATGTTTCATCCAGGGTATAAATATAAACCCTCGACCATTGTAAAATTGTTCACAACCATATCAATACAAACCGGCCCCGTGCCACCTTCGAGTCCTCAGTCGTGTAGTCGAGTTCTTCGAGAGGAATAATCGATCCGTCGACCTCCGTAAGTACCGGCAACCTTGTCATCAGGTCTAGTATCATGCGGTGGATTTAGATATGATGCAAGTAGTCTCGTATGTTAAGCTTAGTATCGTGCGGCGGATTTAAGCTTAGGACGGGAAGTTTTTGGTTATGCCTTGTATCGTGCGGCGGATTAAGTCATGAGTAAAAATAGTTATCGACTCTATTAGATTTGGCAGATCTAGTAGATTCATTAAGTTATCATGTGTTATATGTTTTATTTATTTAATTTTTGTAACACTCTTTTTCCCAATCTAGATTGATCTTTGTTCGGCCTTGTCGCACGGGTTTGCTTGTGCTCTCTTTTAATCATAAGATCATGATGGCTGAATCAACTTTCAATCTAGATTATTACATGTTGTGGGTTCATGCATATCAATCATGGTTAGGCTTTGATGAAACTAGGTGTCGTGCGGCAGATGCAGGTTTTAGATTAGTTTAATCGTGCTTGCTTGTTTGTTCCTTCTTCATGGACCCCAATTCGGCTAGTTTGCTGATTTTGGTTAAGCTTACACGAGTAATGAGCCTTTATAGATCTGTTCAAATATATGCATGCTTCTAGCTTGTTATAATTAGATTGTATCATGCGGTGGATTAATCTAATTATAAGAAGCGGTGTAGGCTTATAGCAAGTGGTATCATGCGGTGGATTAGCTTTGCTTCAGTTTATGCCTGACCGGTTTATGAAGACTAAACGTGCGGCAGATTAGTTGGATTAGCCAATGCATGTGTTATTTGAATAGATCTATATTTGCAAGTTACCTGTTTATAATATCTTTAACTTGTTCAAGCATGTCTTTCTTTACATATGCATTCGGTAGTTAATATGCTTCACATACTCTGTTTTCATATTAGCCGAATGACTTTATAAACATGCTCTGACAGACAGCTTCTATAGCTGTGTGCCGTCGTGATTGGCTTTCAAAGCCATACATATGGAACTGTCTGGTTTTATCCGGCATGTTCCAAAGGTATTCTCACAGTTTTCTCCCTTGTTGGTTTTCAGGTCAAACCGACTGGCACGTCTCAGGATTCAGCACATTCCGAGCACCCGATTGAAGCTAGCTTTTCGGCTTGCTGTGTGCTTGGCGCGAGGTGTCATGTTTTGCGTCAACACACTTTTTGGCACGCCCGGTGGGACCACTTTGTTTCAAGATGCCTGAAATCAGCGATGATCAAATTCTAGATGTGACCATGGATGAGTTGCTGCCAGACTTAAAGGAATTAGTACAGCAAGCTTGTGATGAATTCGAGCGCAAATGCTTGGCGTCTTTCTCCAAGAACAAGAGCGGCAGGGTCTTCCAGAAGCAAGAATTCCCAAAGATCATTCCTCATCACCAGTCAGAGTCGTCTGACAATAACGAAGAGGAAGCTATTCGAAAGATGACGGAATTAGTATACAAAGCTGTGTCGGAAGCCATGACCAATCATCAGGCAACTTTCCTGAATACTTTTCGTGCTGTCATGGTTAGCATTTTCGGTCCAACAGCGGATAGACGCTTTGAAGAAGCTGTCGGTCCAATGCAAGGACCACTATTGTTCCCGGTACCTCAACATCGAAAGATCACAAAAGGAGGTGGAGCTGGCCCAAGCACAAGTGGGATTGTTCCTCATGAGACGCAACAACCTCCCCAAACTTATGGCCAACTCACATTCGGCACAACGGGGAACGTCCCACAATCTGCTTCTAAAGTGTCTCCTGCAGCAAACGGGATACAAAGGAATGTGTTTGGGGATGGATATCAGGAGTTCGTCGATTATAGCTCAATTAATGCTCTTCCAAATCCAGGCTACAAGAGTTCGGCATGACTACATCTTGGGGGGCAAGCACAAGCAGCTCCTGATTCGAATATTGACCTCATTATGCATAGGATGGCTGATATGATGCAAAATCAATTCGGCCTAAAACCAATGGGTCAGTCGTATGCTTACAAGTCCCCTTACCCAGAGTGGTACAATCGGGTAGCACTTCCTCCAAGGGTGAAGCCTCCCGCTGATTTTGCCAAGTTTTCAGGCCAGAATTACACCAGTACCGTAGAACACATCAGCCGATACTTGATGCAACCTGGAGAGGCGTCTACGGATGAAGCTTGGAGGATTCGGTACTTCCCACTGTCGTTGACAGGCCCAGCCTTCTCATGGTTTGCTTCTCTGCCAGCGAATTCTATCAATACGTGGGTAGAGCTAGAACAGAAATTCCACTCGTATTTCTTCACGGGTACCAGCGAAAAGAAGTTGGTCGATCTCATGAGCCTGAGGATGAAACCTGGCGAGACGCCATAAGAATATCTACGCCAGTTCAGGGAAACCAGGAATCTTTGCTATTCTCTGAATTTGCGAGACGACCAATTGCCGGGGATAGCCATAGCCGGTATTTTGCCGAGTATCAAAGAGAAACTATTCGACATGGAGTTTGATGACCTCGGGCAGTTATCGCATAGGTTGGCAATGATGAGTAGTCAAGCCCAAGGATTCAAGAGGAATAATCAATTCCAGAAGGGTGATGTGGCTGCTGAAATGTATCAGGCTTTTCTAAAAGAGGCAGCTGAATACGATAAGGAAGATGAAATAGCTGCAGCCGAAATAGTCTGGGCTAAAGAGCTGACTCAAGTCAACTAGCGATGGCTGAGGCAACAAAAAGGTACTTATGACTTTGATGTTTCCAAGTCGGATAAATTATTTGAATACTTGTTGAAGGAAGGATGCATCAAGTTACCAGAAGGTCACCCTATGCTGCATCCCGAAGGAGTCAAGGACAAGAAATATTGTGGTTTTCACAATACTCGATCCCACTCCATAAACGATTGCCGAGTGTTCAGAGTGCAGATCCAGAAAGCTATCTAGGATGGGCATCTGAGGTTTGATGGAAAGATGAAAATTGATGGTAGCCCTTTTGGACAGAATACTGTGTCTTTCTCTGTTAACATGATCAATGCAGCTGATCCCAGGGATAAGAGCAAAATGAGAGTGTTAACCTCTGATAGAGCAAGGGAAGCTGGTGCCGTTGACCCTAATTAGCAGATTACAAAGAGAGAGCTTCAGCGGAGGGTTCGGTTCCAAAATAGCCGAACTGAGACGGGTGAAACTTCCAGACCCAGGGTCACGACGCGCATCTTGTTGAATAAATGGCGTCGGGAGCAGGAACGGTACCAGAAGCAGAGACTTTATGAAGAGCAGAAGTTCTTGGAAAAACAACGAAGGTACGAAGAAGAGATGTATCAAGAGGAACGAGAAGATATGAAGGAGCTAGAGCAATCTCATTGGGAGTGCTCGTTCTTCCAGTATTGTTGGAACGAAGGCTTGAAGCTGCCTGTTAAGGACAACTGCCCTGAGTGCAGTGATCAATACTCTGAGTATAGGCAGTCTCGAGTCAACCGCCGTTCTGTCCATGAAAGGCTTGGGGCACGAGTCCCTGAGGGCGATCGGCGTTTAAAAATAAATAACTCTGAAGATTGGCAGGGAAGAGGATTTGCCAATCACAGTTGGGCTTGCACTGGAGAAGAGGAATATCGTGAGTATGTCTGGCAGAGAGGACAGTGGTGTCCACCAGGATTGAGAAGGAGCCAGAAGAGAAGGGTGCAGCGCCTAAGGAATAGAGAGTTAGAACAAGCAGGTGCCAAGATAAAGCGAGTTTGGCGACCTAAAGGAAAGCTAGATGGAGGTGATCGTTCGGCTGATGCATGCATGGCTTTCTTTCTTCCATCAGAATTCATAGCTCCCGAAGACTAGGATGTCCGAGACGAGGTGTATTCAGACTTCGATGAAGATGAATTCCAGGAGTTGTTGGCTCATCTTGTTTTGGCTCAACGAGCAGTATTCGATAACCCAGCTAAGCATCGACACTTGGAGCCATTGTATATGAGAGGCTATGTTAATGGCAAGCCATTGACCAAGATGTTCATTGATAGAGGGGCTGCCATAAACATCATGTCGTATACCACCTTCAGAAAACTTGGAATGGCAAGTGAAGATTTATTAAAGACTGACATGGTGTTGAGAGACTTTGCTGGTAATTCCTCTGACACTCGGGGAGCAGTTCATGTTGAGTTGACAATCGGAACTAAAACCTTGATCACTACTTTCTTCGTCATTGATGGCAAGGGGGCATACAGTTTGCTATTAGGAAGAGATTGGATACATGCAAACTGTTGTGTGCCGTCAACTATGCATCAATTCCTTATCCAGTGGATCGGAGATGATATCGAAATTGTTCATGCTGATGATTCGGTGAGTGTTGCTAATACGGAGCCCATCTACTGGGAATATGATGGTGTCGAGTGCTTCTCTGGGAGAGCTTGGGAAGTAGGTCCTGTGAATGTTTTCGACAAGGACCAACAGCCGATTCAGACGATCGACTCTCAGAGTAATTTTTAAATAGTCCAGCTGATGGTAATGGAGAAGAATTGGGACCAAGTTTCATATCGGCTGACAAGGAATAAAGTATTGATGATGAAGCCAAGATAGGACCGATGTATACCAAGTTTGGGTCTCGAGTGTTTAAAAGTTTTGTTTATTTCTCCATTACTAAAGCTCGAAGGGGATCAAGAATTCCTGAGAAGTGACGTACAACGAAAGGTCTTGGTGCAATTAAAAAGCATATGAAGGCATTTTCTCAACTTGGTGATCATTTCAAGTCGTACGTGGCGGCCGATAGCCTTACAGCAGGATCGGCCCTTATTTTAAGAGAAAAGATAAGTAGCAACTAGCTTTAACCGAAAATGTTAAACCCGGAGAAGGGTATTCGGCTGTAGAGAAATTTTGTTCATATATGCGTCACTCGTGAACTAAAGCTTCAGCACTATTTATTAAAAGTCGAATGCGTGGAAATTGTATCTGGAGAGGATTCAAGGATACTTATATACAGCCGATGTGAAAGAACATCGCCTTTAGCAGAAAAAATGTTCCAATAAGTTTAAGTTATAGCCGATATTATTTATATCGCCTTTAGTGCAAGAGTGTTCATGACCCAGTGATCCTAGCGTTTTTCGAGTGGTAGGTTTATTGGGGGAAAAGAAAGGTGAAGTGCAGTAAATGAAATGCCGAGTGATATGACACATCAAAAACGAGAACCAGTCGATTAAAATGACGTCATACGTTCGGCAAATCTTCTTCTGGGGAATGTTACAATCAAAAGGGATCATTGGAGTCAAGAGATGCAAATAAACATTGTTCAGAGAAGAACAAGCTTTATTTATTCAATTACAAATCTGTCCTAGTACAAACTACTTTCGGAGTGATTTGTTCGGAACAGACTAAAGACCAGTGATTTCAGCAAAGGTCAACGGCGTAGTCATCATCTTCAAAATTGTCCAGGGGCTCGTCTGAAGAGCCACGTCAAGGTGCATACCTTCGATGAAGGCCCAATCTGTGCGGCCATCCATAGCATCAGGATAGTCATTCTTCGTAGGAAGAGCTGGCGAAGGAAGGAAAATGTGTCAGGCAGGCATAAGCTCGATTGAGAGAAGGGGGTCAAAGTGTGGGTTTCATTAACCTCTGATAACGTTGCGGATTTTGTTTGCACTGGAAAGAAAGCAGTATGTCAAGGATGGATGAACAAGAGAAGCTACCGTAGGGGGGCAAGAAATCAGTTTTTTACCCATAAACACCAGTGAGTTGATTCCTAGCTTCCTCTTGCCCCGCTCCCAGTAGGGTGTCTGCAGTGATTGTTGCCTACCATTATTGGAAGCGCAGGCGAAAGATTTTCTCCCTGGCTTGAGCTTAAAAGCCGAGAAGTAGAAAATTTGCAGGTCAAATTGATCAATTATAGTCAAGGAGGATGACCTGTCTGAGGTCATATTTCTAAAAGCCATAGCTTGCGCACTGTTGAATCACACAACGGGCTGGAGTTCTCATAGTCTACAGGCCGATATTGAGCCAAGCCAAGTCTTGCTGACCTGGGGAGCTCCTGGGACCAATAGAATTCAGCTGAAAATGGTTGCTATATGGAGTGTTCGCTTTCAGCTGATTATTTAAAGGATTCATATTGCCGATTGACACTAAGGGCAGGGAGCTGAAAAAAGGGGAGAGTCCCGTGAAGAATTTTGTCCTAATGTCATCATGAATCAAGAGGCTGACAACTTTGGTGACTAATGGTTACTTACGGGGAAGTGACAGTCAGCATAATTATCAACAACAGCCGATGTAATGCACATTGACCGTTAAGGTAAAGAGAAAAAAATCGGTAGCTGGTGCACGAAAACAAAGCATATGTTGATCTCGAAGGATCAGTCACAGATTGGGTTCAAGAGGACGAACAAAGGATTTTTATTTACAAAGGGAAAATGCAAGGTTATTAGTTTGTCCACTCCATCCTACGCCTAATCGGAAGAAAGTGATCAAAGGTGTCGGCCAGATCTGTTCCGGCTTCCTTCATATCTTCTACGGAGTGTTCTACTCTATCCTCCAGTTCTTGCTCGCAGACATCAAATCTGCGGTAATCAGCGCCAGAATGAATCTTCACGGCGGAGAAGGCGAGCGCCGCACCGTACCCCATGCCGGCCCTAGAGATGATGGGGAGGATTCAGTTAACTTCATTCACCCGCTTCAGGGGTGTCGTACCCGCTACATCGGCCATAACGGCGAGCTTGTTGATGGCAGCTTCAAGGGCATGGAGTTTGGCTGCTAGAGCTGAAAGGAGGAAGAGTGAATAAAGGAGGAAGAAGAGAATAAGGAAATAGATGAAGAAAATACCTACTGATGGCTCGTTCCCGAGCAGCGTCACGCTCTCGAGAGATTCGGGTGATCTCCCAATCCTGTCCCTCCAGATCAAATTGAAGATCCGCAAGCTTCCGAGTCAGGTCCTCGGGGAGGTCGTCATTGATTCTCCTGAAGGAAACAACGAAATAAGAATTACTGCTTCATTGTTGGAACAGTCAAGAGAAGGGAGAAAGGAGCAACCTCCTCTTAGATGTGCCAGAAGCTCCGAACTCGGAGCTATGGCGGCTTGCCTCGGAAGACATCTTCTGGTTGATTGGGGAATAACAGGAGAAAAGAGGGCTTTCTGGTTTGGAAACGAGGCAGGGGAGTTCGGAAAGCACGAGCCGAAATAAGAGTGAAAAAGGGGAATTTAAAGAATCCCAGAGGTGCATCGGGAGATGAATCGGCAAGTACAGCAATTAAGGCGTGCGAAGGTGGATGCTTCCGGATGTTCCACGTCAGTGCACAAGGGAAAAGGAATTTTGGAATAAAATATTTATCCCAAAATTAGGGGGCATGTGTTGACACCAGATTTTTGCACGCACAAGAATATGACAGGTGGACCCAGCCAGCAGAGAAGAAAGGATTCGGCAAGCGGTCGGATGACTATTTGGTCCTCAGGGTTTCGGTGCATGCTTGTGCGGTCGGCTATTTTACAAGGCGGTGGTTCCATTCGGGAGATGGATGTTGCAAGCAAAGCCGGCTTGCACGAGAAGACACGTGACAATGGAAGACGCCAAGCGGATTAGGAAATAGGATTTGTGTCTTTCCATATTTTATTATGTAAATCGTAATCGTCTAGGACTCATGTTTCATCCAGGGTATAAATATAAACCCTCGACCATTGTAAAATTGTTCACAACCATATCAATACAAACCGGCCCCGTGCCACCTTCGAGTCCTTAGTCGTGTCGTCGAGTTCTTCGAGAGGAATCATCGATCCGTCGACCTCCGTAAGTACCGGCAACCTTGTCATCATGTCTAGTATCATGCGGTGGATTTAGATATGATGCAAGTAGTCTCGTATGTTAAGCTTAGTATCGTGCGGCGGATTTAAGCTTATGACGGGAAGTTTTTGGTTATGCCTTGTATCGTGCGGCGGATTAAGTCATGAGTAAAAATAGTTATCGACTCTATTAGATTTGGCAGATCTAGTAGATTCATTAAGTTATCATGTGTTATATGTTTTATTTATTTAATTCTTGTAACACTCTTTTGCCCAATCTAGATTGATCTTTGTTCGGCCTTGTCGCACGGGTTTGCTTGTGCTCTCTTTTAATCATAAGATCATGATGGCTGAATCAACTTTCAATCTAAATTGTTACATGTTGTGGGTTCATGCATATCAATCATGGTTAGGCTTTGATGAAACTAGGTGTCGTGCGACAGATGCAGGTTTTAGATTAGTTTAATCGTGCTTGCTTGTTGGTTCCTTCTTCATGGACCCTAATTCGGCTGTTTTGCCAATTTTGGTTAAGCTTACATGAGTAATGAGCCTTTATAGATCTGTTCAAATATATGCATGCTTCTAGCTTGTTATAATTAGATTGTATCATGCGGTGGATTAATCTAATTATAAGAAGCGGTGTAGGCTTATAGCAAGTGGTATCATGCGGTGGATTAGCTTTGCTTGAGTTTATGCCTGACCGGTTTATGAAGACTAAACGTGCGGCAGATTAGTTGGATTAGCCTATGCATGTGTTATTTGAATAGATCTATATTTGCAAGTTACGTGTTTATAATATCTTTAACTTGTTCAAGCATGTCTTTCTTTACATATGCATTCGGTAGTTAATATGCTTCACATACTCTATTTTCATATTAGCCGAATGGCTTTATAAACATGCTCTGACAGACAGCTTCTATAGCTGTGTGTCGTCGTGATTCGCTTTCAAAGCTGTACATATGGAACTGTCTGGTTTTATCCATCATGTTCCAAAGGTATTCTCACAGTTTTCTCCCTTGTTGGTTTTCAGGTCAAACCGACTGGCACGTCTCCGGATTCAGCACATTCTGGGCACCCGATTGAAGCTAGCTTTTCGGCTTGCTGTGTGCTTGGCGCGAGGTGTCACGCTTTGCGTCAAAAGATACTAAGTTACCAAAGTTGAAGCGCAGAGCAGAGAGAAGTAGAGGTCTCCGACATCTCCGGAAGTCTCCAGACTTCTACTCTTCTCCTTTCTAGCTCCTCTTCTAGTGAGGCACTCACACTCTCTCTAATCTCTGTAGCATAGCAAGTGTGCTAATCTAACCAAATGGTGAGGAATCATGTGAGGCTCCTCGAATGAGAGCTCAAGGGGCCTGTTTATAGTGCTAGGAAGCTAGGGGGGTACTTATAGAGTGAAGGGGAGGTCGGTTAGGGTTTAGGGGTGGCGCCCGCCACCAAACCCTGGCGCCCGCCACCTCTCTGCCGCCCATTGCAACCGCCATTCATCCAACGTTCTTCATTTGCTCTCCTAAGTCAGTTTGAGGGTCGGTTAGGGTTTAGACACGTGTCCAAAGTCCACTATCCATGTGATACTCTTCTTAGCCCTTGGATCAAACTGTCTTAGTGTGCAATGGCCAGGATTTGAGCTTGAGGTGACTCCCACGGATCGATGACGTGGCTTGGGCCACTTTTGGCACGAGTGACCTGGCGGCCGCCAGTAATAGGTGGCGGCCGCCATCTTGCTTAGGCCCAAATTGGCCAGAGTGGCTTGGCCTTGCTCCTGGTACTCTTGTTTGGCCCAAATTCCATCATTTCCTGCATTAAGATAAGAAACTGTGCACATGTGGAAATAGGTTAGTTATAAACCAAATCTTCTACCTTTTATGTTGTTTTACCTTGGTTTTGGATGAAATGTTGATGGTGAAATGATGCTTTAAGCACCATCAACAAGCTCCCCCCACACTAACCTCTTGCTCGTCCCGAGCAAGCATGGACTTTAAGAATTGAAACAATTTTATTGGACTAAGCATTCACACAAGATGTTCAACTACCTATACTCATGTTTAGTAACCTTTCCAAGTGGCTAATAAATCATACCTATGGCGGTTGAGAGATAGAATAACTTGCAAATAAGAGAAACACACTTTCCTCTTTTACATACCTTGGGGTTTCAGGATATTTTCAAAAAGAAAAAACATGGTTCATTGAATCTCTCTTTAAATCTCAAGGCACTCATGGTGTATATCCTCACTTTATGGGAAAAGAAAATGCCAGAGTCTATCCTATGGTTTATGTGGAGTTTATAGGGAAAGGAAGGAATGTAAGGCACTTCTATCTCTCTTTTATTGCTAAGTCAAGTTTAGGATCATGGGAGAGTATAGTCATGCACTAGCCAAGGTATAGGGTGGACTAACTGAACTCCTTTATTCTTTTTGAAACTCTTCTCTTACCAAGGATCATGGCTATATGCATCTCTTTTTTTTGAATACTTGGACACTTGTCCTTTTGAGAGCATTTGCTCTTTTTTTGAATACTTGGACACTTGTCCTTTTTAGAGCATTTGCTCTCTCTCTCTTTTTTTTAGATACTATATAGCCATGTCCTTTGAAGGAATGAGGAAATTTATTCTACTCTTTTAGAACAAAATTTTGGAGGAGAACTACATGAGTATACTCTCAGTGTGAGAGTTGTCTCAAAAAGGCATGGTTTGCCTTGGCTTTTAGAGCATGACTAAACTCTTCTACCTAGATCAACTATTCTTGACAAAGCACAAAGATTGATTTAGAAGGCTTTATGGGCTGTTTTCCTATACTCTAATATTTTGGCTTTGGTAGGTGGATAGGAAAGAAAGATCATGAACCATGGTAATTTTGGTTTTCAAAATAAAAACTCCCAAAGTTGTAGCAGAGTACTAATGCAATTTCAATTACTACTTATATATCTTATCAAACAACAACCTAGGCTGATTTCCCTATCAAAATGAGTAGGCTACTACACATGAATAAAAGGTAGAATAACATGTCGTGTAAACACTCAATTCAAAAGAAATTGTTTCAGCATTTTTATTTCCTAGCTACATTTTTAGTTCAAACCGAGACATCCAGTGATCCAAATTGTATAGAATTTAAAACACAAGTTTAGGGGTTCACCGGGGGTGTTTCGGTGCAGAGTGGCCTGGCGGCCGCCAGAAATAGGTGGCGGCCGCCATGGGCTTTGGCCCACGCGGCTTGCAAACAACGTGGTAGCTACCTTGCTAAGTTTAGGTTACAGTTTTGAACATTCTATGATGTTTTAAAGAGGTGTTTAGAGAGGGGATTTCCCCCACACTAGGAGTTTTGGTACTTTTTATTTGAACAAACTTGATGAAGGAAAAAAGAGGGTGTCTTTTTATTCATTATATAAAAATTGAAAATTAAACAACCTAAAATTTAAATCAAGCAAAATTAAATTTAAACTAAATCAAACTAAAAATCTAACTAGACACCCTAAATCTAATCTAATCTAATCTAGTGAAGGAGCCTCGTAGAGATCTTCGAAGCCCGTCTCTTTGAAGAGACGCTTGATCTTCGAGGTGCAGCCCTTGCGGAGGATGGTGAACCGATCCTCCATATCCATTCGCCAGAGGGCTATCTCTGTGACTTGATCCTCCAAGGCGCTCTTCTCCTTGCGCAGCTTCTTCACCTCGGCGACGAGTTTTTCGAGGGTTAACCCCTCCTCACCACCGCTGTGCTCCATCTCGCCGAGGACTCCTGCCGGCGATGGGTTGAGACGGCGGCGTACGGATGGCTCGGAGAGCGACCCATTGGAGTCATGAGTGCTCGCCTCACGCTCACGCAGCCTCTTCTCATAATGCCCATCGGGCATCCTCACGCCATACACCTCTAGTTTAGCCCTCTTAGGATTGGGGCTGTAGCTACGGGTGCAGCTATCCGAGCCAAAGCTGACCTGGGATTTCACCCTTGACGGAGTGGGCGTCTCATCGCCCCTGGTTTTGACGGCCGAAGACTTCCTCGGGGTGATCTCCCCCGTGGTCGGCATGGTGGGCGTCCTCAGCTTCTTCCCGGGTGGCATCACCGGAGGGGGATGAAGACGGAGCGAAGGCGAGGCCAGGGGCGCTTCACCCCTGGCGGCCGCCCAGCAGGGGTGGCGCCCGCCACTAGAGTGGTGGTCGGTGCCTTGCCAGTACCCTCCGGTGGTGTCCGCTCGACATAAGTGCCGTCAGGCAGCACCATCGCTAAAGGGGGTACGTCAAGCACCTCCATGTCGTCATCGATCAGAGACCGGATGATGGCTTTGGTGGAGGACGAGATGGATCCTTGAGGGTTATAGGACACAGACGACATGGTTTTGGAGGAGGCTTGGCTAGGCTTTGTGAATAGATGGAGGAAGAAGAAGGAGTTCTTCTTTTAAGAAGGGGGAGAAGTGGAGGGATAAGCTTTAGATGAACTAACACGTCCTCATCTCCTCCTTTTTTCACTCTCCCAAGCTCGGGATTAGTTGCCACGTGGAGGGGGGCCTCTAAACTGCCACCTAGCGTGGCGGGCGCCAGGGTTTGGTGGCGGCCGCCAGTTGAGAGTGGCGGCCGCCACTTCTCCTTCGCCGGGCATCGAGCGGGGGAAGGTAAGCCTCCTAAAATTCAAAGTTCCGAGATCGAAATGGCTTGGATGGGCCTAAAGAGGCCTTTCTCGGGGTTTTGGATGGACTAGGTGCATGAAATGGACAAGGGATGAACTGGGTCCTTCCATTAATTGTCATGGGCTTGAGCTACTTCAAAGTTAATTATATCAATTTCGTTTAGCTCATTTTTATCAAAGTCATAAAATATTTTTAATCTTTGTCCATTGACTTTGAAGATTTGCCCATCGTCACTTTCTAATGTGACGGCTCCATGGGAAGAGGTTGCAACAACCTTGAAAGGTCCTTCCCATTTGCTTCGGAGTTTACCATGTCCGAAAAGTCAAACACGGGAGTTAAAGAGTAAAACTTTATCTCCTACTTCAAACTCTTTCTTTTTGATCCGTTTATCATGCCATCTCTTAGTCTTCTCTTTATAGAGCTTGGCACTATGATAGGCTTTCTCTCGCCATTCTTCTAGTTCGGAAATTTGCAGCTTCCAATTTTGGCCAGCTTGGTCAAGGTTCATGTTCCATTTCTTAATGGCCCAATGAGCTTTGAACTCAAGCCCAATGAGCCTTAGTTGTCCAAAGTTTTAGTAAGATCTCTTTCTCAATATTTTTATATTTTAATATTTTTTATGATGCAAGAGTAAATGCAATAGGATGAATGAATGCATATTTATTTTTGTTTTTATGCCACCACGGTGAATTTTTCATGTGGTTTTTTACAAACCACAGACTTATTCACATGGGGCTTTAAGTTTTATGATGCAGTGCAAAAAGTAAAATATTTTCCTCTCTTTTTTTATGCAATGCTAATGCAGAAAATTAAATATGCTATGGAGGAATAATGCTGAGAAGTAAACATGCAAAAGAGAAACTAATGCAGAAAAGATAAATATGGATAACTACCGATTTTACCTTTCGGCGAGGGTTCAATGTTTTAAGTCCTCTGAACAGGACTTCTCACCATGTTCATTCCTGAGGTGTGTCATTTGATCCTGATATGTAGACCTTGATAACTAGACCTCTTGATATGGTGTCACTCATGTTCTTCTTTCGCCCAGCAATTTGTAGTGAAACATTCATTGTGGAAGCTGGCAGCATCTTGCTCAGTGTGCATATTATTATAGATCCAGGACCTTCACTCTGCTGAATTTGGGAGTTGACAAACTCCTCCTTGTTTTGCTCAAGAGTGTATCCTGTTCATAAAGACAAGGTAGAGATCAAGTGCATGGGCTCTGTTGGTGGAAAAACACCAACAGAACCAAAAATTTAGTTCATTCCTCTCTAACCTTAGGCACAGTGAATAAGATAAACTTGTTGTTTATGTGTTCTATTCAATATTAACATGAGTGATAGGATCAAAAGATGAGCATGAAAGTAGCATCATAAAATATTTAACAGATCAGATTGCTTAACCCAAGGAAGGATAATCTATGCATAAAGTGTTGATCTTTTCATAATTGAGATATATCTTCCAAAGGTTAGATGCACAACATTGTAGCTCATTTAATTAAGATAGTGAGATTCAAGAGAGTAAAGCTAGGAACAAAGAGTAAAGAACTGAACATGTTAAGTTGATTATGTTAGATCAAGTGAGGTGCAACTTAAACATGTTTGGTTCTTTATGTATGCACATACCAGAATCAAAGAGAAGCTTTTAAAGTGATGGTCACTTACCTTGTAATGTTACTTTATCATTGAAGAGTGATTGTGTTGAACCACCTTGTGGAAGCTTCTCTTGTTTATCTGGTTATTGTTCATAAATGGCTTGTCTTCTCTTGCTTATCTCATAGTGGGCCAACTGAGTCTTGTTCTCAACAGGTCCAGACGATGGAGACTTTGTCAACTATTCTCTTGATTTTTAGGCTCGGGAACTATCTCTCCATGTCTAAATTTTTTTTTGCAGCGCAGTGGCTTCATCCTTCATGATGTAACCCTGAATTCCTGGCAGTTGGTTCTTCGTTTGTCGGTTGAGTCAATGTCTTCTCTTGGTTTCCTTCGACTGCTCATAAATGTGTAGTTGTTGATAAAGAAGCGAACCTTTTGATTGAAGATCCAAAAGTGGACGTCTCTAGGTCCGACATAGATGACAACAATCTTCCAAGAATGAGTGATGGATCATTTTTCTTCTTCTTGATTGGGGTAGTATCTAGTGCCTTGTACTGATCAAAGTGGTGAGCAGGAGGTCAAAGTGTCTTGAAGCTGGATTTCTCCTTCCTCCTCTTGATCGTGAAGCAAATTTAGACAACAGAATTGTGTCTCCCCCAAGCTAGCTTGTGAGTCAGGTGGATGCCCAAATTTCTTCAACAACATATTCATGTGTTGAATTTGTAGACCTTGTTGTTGTTAAAGTCGTACAACCTCGTCCCCCAAACTAGCTCTTGTGTTGCATTGATTAGTAGTTAGGAGAACTTCCACTCCTTGTCTTCATAGTGAACCACCAACAAACTTCCTTCGACGACACATAAATGTTATAATGTAGTGGCATATCGTCACCCTGATATTTGTTGGTGTTGGTGTTGATGTCTTCGACAATGATGAGCGTAGGCATAGATTGACCCATATGGGGTGAGTTGCATCCTGCTCGTCATCAGTGTCCTGGCTTAGGCCTTGGGATGGCTCAAAGCTTGGCTGCCTTCGACATCACTAGTGACTTGTCTGATGATGAGTTTTGTCTATCCACAGGTTGGGTTTTGGATCTTTAAGTTCACACCATGAATAAGCAAATCTCATCTCCTACAAAATGTTAGTGGACATATACCCGAAGGATTGTACTAAATGTGAAACATGGGTTGTTATCCATAACTTATGTGTTATTCATCCATGCTAATGAAAAGATGATTTTAGGATTACTTTAGCATAGACTAGCATTTTATGTGTTGGCTACATTTTAACATGGTTCAAGGCAAGATACTTGCAGTAGAAGATAAATTGATATAAACTTTAATACTAACAGTTCTTTCATCCTTGATGAATGAGCTGAGTCTTCATTTTGCAGTTCACCGTATGCCTTGCTTCATCTCTGATGTGAATTCATCTCAGGACTTTCCCAAAATGTATTTAGAGTTCTCTGCAGGGGTTAGTCCAACAAAATATCCAATGTCTACACAAGTTAATTTCAGATCAATAATCAAACCAAACTCCGTGTCTAATTTGATTAAGGTAGACTATTTAACCTAAGCACCACGCTTAATTTAAAAGGCATATGAAAGTACCCTAAGGATGTACCTTCAAACTAAAACATACTATGGCAAACAAAGGTAGCATGAGAGCATAATTGAGATTTATTCAAAAAGAGATGACAGAGTATGATCATAGTGAGGAATATATTTTTTTTCTTTTTTTAAATGCAGATGACATGAATGCATGCAAGGAACATAATATGAGAAAACATAAATTAAATGGAGTGGATGAATGATTAAAAGTAAACATGCAGTGGAATGCAATGAATTAAAAAGATAACTACTCATAAAGTTTAAAGTCCATGAGCAAGACTGTCTCACCTTGATCATACTTACCATGGCTCACAACTGGGATTTGTGAGTGGTGCAGCGTAAATATCCTTCACATGGGAAGAGAGTTGAATTATTGTGACGGCGACCTTTTTTCCAATCTACACATGGTTAGAATAAATAATATATATGTATACAATCCTGTGAGATGGCAGGGTTCCAGAATTAATGATGGATCTTGAATGTTCAGGCACCCTGGGTTCTTCATTCTTGTGGAAGCTCGCCATAAGGTCGAAACGACGCCTGATGTCCTGTCTATTCCAGACTCAACAGAACAAGGGGTAATCCTACTAAAGCTAGTGGTACACTAAATTAGCAGACATCAAGATCATTATCAAAATCTTCACACCAATTGCTTCCCTGGCAACGACGCCAAAAATGCTTGTTGACGTTTGTTAATGCAAATAGAATATGAAAGATTCCGCAAACGCACAGAATATCATTGTAGCATTTTACCAGGAGTATTCTAGGATCGTTATTTATATTTTACCACTGGGAAGCTAGGGTCAAGAATTTGATAATTCACTATCATGCATCTACTAACTCAGAGTACTAATTAGACTAGAGCAGGAGTAATTGATATATGATATGATAAAGAAAGCACAATAACGAGAATTCAATGATAAATGTAAAGATAACTATAGTGGGCGGACAACGGGAAAGATCAAGGTTCCTATGTTCTTCTCTATTACTTGGGTTCTAAGGTAACAAAGATGAAAAGATATAGCAGTCATAAACATTGGCACTTTGGAGCAGCAGGTCCTTTCCAACTCTCGAAGAAGACTGGGAAAAAGGTAGTTGGGAGAAGGCTGCCAAAAGCTCTACGAAACATCAATCCGACCGTGGTGGACTACGAAGGCCTAACAGAGCTGTCACCCCTGGGGCTACCACAACTATTCCGTGGGATTGAGCGCAACCTCAGGTAACCTATAGACTAAACACCATGTCTAATCTATTGATTACTACTCTAATTAGCTAGCATAACTAGAGCACTCAATACGAGCAAAGATCCCATGCCAAGATATAACAACTATACTAATCATATAATAAAGCATAAAGTAAATAGAGAAGATAAATATATTAAAGCATAAGTCTTACAAAGAAAAGATACAAAACATACCAAAACTCTGAAGACTCCTCCGAAACTGGAGCGCAGCTCCGCTCTCCCTAACTCCCGACTAAAGCTAAGCTATTACATTGCAAAATCTAAACCTAATTCTCTAGGGAGGAGAGGTTGTCCTTCGAGGGACACCTCTACAAAGACTCCCAGATGATAATGGTCCTCAGGGGGGTCCTGGGTTTATTATATAGGGGCTCCTGGCCTCCCCTCCACCTTGGGCAAGCGATGTGGTACTAAATCCTTCGTCATATGCACTTGGGCCTAAATGGGCCAAAACGCGTTGGAGAGGTCGGTTGGAGTGCGTCACGCGAAGAGGGGTGAGTTTGGGCCCTATACCAGACCGGTCGGTCCAGCAGGGAGACCGGTCGGTCTGCCCCTATGACAGGTGGGCCCCGCCTTCCGTGGGTCGCCTTCTCGTGTCTTCTGGAATGTTCTGGAAGGTTCTAGAATCTTCCAAGTCGTATCCATCGAGGACTCTCACTCCGGGACTCCAAATATAGCAAATCATATATCCGTTTCGATCGTCTCGATGAGGTCTTCGCAATGGTGTGCTCTGTTTCATCACTTGAGATACTTTTATATGGTAAAAACATGGATGTCCTACAAAACAAGTGAGAGCACCAAAACTCGTGGAACTTGTTAGAATCAAACCCTACAACTATGCTTTATGGTTCATTTCATGTCATTCTATGCATTAGTTGATGATATAATATTGACATTAAGGACCGTCAACAGTTTGGTTGGTGGATTCCGGTTGCTCAAGGCACATGACCGGAAACGCCAAGTGGTTCTCCAGTCTTTGTCCGGTCGCCGGAAAGGAGTTTATCACCTTCGGCGACAACAACAAAGGTAAGGTGTTGTCTCGTGGGTCGGTGCGAGTTAATGAGCAATTTGTGTTGTGCGATGTTGCTCTTGTTTCTAACTTGCATTTTAACCTTCTTTCTGTTTCGCAACTTTTCGATGATGACTATGAGATTCGTTTTAAACCGAATCTCAGTCACATTTTGGACACTCAGGGCAATCTTGTATGTTTGATTTCGCCCTTTGGAAAAGTCTTTCGTGCGAATTTCTCGGAGTCGTTTGGAGTTTCTCGTTGTCTTTTGGCTGGACATTCCTCCTCTGTTCTTTGGAAGTGGCATAGGAGACTCGGTCACCTGAGCTTCGACTTGCTTGCAAGAGTTAGTTCACTTGGCCTAATTCGAGGATTGCCCAAGTTGTCCATGGAGAAGGATCTTATTTGCCATTCTTGTAGACATGGGAAGATGGTCGTCGCTCCCCACCATCCAGTGACTCAGGTCATGACTAAGCGCCCTGGAGAGCTTTTGAACATGGACCTTGTTGGTCCGGCTCGGGTGAGCTCGGTTGGGGGGAAGTGGTATGTGCTTGTTGTTGTCGACGATTTTTCAAGATATTCATGGGTTTTCTTTTTAGCTGAGAAAACCGAGACTTTCTCCTTTGCTCGCAATCTGATTTTGCGTCTCCAAAATGAGTTCCCTATGAACTCAATGCGAGCAATACGGAGTGATAATGGTTCCGAGTTCAAAAACTTGGATTTTGAGAAGTTTTGTAACTCTTTGGGTTTAAAGCATCAGTTTTCTTCTCCCTACACACCGCCTCAGAATGGTGTTGTAGAAAGGAAGAATCGGACCCTTGCAGAGATGGCCAGGACGATGCTCGAAGAGCATAGGACTCCTAGGCGATATTGGGCCGAAGCCATGAGCACTGCATGCTACATTTCCAAACGCATTTTTCTCCGAGCTTTCTTGAAAAAGACTTCTTATGAGTTGCATTTTGGAAAACTGCCCAAGGTGAGTTATTTTAGAGTTTTTGGTTGTCACTATTTTATACTCAAGAAAGACAACCTAGACAAATTTGAGTCTCGTGCTTCAGACGGTGTATTTTTGGGTTATGGCACTCACACTCGTGCATATCATGTACTTAACCTTGATACTAACCGAGTCATGGAGACATCCGATGTCACCTTCGACGAGACCGTGTTTTGTCCTTCTTCTCGTTTTGAGCGTGCAGGTGATCATGAGGTTGGTGAGCCTCTTTTTGATGACGAGGATGAAGGTGCTGAAGGGATGGATGATCCAGCACCTTCTCCACCTGCTGTGCCGCAAGGAGCGGCTTCTACTACGACTCACGGCCCAGACCCTTCTTCCTCTACTACTTGGGTGTCGTGGGATCCGCCACCTCGGGCTGTACCGTTCGTACCCGGGGAGGCACCAGCTGCTGTTGAGGGGGAGGCTACTTCAGCTCGAGAGGCGCCACGACACATCCAACGCCAACACCCGCCTCAACAGATGATCGGCAGCATCGGCGAACGTGTCACTCGGTCAAGGTCACAACAAATCTCTCACTTTGCTCATTCTGCATTTGTTGCTGATTTTGAACCCCGAGATGTTGGACATGCTTTATCTGATCCGGATTGGGTCAATGCCATGCATGAGGAGTTACAAAATTTTGAGAGAAATCGGGTTTGGGTTTTGGTTCCACCTCCTCCTGAGTGTCACCCTATTGGTACAAAATGGGTTTTCAAAAACAAACAAGGAGAGGATGGCCATGTTGTGTGAAACAAGGCCAGACTTGTAGCCTAGGGGTATAGTCAGAAGGAGGGGATAGACTATGAGGAGACTTTTGCTCCTGTAGCTCGTTTGGAGGCAATTAGGATACTTTTGGCTTTTGCTGCATCCAAAGGGTTTAAACTGTTTCAAATGGATGTCAAGAGTGCCTTCTTAAATGGCTACATAAGAGAAGAGGTATATGTGAAACAACCCCTCGGTTTCGAAAATCCCAAGTTTCCAAACCATCTTTTTAAACTTCACAAAGCTTTGTATGGTTTGAAACAAGCCCCTAGAGCCTGGTATGATAGGTTGAAAACCTTTTTTCTTGCTAAGGGTTTTAAAATGGGATGTGTGGATAAAACGCTTTTTCTACTCAAGCAAGGCAGTGACACTCTCTTGGTCCAGATTTACGTGGATGATATCATTTTCGGTGGTTCTTCTCACGCTTTGGTTGCCAAGTTTGCAGATACTATGAGCAGGGAGTTTGAGATGAGCATGATGGGCGAGTTGACGTTTTTTCTTGGGTTGCAAATCAAGCAATCTCGAGAGAGAACGTTTGTGCACCAGGGTAAGTATACCAAGGATATCCTGAAGAAAATCGATATGGGTGAGGCCAACCCTCTTCCAACACCCATGTTGACCACGACGGCCCTGGATGCGGCCAAGGATGGAGAAGCTGTAGACCAGAAGGAGTACCGGAGTATGATCGGGTCACTGCTGTACCTGACGGTGACACGCCCGGACATTCAGTTCGCGGTGTGTCTTTGCGCACGATTTCAGTTATCGCCGCGCACCTCTCACCGTCAGGTGGTCAACCACATTATGTGATACTTATGCTTCACTCCATAATTTGGGATTTGGTATTCTGCTTCCTCCACCCTCTCCCTTTGTGGTTATTCCGATGCCGATTTTGCTGGTTGCCGAATTGAGCGCAAGTCCACTTCTGGGACTTGTCAGTTTATTGGTTCTTCTCTTGTTTCGTGGTCTTCTCGCATGCAGTCTAGTGTCGCCCAGTCTACCACGGAGGCTGAGTATGTTGCTGCGGCTAGCTGCTGTTCCCAGTTGCTCTGGATGATGACCACTTTGCGTGATTTTGGTCTGAGTTTTACTCGCGTTCCTTTGCTTTGTGACAGCACGAGTGCGATTAGCATTGCTAAGAACCCCGTGCTGCACTCTAAGACCAAACACATTGATGTGCGCTTTCATTTTCTGCGAGACCACTATGAGAATGGTGATATCGACCTTCGCCATGTCGATACTCATCATCAGTTGGCTGACATTTTCACCAAGCCTTTGTACCAATCAACTTTTGCTAGGTTGAGAGGGGAGCTTGGTGTGTGTTTCCCCTTTTAGATGGGGGAAACGTTTTAGCTCTTGTATTATAAACTGACTTTGTGTTTTTTCATTTGGTTTCATCATGCATCTTTGCATTTCATCTTGCATATTTACACTGAGAGCTTCATGTATATAATCTTTAGAATGTGACTATGCTCTGTATAGTATTTGCTGGGATGCTTTATGATGATACTTGTAGCTTATGCTCTTTCTGATCACTGATATATGTTATGAGCGGAGCTATCTTATGAATGGTGAATTTGCTTAATGAACATAAAATTTGAAAATGTTCACCATTGAGATATGCAACTAGCATGTGTAGAACGTGTAGCAATCACTTGTGCTTTTCATATATGCTAGGTTGCTATGTCTCTAGTGTTGAGTCATTCACTTGCTTGGTATGTTCATATTCTGCTTTAATTCTGAACCAAGTTAAGTGAATTGGAAAGATCGAGATGGGATTGCTTGTCAGCACATCACAGTTTCGAGACTGTTTCTCATTGCACTTTGAGCTAAACTTGAGCTGTGTAGTGTATGACCGAAACTATTGCTTTAAGCTTTTGATTGCTTTTGCATAGGCTTCGCACAGTTGAAAAGTTAGGCAATGACAAGCTTTCAACCTCTCGCAATCACATGGTGAAATTTGAACTTGTGTAATTTAACCGCTGCAACTCCGATAAAATTTGGATACACAAGTCTATGTTTTATTTTATAGCATGATGGTTGAACTGTGCTAGGGGTAGTTCACCTTGTATACATGTTTAGCACTTGTTTCACTTCCTGTCTATACATGCTTCGTGCTATTTTGATGGTGAATACCTTTTTGGCTGAAAACTGCTCTTGTTGCTCAAATGTTCAGATTTCGTATTTAGTGATCAGTTTGAGTCTTTGCTCGCATTCTGTGCATTTTATGAGTCATCGGATCGGCACTCTGTCGAGCATCTTCTCATTCTCTCGACTATATTCTTGAAGCTGCTAACTTGCATTTTGACTCATATGCATTTGGAGGGAGAGTTCTTCTGTCAAGGGGGAGAAAATTGTTTGATGGTGCATTTTCAACTAAGGGGGAGAAAATATTGACAAATCATGTGTGCTCTCTGTGTTCAACTAAAGGGGACAAATCTTTGCTTTCCGAGTTGAACTTAAGGGGAGATCTTCTGGTTGTGTGCACTATTTGAGGGGGAGTTTGCTCGATTGCTAAATTTCTGAGCTGGTAACAGTTGATTCGGAGCATTTTTGGTAGCTAGTTGTGTTGAGCCCTTGCCCCTTTCTTGAGGAACTAGCACCTTTGCTTTTATGCTCTTTAGTTGATATCAAGCTTTCTTCAGTTGGTGTTGAGTTTCCTCGCTAGCGGTGTTTTTGCCCGTTCTACCTCTTCTTGAGGGCTAGCTCTGTTTTGCTTGAAGTTCAGTTGATCTTTCAATTGGTATCAAGCTTTCTCGCTAGCGGTGTTGAGCCTGTTCTACCTCTTCTTGAGGGCTAGCTTTGCTTTGCTTGGTTGCATCAAGCCGTTGCCCATGTCTTTGGGAACCAAGTTGTTTTGCTCTTTCCACTTGACCTTCTTCGACTTTTTTATGCTTTTGGGTCATCTGGTCGAGTTCTCTCTTTTTCTTCCTTCCTTCCTCTATTCTATTATGATTTGTGTTGGTAGTTGACAATGCACTCATCAAGGGGGAGATTGCGGATACATGGGTGTATGCCGAGTCTCTCAGTGATGAGTGATTGTCAACTGGGATAATGCGCATGTTCTTTGGCTTGTGTTGTGCAGGTGTTGAGCATGGATACAGTGACTGAAGGCAAGGTGAAGGTCAAGTAGAGACGTGCCGTGCCGATGGACCGAGAGTGGCGAAGGACGGACGTGAGGCTTGGACTGAGGGACCGGTGGCCTGAGGATTAGCTGTGGTGGCTGATAGCCTGGGACAGCGACGAGCGAAGACTTGCGGACACGGTGTTGCTTGGGTCGAGGACCTAGGGACACGTGTTGGTGGACGGGGTGCACGGGCGGTGCATCCCTTCTACGGCTCGGTTTGGTGGTTGAGCCACAGAAAATCCACCGAGTGGACGGTTTCCAGGTTTGGGCCTCAAAACCTGGGCGCTGATGGTTTCCGAGTTTGGGCCACAAAACTCGGGCTGAGGACGGTTTCCAGGTTTGGGCCTCAAAACCTGGGTGCTGCGGGTTTCTGAGTTTGGGCCACAAAACTCAGGCGATGGTTGGCTGGTTTCCTAGTTTGGGCCTCAAAACCGGGGGTTGGCTGTGAAGGCTGGTTTCCCGGTTTGGTCCACAAAACTGGGGCGAAGTCTGGGAAAAGGACAAGCAGAGCGGTGGCGGCACGTGGCGGCAATCGGTGAGGTTGCGTCAAGGCAACGCTACCAGTTGTGCGGGCGTGGCCGTCGGATCACCACCTACCACGAGTTGGTCTAGAATAACCCTCGGGTTTAGCTGGTTCGCTCTGTAATTAGTTAGGGGTAGACTGGGAACTAGAATTAGGATAAGTAGAGGGAGACACCCACCTCCCATATTATCTCAGTCATTTGCTCTTTTGCTTCTAGGGTTTCCTGCTCTCCCATTCTCTGCTGTAGCAAACTGAGATCCACAGAGAAGAGAGGCATACCTCTGTGTCCGTGAGATTTTGAGGAAGTGAGACCGTAATCTCACTATTGTAGCGTGTGGTAGCCACACGGTTGCAGATTCGTGGTTGTGATTCGCGTTTTGTTCATGTTCTTTGCGGATTGTTTTTCTCCACGTTTTTCCCGTTGATCGATCTCTCTACTCGGTGCATCTTTTGCAAATCCGTTTGAACTGAGTTGTTCTAGATCGTGAGGCAATTCTTTCCACCGAAGGAAATCATCTCTAACCTCACGAGCTAGTAGATCGGTCGATTTTTGTTTTGAATCAAGTTTTGTTTCTTTGTCCCGAATTCTTCAAATTCACCGATTTGGGGTTAGGTGCGAGCCATGATCTCTTTGGGATAGCTCACTAACCTCCTAGGAACTCCTCATACCAAGTCTAAGCCATAGTGCTTTTGATTCGGAGGAGATTGGGTGAATTTCGCGGAAGAACAGTTCTGTATCGGGACCATCAGACGCTCTGTTCTTGAGCATCGGACGCTGAGCTCTTTCCATCGAAGCGTCCGTTGCCACGTGTCATCTAACAATGCTTTTAAAGGAGCATCGGACGCTGACCATCGGAGCGTCCGTTGCCATCGGACGTGCCGGGGGTCAAGCATCGGACGCTAGGGTTTCACTGTAGCAGCGTCCGATGCCAGTCCAGTAAGGTTCCTGAACGTTCCTGTTTGCATCGGACGCGTCCGGTGCTGAGTCATCAGACGCAGGCCAGCGTCCGATGCGACTGTTTTTGCGCAGTTTCATCCGCAGTTCGTTCGTCCATTGACGGTTTTGGTTTCCGTCTTTTGCGTTGGGTTTCTAGAGTTGTAGAGTGTCTCGCTATGCTTCTTGGAAGCATCCACCCTACATCTAGGGTCGTAGACACTCGCAAGCTCTAGGTTTGCTGTTGGGGTCGACTCTCGGGACAGTGGCAACAAGTTTCTGAAAAGAAATTTTGAAGCTCCCATTCACCCCCCTCTGGTCGCTTTCTGGTTGCACTCTCGGTCTTTCAGGTGTGTCTTTGCGCGCGATTTCAGTCATCGTTGCGCACCTCTCACCGTCAGGCGGTCAAGCGCATTATGAGGTACTTATGCTTCACTTCAGAGTTTGGATTTGGTATTCTGCTTCTTCCACCCTCTCTCTTTGCGGTTATTCTGATGCCGATTTTGCTGGTTGCCGGATTGAGGGCACATCCACTTTTGGGACTTGTCAGTTTATTAGTTCTTCTCTTGTTTTGTGGTCTTCTCACAAGCAGTCTAGTGTCGCCCAGTCTACCACGGAGGCTGAGTATGTTGCTGCGGCTAGCTGCTGTTCCCAATTGCTTTGGATGATGGCCACTTTGCGTGATTTTGGTCTGAGTTTTTCTCGCGTCCATTTGCTTTGTGACAGCACGAGTGCTATTAGCGTTGCTAAGAACCCCGTGCGACATTCTAAGACAAAACACATTGATGTGCGCTTTCATTTTCTGTGAGACCACTATGAGAAGGGTGATATCGACCTTCGCCATGTCGATACTCATCATCAATTGGCTAATATTTTCACCAAGCCTTTGGACCAATCAACTTTTGCTAGGTTGAGAGGTGAGCATGGTGTGTGTTTCCCCTTTTAGATGGGGGAAACATTTTGGTTTGTGTATTATAGACTGACTCTTTTTCTTTCAATTGGTAGTTAGTCTTTGCATCTTATCATGCTTCTTTGCATTTTTCAAGCTTCATTTATATAATCCTTAGAATGTGATTATGCTCTATCTAGTTTTGCTCCGATGCTATATGATGATGCCTGTAGCTTATGCTCTTTCTGACCACTGACAGATATTGTGAGCTGAGCAATTTTGTAAATGGTGAATTTGCTTAATGAACATAAAACTTGAAATTATTCACCATTGAGATATGCAACTAGCATGAGTAGGATGTGTTGAATTCACTCATGCTTTTCATATATGCTAGGTTGCTATGTCTCTAGTTCTGAGTCATTCACTTGCTTGGTATGTTCATATTCTGTTTTAAATTTGAACCAAGTTAAGTGAATTGGAAAGATCGAGATGGGATTGCTTGTCAGCACATCACGGTATCGAGACTGTCTCTCATTGCACCTTAGTTAAACTTGAGCTGTGTAGTGTATGACTGAAACTGTTGCTTTAAGCTTCTGATTGCTTCTGCATAGGCTTCACAGAGTTGAAAAGTTAGGCAATGACAAGCTTTCAACCACTCGCAATCACATGCTGAAATTTGAACTTGTGTAATTTAACCGCTGCAACTCCGAAAAAATTTGAATACACAAGTCTATGTTTCATTCTATAGCATGATGATTGAACCTTGCTAGGGGTAGTTCACCTTGTATACATGTTTAGCACTTGTTTGACTTCCTGTCTATACATGTTTAGTGCTATTTTGATGGTGAATACATTTTTGGCGGAAAACTGCTCATTCTGCTCCAATGTTCAGATTTCATATTTGGTGATTAGTTTGAGTTTTTGCTAGCATTCTGTGCATATTGTTGAGTCATCGGATCAGCATTTGGTCGAGCATCTTCTCATTCTATCGACTATATTCCTGAAGCTGCTAACTTGCACTTTAACTCATCTGCATCCTTGGAGGGAAGATACTTGATAGTGCATTTTCAACTAAGGGGGAGAAATTTGCCAAATCATAAGGGGGAGAAACCTTATCTTGGTTGTGTGCACTATTGGAGGGGCAGTTTGAGTTGGCTCAGATTTTGAATTTTTCAATTGCTTTAGAGCTTTTCTGCTAGTTGTGTCGAGCGACTTGCCGGTATGCATTTCAGTTGGTATCGAGCCTTCTTCAGTTGGTATCGAGCTTTCTCGCTAGCGGTGTTGAGCCCGTTTTGCCTCTTCTTGAGGGCTAGCTCTATCATGCTTGAAATTCAATTGGTGTCGAGCTTTCTAGCTAGTGGTGTTGAGCATTTCTACCTCTTCTTGAGAGCTAGCTTTGCTTTGCTTGGTTGCGTTGAGCCGATTGCCCATGTCTTTGGGGACCAAGTTGTCTTGCTCTTTCCACTTGACCTTCTTCGGCTTTGCTATGCTTTTGGGTCATTTGGTCGAGTTCTCTCTCCTTCTTCCTCCCTTCTTCTATTTTCATTATGATTTGTGTTGGTAGTTGACAATGCACTCATCAAGGGGGAGATTGCGGATACATGGGTGTATGCCGAGTCTCGAGTGATGAGTGATTGTCAACTAGGATAATGCGCATGTTCTTTGGCTTGTGTTGTGCAGCTATCTAGCATGGATACAGTGATCAAAGGCAAGGTGAAGGTCAAGTAGAGACGTGCCGTACCGATGGACTGAGAGCGGTGAAGGGCGGACGTGAGGCTTGGACTGAGGGACCGGTGGCCTGAGGATCAGCTGTTGTGGCTGACAGCCTGGGACAACGACGAGCGAAGACTTGCGGGCACGGTGTTGCTTGGGTCGAGGACCTGGGGACACGTGTTAGTGGACGGGGTGCATGGGCAGTGCATCCATTCTACAACCTTGGTTTGATGGTTGAGCCACAGAAAAACCATCGAGTGGACGGTTTCCAGGTTTGGGCCTCAAAACCTAGGCACTGGCAGGTTTCCGAGTTTGGGCCACAAAACTCGGGTTGAGGACGGTTTTCAGGTTTGGGCCACATGAAGGACCGAGAATGCAATAGCAAGGCGACCAGAGGGGGGCGTGAATGGGAGCTCAAAAATTTCTCTCGAAACTTTGGCCTTTTGTTCCCAAAATCAACCCCAAGAGCATCGATCGAAACCTTGATGCTCACGACCCTTGGAAGAGGGTGGATGATCCCTTGGATCACAGCGGAGCACCACAAAGCGATAGCAAACCAAACGGCAAAAGCACCGGAACAAGTTCACCCCTCAATAACCAAGTCCCGAACGTAGATAGACGGCTACGTTGAGAAATCCCCAAACACCTATGCTAACAAGTAGCAAAGGTGCCTAGAGAGGTTCCTTGGTTAACTCTAGGGCCAAACGAGAAGTCCGGAAACCAAGCAAAGAAGCCGGGAGAGCAAACACACTAAATCGGAGGCTTCAGCCAAATCCTGGACTGTCCGGCCCTAGGATCTCGGACTGTCCGCACCAGGCCAGACTGTCCGCGGTTCACTGGCGGTCTGTCCGCTGGCAGAAGACGCAAAACAACAGTGTTGCTGAAGTCCCCTGAACTGATCACGGACTATCCGCGACCCACAACTGCGGACTGTCCACCGGTCACGAAAAGACAAATCGGCCGAAGAACACAGCCACTGACTCGGCTGATCCCCGACGCCCGGACTGTCCGCCGGTCAGATGGCGGACTGTCCGCGGCTGTCCAGTGAGGGCGATTTTGATCACCCTTCACCCAAATTACTCCCAAATCAATTCAAACCAAAATCCCTTGATCTCAGACTTGGATAGGATGATCACGAGGTAGTTAGGAGACTATCCCCAAGAAATCATCCGCTCAAATCAACTCAAACAATGAGAAATCGAAGAGGAAGGTTTATGAACAAAAAAGCGCCACAAGAACAAAATCAACCCGATCTACTTGTTCATGAGGAGTTAGATGAATTCCTTCAGTGGAAATGATCTCCTCACTATAAAGAACAAGTTGATTCAAACGGATTTCGCAAAGACGCAGTAGAGAGGGAGATCGAGTGACGGGAAAATTGTGGAGAAATGAAGAACACGAAGAACACGAACAAAACGCGAATCAAGTCATCGATCTGCAACCATGTGGCTACCACACGCTACAACAGTGAGATTACGGTCTCACTTCCTCAAAATCTCCAATACACAGAGGTATTGTTCTCTGCGGATCTCAGCTAGCTACAGCAGGGGATTAGGAGAGCAGGAAACCCTAGAAGCAAAGAGCAAATGACTGAGATAGATTGGGAGGAGGGTGTCTCCCTCTACTTATCCTAATTCTAATTCCTACTCCACCCCTCTCTAATTATAGAGCGAACCAGCTAAACCCTAGGCTTATTCTGGATCAACTCATGGTAGGTGGTGATCCGACGGCCACGCCCGCACAACTGGTAGCGTTGCCTCGACGCAACCTCACCGATCGCCGCCACGTGCCGCCACCGATCTGCTTGTCCTTTTCCCGGACGTCGCACCCCTGGTTTTGTGGCCCAAACCGGGAAACCAGCTTTCACGACCAACCCCCGGTTTTGAGGCCCAAACCGGGAAACCAGCCGTCCCACGCCTGAGTTTTGTGGCCCAAACACAGCAAACCCGCAACACCCAGGTTTTGAGGCCCAAACCTGGAAACCGTCCTCAGAAAACCCCTAGAAGGAGATAATAAAGAACCTAAAGCAGACGGTATCCAACCGCAAGGGTGGTCTTAAGAATCCAAAAGAGGTTGCTCAGAAGAGATAGATGTATCCCAACCTCTATTGCTCTCGCGTAAAGCCTTTTTTTTACGCGATAGGAAAAAGTGACTACGAATTCCCCTTTTTGTTTGCGAATCCCTGTTTGTATCCTTTGAGCGCATGACCATAAGTAGCGATCAAGGAAATCGATCAAACGATCCCAATACTGTGAAAGAGATGCCCGAGTTTTGTGGCCCAAACTCAGAAACCATCAGCGCCCAGGTTTTCAGGCCCAAACCTAGAAACCGTCCACTTAGTGGTTTTTCTGTGGCTCAACCACCAAACCGAGCAATAGAGGGGATGCACCGCCCGTGCACCCCGTCCAACGACACGTGTCCCCAGGTCATCGACCCAGGCAACACCGTGCCCGCAAGTCTTCGCTCGTCGCTGTCCTAGGCTGTCAGCCACCACAGCTGATTTTTGGGCCACTGGTCCCTCAGTCCAAGTCTCACGTCCGCCCTTCGCCACTCTCTGTCCATCGGCACGGCACGTCTCTACTTGACGTTCACCATGCCTCTGATCACTGTATCCGTGCTCAACACCTGCACAACACAAGCCAAAGAACATACGCATTATCCCAGTTGACAATCACTCATCACTCAGAGACTCGGCATACACCCATGTATCCGCAATCTCCCCCTTGATGAGTGCATTGTCAACTACCAACACAAATCATATTGGAAACAGAAGAAGGAAGAAAGAGAGAGAACTAGACCAAATGACCCAAAAGCATGTCCAAGCTGAAGAAGGTCAAGTGGAAAGAGCAACACAACTTGGTTCCCAAAGACATGGGCAAACGGCTCGACGCAACCAAGCAAAGCAAAGCTAGCCCTCAAGAAGAGGTAGAACAGGCTCAACACCACTAGCGAGAAAACTTGATACCAATTGACAGATCAACTGAAATTAACGCAAAACAGAGCTAGCCCTCAAGAAGAGGCAGAAACGGGCTCAACATCGCTAGCGAAGCAACTCGATACCAACTGTTACCAACTCAAAAACCAAAAGAGTTCGATACCAATTGAAGAGCTGAACATCAGCTAAAAATGTTTGCTAGTCCCTCAAGAAAGAGGCAAAGGCTCAACACAACTAGCAAACTCCCCCTCAACTAGTGCACACAACCCAGGGAACTCATGATTTGTCAATATTTTCTCCCCCTTAGTTGAAAATGCACCAGCAAGCAAATGTGCACACGCACTCAAATTTCTCCCCCTTGACAGAATATCTTCCTCCAAAAATGCATATGAGTAAAAATGCAAGTTAGCAGCTTCAGGAATATAATCAAGAGAGTGCAAGGATGTTCTAAACAGTTTTGATCCGATGACTCAACAACATCCATAAGAAGCTAGCAAAGACTCAAACTGATCACCAGATACGAAATTTGAACAAAAAGAGCAGTTTTCAGCCAAAAAGGTATTCACCATCAAGATAGCACAAAGCATGTATAGACAGGAAGTCAAACAAGTGCTAAGCATGTATACAAGGTGAACTACCCCTAGCACAGTTCAATCATCATGCTATAGAATGAAACATAGACTTGTGTATCCAAATTTTATCAGAGTTGCAGCGGTTATTTTAAACAAGATCAAATTTCAGCATATGATTGCGAGAGGTTGAAAGCTTGTCATTGCCTTACTTTTCAACTGTGCGAAGCCTATTGTTGGTGGTCCTTAACTCATATTTTATACCACCAACTTCATTATAAAAATATATAAAAATATTCCCAAGACTAGTGAATAGGGCTTTACACTAATGCATTCCACGAGTTTTGATGATTATTCGCTTACAGGCATACATCGATGGAAATGCATATAAAGGCAAGGAAAATAATGCATAAAACATCATTATGCAACACAAATACCAAGTGGCCCACCTACCGTGCAATCCAGGCCTCGGACACAGGCCAAAATACCCAACAGAGAACCCAAGTAGTGGAGGCCCAAAACTGAATCCCAATCTGCCATGGGCTGCATGACCCTACTTTAGTAAAATGGAGGCCCAGGATGCATCCGAAGTCCAAATCGCAAACTTCAAGCCATTTTGGAAAGCTAAGACCAAGGCGGCCGCCCCCCAGAACGTCGGTTTCAGCCCAATTTTGTTGAGGCGGTGCATTAACTCCTCCCTAAGGCGGTTCCGGGTGAATTTTGCAGCGAAGTCCCTCCTAAACCGACCTAAAGCACCTATATAAGGAGAGGAGGAGGGGAGGCCAAGAGAACAACACACAAAGGAATAGAAGAGCACCTCTCTCTTGAGTAGATCTCCACTCCTTAGGGCTATGCCCTAGTAGCTTTCTAGAGTTGGAGAGTGAGATATGAGGGAAGAGAGCGGGGAAGTACCGGGCTTGTCGGTCTCTCCCCGAGCTTGTACCTCGACGAGCCCTTACCTTGTACCCACATCGGGATCCATACATAGTAAGTGTTCGTGGTTTCTACAGTATTATTGTTCTTTTGATTAGATAAGCTTTATCTCTTCTTGTTTGCGGGTTCGTCGTCCGTTCTCGTAGCGGATACTCTAGTAGAGGAACCTCTGAATCATTTGGAGGGGTTCCTGCGCAATGCTAGAGTAGTGATCAATAGCGTAGACGTGGTGTCTAGGCTAGGGTTCACCTTTGTTTGCCTCGTAATCCACGGGTGAGGGATCGGCGGCAGGTGGTGACAGCCCTGTTTGCCCTTAGTTTTCCCCACGTTCGGTTACGGCGTAGAGCTACACAAAGGCCGGAGTTACCTGGCAGACCAGGTATAAGCCGGTGCCCGAAGTGAACAAGTAGAAGTAACTTTTATCTATCTTTAGACAGTAAAGCTTTAGCGATCCGTCTCTATTCCCCTCTCTTTCTCTACCCTTGTGTTGTCCTTGGACAAACTAGATAGAAGAAATACCTCCGTTCCTCGTGGAAATACGATACCCTGAATACCACCGGGTGAAGTGCTACAACGGTAATTCCGTGCGCTTGCGGATTCTTCTGCTTACGCTAAGAAATACCAACAAGCATTTCTGGCGCCGTTGCGGGGGATGGATCGTAAGGTCCATTCTTAGTAACGACGTTAGTAAGTGTCAACAAGCATTTCTGGCGCCGTTGCCGGGGAACGGTTGCTATTTTCTTCGAACCTAGTTCATCCTCGTATCTGTATCCCTTTTTATAAAAACCAAAAATATTTTCTTTTTACCTTTTCTATCATGAAGCCAACCACTCAACTTCAAAATCTGTCTGCTTCAAAGGGGGAGTTCGTCGAGCCAAAACCTTCTCCAAAACTTTCATCCAATGATGGACTCCACCCTTATTTAAAATCCATAGCTCGGGCACTACACTTCTCTGGTTTTCATAATGAAGATTCTTTTAACCACTTGCTAGATCTTGAGGAAGTTTGCTCATGCCTAAGCATCCCAGGCATGACAAAAGAAACAATTAAGTGGAAATTGTTTTCGTCTTCCCTCAATGGGGAGGCGAAACAATGGTACGCTAATGTCGTAGAAAGTGTGAATGGGGATTGGGAAGAACTTAAAAACAAGTTTTATCTTGCATTCTTCCCTAGATCCCGTATCACCTCTATACCAAAGGAAATCCTCCATTTCGAGCAAGATGAGGAGTCTATAGGTGCAGCCTGGGCCAGGTATTTGACGATACTACACGCTAGCCCAAACATGTCTTTACCCGAGAGCGTGCAATTGCATCTCTTTTCTACGGGTCTAGATGAAGATGCTGCCCCAGTCCTTGACAGGGCCGCTGGAGGGTCGTTTTCAAGCAAATCTACAACGGAACAGAGAAAAATCCTTGATAACTTCCTAGAGAAGCACACTTCTCCCGTTGTAGAACCAAAACCTCTCCAAAACAAGGGCATGTCAAGTTTTGAGGAGCCCTCATCAGTCGAATCAACAACTTTGCCATACATAGATTCAACTTTTGAGCCCTCACCCGAGCTGCAAACACCGATAATGCTTTATCCTTCGGAGTTTGCAATTGAATTCGAGGATTATGACAGAATCACGAACCTTCGTAGGTACGAAAAACGCTCGACATATGAAGTGTCCCCTAAAATAGAGCCATCAAAAGAATTGTTAGGGGAGGTGAAACGTTATTCTGATGTAATTCGGATTCTTTCACCCTCCACGACCATATCTTGCACATTTAGGGGAACAATTGTCGATGCTCTTCACAACCCATCGGTCGGAACAAATATCATGTCAAAATTCTTAGAGGAATCTCTTTTGGGTAACACTCCGCTAATCCCGACCGACAAACTCTTTGAAGGTCCGCCAGGGTTTCTCTGGGAGTGTTGTGGAGTTGCTAAGGCCGTACCTTTTGAAATAAACGAAAACGTGGTTGACCTAGATTTTCATATCTACGACATCCTCGAATTCGAACTTCTGTTAGGCCACCCTTTCGAAAAACTTTCCATAGAGAAACCATTCCGTGGGGGCCCTGATGAACAGTTGGGAGTAATCACTTCCGCCGAGTCTATCGCTAGTTCCGCAAATCCAAAGGCGAAGGAGCAGCCCAACGCTAACTCATGCGAGGTGGTAAAATGCATAGCTCCGTGCGTTTCGTTTGAGTTTCAATCTCATCCTTGCGAAACGATACGTCCACTACCATCCTTGCTCGAGCTTACTCCATGTCCCTCTGGCCATCATAACGTTGTTCTTGACAGCAGTCAAGTATCAACGCTCGTCTTTCATGATAGATCTTTCCAGTGCGGAAACTTTCATGCCATGGACATGTGTGAAGCAACAACTCTAGAAACCAAGCAAGAATCTGTTAATGAGCATGATAACTTCTCTTTTGAGATCCCTCATGTCACATGCTCACTTTTAGGTTCTCCAGAGTTCGTTTTGCTTCAAACCACATGCTTCTACGAGGATCACAACCTTCTCTTGATTCTCGTTGTCAAACTCTTTAAGAGAATGGTTGTGGATGCTTATGTTTATCACAAACATTGCAAATCCCGTAATTGCATGGTGGTGCTAACCTTGCAGCTTGAGTATTAATGCCAAATACTTGGTGGTGAACTGGGAATTACACCTCCACTGTAGGCTGCAAGATGAAGTTCCCAAGGTCGAGCTTAAGACTATAACTTAAGCACTGCCGGGAGATACCCCGGATTATCCTAAAAAAAAGAGAGTTTTCCTAAATGATAAAAATAAAAAAAAGGTTTTTCATAATAAAATTGAGCCTTCCCAGTTTTCAAACTGGTAGAGCCTTTCTTGTTGTTTCTTTTGTTTTGTTTCAATAAACAGGTACAAGAATAAGTGTGGGGGAGATCTCCCAAGTATAACCTTTCACACAATTGAGATCTCCCCAACACTTTGCACAACATCGAGAAACCCAACATGGAGAAGGACAAGGTAAAAGGTTTTAGAATGGATTGACTTAACTTCCGGGTTGGTCAAATCATTTCTAACTCATCGTAAACTCCTTCATCTTCAAACGATGGTTTTTGCAAAACTCTATCCTCACATCTCCCATGTTTTGAAGATTAAAACTAAACAAATTAAAAAGACAAAACTTTTGACATGTCATCTCCAAGTTATCCTTTGATAAAATTTGCATACTCTTTATTCCTTGCTAATATTCCTATAACTTGTGAACACATTTCATAGGGACCCCATGCTATCTAAGTAATTGAAATATGAGATATAGTAGGATGAAAATGAACCTTGCTCTTTCATGTGAAGAACTTGGGATTTATTTTACAAAAACAAAGTTCAAATAGCATGCTCCTCAATGATATGAAAATTCCTACCAAAGCCATATCTAGTGTTAGATTTTAAAACCTCCAAATACTTGCAACTTACTACTGCATTGAGTTTTGTCAAGTCTTGTTGATGCCTTGTTGAGAAACTTATCATGCCCCTAAGATCAAGATTCACGTACACCCACATAAAAAAAATGCTAACTCTTGCACTAAGAGTTACGCAAAAACATGCCTTTCCATTCCACCAAAATAAAAACTCCAACACTTTTGTTATGAACCTCTCTTCCCAAAATTCCTTTTTACTTTTGCAAAATATGGGCTATGAAAAAAAATAATCCCATGCCAAAAAGCATGAAGAAAAGAGAAAAGATGTCATGCCAAAGAAGCATGTGCCAAAAAATGAGAGAGCAGAAAAAAATGGACAAGTGTCCAAATGAGAAAACAATGGGTACTTCGATGCCCGCCTCTCTCTAAAAAAAATAATAATAAAGATAGCCCATATTTTCATAAGTTTCTAAAAAAAGGAGGAGAGAGAAGCATGACAAAGGAGTTCAAAAAAAATATACATATATATTCCCCACACTTGCACTTCTTGATCTAAGGGTATGGCATCTTTCTCCTCGGATCCGAGATTTGACTTAGCAAAATATGCGGAGTAAGTATGCCTTCATATCTTTACCTACCCAAACTCCACAAAAGCTTTTTAGGAATAGGAAAGAAAGAAGGCAACACTTTGGTATGCCTTGGTGAGGAACCAAACACATAAATGAGCGATTTGAGAGAATCATTTGAGGAGCTAAGCTATGGTTTACATTTTCAAAATTAAATGAAAACCCAAGTTTCTGAATTGATTGATGCAAGGGGATTTGAATCCATGTTGTTCCATTTTTCAATCACCCAAGATATCATGGTAGACACTTCAGAGTTCATAAGTGCAGGTGAAGCTTGGAATAACTTGTATGCAGGTTACATATCAGAGAGATGACCCATCTTAGTCCTAATCTTTACTCGAAGACGTGCAAAGGGCTAAGTGTGGGGGAGTTTGTTGGTGGTCCTTAACTCATATTTTATACCACCAACTTCATTATAAAAATATTCCCAAGACTAGTGAATAGGGCTTTACACTAATGCATTCCACGAGTTTTGGTGATTATTCGCTTACAGGCATACATCGATGGAAATGCATATAAAGGCAAGGAAAATAATGCATAAAACATCATTATGCAACACAAATACCAAGTGGCCCACCTTCCGTGCAATCCAGGCCTCAGACACAGGCCAAAATACCCAACAGAGAACCCAAGTAGTGGAGGCCCAAAACTGAATACCAATCTGCCATGGGCTGCATGACCCTACTTTAGTAAAATGGAGGCCCAGGATGCATCCGAAGTCCAAATCGCAAACTTCAGGCCATTTCGGAAAGCTAAGACCTAGGCGGCCGCCCCCCCAGAATGTCGGTTTCAGCCCAATTTTGTTGAGGCGGTGCATTAACTCCTCCCTAAGGCGGTTCAGGGTGAATTTTGCAGCGAAGTCCCTCCTAAACCGACCTAAAGCACCTATATAAGGAGAGGAGGAGGGGAGGCCAAGAGAACAACACACAAAGGAATAGAAGAGCACCTCTCTCTTGAGTAGATCCCCACTCCTTAGGGCTATGCCCTAGTAGCTTTCTAGAGTTGGAGAGTGAGATGTGAGGGAAGAGAGCGGGGAAGTACCGGGCTTGTCGGTCTCTCCCCGAGCTTGTACCTCGACGAGCCCTTACCTTGTACCCACATCGGGATCCATACATAGTAAGTGTTCGTGGTTTCTACAGTATTATTGTTCTTTTGATTAGATAAGTTTTATCTCTTCTTGTTTGCGGGTTCATCGTCCGTTCTCATAGCGGATACTCTAGTAGAGGAACCTCTGAATCATTTGGAGGGGTTCCTGCGCAATGCTAGAGTAGTGATCAATAGCGTAGACGTGGTGTCTAGGCTAGGGTTCACCTTCGTTTGCCTCGTAATCCACGGGTGAGGGATCGGCGGCAGGTGGTGACAACCCTGTTTGCCCTTAGTTTTCCCCACGTTCGGTTACGGCGTAGAGCTACACAAAGGCCGGAGTTACCTGGCAGACCAGGTATAAGCCGGTGCCCGAAGTGAACAAGTAGAAGTAACTTTTATCTATCTTTAGACAGTAAAGCTTTAGCGACCCGTCTCTATTCCCCTCTCTTTCTCTACCCTTGTGTTGTCCTCGTGGAAATACGATACCCTGAATACCACCGGGTGAAGTGCTACAACGGTAATTCCGTGCGCTTGCGGATTCTTCTGCTTACGCTAAGAAATACCAACAAGCATTTCTGGCGCCGTTGCCGGGGATGGATCGTAAGGTCCATTCTTTGTAACGACATTAGTAAGTGTCAACACCTATGTAGAAGCAATCAGAAGCTTAAAACAACAGTTTCGGTCATACACTACACAGCTCAAGTTTAACTCAAAGTGCCATGAGAAACAGTCTCGAAACTGTGATGTGCTGACAAGCAATCCCATCTCGATCTTTTCCAATTCACTTAACTTGGTTCAGATTGTTAGAACAGAAAATGAACATACCAAGCAAGTGAAAGACTCAACACTAGAGACATAGCAACCTAGCATATATGAAAGGCACAAGTGACTTCAACACATTCTACACATGCTAGTTGCATATCTCAATGGTGAACATTTTCAAGTTTTATGTTCATTAATCAGATTCACCGTTCTTAAAATAGCTCTGCTCACAACATGTATCACTGATCAGAAAGAGCATAAGCTACAACATCATCATAAAGCATCCGAGCAAATACTATACAGAGCATAGTCACATTCTAAAGATTATATACATGAAGCTCTGAGTGTAAATATGCAAGATGAAATGCAAAGATGCATGAAGAAATCAAAAGAAAAACACAAAGTTAGTTTATAAGACAAGAGACAAAATGTTTCCCCCATCTAAAAGGGGAAACACACACCAAGCTCACCTCTCAACCTAGCAAAAGTTGATTGGTCCAAAGGCTTGGTGAAAATATCAGCCAACTGATGATGAGTATCGACATGGCGAAGGTCGATATCACCCTTCTCATAGTGGTCTCGCAGAAAATGAAAACGGACATCAATGTGTTTGGTCTTGGAGTGTAGCAGGGGGTTCTTAGCAACGCTAATAGCACTCGTGCTGTCACAAAGCAAAGGAATGCAAGAAAAGCTCAGACCAAAATCATGCAAAGTGGCCATCATCCAAAGCAACTGGGAACAGAAGCTAGCCGTAGCAACATACTCAGCCTCCGTGGTAGACTGGGCGACACTAGACTGCTTGCGAGAAGACCACGAATCAAGGGAAGAACCAATAAACTGGCAAGTCCCAGAAGTGGACTTGCGATCAATGCGACAACCAGCAAAATTGGCATCGGAATACCCGCAAAGGGAGAGGGTGGAGGAAGCGGAATACCAAATCCCAAATTCTAGAGTGAAGGATAAGTACCTCATAATGTGCTTGACTGCCTGACGGTGCGAGGTGCGTGGCGACAACTGAAATTGCGCGCAAAGACACACCGCGAACTGAATGTCCGGGCGTGTCGCCGTCAGGTACAGCAGCGACCCGATCATACTCCGGTACTACTTCTGGTCTATAGCTTCTCCTTCCACATCCGCATCCAGGGCCGTCGTGGTCGACATGGGTGTTGGAAGAGGCTTGGCCTCACCCATATCCAACTTCTTCAATATGTCCTTGGTATACTTACCCTGGTGTACGAACGTCCCTTCCCGAGATTGCTTGATTTGCAACCCGAGGAAAAACGTCAACTCGCCCATCATGCTCATCTCAAATTCCCTGCTCATAGTGTCTGCAAACTTGGCAACCAAAGCGTGAGAAGAACCACCGAAAATGATATCATCCACGTAAATCTGGACCAAGAGAGTATCATTGCCTTGGTTGAGGAGGAAGAGTGTTTTATCTACACATCCCATTTTAAAACCCTTAGCAAGAAAAAAGGTTTTCAACCTATCATACCAGGCTCTAGGGGCTTGTTTCAAACCATACAAAGCTTTGTGAAGTTTAAAAACATGGTTTGGAAACTTGGGATTTTCGAAACCGGGGGTTGTCTCACATACACCTCCTCTTCTATGTAGCCGTTTAAGAAGGCACTCTTGACATCCATTTGAAAAAGTTTAAACCCTTTGGATGTAGCAAAAGCCAAGAGTATCCTAATAGCCTCCAAATGAGCTACGGGAGCAAAAGTCTCCTCATAGTCTATCCCCTCCTTCTGACTATATCCCTGGGCTACAAGTCTGGCCTTGTTTCTCACAACATGGCCATCCTCTCCTTATTTGCTTTTGAAAACCCATTTTGTCCCAATTGGGTGACACTCAGAAGGAGGAGAAACTAGAACTCAAACCCGATTTCTTTCAAAAATTTTCAACTCCTCATGCATGGCATTGACCCAATCTGGATCCGTCAAAGCGTGTCCAACATCTTGGGGTTCAAAATCAGCAACAAATGGAGAATGAGCAAAGTGAGAGATATGTTGTGACCTTGATCGAGTGACACGTTCGCCGATGCTGCCGATCATTTGTTGAGGCGGGTGTTGGCGCTGGATGTGTCGTGGCGCCTCCCGAGCTGATGTAGCCTCCCCCTCAACAGTAGCTGGTGCCTCCTCGGGTACAAAAGGTACCGCTGGAGGTGGCAGATCCCACGGCCCCCAAGATGAAGAAGTGTCGGGGCCATGAGTCGTAGTAGAAGCCGCTCCTTGCAGCATAGCAGGTGGAGGGGGTGCTGGATCATCCATCCCTTCAGCACCTTCGTCCTCATCATCAAAAAGAGTCTCACCAACCTCATGATCACCTACACGCTCAAAACGAGAAGAGGGACAAACCATGGTCTCGTCGAAGGTGACATCTGATGTCTCCATGACTCGGTTAGTGTCAAGGTTAAGTACACGATATGCGTGAGTATGAGTGCCATAACCCAAAAACACACCGTCAGAAGAACGAGACTCAAATTTGTTCAGGTTGCCTTTCTTAAGTATAAAACAGTGGCAACCAAAGACTCTAAAATAACTCACCTTGGACAGTTTTCCAAAACGCAACTCATAAGAGGTCTTTTTCAAGAAGGCTCGGAGAAAAATGTGATTGGAAATGTAGCATGCAATGCTCATAGCCTCGGCCCAATATCGCCTAGGAGTCCTATGCTCATCGAGCATCGTCCTGGCCATCTCTACAAGGGTCCAATTCTTCCTTTCTACAACACCATTCTGAGGTGGTGTGTAGGGGGAAGAAAACTGATGCTCTAAGCCCAAAGAGTTACAAAACTTCTCAAAATCCGAATTCTTGAATTCGGAACCATTATCACTCCTAATAGCTCGCATCGAGTTCAAAGGGAACTCGTTCTGAAGACGCAAAATCAGATTGCGAGCAAAGGAGAAAGTCTCAGTCTTCTCAGCTAAAAAGAAGACCCACGAATATCTCGAAAAGTCGTCAACAACAACAAGCACATACCACTTCCCCCCAACTGAGCTCACCCGAGCCGGACCAACAAGGTCCATGTGCAAAAGCTCTCCAGGGCGCTTGGTCATGACCTGAGTCACTGGATGGTGGGGAGCGGCAACCATCTTCCCATGTCTACAAGAATGGCAAACAAGATCCTTCTCCATGGATAACTTGGGCAATCCTCGGATTAGACCAAGTGAACTAAGCCTTGCAAGCAAGTCAAAGCTCAGGTGACCAAGTCTCCTATGCCACTTCCAAAGATCAGAGGAGGAAGGTCCAGCCAAAAGACAACGAGAAATTCCAAACGACTCCGAGAAATCCGCACGAAAGACTTTTCCAAAGGGCAAAATCACACAAACAAGATTGCCCTGAGGATCCAAAATGCGACTGAGATTCAGTTTAAAACGAATCTCATAGTCATCATCGAAAAGTTGCGAAATAGAAAGAAGGTTAAAATGCAAGTTAGAAACAAGAGCAATATCGCGCAACACAAAGTGCTCATTAACTCGCACCGACCCATGAGACAATACCTTACCTTTGCTATTGTCGCCGAAGGTGATAAACTCCTTTCCGGCGACCGGACTAAGACTGGAGAGCCAGTTGGCGTTTCCGGTCATGTGCCTCGAACACCCGGAATCCACCAACCAAACATTCTCCAATCGTTTTACCTACATCAATAAAAAGACATATGGTGAGCATACGGTCCAACACTGGGGTTAGTGAAGTAGGGAGAATACCAGTGTTGGGCCGACTGCTCAAAAGAACGGTTAGCAGAAAAACCATTCCTAGCACGTCTACGAGAAGAGCGATCACCACGTAGAGGAAAACGTGGTCCGCTAAGGGAGGAGCGTCCATCGTGATACTCGAAACGCGGTTGAGGAAAATGCTCAACTACAAAGCCACCGCCACGGGGTCCATAGCCCACAACTGCAGGCTCCCGCCGGGCACGCTCTCTCCATGGCCTAGGCCTAGGAGCTTGAAGTTTTGGACCTCTAGGCCTAGCAGCACGTCTCTGAATATTCGGCACATGTACATCATGGAAAGGATGGTACATGTCTGTGTTGTTCATCTCCTTTGCACGATTCGCCTCTCTCTTGCGCCAAAAGCAAAACTCACTCAAGTGTCCATCTCTCCCACAATGCTGACAATGGTACCTCACCGCTCTCATAGGGGGTTGTTGGAACTCACGGTAGTGGGTATGGATCACTTTGCCCTTCTGTGGCATAATCTTCTCTTGGATGGGTGGCATGGTGTCCAGCTTGTTCTTGAGATGGTTTGGTTTGGGAGCCCATGATTGTTTCTTGGGTGGAGCTTTTGGAGGTTCAACAAAGACCCCATCCTTGGTGTTAGGCTTGAGAGGCTCTTTGGGTGGAATCTTGGTATGCTTGGGAGTAGTGGTGGAGTTGGGCTTCTCACATGGGTTAAGACCACTCGACTCTCCAATATTGCCGAAAGATGAAACATCAACACCCGGAGCAAAACCTACACCTAGACCTCCAGCAGCTCGCTTGAATTGAGAGATCATCATCCTGAGCTGCGGCTCACCACTAGACACCCATGACAAGATGGTCCGAAGGTATGTGTTTTCTTCCTTGGTTTGCATCTTGTCATGCTTCACATTCGCAATCTCCATCTCCAAACCCTCACAAAGGACACACCTAGCCACACATGTGCTACCTGAGTTGGCCTCTTCAAAAGACACAATCTTGGCATTCTTCTCTGCCAACTCAGATTGCAAGCCCGCACTGGACTTGCACGCACCCAACAGCGACGATCTAGCCTTCAGCTCATCCACTTCTCCTACCAACGCAACATACTTACCTCTCAAAGTGAGAAGGTCAGTCACGTGCGTGGTGCACATCTCACACTCCTCCTCATCGGTAACAACTACGGTGGACTTGACAGATTCAAGTTCCTTCACCGTATCCTCCCACTTCTGCCTAAACTCCTTGCGCTCTCTAGGAGCACGCCTAAGCAACTGTTGACGGTTCTTAACAACATATTTCTACCGCCAACATGACCCATAAAAAGGAAGAAAGTCACATATTCTACTCACATATACCTTTACCGCTAACCAAATTCCACATGTATTGCAAAAGTATGTTTTGTAGACCATAAACTTGTATACAGGTGGAAAGCGGATAAAAAGGCGCAATTCGACACGATCAAATGCGCAAAACAACAAGAGGAATAAAAGCCCATACAAAAGTGCTACAAACTTCAACCAGATTCAGACTCAGCACGACGTTTCAGGCCAAATGGGCTTTGGCCCAGCCCACGGGGGCCCAGCCAGGGGGCGGCCTCGGCCGCCCCCTGGGTCGGCCGCCCCCCTGGAGACGCCACCTGTCCACCGCCTTTGCAGAGGCGGTACAATCAATGTTCCTAAGGCGGTGCTGGGTGAAATTTGCAGCAAACCCCCTATTGAACCGACCTAGAACCCCTATATAAGCATGGGGAGAGGACATCAACAAATCATCATTCCTTCATTCCTCAAGATGTAGTCCACATCAAGATACAAGAGAAGAAGTAGAGAGGAAGAGCTTCACTCATATCCTTAGCCTCTAGGTTAGGAATAGAATAGGGAGCGAGATAGAGAGTAGAGTAAGAGAAGTAGCAAATAACCGGCTCCATCCCCTAGTTGCACTAGTCGGGAGGCCGAAGTATTGACTACTTCCTGCGCTGTACCTCTGCAACCCGACTTACTGCATTGGAGTAAGAAAAGGTTGAGTTCTACTTTTGTTCTAGTAAGTTCTTGAGCATTGTTATCTTGTTCTTACAATCTTGCAGGTTCGTTGTCCATCTTTTGGTGGGTACTCTAGTAGAGGAACCTCTGAATCATTTGGAGGGGTTCCTGGCCAACGCTAGAGTAGTAGCTAATAGCGTAGACGTGGTGTCTAAGCTAAGAACTACCCTCGTTTGCCTCGTATCCCATGGGTGAGGGGTCGACGGCAGGTGGTGACAGCCCTGTTTGCCCTTAGTTTCCCCCACGTTCAGATACGGCGTAGAGCTATAGGCCGGAGTTACTTGGCAGACCAGGTATAAGCCGGTGCCTGAAGTAAGGTTGTGAAAACACGTTACCTTGTTCGAGGCTTCTAAGCATTAGAAGAACCTCGCTACCTAAGTCGTTCCCCTCTTTTCTCTCTAGGGTTTATTAGATCCGTGACCTTGAACACTTCCGTTCCCTGAGAAATTACGATACCCTGTATACCACCGGGTGAAATGCTACAACGGTATTTCCGTGCGCTTGCGGACTTTGGCTGCTTCGCTAAGATTTACCAACTATCGTGCGGTATATGCTTGGCATATCACAAGGCAATGGCGCCATCCTTGTGGCATGTTAAGAAATACCGACACGGCACTTCTTGACGCTTTTGCTGAGGATAGCTTAAAACCCTATTCTCTGTGATTGCGTTAAGAAATGTCAACAAGCATTTCTGGCGCCGTTGCCGGGGATGGATCGTAAGGTCCATTCTTAGTAACGACGTTAGTAAGTGTCAACAGAAACTTATCCTGACTAAGGAGCGCGGCAGTAAGCTTCTCGACCTCAGCAGAAAGCTCGTCGGGGGTCTGAGATACCCGGGAGGTGTCGTCGTCGTCCCGAGGAGTGTCCTCCAGCTCGCCGTCGACCTCCTTGTCGAGGGCCATGGTGCAGAAGCCCTCGTTGTCGGTGAAGAAGCAGAGGCCGTTCAGCTTGTCCTCGATCCTCTTCTTCTTCTAGGACTCGTCGTCGCTTGAGGAAGCGGAGTCGTCATCCGAGTCGTCGACGTCGCTGAGCGTGGCGAAGAACGCACGCAGCTCATCCTGGGCCTTCTCCAAGTACTCTGTCTTGATGTACTCCTTGTTGAAGCCGCCTTTCCGCTTGTGCTTCACGGGGACGTACTTCTCCTTGCGCTTGCCGGAGTCGTACTTGTGCCCATGATCCGCCTTGCCAAAAGTTTGCTTGTTCTTCTTCGGACAATTGGCGATGAAGTGGTTGCGGTCGCCGCACTCGAAACATCCCGAGCGTCCTCCTCTGCGGCGACGGTTCATGCGGTTGTTGTGAAACCGCGAGAACGGGTTGGCGAGCAAAGCCAGCTCGTCATCCCCCAAAGACTCCAGCTGCTCCTCTGTGACAGAAAAGACAAAAGAGAGAAGAGAGTGCAAAACCTCCAAAAGGGTTAGCAGAAGAGCCAGAAAGCAAAGCCATTGACGGGCCAGAAGGATTTTCATAAGAGGCCCTCGCCATGGCGTCAATCTCACTGGACCTGAGCTTACTGAAGAGCTCGTCGCACGTGAGGGTCTCATAGTTAGGTGATTCGATGATCGCCTGAACTTTGGATTCCCACACCGACCGATCAAGGGTATGCAAAAGCTTCAAGGCCCTCTCATGATCGTCGAAAGGCAACAGCTCCTTGTTAGCCCTCATCCTGTTGACAATAACCTGAAAGCGAGCGAATAAACTCTCTATGCTCTCGCCAGGCATGTGTCGAAAGTTCTCATACTCTCACTTGTGCGACTCATAGAGACGGGTTTTGACTTGAGTGGTTCCCTCATGGAAACGCATGAGGGATGCCCAAATCTCCCGAGTCGTAGCGAGGTGAGAAACGCGATCAAACTCTGTCATGCTCAAACATGAGAAAAGAGCATTATGGGCTCGGCTATTGGCATCGTGCTCATCGATCTAACGCTGAGTTGCACGAGCACCCAAGACCACATAATCAGCAGAGTTGCAAATATCCCAAATAGAAGAACTCATACTGTGCAGATAGGCCGACATGCGTATCTTCCAATACACATAATTCGTCCCATCAAAGAACGGCGGTTTGCCCACGCCGCGATCCATGTCGCCTTCTGTGGATCTGGAACCGGCTAAGGTGGAAGATCCTTAACCCGCTCCGATACCAATTCAAGGACCGAGAATGCAATAGCAAGGCAACCAGAGGGGGGGTGAATGGGAGCTCAAAAATTTCTCTCAAAACTTTAGCCTTTTGTTCCCAAAATCAACCCCAAGAGCTTCTTTTGAAACCGTGATGCTCACGACCCTTGGAAGAGGGTGGATGATCCCTAGGATCACAGCGGAGCACCACAAAGCGATAGCAAACCAAACGGCAAAAGCACCGGAACAAGTTCACCCCTCAATAACCAAGTCCCGAACGTAGATAGACGGCTACGTTGAGAAATCCCCAAACACCTATGCTAACAAGTAGCAAAGGTGCCTAGAGAGGTTCCTTGGTTAACTCTAGGGCGAACCGAGAAGTTCAAAAACCAAGCGAAGAAGCCGGGAGAGCAAACGCACTAAACCGGAGGCTTCAGCCAAATCCCGGACTGTCTGGCCCTAGGATCCCGGACTGTCCGGACCAGGCCGGACTGTCCGTGGTTCACTGGCAGACTATCCGCCGGCAGAAGACGCAAAACAACAGTGTTGTTGAAGTCCCCTGGACTGATCCCGGACTGTCCGCGACCCACAACTACGGACTGTCCGCCGGTCACGAAAAGACAAATCGGCCGAAGAACACAGCCACTGACTCGGCTGATCCCCGACGCCCGGACTGTCCGCCGGTCAGATGGCGGACTGTCCGCAGCTGTCCAGTGAGGGCGATTTTGATCACCCTTCACCCAAATTACTCCCAAATCGATTCAAGCCAAAATCCCTTGATCTCAAACTTGGAGAGGATGATCACGAGGTAGTTAGGAGACTATCCCCAAGAAATCATCCGCTCAAATCAACTCAAACAACGAGAAATCAAAGGGGAAGGTGTATGAACGAAAAAGTGCCACAAGAACGAAATCAACCCGATCTACATGTTCATGAGGAGTTAGATGAATTCCTTCGGTGGAAATGATCTCCTCACTATAAAGAACAAGTTGATTCAAACGGATTTCACGAAGACGCAGTAGAGAGGGAGATCGAGTGATGGGAAAATCGCGGAGAAATGAAGAACACGAAGAACACGAACAAAACGCGAATCAAGTCATCGATCTGCAACCGTGTGGCTACCACACGCTACAACAGTGACATTACGGTCTCACTTCCTCAAAATCTCCAGTACACAGAGGTATTGTTCTCTGCGAATCTCAGCTAGCTACAGCAGGGGATTGGGAGAGCAGGAAACCCTAGAAGCAAGGAGCAAATGACTGAGATAGATTGGGAGGAGGGTGTCTCCCTCTACTTATCCCCAATTCTAATTCCTACTCTACCCCTCTCTAATTACAGAGCGAACCAGCTAAACCCTAGGGTTATTCTGGACCAACTCATGGTAGGTGGTGATCCGACGGCCACGCCCGCACAACTGGTAGCGTTGCCTCGACGCAACCTCACCGATCGCCGCCACGTGCCGCCACCGATCTGCTTGTCCTTTTCCTGGACGTCGCATCCCCAATTTTGTGGCCCAAACCTGGAAACCAGCTTTCACGACCAACCCCCGGTTTTGAGGCCCAAACAGGGAAACCAGCCATCCCACGCCCGAGTTTTGTGGTCCAAACTCAGCAAACCCGCAGCACCCAGGTTTTGAGGCCCAAACCTGGAAACCGTCCTCAGCCCGAGTTTTGTGGCCCAAACTCGGAAACCATCAGCGCCTAGGTTTTGAGGCCCAAACCTAGAAACCGTCAACTCAGTGGTTTTTCTGTGGCTCAACCACCAAACCGAGCCGTAGAGGGGATGCACCGCCCGTGCACCCCGTCCACCGACACGTGTCCCCAGGTCCTCGACCCAGGCAACACCGTGCCCGCAAGTCTTCGCTCGTCGCTGTCCCAGGCTGTCAGCCACCACAGCTGATCCTCGGGCCACTGGTCCCTCAGTCCAAGTCTCACGTCCGCCCTTCGCCACTCTCGGTCCATCGGCACGGCACGTCTCTACTTGACCTTCACCTTGCCTCTGATCATTGTATCCGTGCTCGACACCTGCACAACACAAGCCAAAGAACATGCGCATTATCCCAGTTGACAATCACTCATCACTCAGAGACTCGGCATACACCCATGTATCTGCACCTCAAAACCTGGGTGCTGCGGGTTTCTGAGTTTGGGCCACAAAACTCAGGCAATGATGGCTGGTTTCCCGGTTTGGGCCTCAAAACCGGGGGTTGGTCGTGAAGGCTGGTTTCCCGGTTTAGGCCACGAAACCGGGGGCGAAGTCCGAGAAAAGGACAAGCAGAGCGGTGGTGGCACGTGGCGGCAATCGGTGAGGTTGCGTCGAGGCAACGCTACCAGTTGTGTGGGCGTGGCCGTCGGATCACGAGACTCTTCGAGTTGGTCCAGAATAACCCTAGGATTTAGCTGGTTCGCTCTGTAATTAGTTAGGGGTAGAGTGGGAACTAGAATTAGGATAAGTAGATGGAGACACCCACCTCCTATCCTATCTCAGTCATTTGCTCTTTTGCTTCTAGGGTTTCCTGCTCTCCCATTCCCTACTGTAGCGAACTGAGATCCACAGAGAAGACAATCATACCTCTGTGTTCGTGAGATTTTGAGGAAGTGAGACCGTAATCTCACTATTGTAGCGTGTGGTAGCCACACGGTTGCAAATTCGTGGTTGTGATTCGCGTTTTCTTCTTGTTCCTCGTGGGTTGCTTTTCTCCACGTGTTTTCCTATTGGTCGATCTCTCTACTCGGTGCGTCTTTTGCAAATCCGTTTGAACTGAGTTGTTCTAGATCGTGAGGCACTTCTTTCCACCGAAGGAATTCACCTCTAACCTCACGAGCTAGTAGATCGACAGATTTTCGTTTCGGTTTGGTTTTTCATCTCTCCTCCCCGAATTTGTTGAATTCATCGATTTGGTGATAGGTTCGAGCCATGATCTCCTAGGAGTAGAGCACTATCCACTTTCTGACTCCTCTCACAAAGTTTGATCCCTAGAGGATTTGTTTTAGGTGAGATAATGTTGATTCGGTGGACAAACGATGCTGCGTCAGGGTGACCGGACGCTGGGGTCGGGGTGACCGGACGCACGGTCCAGAGTCCGGTCGTTGAAGGTTTGATTTGCTCATTTCCTGTTGACTCGACCGGACGCTCGCTCTTGTCGTGACCGGACTCACCCCTCTCACTGTTCACGGTTTTTGTCTGAATCGACCGGACGCTGGATGGCTGACCGGACGCACCTCCACCGAGAGTCCGGTCAGAAACAGTAAGGTCCAAAATCTGATTTTGCTCGACCGGACGCGTCCGGTGGACCTTGATCGGACGCAGGCAGAGTCCGGTCAATGCTGTTCTATGTTGTTTCGTCGGTGGTTCGATCGTCCATTGTCGTTTTTGATTTCCGGCTTTTGCCTTGGATTTCTAGAGCTGTGTAGTGTCTCGCTGTGCTTCTCGGAAGCATCCACCCTATCTCTAAGGTCATAGACACTTGCAAGTTCTAGGATTTGCTCTTGGGGTTCATTCTTGGGACAGTGGCGACAAGTTTCTAAAAAGAAATTTGAAGCTCCCATTCACCCCCCCTCTGGTCGCTTTCTGGTAGCATCTTCGGTCCTTCAGCCACCACAGCCGATCCTCAGGACACCGGTCCGTCAGTCCAAGCCTCACATCCGCCCTTCACCGCTCCGGGTCCATCGGCACGACACGTCTCTACTTGACCTTCACCTTGCCTTTGATGATCGTATCCATGCTCAACACCTGCACAACACAAGCCAAAGAACATGCGCATCATCCCAGTTGACAATCACTCATCATCTCAAGATCCGGCATACACCCATGTATCCGCAATCTCCCCCTTGATGAGTGCATTGTCAACTACCAACACAAATCATATGAAGGTAGAAGAAAGAACGAAGAAGAAGTAAGCATACTCAACCAGTCGACTAAAAGTGAAGCAAAGCCAGGAAAAGTCGAATGGAGTGAGCGAGACAACTTGGTTCCCAAAGACATGGGCAACGGCTCGACGCAACCAAGCAAAGGTCATTTAGCTTGTCCTCAATCTTCTTCTTCTCGGACTCGTCATCGCTTGAAGCAATGGAGTCATCATCCGAGTCGTCGACGTCGCTGAACGTGGCGAAGAAAGCACGTTGTTCAGCCTGGGCCTTCTCCATGTACTTCTCCTTAATGTACTCCTTGTTGAAGCCACCCCTCCGCTTGTGCTTGGCGGGGACGTACTTCTCCTTGAGCTTGCCGGAGTCGTACTTGTGGTTGTGATCTGCCTTGCTGAAGACTTGTTTGTTCTTCTTTGGGCAATTGGCGACGAAGTGGTCTGAGCCTCCACACTCGTAGGAGCCACCACATCCTCCTCTACGACGACGGTTCATGCGGTTGTTGTGGAACCACGAGAACCAGTTGGCAAGTAGGGCCAACTCGTCATCCGCCATGAACTCCAGCTGCTCCTCTGTGACAGAGAGAAGAGATGACAAAGCAAAGCCTCCAGAGGTGTTAGCAGAAGAGCCAGAAACCAAAGCCATCGATGGGCCAGAAGGATTTTCATAAGAAGCCCTCGCCATGGCGTCAATCTCACTGGACTTGAGCTTACTAAAGAGCTCGTCACACATGAGAGTCTCATAGTTAGGCGACTCGATGATCGCGTGGACCTTGGAGTCCCACACCGACCGATCGAGAGTGTGTAAAAGCTTGAGAGCCCTCTCATGATCGTCGAAAGGCAACATCTCCTTGTTAGCACTCATTCTGTTGACAATAACTTGAATGCGAGCGAATAAACTTTCTATGCTCTCACCAGGCATGTGTCAAAAGTTCTCATACTATCGCTTGTGCGACTCGTAGAGACGAGTTTTGACTTGAGTGGTGCCCTCATGAAAACGCATGAGAGTAGCCCAAATCTCCCAAGCCGTAGCGAGATGAGAAACGTGATCAAACTCAGTCATGCTCAAACATGAGAAAAGAGCATTACGGGCTCGGCTATTCGCCTCGTGCTCATCAATCTGATGCTGAGTTACACGAGCAGCCAAGACCACGTAATCTGCAGAGTTGCAAATATCCCAAATCGAAGCACCTATACTCTGAAGATAGGGCGACATGCGTATCTTCCAATATGCGTAGTTTGTCCCATCGAAAAATGGCGGTTTGCCCACGCCATGATCCATGTCGCCTTCTGTGGATCTGGAACCGGCTAAGGTGGAAGATCCTTAACCCGCTCTGATACCAATTGAATGACCAAGAATGCTAAAGCAAGGCAACAAGAGGAGGGTGAATGGGAGCTTCAAATTTCTTTTCATAAACATATAACGTCTGTCCCAAGAGTCAACCCCAAGAGCAAAGTCCACACAGGTGATGTCCATGACCCAAGAGATTGGGTGGATGTTCCCTAGGAACACAGCGAGACACCACACATACTCACTCGCCCAAGTTCACGCAAGTCAACTAGTGACAGGATGAATTTTGGGTAACCTCAACCTTCCCCTAGCAACGCGAGGGGGATTCAGGCTTTTTCGCAAAGCGGGAAGCCCAATTTCTATGGAGCACTGAGTCGGGAATCCAACGCAAAAACCAGAAACCTAATCCGACAATGTACGATCAAACTCAAGTCGAAAGCGTGACAAGCAACACTGACCGGACTCTGCCTGCGTCCGATCAGAGACCACCGGATGCATCCGGTCTGACAAAAGCCGCTCGGGATCCTTACTGTGTTGGACCGGACTCTAGGGGTCAGTGCGCCCGGTCACAGCCTGAGCGTCCGGTCATATAAAACGCAAACGATGAACAGTATGACTGTAGCGTCCGGTCACTAAGCAAGTGTGAGTCCGGTCAAGTCGCAGAGCAAAAACTGTGAACGCATTGAACGACCGGACTCTCTACCTATCGTCCGGTCAGCCCGACAGTTGCGTCTGGTCACCCCGAAACCACCTGTTCGTCCACCGATTCAACTCGATCTCACCCAAAACAACTCCTCTAAGGATCAAACTTTGTGAGAGGAGTCATGAGGATGATAGTGAGCATCGATGAAACCTAATCCTAGGAAATCATGGCTCGAACCTATCTCCAAATCAATGAATCGAAGAAATTCGGAAAGAGAAGAGAAAAGTCGATCCAAAACGAAAACCAATCGATCTACTTGTTCATGAGGTTTGAGTTGAATTCCTTCGGTGGAAATGTTCTCCTCACATCAAAGAACAAGATGATTCAAGTGGATTCGAAAAAGACGCAGCGAGGAGGGAGATCGAGTGACACGAAAATCATGGAGAAACGAAGAACAAGTTCAAAACGCGAGTCAAGACCAGGAATTGCCAGCTAAAATTTGTCCCCACGAGGAGACAACGGGAATCCAGTCCCGTTTCCGCAAAATCCAAATACACAGAGGTATTGTTCACCGTCTCTGCGGATCTCAGTAGCTACAGCAGGGAATGGGAAGCAAGAAATCCTAGAATGAAAATAGCAATGGTTGAGATCGTCTGGAGGGAGGGGTTGCCTCTCCTTATATAGCTTAATACAATTATTCCCGTTCTACCCCTACTGCTAATGAATGAGCAGGCCAACCCTAAGGGTATTTTTGACCAACTCGAAGTTGATGGTGATCCGACAGCCACGCCCGCACAACTGGTAGCTTTGCCTCGACGTGACCTCACCGATTGCCGCCACGTGCCGCCACCGTTTTGCTCGTCCTTTTCACAGTCCTCCCCCCGGTTTTGAGGCCGAAACCGGGAAACCGGGGCCATCCCCCGGTTTTGAGGCCGAAACCGGGAAACCTGTCGTCCGTCGCCTGAGTTTTGTGGCCCAAACTCAGAAACCTGCCAGCGCCCAGGTTTTGAGGCCCAAACCTGGAAACTGTCCTTAGCCTGAGTTTTGTGGCCCAAACTCGGAAACCGGCCGCACCCAGGTTTTGAGGCCCAAACCTAGAAACCGTCCACCCGGTGGTTTTTCTGTGGCTCAACCACCAAACCGAGCCGTAGAGGGGATGAACCGCCCGTGCACCCCGTCCACATGCAAGTCTTCACTTGTTGCTGTCCCAGGCTGTCAGCCGCCACGGCGGATCCTCAGGACACCGGTCCGTCAGTCCAAGCCTCACGTCCGCCCTTCACCGCTCGGAGTCCATCGGCACGACACGTCTCTACTTGACCTTCACCTTGCCTTTGATCACCGTATCCATGCTCAACACCTGCACTACACCAGCCAAAGAACATGCGCATCATCCCAGTTGACAATCACTCATCATCTCAAGATCCGGCATACACCCATGTATCCGCACGTCTGATGCCAGCGTCTGATGTAGGCAGGCGCGTCCGATGAGAACAGTAGTGTCCGATGCCCAGGCACCAGACGCGTCCGATGCCCAGGCACCTGACGCGTCCGATGCAAAATGAGGGTTTCTGGAACCTCACTGCATGACCATTGGACGCTGCACTGTAGCGTCCGATGTCAGCGTCCGATGCCACTTAAAAGGCACAAAATCTGACATGTGGCAACAGCGCGTCCGATGTGAAGAACACAGCGTCCGATGCCCTCATGCTCAGCGTCCGATGCTCCCAAAACTGCACTGTTCTTCCACAAATTAAACCCGATCTCCTCCGAATCCAAAGCTCTAAGGCTTAGACTTGTTATGAGGAGTTCTAAGGATTTTGTGAGCTACCCTAAGAGATCATGGCTCGAACCTAACTCCAAATCGATGAATTGGAAGAAATCGGGGGCAAAGAGGTGAAAACCGATCCAAACACGAAAACCGATCGATCTAATTGCTGATGAGGTTTGAGTAAAATTACTTTGGTCGAAATGATCCCCTCATAGTAAGGAATAAGTTGATTCAAACAGTTTTGCAAATGGAGCAACGTTGAGAGAGATCGATCGACGGGAAACTTTAGAAGAAAAGCAAAACGCGAAGAACAACACAAGAACAAGAATTACAACCTCAATTGTCGGCCGTAATACATCCCCACGAGGATACAACAGGAACCCGGTCCCGTTTCCGCAGAATCCAAATACACAGAGGTATGATTAAACCATCTCTGCGGATCTCAGTAGCTACAATAGGGAATGGGAGAGCAAGAAACCCTAGAATGTAAATAGCAATGGCTGAGATAGTCTGGAGGGAGGGGTGGCCTCTCCTTATATAGCCTAATACAATTATTCCCCTTCTACCTTTATAGCTAATGAGTGAGCAGGCTAACCCTAAGGGTGTTCCTGACCAACTCGAGGTTGATGTTGATCCGACGGCCACGCCCGCACATCAGGTAACTTCGCCTCGATGCGACCTCACCGGATGCCACCACGTGCTGCCACTGCGCCGCTCATCCTTTTCACGGACCTCCCCCCAGTTTTGAGGCCGAAACTAGGAAACCTGGGCCATCCCCCGGTTTTGAGGCTGAAACCGGGAAACCTGTCGTTCGTCGCCTGAGTTTTGTGGCCCAAACTCAGAAACCCGCCAGTGCCCAGGTTTTGAGGCCCAAACCTGGAAACCGTCCTCAGCCCGAGTTTTGTGGCCCAAACTCGGAAACCAGCCGTACCCAGGTTTTGAGGTCCAAACCTGGAAACCGTCCACTCGGTGGTTTTTCTGTGGCTCAACTGCGGATACATGGGTGTATGTCGAGTCTCTGAGTGATGAGTGATTGTCAACTGGGATAATGCGCATGTTCTTTGGCTTGTGTTGTGCAGGTGTCAAGCATGGATACAGTGATCGAAGGCAAGGTGAAGGTCAAGTAGAGACGTGCCGTGCCGATGGACCGAGAGTGGCGAAGGGCGGACGCGAGGCTTAGACTGAGGGACCGGTGGCCTGAGGATCAGTTGTGGTGGCTGACAGCATGCGACAGCGACGAGCGAAGACTTGCGGGTGGACGGGGTGCACGGGTGGTGCATCCCCTCTACGGCTCGGTTTAGTGGTTGAGCCACAGAAAATGCACAGAGTGGACGGTTTCCAGGTTTGGGCCTCAAAACCTGGGCGGTGATGGTTTCCGAGTTTGGGCCACAAAACTCGGGCTGAGGACGGTTTCCAGGTTTGGGCCTCAAAACCTGGGTGCTGCGGGTTTCTGGGTTTGGGCCACAAAACTCAGGCGATGGACGGCTGGTTTCCCGGTTTAGGCCTCAAAACTGGGGGTTGGTCTTGAAGCCTGGTTTCCCGGTTTGGGCCACAAAACCGGGGGCGAGGTCCGTGAAAAGGACGAGCAGAGCGGTGGCGGCACGTGGCGGCAATCGGTGAGGTCGCGTCGAGGCGAAGCTACCTATTGTGCGGGCGTGGCTGTCGGATCACAAATATCTTCGAGTTGGTCCAGAATAACCCTAGAGTTTAGCTAGTTCGCTCTGTAATTAGTTAGGGGTAGAGTGGGAATTAGAATTAGGATAAGTAGGGGGAGACACGCACCTCCCAAACCATCTCAGTCATTTGCTCTTTGCCTTCTAGGTTTTCCTGCTCTCCCAATCCCCTGCTGTAGCAACTGAGATCCGCAGAGAACCATACCTCTGTGTACTGGAGATTTTGAGGAAGTGAGACCGTAATCTCACTGTTGTAGCGTGTTCTTCGTTTCTCCGCGATTTTCCCGTCACTCGATCTCCCTCTCTACTGCATCTTTTCGAATTCCACTTGAATCAACTTGTTCTTTATAGTGAGGAGATCATTTCCACCGAAGGAATTCATCTAACTCCTCACTAACAAGTAGATCGGGTCGATTTCGTTTTCATGGTGCTTTTTGGTTCATACTCCTTCCCTTTCGATTTCCCGGTGATTGAGTTGATTTGAGCAGATGATTTCTTGGGGATAGTCTCCTAACTATCTCGTGATCCTCCTCTCTAAGTTTGGGATCAAGGGATTTTGGTTTGGATCGATTTGGAGAAGATTTGAGTTGAGGGCGACCGAAATCGCCCTTTCTGGGCACTCGCGGACAGTCCGCCAGTGCCACCGCGGACAGTCCGCGCGTCGGGGTCGGCCAGACCAGTGGCCTGACCTCGCGCTGATGGACAAGTCCTTTTTGAACCGCGGATACTCCGCCGTTGGGACTCGCGGACAGTCCGGGAGTTGTCCAGGGGACTTCAGCAGCAGTGCGTTTTTGCACTTTTGACGGGCGGACAGTCCGCCACCAGAGCCCGGACAGTCCGCCCTTGGGCAGACAGTCCGCGGACTGAACCCTGGACAGTCCGGGAATCGGCTGAAACCTCTGGTTTAGTGCGTTTGCTCTCCCGACTTTTCCGGTTGGTTTCTGGACTTCTCGATTGGCCCTAGAGTTGACCAAGGAACCTCTCTAGGTATCTTTGCTACTTGTTAGCATCGGTATTTGGGGATTTCTTGACGTAGCCTTCCATCTACGTTCGGAACTCGGTTTTTGAGGGTTGAACTTGTGCCGGTGCTTTTGGCGTTTGGTTCGCTATTGCTTTGTGGTGCCTCGCTGTGATCCTAGGGATCATTCACCCTCTTCCAAGGGTCGTGGCCATCACGATTTCGATCGAAGCTCTTGGGGGTTGATTTTGGGACAAAAGGACGAAGTTTTGAGAGAAATTTTTGAGGCTCCCATTCACCCCCCTCTGGTCGCCTTGCTATTTGCATTCTGAGTCCTTCAATTGGTATCGGAGCGGGTTAAGGATCTTCCACCTTAGCCGGTTCCAGATCCACAGAAGGCGACATAGATCGCGGCGTGGGCAAACCACCGTTCTTCGATGGGACGAACTATGCGTATTGGAAGATACGCATGTCGGCCTATCTGCAGAGTTTGGGTGCTTCCATCTGGGATATTTGCAACTCTGCCGATTATGTGGTCTTTGCTGCTCGTGCTACTCAACATCAGATTGATGAGCACAATGCCAATAGCCGAGACCGTAATGCTCTTTTCTCATGTTTGAGCATAACGGAGTTTGATCGAGTTTCTCACCTCGCTACGGCTCGGGAGATTTGGGATACCCTCATGCGTTTCCATGAGGGAACCACTCAATTCAAAACCCATCTCTACGAGTCGCACAAGCGAGAGTATGAGAATTTTCGCCATATGACTGGCGAGACCATAGAGAGTTTATTCGCTCGCTTTTAGGTGATTGTCAACAGGATGAGGGCAAACAAGGAGTTGTTGCCTTTCGACGATCATGAGAGAGCTTTGAAGCTTTTGCACACTCTCGATCGGTCGGTGTGGGACTCAAAGGATCAGGCGATCATCGAATAACCTAACTATGAGACCCTGACATGCGACGAGCTCTTCAGTAAGCTCAAGTCCAGTGAGATTGACGCCATGGCGAGGGCTTCTTATGAAAATCCTTCTGGCCCGTCAATGGCTTTGGTTTCTGGCTCTTATGCTAACCCCTCTGGAGGCTTTGCACTTTCTTCTCTTCTTTCTGTCACAGAGGAGCAGCTGGAGTGATGAGTTGGCTTTGCTCGCCAACCGGTTCTCGCGGTTCCACAACAACCGCATGAACCGTCGCCGCGGAGGAGGACGCTCGGGATGTTTCGAGTGCGGCGACCCCAACCACTTCATCGCCAATTGCCTGAAGAAGAACAAGCAGACCTTCGGCAAGGTGGATCATGGGCACAAGTACGACTCCGGCAAGCGCAAGGAGAAGTACATCCCTGCGAAGCACAAGCAGAATGGCGGCTTCAACAAGGAGTACATCAAGACGAAGTACTTGGAGAAGGCCCAGGCTGAGCAGCATGCTTTCTTCGCCATGCTCAGCAACGTCGAAGACTCAGATGACGACTCCGCTTCCTCAAGCGACGACGAGTCCGAGAAGAAGAAGAGGATCGAGGACAAGCTGAACGGCCTCTGCTTCTTCGCCGACAATGAGGGCTTCTGCACCATGGCCCTCGGCAAGGAAGTCAACGGCGAGCTGGACGACATCCCTCGGGACGATGACGACACCTCCCAGGTATCTCAGACCCCCGATGAGCTTTCTGTTGAGGTCGAGAATCTTAATGCCGCTCTCCTTAGCCAAGACAAGCTACTTAGGCGCGCTGCTAGAGAGAGGAAGGAGTTTAGGAAGAAGTGGGAGGATACGATGAAGGAACTTGAATCTGTCAAGTCCACCGTTGTTGTCACCGAGGAGGAGGAGTGTGAGATGTGCTCCACACACATGACTGACCTTCTCACCTTGAGAAGTAAGTATGCTGTGTTGGTAGGAGAGGTGGATGAGCTTAAGGCTAGATCCTTGCGGTTGGGTGCGTGCAAGTCCTGTGCGGGCTTGCAATCCGAGTCGGCAGAGAAGAATGCCAAGATTGTGTCTCTTGAGAAGGCGAGCTTGGATAGCACGTGTGTGACTAGGTGCGTTCTGTGTGAGGGTTTGGAGATGGAGATTGCGAACGTGAAGCATGAAAAGATGCAAACCGAGGAGGAAAACACATACCTTCGGACCATCTTGTCATGGGTGTCGAGTGGTGAGCCGCAACTTGGGATGATGATCTCCCAGTTCAAGCGTGCTGCTGGAGGTCCAAGTGTCGGCTTTGCTCAGGGTGTTGAGTGCGCTTCATCTTTTGGGAAGATTGGAGAGTCGAGTGGTCTAAACCCGTGTGAGAAGCCCAACTCCACCACTACTCCCAAGCTTACCAAGATTCCACCCAAAGAGCCTCTAAATCCTAACACCAAGGATGGTGTATTTGTGGAACCTCTGAGAGCTCCACCCAAGAAACAATCATGGGCTCCAAAACCAAACCACCTCAAGAACAAGCTTGACACCATGCCACCCATCCAGGAGGAGCTTATGCCACAGAAGGGCAAAGTGATCCACACCCACTACTGTGAGTACCAACAACCCCCTGTGAGAGCGGTGAGGTACCAGTGTGAGCACTGTGGGAGATATGGACACTTGAGTGAGTTTTGCTTTCGGCGCAAGAGAGAGGCGCACCGTGCAAAGTTGATGAACAACATGGACATGTACCATCCTTTCCAAGATGTACATGTACCGAATGTTCAGAGGCGTGCTGCTAGGCCTAGAGGTCCAAAACCTCAAGTTCCTAGGCCTACGCCGCGAAGAGAACATGCCCGGCGGGAGCCTGCAGTTGTGGGCTATGGACCCCATGGCGGTGGCTTTGTAGTTGAGCATTTTCCCCCATCGCGTTTTGAGTATCGCGATGGTCGCTCCTCCCTTAGCGGACCACGTTTTCCTCTACGTGGTGATCGCTCTTCCCGTAGGCGTGCTAGGAATGGTTTTTCTGATAACCATTCTTTTGAGCAGCGGACCCAACACTGGTATTCTTCCTACTTCGCTAACCCCCAGTGTTGGACCGTATGCTCACCCTATGTCTTTTTATTGATGTAGGTAAAATGATTGGAGAACTTTTGGTTGGCGGATTCCGGTTGCTCGAGGCACATGACCGGAAACGCCAAGTGGTTCTCCAGTCTTAGTCCGGTCGCCGGAAAGGAGTTTATCACCTTCGGCGACAATAGCAAAGGTAGAGTGTTGTCTCGTGGGTCGGTGCGAGTTAATGAGCACTTTGTGTTGCGCGATGTTGCTCTTCTTTCTAACTTGCATTTCAACCTTCTTTCTGTTTCACAACTTTTCGATGATGACTATGAGATTCATTTTAAGCAGAATCTCAGTCGTATTTTGGATCCCCAGGGCAATCTTGTTTGTGTGATTTCGCCCTTTGGGAAAGTCTTTCGTGCGAACTTCTCAAAGTCGTTTGGAGTTTCTCGTTGTCTTTTGGCTGGACCTTCCTCCTCTGATCTTTGGAAGTGTCATAGGAGACTTGGACATTTGAGCTTTGACTTGCTTGCAAGGCTTAGTTCGCTTGGCCTAATCCGAGGATTGCCCAAGTTGTGCATGGAGAAGGATCTTGTTTGCCATTCTTGTAGACATGGGAAGATGGTTGCCGCTCCCTACCATCCAGTGACTCAGGTCATGACCAAGCGCCCTGGAGAGCTTTTGCACATGGACCTTGTTGGTCCAGCTCGGGTAAGCTCGGTTAGGGGGAAGTGGTATGTGCTTGTTGTTGTTGACGACTTTTCGAGATATTCGTGGGTTTTCTTTTTAGCTGAGAAAACTGAGACTTTCTCTTTTGCTCGCAATCTGATTTTGCGTCTTCAGAATGAGTTCCCTTTGAACTCAATTCGAGCTATTAGAAGTGATAATGGTTCCGAGTTCAAAAACTCGGATTTTGAGAAGTTTTTTAACTCTATGGGTTTAGAGCATCAGTTTTCTTCTCCCTACACACCGCCTCAGAATGGTGTTGTAGAAAGGAAAAATCGGACCCTTATAGAGATGGCTAGGACGATGCTCGATGAGCATAGGACTCCTAGGCGATATTGGGCCGAGGCTATGAGCACTGCATGCTACATTTCCAATCGCATTTTTCTCCGAGCCTTCTTGAAAAAGACTTCTTATGAGTTGCATTTTGGAAAACTGCCCAAGGTGAGTTATTTTAGAGTTTTTGGTTGCCATTGTTTTATACTCAAGAAAGGCAACCTGGACAAATTTGAGTCTCGTTATTCAGACGGTGTATTTTTGGGTTATGGCACTCACACTCGAGCTTATCGTGTACTTAACCTTGATACTAACCGAGTCATGGAGACATCCGATGTCACCTTTGACGAGACCATGGTTTGTCCTTCTTCTCGTTTTGAGCGTGTAGGTGATCATGAGGTTGGCGAGCCTCTTTTTGATGATGAGGAAGAGGGTGCTGAAGGGATAGATGACCCAGCACCTCCTCCACCTGCTATGCCGCAAAGAGCGGCCTCTACTACCACTCACGGCCCCGACCCATCTTCTTCGACTTGGGGGCCGTGGGATCCGCCACCTCGAGCGGTACCGTTTGTACCCGAGGAGGCACCAGCTGCTGTTGAGGGGGAGGTCACTTCAGTTCGGGAGGCGCCATGACACATTCAGCACCAACACCCGCCTCAACAGATGATCGGTAGCATCGGCGAATGTGTCACTCGGTCAAGGTCACAACAAATCCTTAACTTTGCTCATTCCGCATTTGTTGCTAATTTTGAACCCCGAGATGTTGGACACGCTTTGACGGATCCAGATTGGGTCAATGCCATGCATGAGGAGCTTGAAAACTTTGAGAGAAATCGGGTTTGGGTTCTTGTTCTCTCTTCCTCCTGAGTGTCATCCTATTGGGACAAAATGGGTTTTCAAAAAGAAACAAGGAGAAGATGGCCACGTTGTGAGAAACAAGGCTAGACTTGTAGTCCAGGGGTATAGTCAGAAGGAGGGGATAGACTATGAGGAGACTTTTGCTCCTATAGCTTGTTTGGAGGTAATTAGGATACTCTTGGCTTTTGCTGCATCCAAAGGGTTTAAACTTTTTCAAATGGATGTCAAGAGTGCCTTCCTAACCGGCTACATAGAAGAGGAGGTGTATGTGAAACAATCCCCCATTTCGAAAATCCCAAGTTTCCAAACCATGTTTTTAAACTTCACAAAGCTTTGTATGGTTTGAAACAAGCCCCTAGATCCTGGTATGATAGGTTGAAAACCTTTTTGCTTGCTAAGGGTTTTAAAATGGGATGTGTGGATAAAACGCTCTTTCTCCTCAAGCAAGGCAATGATACTCTCTTGGTCCAGATTTACGTGGATGATATCATTTTCGGTGGTTCTTCTCACGCTTTGGTTGCCAAGTTTGTAGATACTATGAGCAGGGAGTTTGAGATGAGCATGATGGGCGAGTTGACGTTTTTCCTCGGATTACAAATTAAGCAATCTCGAGAGGGAAACTTTGTGCACCAGGGTAAGTATACCAAGGATATCCTGAAGAAATTCGATATGGGTGAGGACAAGCCTCTTCCAACACCCATGTCGACCACGACGGCTCTGGATGCGGACAAGGATGGAGAAGGTGTGGACCAGAACGAGTAACGGAGTATGATCGGGTCGCTGCTGTACCTAACGGCGACACGCCCGGACATTCAGTTCGCGGTGTGTCTTTGCGCGTGATTTCAGTCGTCGCCGTGCACCTCTCACCGTCAGGCGATCAAGTGCATTATGAGGTACTTATGCTTCACTCCTGAGTTTGGGATTTGGTATTCTGCTTCCTCCACCCTCTCCCTTTGTGGATATTCTGATGCTGATTTTGCTGGTTGCCAAATTGAGCGCAAGTCCACTTCTGGGACTTGTCAGTTTATTGGTTCTTCTCTTGTATCGTGGTCTTCTCGCAAGCAGTCTAGTGTCGCCCAGTCTACCACGGAGGCTGAGTATGTTGCTGCGGCTAGCTGCTGTTCCCAGTTGCTTTGGATGATGGCCACTTTGCGTGATTTTGGTCTGAGCTTTTCTCGCGTTCCTTTGCCTTGTGACAACACGAGTGCTATTAGTGTTGCTAAGAACCCCGTGCTACACTCTAAGACCAAACACATTGATGTGCGCATTCATTTTCTGCGAGACCACTATGAGAAGGGTGATATGGACCTTCGCCATGTCGATACTTATCATCAGTTGGCTGATATTTTCACCAAGCCTTTGGACCAATCAACTTTTGCTAGGTTGAGAGGTGAGCTTGGTGTGTGTTTCCCCTTTTAGATGGGGGAAACATTTTGTTTTTGTATCATAAACTGACTTTGTGTTTTTCAATTGGTTTCTTTTCTGCATTTCATCTTGCATATTTACATTCAGAGCTTCATGTATATAATCCTTAGAATGTGACTATGTTCTGTACAGTGTTTGCTTCGATGCTTTATGATGATGCTTGTAGCTTATGCTCTTTCTGATCACTGATACATGTTGTGAGCTGAGCTATTTTCTGAATGGTGAATTTGATTAATGAACATAAAATTTGAAAATGTTCACCATTGAGATATGCAACTAGCATGTGTAGAATGTGTTGAAATCACTTGTGCTTCTCATATATGCTAGGTTGCTATGTCTCTAGTGTTGAGTCATTCACTTGCTTGGTATGTTCATATTCTGTTTTAAATTTGAACCAAGTTAAGTGAATTAGAAAGATTGAGATGGGATTGCTTGTCAACACATCATAGTATCAAGACTGTTTCTCATTGCACTTTGAGTTAAACTTGCGCTGTGTAGTGTATGACCGAAACTGTTGCTTTAAACTTCTAATTGCTTCTGCATAGGCTTCGCACAGTTGAAAAGTTAGGCAATGACAAGCTTTCAACCTCTCGCAATTGCATGCTGAAATTTAAACTTGTGTAATTTAACCGCTGCAACTCCGATAAAATCTGGTTACACAAGTCTATGTTTCATTCTTTAGCATGATGATTGAACTGTGCTAGGGGTAGTTCACCTTGTATACATGTTTAGCACTTGTTTGACTTCCTGTCTATACATGCTTAGTGCTATTTTGATGGTGAATACCTTTTTGACTGAAAACTGCTCTTTTTGCTCAAATATTCAGATTTCGTATTTAGTGATCAGTTTGAGCCTTTGCTAGCATTATGTGCATTTTATGAATGATCGGATCAGCACTATGTCAAGCATCTTCTCATTCTATCGACTATATTCCTGAAGCTGCTAACTTGCATTTGACTCATATGCATTTGGAGGGGAGATTTTTTATGTTGCATTTTCAACTAAGGGGGAGAAAATATTACAAATCATGTGCTTTCCGTGTTGAACTAAGGGGGGGTACTGATTTCCTGGTTGTGTGCACTATTTGAGGGGGAGTTTTCGAGGTGGTAACAGTTGGTTCGGAGCATTTTTAGTAGCATTTTTGGTAGCTTATTGTGTTGAGCCTTTGCCTCTTTCTTGAGGAACTAGCACCTTTGCTTTTATGCTCTTCAGTTGGTATCGAGCTTCCTCGCTAGCGGTGTTGAGCCCGTTCTGCCTCTTCTTGAGGGCTAGCTCTGTTTCGCTTGAATTCAGTTGATCCTTCAATTGATATCGAGTTTTCTCGCTAGCGGTGTTGAGCCTGTTCTACCTCTTCTTGAGGGCTAGCTTTGCTTTGCTTGGTTGCGTCGAGCCGTTGCCCATGTCTTTGGGAACCAAGTTGTTTTGCTCCTTCCACTTGACCTTCTTTGGCTTTGATATGCTTTTGGGTCATTTGGTCGAGTTCTCTCTCCTTCTTCCTTCCTCTATTCCATTATGATTTGTGTTGGTAGTTGACAATGCACTCATCAAGGGGGAGATTGCGGATACATGGGTGTATGCCAAGTCTCTGAGTGATGAGTGATTGTCAACTGGGATAATGCGGATGTTCTTTGGCTTGTGTTGTGCAGGTGTCGAGCACGGATACAGTGATCGAAGGCAAGGTGAAGGTCAAGTAGAGACGTGTCGTGCCGATGGACCGAGAGTGGCGAAGGGCGGACGTGAGGCTTAGACTGAGGGACTGGTAGCCTGAGGATCTGCTGTGGTGCTGATAGCCTGGGACAGCGACGAGCGAAGACTTGCGGGTGGACGGGGTGCACGGGTGGTGCATCCCCTCTACGGCTCGGTTTGGTGGTTGAGCCACAGAAAAACCACGAAGTGGACGGTTTCCAGGTTTGGGCCTCAAAACCTGGGCGCTGATGGTTTCTGAGTTTGGGCCACAAAACTCGGGCTGAGGACCGTTTCCAGGTTTGGGCCTCAAAACCTGGGTGCTGCGGGTTTCTGAGTTTGGGCCACAAAACTCAGGCGATGGACGGCTGGTTTCCTAGTTTGGGCCTCAAAACCGGGGGTTGGTCGTGAAGGCTGGTTTCCCGGTTTGGGCCATAAAACCAAGGGCCAGGTCCGTGAAAAGGACGAGCAGAGCGGTGGCGGCACGTGGCGGCAATCAGTGAGGTCGGGTCGAGGCGAAGCTACCTATTGTGCGGGCGTGGACGTCGGATCACAACTATCTTCAAGTTAGTCCAGAATAACCCTAGGTTTTAGCTGGTTCGCTCTGTAATTAGTTAGGGGTAGAGTGGGAATTAGAATTAGGATAAGTAGGGGGAGACACCCACCTCCCAAACCATCTCCGTCATTTGCTCTTTGCCTTCTAGGTTTTCCTGCTCTCCCAATCCCCTGCTATAGCAACTGAGATCCGCAGATAACCATACCTCTGTGTACTGGAGATTTTGAGGAAGTGAGACCGTAATCTCACTATTGTAGCGTGTGGTAGCCACACGATTGCAGATCGATTTGTTGATTCGTGTTTTGTTCGTGTTCTTCGCGTTCTTCGTTTCTCCGTGATTTTCCCCTCACTCGATCTCCCTCTCTACTGCATCTTTTCGAATTCCACTTGAATCAACTTGTTCTTTATAGTGAGGAGATCATTTCCACCGAAGGAATTCATCTAACTCCTCACGAACAAGTAGATCGGGTCGATTTCGTTTTCATGGTGCTTTTTCGTTCATACTCCTTCCCTTTCGATTTCCCGGTGATTGAGTTGATTTGACCGGATGATTTCTTGGGGATAGTCTCCTAACTATCTCGTGATCCTCCTCTCCAAGTTTGGGATCAAGGGATTTTGGTTTCGATCGATTTGGAGAAGATTTGAGTTGAGGGCTACCAAAATCGCCCTTTCTGGGCACTCGCGGACAGTCCGCCAGTGCCATCGTGGACAGTCCGCGCGTCAGGGTCGGCCGGACCAGTGGCCTGACTCCGCGCTGTTGGACAAGTCCTTTTTGAACCGCAGACAGTCCGCCGTTGGGACTCGCGGACAGTTTGGGAGCTGTCCAGGGGACTTCAGCAGCAGTGCGTTTTTGCACTTTTGACGGGCGGACAGTCCGCCACCAGATCCCGGACAGTCCGTTATTGGGCAGACAGTCCGCGGACTGAACCCCGGACAGTCCGGGAATCGGCTGAAACCTCTCGTTTAGTGCGTTTGCTCTCCCGACTTTTCCGGTTGGTTTCCGGACTTCTCGATTGGCTCTAGAGTTGACCAAGGAACCTCTCTAGGTATGTTTGCTACTTGTTAGCATCGGTATTTGGGGATTTCTTGACGTAGCCTTCCATCTACATTCGGAACTCGGTTTTTTAGGGTTGAACTTGTGCCGTTGCTTTTGGCGTTTGGTTCGCTATTGCTTTGTGGTGCCTCGCTGTGATCCTAGGGATCATCCACCCTCTTCCAAGGGTCGTGGGCCTCATGATTTTGATCGAACCTCTTGGGGGTTGATTTTGGGACAAAAGGCCGAAGTTTCGAGAGAAATTTTTTAGGCTCCCATTCACCCCCTCTGGTCGCCTTGCTATTTGCATTCTCGGTCCTTCATTGTCGACGAAATATGGTCGATAGTCTACCGAGGGGTACGCCCAAGGTAGTAGATTGAGCGGTGGAGGCGTGCGAGACGTCTGTAAAGAGTAAACACAGGGACGAGAGACGGCGATTTAGACAGGTTCGGGCTGGCAAGTCGCCGTAATACCCTACGTCCTGTGTTCTGGTGGCTGGTTTGTATTATGAGGTCGGGTAATCAGGTGTGTTTTGAGGGGGTCCCTGCTCGCCTTATATAGCCGGGGAGCAGGGTTACAACTTGCCGAATCCTAACAGATTACAATCGGTTACTTTTGGCAAAGAATCTGGGTTTATCTATTAGGATCTTCCTTATCGAGCAAGTCATTAGGAGAGTCCTTGGTGGCTGCGACGGCCTGGTCGCGGGCCGCAAGGCCTTCTGGTTGGGTCGTATCTGTAGAAGAGCCCAAGTCGTGCCATGGGGGTATACGGGTGTAATATCCCCACAGCTAGTCCCAGAGCAATTTGCATCCATTGTGCTAGGCGTCGTGAAGTCTTCTGAGCAGGTCGAGTCTAGTCGTATGTTCACGGAGGCGTCCTCCGACCAGGTCGCCTGGTCGCGGTTGCACTTGTAGTAGGCTTCCGACCAGGTTAAGCTGGTCGCGAACGTAGCGGCCTGAACCGTAGCCGAAGTGCAGCCGGGTGGAGTATTGTGCGTCGTCCTGCAAAAAAGGATGCAAGGTGCTGCAAGAAAAATTTTGAAGATCTTTTATCCGGTGAAGTGTATCCACTTTGGACGCAGCTGGACACCAGTAGCCGATGGCGTTCCGGTTGAAGTCCAAGTCAATCCATATCAAGCTGTAGAAGAAAAAAGATAAACAATACATTCACCGCTAGGTGAAGTGTATCCACATAGTCCCCGAGCTTGGGAGTAGGTGCTGTAGGCATGTGCTGCCAAGCTTGTAACTGTTCTGCATGAAACAGAGTCATTTTTACGAAAGAAAAAATGACGTGTGTACACGTAGTACCCGGGCCTGCTGTAAGAAGCAGCATGGTTCTTGTAGCAGGGCCAAAGAAAATGCATTAGTATAAAAATGAGGGTAGAGTCCCCGAGGATGAAGTTGGGGATCTACAGTCCTTGGGAGTTACTGTAGCACCGACCAGGAATTGTAGAGCTTACTGTTCGCCTGAAATGAACATTAGAACTAGCAGGGGTAGTCAGTCCCCGTGCATTAGTATCGCGTTTAGTGGCGCAAAATAATTGAAATTGAAGAAATAAAAGACGGCGAATGGACAGGCCATTTTGTCGAACCAATTGTCCGGCGGCCCAATAAGGCGGATGCGGCGTTGAGTGCACGCGTGCGGGTGCCGCAGGCGACGTGGCGATTGTGGGAATAGTGGGCACGGGCTCCCAGGAACCCTGGAGGCAAAGGGTCAGGCCACACCATATAATTGGGGAAACGGGCGGCAGCGGTTCCTCACTTGCCTCTTGAGCTCTCGGCTCGTAGCCCTCGTCTCCTCTGCTTCCTTCGAGCGCACGAGCGATTCCGAGCACCAAAACAATGTAGCCCCAGATCTAGATCCGAATCCCCCCCTCGTCATCGTCAATGGAGGGCGGGAAGCGGACTCGCGGAGGCGCGGCGAAGGCAAAGAAGGCGACAAAGGCGGGATCTAACGACCGCATCGAGGTGCCGAGCTGGGCGTGCGGGTGGACGCGGAGTGTTCTCCGCCGGGAGAATCTGGAGGAGCTCGTCTTCGCCGGCCTGCTGCTCGATAGCGTCACTGGCGGCTGGAGGGAGGCGTACCTAGAGGATTGGCTGACGCCAAACACTTCGGAGCTCATCGTCTTCGAGGCGTTCTTCAGGTGCGGGTTCGGGGTCCCGATCCACCCCTTCCTCCATGGCCTGATGGAGTACTACCAGGTCACGCTGTGCAACCTGACACCGAACACCATGCTGCACATCTCGGTCTTCATCCACTACTGCGAGGCGTATCTGGGTATTGAGCCCCATTTTGACCTCTTCCGCCACTTCTTTTGCTTGAAGATCAACGGCACTGGAGCATCGAACATCGTCGGGTCGGTGTATCTCCAGCTGCGGGACGGAATGGCGAAGAAGTACATTGCTATGCCGCTGCACTCGAAGGCGGTGGAGTACAAGCCCAAGTGGTTCTACATCCATCAGGAGGTGCCGAGGCCGCCGTGCGACCCGGCTTTCGAGCCGAAGGTGTTGCCGTCGTGGTCAGAGCATCCCGGCGCGGCGGCGATGGATCAGGTGGAGGAGCTCCTGAAGCTGGTCGACAAGCAATGCATCGACGGGGTGGCGGTGGCATCGAACTTCATCAAGCGACACTACCAGCCCTGCAAGGAGAGGGCGCACCCGGCGTACGAGTATGCCGGAGATGCAGAGGACCAGATGCGGGAGGCGCCGGAGGCCCTGTCGTCGAAGGAGGTGTTCCTGCGGGTCGATGCACTGTTCGACCTGCAGAAGAGGAAGAAACTGGAGTACTTGCGGAAGTCGTACTCCCTGGAGTACCCTCCGCCGGAGGTCAGTATCTTTGCCCTATGTGTGTTCGTTAAAATGCATAAGTAGATACTCAGTGTTGAAAAGTGAAACACAGGGTCGAGCGACATTCGTGTCGCAAGCGCCGTCGAAGGCATGGCCGAAGGGTGTTGACCCGCCGCGGGATGGTGTCGACGACCATGGTCGCGGCGCGGCAGAGGTCGACGTGGGGGAGATCGAAGACAGCGGGGATGAGGGGAGCCGAGTCCCCGAGTCCCAGTCTGGTGGGCAGCGGGCCCGCGCTGACCCAAAGGGGAAGCGCCAGGCCGCCCCTGCAAAAAAGAAAAAGAAGGTGTCGCTGGAGACCGGTGGCGCCTTCGCCATTGACGAGGAGGTGGCGAAGCGTCGCCGCGTTGTCCTCGATTGGTCGGACGACGCGTCTGACAGTGACGATGAGGTCCCACTGAGTGCCCGCTTCGGGTAGGGATCCTCATCGGGTCGCAGGGCGGCGAAGGCGAAGCCGAAGCCGAAGGAGTCGCCGTAGCAGACATCGGAGACCCGGACATCGTTTGGCGGGGCGGCTGGCGCGCCCAGGCCGCCGGAGGAGTCCGCAGGCAGTGGCGCGCGTTCGCGCTCTCACCGCTTCTCTCGGGAGAAAAAAGTGTCGGGCCTGTAAGTATCCCCTACTCGTCTTGTGGTTCTTACCCTAGTCGCATCTGAGTGTTGACGACGTATCCATGCCCTTTGCAGGTCGGCGGATGCCGCGAGGGTGCCGGACGCCGAGGGTGGCGGTCGGAGGGAGACAAGCCCTCCGGTGGAGGCGAACATTGGCGGGTCGGCTATGTCGGCCGCGCCGGAGGAGGCATCAGAGGCGGCGGTGGACGTCGAGGCGTCTGCAGTCCCCGAGCGTCGGGGGGCGGAGCAGCCAGAAGCGTCGGAAGTCCCCGAACCTCGGGGGGCGGAGCGGCCGGAGGCGTCGGAAGTCCCCGAGCCTCAAGAGGCGGAGCGACGGCCGTCCCCAACGCCTAGGGGGAAGTTCTAGAGGAGGCGTTGCGGCGGGAAGTGCGGCGGCTCCGATAACCGGCTCTCTGGGTCGTCACGCCCGGGGGACGAAGAGGAAGGTGGCACCGCCTGCCTCGCCGGAGATCGAGGAGATTGAGCATCTAGAGGAGGACCCGCATCGGTGTCCTGTCCGCCGTTTCCGCGTTGATGGCGACGAGGTTGTCGAAGTTGATGACGAGGCGGCTAGCACAGCGACGGATGCCGTGATCCGAGACCTGTCGAAGCTGCTGGAGAAGATCCAGGTGAGTACGTTCACCTCTTCATGTTGTCTCTCCGGATGGCCTTTGTTCATGCTAGTCGTCGTTCCCCTGCAGTACCTGTTGAAGGTCGGGGAAGAGCATAAGCTCGCCCTTGACCGGATGGCGCTGATGGCCGAGGAGAACGAGCGGCTCCGGGTGGATGTAAAGCGCGTCGAGGGCCAATTCGCTGGCTTGGAGGCGCGTCTGGAGGATGCCCACGCCCGTTCTCGGGAGCTTGAGGAGATCATCCAGCAGCAGGGGCAGGAGAACTTTCAGCTTCAGCTGCGTGCCGATAAGGCCGACGAGTTCGCCGTACGTAAGACGACGATGCTATGCTCCCTTTTTCTTAGTACGCCATCTGGTCGGAGTCCTAAATCTTGGTGTTGTCTTCGCAGAGGCGATGCAGGCGGGCGAGGAGAAACGTCTCCTGGCCGAGGAGAAGGCGAAGTCCGACGAGGAGTTGCGGAAGTGGCAGGCCATGCACGCCGGTAAGTCTTCTTGCTGAAGCGTGGTCGGAGGTGGTCGTCAGCTTACCCTTTGCTTTGGCATTTGCTGTTTATTGGGAAAACGTGAAAATGCAATTTGCAGATCTACAGCGGTGTATTGATGGTTACCATGAGCGCTTCTTGGTCGTTGGCGGAGGAGGTGGCCCCATTGGTGCAGTGCATTGATGAGGAGCCTTTCTTCCCACCGGAGAAGGAGCGGCGAATCGGCGATCATGTCGTCCAGAAGGCGCGTGGCCTGTGGGGGCGCTTCCAGGCGTACACCAAGGCAGCGGCGCAAAGTGTGGTGGCTCATGGCCTCGCCATTCTTCGTTCGCATTATCCGCGGATGGAGATGTCGAGGCTGGGCTTAGGCTTTGTGGCTAACACGTCGGAGGCCGAGATGGAGCGTCTGGAGGAGGAGGCCGAGCCTGCCGCCGAAGCCCTTGTCGGAGGTGTAGATTTGTTCGGTGCTAGACACCAGTAGTATGTATATTAGGAGATAGTCTATAAATAGACTCTTGGGCGAGCTGAATCAAGACATGAAGCGAGTCGGCGTGTTTTGTTCGTTCCCCGAATTCCACAGACCCGATAGTCGTGAGCTGTAGCGATGAACAGTTCGGCCTTGGGTTATCCCAGGATCCGTAGCGTAGAGCGCGGAGCTCGTTTGTGCGTAGGAGTCGAGGGCGTCGCCCTAGGAACCACTGCTGGCATCCCATAGCGCAGAGGGTGGGCGCAAATTCACGCGTAGGGAGGTACCACGGCCAGGGTCTTTTTCGAGAGGCTCGATCGTGGCGTGACATGGGCGAATGGCGACCGTTGTCGAGCGCATGGGTGGTGCGAACGCGAGGCACTGAGCTTTTAACCTCAGAATTCTCAGCCCAAGTTAGCCTTTCCTTCATAGCGCAGAGGGCGGGCGCTCATGCACGCGTACAGAGGTCAGGACGTCACCTGGGAGAACTGTTGGCCACCGTAGCGCAGAGGGCGGGCGCTCATGCACGCGTCCGATGGTGACAACAGCCCCGACTCTGAGTTTTCGTCGGTATGAGTCAGGCTGCTTGAAGACCGAATGGAGACCGTGTGCATAACCGGCGCGTACAGGCACTGGACGTATAGCCTCCAGAGGTCTCAGCCCAAGTTTAGCCCCCCTTCATAGCGCAGAGGGCGGGCGCTCATGCACGGGTAGATAGGTCGGGACATCACTTGGGAGGACTACTGGCCACCATAGTGCAGAGGGCGGGCGCTCATGCACGCGTTCGGTGGTTACAGTAGCCCCTGCTCTGAGTCTCCTTTGGCATCAGCCAGGCTGTTTGGAGAGAATGGCGAGTCGTCCGGAGACAAGTTGGATTGGTCGGCGAGCCATTCGGAGACATGTAGAGAGGTCGGCGAGCCGTCGCTTCAGCGTATAATTTTCTAAGGTGCTTGATACTCCAGGAGTTGGGCACGTCAGTGCCTTCAAGGTCGGCGAGGCGATAGGCGCCTGGTCGGGTGACTTCCTTCACCGTGTAGGGGCCGTCCCAATGTGAAGATAGTTTGTGTAGGCTGTCGGTCTTGAGTTTCAGCTTGAGGACGAGGTCGCCGACGATGAAGGATCGGTCTTTCACGTTGCGGTTGTAGTAGCGGTGAACTCCTTTGAGATACATGGCGGTGCGGAGGCAAGATGCCAGGCGCTCTTCCTCTAGGCGGTCGAGGTCGTCGCAGCAAGCCTAGTCGGAGGCTTCCTCATCATAGTTCTCGACGCGCGGAGAGCGGAAGACAACATCGGCGGGGATGACGGCTTCAGAGCTGAAGACCATGAAGTACGGCGAAACGTTGGTGTTACGGCTGGGTTGAGTCTGGAGACCCCAGAGTACGGAGGGGAGCTCACGCATCCAGCGACCAGGGTGCTTCTCGTCTTTCTGGTAGAGGCGTTTTTTCAGGGCGTCGAGGATCATGCCGTTGGCATGTTCGACCTGGCCGTTGGCTCAGGGATGGGCGACGGAGACATACTTGACGAGGATGCCGTGGCTTTCGCAGAAAACCCAGAAGACGTTGCCGGTGAAGTTGGAGCCGAGGTCGGTGATGATGGAGTTCGGGAGTCCGAAGCAATGGATTATTTCGTCGATGAAGAAGACAGCATTTTCGGCGGTCGCCTTGGTGATTGGCTTTGCTTCGATCCATTTGGAGAATTTGTCGATGGCGATGTATATCCACTAGAAACTTCCCGGAGCTGGTCGGAAAGGGTTGATCATGTCGAGTCCCCAGCAGGCGAAAGGCCACGAGGCTGGTATTGCTTGAAGCGACTGCGCAGGAATGTGGGTTTGTTTGGCGATGAATTGGCACCCCTCGCAGGTGCGGACGAGCTGTTCGGCGTCGGCGACCACTGATGGCCAGTAGAATCCTGCACGGAAAGCCTTACGTACCAACGTCTTTGCGGCCACATGGTTCCCGCATTCGCCGGCGTGGATGTCGAAGAGTATTTCGAGGCCATCTTGCTTGGAGACGCATTTTTGGAGTACCTTGTTTCTGGAGGTTTTGCGCATGAGCGTACCGTCGATCAGGATGTAATTGTTGATGTGGCGAACGAGGCGCTCAGCTTCGGTCTTGTCAGCGGGGACAAGGTTCTCAGAGAGATATTTGACGAAGTCGTCGCGCCAATCGGATGGCGTTGAGGGAACGGCGGTGACCAGTGGTTCTTTCGGCGGAAGTGGAGTCGTGGCATCCATGGATGAGCCGAAACCTGAGTGGTCGGCGATGGAGGGCTCGAGCAGATCGTGGACGAATATGCCGATGGGGGCCGCAGATCTGGACGACGCCAACTTGGAGAGCTCGTTGGCCGCCTGGTTCCGATCACGCGGTAGATGATGGTATTCAATACCGAAGAATTTACCTTCAATCTTCGGGATGGCGGTGCAGTAGGCGTTCATCTTGTCATTGGAGCAATTCCAGTCCTTGTTGAGCTGGTTGATGACGAGGGCGGAGTCGCCGTAGACCATGAGGCGTTTGACGCCTAGCTCGCTGGCGATGCGTAAACCGTGGAGGGCGGCTTCGTACTCGGCGGCGTTGTTGGAGGCTGGAAAGAGTAGCCGTAAAGGATAGTGGAGCTTTTCACCGGAGGGAGATGTGAAGAGGAGACCGGCGCTGGCGCCATGGAGGGTGAGGGAGATGTCGAAGAAGAGGGTCCAATGTTCTGGCGCTTCCGGCGGTACTGGAGTTTGGAGATCCGACCATTCGGCGAGGAAATCGGTGAGTGCTTGTGACTTGATTGTTTGGTGACCTTGAAAGGCGATGTCGTAGGAGCCGAGCTCGATGGCCCACTTGATGATGCATCCTGTAGCATCCTTATTGCGGAGAATGTCCCCGAGGGGGAATTCCGTGACGACGGTGACCCGCTCAGAGCTTTGGAAGTAATGGCGTAGCTTGCGTGCGGTAATAAGGACCGCGTAGAGGAGCTTTTGTACCTAAGGGTATCTAGTTTTGGAGTCATTCAATACCTCACTGACGAAGTAGCAGGGTCACTGGACGGGGTAGGTATGACCGTCTTCCTCACGTTCGACGACGATAACAGAGATGACGACCCGGTTTGTGGCGGCGATGTAGAGTAGAAAGGGCTCCTTCTCCTTAGGTGCGGCGAGCACAGGAGGCTGCGTGAGGTACTTCTTCAGGTCGGAGAATGCAGAATCGGCTTCGGCGTCCCAAACGAACTTTTCGCCAGCCTTGAGGAGCTTGAAGAAGGGTAGCCCCTTTTCGCCGAGCCTGGAGATGAAGCGGTTGAGGGACGCCATGCACCCAGTGAGCTTCTGGATGTCCTTCACGTTAGAGGGAGCTCGCATGCGGAGGACGACCGAAGTCTTGTCGGGGTTTGGGCGAATGCCGTTGCGGCTGACGATGTTGCCGAGGAGGTTTCCAGATGATACACCGAAGATGCACTTGTTGGGGTTGAGCTTCCACTTGAACCTGTTAAGGGCTTTAAAGGTTGCTTCGAGGTCGGAGATGAGCGTGTCGGTGGTGCGAGTCTTGACGACGACGTCATCCATGTAAGCTTCGACTTTCTCTGGGATGAGGTTCTTCATGCAATCCTGGATCACACGCTGGTACGTGGCGCCGGCGTTCTTCAGCCCGAATGACATGGTCGTGTAGCAGTAGGCGCCGAAAGGCGTGATGAACGCCGTTTTAATATGGTCTTCGACCTTCAAGGCAATTTGATGGTAACCGGAATAGCAATCGAGAAAGGAGAGAAGTTCACACCTGGCAGTGGAGTCGACGACCTCGTCGATGCGAGGGAGGAGGAAGGGGTCCTTAGGGCAATGCTTATTGAGATCGGTGTAGTCAACGCACATACGCCATTCTTTATTCTTTTTTAGTACAAGAACTGGATTGGCCAGCCAATCCGGGTGATACACCTCTTTGATGAAGTCGGCAACTAGGAGCCGGGTGAGCTCTACCCTAATTGCCTCCTTCCTTTCTGGCGCGAAGCGACGCAGCTTTTGGCGAACCGGCCTAGCGGTTGAGGAGACATTCAGGGAGTGCTCGACGAACTTCCGTGGAACTCCTGGCATGTACGCTGGTTTCCAGGCGAACACGTCGACGTTGCCCCGTAGGAAGCTGATGAGCGCGTCTTCCTATTTAGGGTCGAGGTTGGTGCCGATGACGGCAGTCTTCTCCGGAGCGCTGTCCACCAAGGCCACCTGCTTCGTGTCCTTCGACTTCTTGCTGGAGCGCTGGTCGGTGGTCTCTGGGATCTCTAGATCATCGGGGCGGAGCTTAGCGGCGTTGGCGATGCAGTCTTGGGCACCCTGGAGCTATTGGCGTGTCTCGGCGGAGTTGATTGTCTCCTGCTTGCACTCGTACGCCACCTGGAGATTTGCCCGAATGCTGAGGACGCCTTTCTTTGTCGGCATCTTGAGCACGAGGTAGGCGTAGTGTGGAACAGCCATGAGCTTGGAGAGCGCCGGGGGACCGAGGATGGCGTGGTAGGCGGTGTCAAAGTCGGCGACGATGAAGGTGATGTACTCCTGGCGGAAGTGGTCGGAGGTACCGAACTGCACTGGGAGGGTTATCTGTCCAACGGGCATGGATGGTTTACCTGGTACGATGCCCCAGAAGGGGAAATTCACCGGGAACAGATCTCGCTTGGAGTAGTCGAGCTCGCGAAAAACCGATGAGAAGATGATGTTGAGGGCGCTTCCGCCGTCGATGAGGACTTTGCGATAGCGGCAGTTGGAGATCACCGGGTTGATGACGAGAGGAAAGTGCCCTAGATACTTGTGTCCGACCATTGGTCCTCCCTGGAGAAGGTGATGGGCCGCTCCGACCAGTCGAGGTAGCGAACGTTGGCGGGGTCGTCGCTGATGGCCGCGACGGAGGCGATGTCGCGTCGTACTTGGCGCCGCTTCTGCTCAGTTTCGATGATGACGTTGCCGCCGAAGATGGTGAGGGTCCTCGCTGGTGCACGAAAGGCAGGCTCGTTGTTGTCGGTGTCCTTGTCCTTGTCGGTGTCGATTCACGGCCGCTTGTCATCGCTCCCGCGGACGTTGCGGGCGATGGTGTCGCACTAGCGCATGGAGTGTCTACCGCCTTTGTGGAGAGGACACGGGCCATTGAGAAGTTTCTCATAGTCGTTGTCATAGGTGCGCCTTGGCCGAGTGTTGGTGTTAGCGATGTAGCGGCGGTCATGTTGGCGGTGGTCTGTTCTCGGATGGGAAGACTCTGGCCGATCGTGTCGGCGATCTCGGTAGTCGTGGTGGTCGCGCTGCTTCGAGCGGTGGTCGCGTCCTTCATTGTGTCATTCATTGCGATGATCGTCCTCATGGCGACGCTCCTGGGACCATGATCGGCGACGCGGGCGTTCATGATGGCGATGGGCGTCGTCGGCGTCGGCGTAGGAGTTGGCGATCGTCATTAGTTCGGTGATCGTGGTGACCTTTTTCCGGATGATCTTGTCACGGAGCTCCTTATGGCGTAGGCCGTTGGAGAACGTAGAGCTGGCTTCAGCATCGGCGATCTCTAGAATCGTGAGCCGCATGGTGGAGAATCGTCGGATGTAGCTTCGGAGGCCTTCGTTGTGCTCCTGGTGGACGTTCTGGAGATCATAGCGCGTTCCTGGCTGAACGCAGGTGGCGCTGTAAGTCTTGATGAAGACTTCCTTCAGTTGCTCCCAGGTGTCGATGGTGTTCTCGGCGAGCTTGTGGAGCCAACTGTTGGCCAAAGACGATAGCATCACAGGGAGGTACTTGGCCATCACGTCGGATCCTCCGCCGGCTGCCTGAATGGCGATTTTGTACGTGGTAAGGCACTGCTCCGGGTTGGCCTTTCCATCGTACTTGTCCACCATGGTGACTTTGAAGCCTTGAGGCCATTGGACGGCTCGTAGACGGGACGTGAAAGGGCGTGGCCCTGTCGAGGCATCGGGAGCCGGAGCTTGATCGCGAGCGCGATTGCCTTGGGAGACTTCCTGGTCGCGACATGGCGGCGATCTCCGTCAGCGTAAAGGATGCGGGCTTGGAGCGTTCCGATGTACGACGATATGGAGGGTGAGGCGTAGCGGCCTCTCTCATTGCACTGTACGGTGGCAGCTTTGACATGGGCGACAACCTTCTGTAGCTCCGGGGTCAGCGGAAGCTTGGAGAGTTCATTGTAGACGACGGCCAGGTTGGCGCTTAGGGTCGGGTAGACGGGTTGACCATCGACCCTGTCGAACTCGTAGATGAGGTCATGGCCTCCAGCTTGGTCGCGCTCCCGACGTCGCTCATTGTCGCTGTGCTCCCGGTCGCGGCGCTCCTGGTCGCGTCGTTCGTCGTCCCGCCGGCGTTGCCGGTCGATGTTGTGTTGCTCCCGATTGGCGCGTTCGCCTTCCGCTTCATTCGGTGGTGGGGGGCTATCGGCGGAGACGTTGAAGACGAAGACGCCGCGATACGACGGGAAGTCGGTCCCTGAGTCAGTGTAGATGACGGTAGTAGACCCCGTGGAGGTGGAGCCGTTTCTAATGGTAGATCGGGACGCCGAACTTTCTGGCGCAGTGTCACCGGAGATCTCTTGTAGAGTCACCATGCCAACGAGTGGAGGTGGAGTCATTCGATCGCGCTTGCTGGTCGGAGCCATCTGGTCAGAGCCGAGAGATTGGAGCTGGTCGGAGAGCCGTCGCAGCGCCTGGTGCTGATATGTAGGAGCCACACCGCGTAGCCCGAAGGGCATGGACGTTGGAGATGAGGCGCGACGGTGAGTCGGATGCCGATCCGATCTGGGGCGGCGGGTGGGTCGCTTGCTTGAAACTCCCAATGGTGTACCTGAAAATTGCTCAAGGCAAGATTGGTCGGAAAGCTGTATACGAGCTACCTCGATGGCGTCAATGCATTCCGCAAGTCCTTGGTTGGCTCAGTCGATGGCTTCGATCAGGTCATCGCAAGGGATGATTCTTAGCGGACGGCGTGTCGGCTTGGTGACGCTACAGATGGACGGCAGAGCGTCCGGCGCAGGAAGCTGCGCAGATTCCATGATTTCCGGGGCAGGAGCGTGGTCGCCCACGGTCCAGATCATAGATCCGATCTGAAAAGTGGTGCCCGATTTCGGAAGAATCATGGAGCGAGGGAAAGTAACCGCTTGGCAGATCATGGTGTCGTAGCACACACCCCCTACCTGGCGCGCCAACTATCGACGAAATATGGTCGATAGTCTACCGAGGGGTATGCTTAAGGTAGTAGATTGAGCGACGGAGGCGTGCGAGACGTCTGCAAAGCGTAAACACAGGGACGAGAGACGGCGATTTAGACAGGTTCGGGCCGGCAAGTCGCCGTAATACCCTACGTCCTGTGTACTGGTGGCTGGTTTGTATTATGAGGTCGGGTAATTAGGTTTGTTTTGAGGGGGTCCCTGCTCGCCTTATATAGCCGGGGAGCAGGGTTACTGTTGGTAGTTCTTAACTTCACTAAAGATAGAGCTAGGCACTATCCCTGGTAACGGCCCAGAAATGCTTGTTGACACTTACCAACGTCGTGACTAGGAGTAGACTATGGAGTCTATTCCTAGCAACGGTGCCAGAAATGCTTGAAGCAAGTCCAGTCACTATACCTAAAGGAGTGAAGCTAAAGCAGCTATCTACTAATGTCAAGTGGGGTTGTCAATCCCGACACTAGTAGGAGCTAGCTAGAGAGAATGCAATCTACCAAGACGAGATTCTGCAAGCGCACAGAACTATCGTAGTAGCACTTCGCCTGGGAGTACCAGGTGTCGATTTATTTGATCCCAAGGGAAGGCTAGGGTGGTGTATGAGTCGAGTCAAGGAGGGGATGAGAGTCAAAGAAATAAGAAAAAGGAAAAGAGGAGAAGAGAGGAGATGAAAGGCTAGAAAGAATATATGGGTGGATAGGTAAGGATGAAATGGATGGTAAAGTAAGGTGGACAACTAGGTAGATAGATAGAATGGGGTAACTAAGGATAACTAACTACTAACTAATAACTACTCCTAGATAACTACGAAGCTAGATAACCACAAAGCAAGATAACTACGAAGCAAGATAGGCAAATGTCAATAAAGCAACCAAGTTAAGTAAAGTTTTATTCCTATCTTATCAAGTATCGAGGCGTACTAGCCTTTACCACTGACTTAGGTTGAACGCTAGCACAATGAGCCTTACTGTTAAACTGGGCCAACTACGTGGTGGAATTCAAGGCGCACAGGGCTGTCACCACCTGCTTGCTACCACAGCTATTTGGGGGTCCAGCCGTATCTGAAGGTAAGTCTATAACTAAGCACCACGCTTAACTATATTCTAACTATCTCTACCCTAGCTTTGAATAGAGACACCCTTGCGGACGTCAGAGCAAATACTTGACTTAATAAGATAAACACTAAACTAACTAAGCAACCTTTTGGCAAAGATCAAACACTAAGCTCACTAGAGATTAACTACTATGGCTAAGTGAATTGAACTGTAGGATAGCTAGGCACTCAAGCAATCAATCAAATATACCACTCAATACTGATAAGTAGAATAAAGTAATACTTGAAATGATGAACTAGAATATAGTAAAATGCTTGAGATACAAGAGCAAAACCTGAACTGGAGATGAAGGAAGACTCTTCCCAGCTCTAGGACCGATCACTCGCACGCCTCTACTCTTGAGCTAAGCCTTGAGCAGCGCTTCCGCGAGGGCAAAGATGCCTTGCTCTACTAGCTACCTACTTGCCTAAGCTCTCTGAGCTTCTAACCTAACTCTCACTTGCTTGTGTGTTGCTTGGTTGTGGTACTTCTCTGGGATATTGTGAAGTGATGCCTCAGGGGGGTATTTATAGTCTTGAGGAGTGAGGGGGTACTTATAGGGGGCAGCCATCCGACCTAGGGCTAACCCTAGTGGCGGGCGCCAGCCCTAGGTGGCGGCCACCACCCTCACAACCGTTGGATGCACCGCCTTTGCTTCAACGGCATCCAGGAGCTCCAGAGAGGCAGTTGGTAGGTCGGTTACATGTCCAAGTAACCGCCATTCGGCCTTGTTCCACGCCACTCCCTCCTGAGTCGTCCAATGCCACTGAGCTAGTGACCAAGGGCCAAGATTTCGCCTTGGGATGGTCACACAGATCAGTGACGTGGCAAAGAGGGAGAGTTGGGCCTCTCCATGTGGCGGGCGCCACATTTGGGTGGCGGGCGCCACATTTGGGTGGCGGGCGCCACCCAACTCGGGCCCAATTGGGTCCTGGTGAGTGGGCTCGTCTCCTGGTGGGTCTATTCTCCAAATTTGGTCCAAATCCTGCATTCAAATAAAAATCTATGGACATGTGGAATTTGGTTAGTTTGAAACCTATTTGACTACATTTCATGCCTTTTTGGTGAATTTTAGGCTAAAATGTTGATGGTAAAACAGGTGTTTAAGGACCATCAACAAGCTCCCCCAAGCTAACCTGTTGCTCGTCCTGGAGCAACAATGCGGTTTAAGCATTGAGCAAGAAATGGATAGCAACTTAAGATGTATGCAAGTGCATATTGTATAGTGAGAAATAACTTAGCATATATCATTAATCATAGCAATGTGGGCCTTATAGCTTTTCACTTCAAACATGCAAGAGTGAAATAAAGTCGTAGATAGGAAACTTTTATCTTGCTTAGGTTTGACTAGGATTCTGTCTGGAGGTTTTTCAAGGTTTTCAAAAGATAACAACTTGCTTAAGTCCTCCAAGATTCACTCAATCACTCAATGGTGTTTAAATCTTCACTTAGGCCAAAATGTAGCCTTTCCTACTTCTAAAGAATGATATGTGGAATTATAGGAAGGCTAAGAACCATGAGCAAATTGCCTGATGTTTATTGCTAAGCTAGACACTCAGATCATAAGGAGCAGCAAATCATAAAAATTGATCAAGATGTGCATGTGTGGTTATGTGGATGTGTATAGAGGGATATTTCGTAATCCTTCCTAGTTAATTTCTGGGGTCTAGAGCTAATGATAATTCACTCTTTTTTTTGGATACATAGTGAGTAGACAAAAGATGTGTCCTCACATTTTGTTAGGACATAGTTCTCTTTTGAGCTTCTTTGCTCACTCTCTCTTTTTTTTCAGGACATAGTCCTTTCTTGAGCTACTTTGCTCATTTTTCTCTCTCTCTTTTTTTAGCTCTAGATTTCCCCAGGTTATCTAGAGGAAAGGATTTTTGAAATGAGTAGGGAAAGGGAGAGAAATGCTTATTCCCAGTGTAGGAATAGCATAAGGCTAGCAATGGGACGTTTGGCAAGGTATTGCATATCTCTAGTGTAGAGAATGAGCAATTTATTTGGTGGTTGCAAACTTCCAAAGTGGAAAGTAGGCAATTTATGGTGGGTGTGTGAATCTTGATTCAAAAGATATGATAAGCTTCTCTACTAAGATCTATGAGGTCTAACAAAGCTCAACACAGACAAAGCTCTTTGTGGTTTTGACTAACAAATATTTGGCTGGTGGTGGGATGGGATAAAATCTAGGAGGAACTTTTTAGCAAGGTTTTCATAATTTTTTAAAAGAAATCCTCCAGATTAGGTCCTAATTTCACCTTAGCAAGTTTAAAGAATTACTCCATTTCTTACTAACTTTACTCACTAAGCATGATTTCAGTTTAAGCATGTGCAACCCACAAAAGCTACAACTTAGATAAGACCAGTTATTCAAACCATAACAATAGCATTTGCATGACATATTTCAAATCTTATTCAGGTTTCAACATTTTTAAGCAGATTTTATCAATTTTATTCATGGGATAATTACTTAGGCAAGCATATAGTATTCAAAAGATATATAATTTAAGAACTGAATATAAATTGTAGGCTTGAGACATACCTTATTGGAGCGGGAGTCTCCCCCAAGCTGGCTTCTTGCTTGGTGAAGGATCTTCTTCTTCTCAGTCGAAGCTCTTGTTCTCATTTTATTAAAAAGGGAAACTATCTAATGTTGTGAAAAGGGAAACTATCCTATTATGATATTTTATTGTTCTAACTAAGTTAACATATACCTATGCATATAACTAATGATAACTTATTTTTTTTTAGTTACATGCATGACATATGTTATTTATTCGAAAAAGGGAAAATTGAAGGGAAAAATTAAAATTAAAACCATACCTTAGGTCCATGGGGTTTCATCCTTATCGGGCGGATCTTCTTCCTTGGGTGCTTCTTCTTTAAGTACTCCATCTGGTTCTTCTTCTTTTGGCTCCTCTCCCTTGTTATGTGAATTACACAACTCAGGAGGAGGTGGTTCTTTCTTTCTGCTCCACCTTGTTCTTGGGCGCCTCTTCTTGGTACGAACGGGTTTTGCTTCCTGCATGTTAGCGGCATATGCGGGACCACGGGAAAAAGAGAATATTTCCTTCCTCCCTCCTAATGTCATTTGAATTTTACCACTTCCCACATATATGCAGGCATCAACAGTGTTCAAGAAGGGTCTACCTAAGATTAGAGGCACATCTTTCCTATTTCCCATATCTTGTATTATGAAATCAGCAGGAACATATGAACCTCTAATATGAACAGGTAAGTCATTAACTATTCCTTCTACATAGCAAGTGGATTGATCAGCTAGCACAACATAGGCAGATGTGGATGACATGGGTGGAAAGAACGAGTTTTCATAAAAATTTTTAGATAGAATGTTCACACTCGATCCTAAATCACACATGGCATTTTTAAAGACTTCACCAAAGATTGAGCATCTGATTATGGGACTACCAGGATCACCCTTTTTAACAGTCATGGTTTGATCTTTATAATAGTTAAAATGTTTTATTTCAACCATATTTGCAGTTTCCATGTCAGGTTTAGCAGGAATTTTGCCAGTTTCAAAAGATGGTATGATAGCAGCAAGTTGAGCTAATTGGGTTTCTAACATCTTATTAAAGCTAAGTTGATTTTTTAGAGCAGAAGAGAAATCTTCCAATTTAGCATTTATATTCTCAAGGGTTTTATCATTCGACATTAATTTCTTATTCAAGAAATCACTAGTTCTACCTTGTGGGTAAACTAAATTTTTCAAGAATGAGAAATTAACAGAATTATGAAAATTAGAGCGAGGGAATGAATTGTTACCTTGAGAATTTGCAGGCTGATTCCATCCTTGATTCTGTTGACGGAAACCGTTGTTGTTGTTGATGAAGTTCAAATCTTCATGTAGCTCGGGGCAGTGGCTCCCAGAATGTCCAGTTTCTCCACAGACTTCACAAGTCATGTAGGATTCCAGAGATTGGACACTCTCTTGTTGGTTCATCTTCTCACAGCTGTCCAGCTTCTTTGCTAGCAGGTCCATCTTGGCCAAGATCATGTCGGCCTCCTTAAGGGAATGTATACCTCGCTTACGGGGCTGCAGTCTCTCGTCATTCCATCCTTGGTTTGACACCATCTTCTCTATGAGAGCCTTAGCATCTGCAACATTCAGAGAAAAGAATGCACCGCCGGCGGCGGCATCCAAATGGCTTCTAGAGAGTGGGGTTAGGCCATGGTAGAAGTTCTGGATCATTAGCCAGTCCTCCATACCATGGTGTGGACAAGCAGCGACGTACTCTTGCAACCTCTCCCAAGCCTCGGGAATAGATTCCTCGGCTTGTTGCGTAAAGCTGGAGATTTTGTTGCACAGAGCATTCGTCTTGCCCAACGGAAAGAATTTGGCGAGAAAATCATTGGAACACTTGTCCCATGTGTCTACAGCGTTGCGACTGGTATAGAACCATTGCTTCGCTTTTCCTAGCAAAGAGAAAGGAAAGAGACGAAGACGGATGGCTTCTTAGGTTATCCCCTTAATGGTGAAGGTGCCGCAAATCTCCAAAAATTGTTGGAGGTGAGCATTGGCATCCTCATGAGCTTTGCCACAGAACAGGCTAGCTTGGACCATCGTGATCAGAGCCGGTTTCAACTCAAAATTGAGGTTGGCATCGATCACGTCTAGTCCTATCGCTACATTAGCGGCAGAAGGAGCAAAAAACTCACGAATGGTCTTATTGGCCATCGTGAAGATAGAACGAGATAAGAAAGAAAGAAGTTGAAGAAGATGAAGGAAAAAGATAAGAAGAACTAAGGAAAGAAAGAAAAGATGGGATTCGCTAAGCGGGAGCATAAGCGAAGATAAATTCGACACGGACTCAACCGATACACCGATTGCCTTCCCCGGCAATGGCGCCAGAAATGCTTGTTGGTAGTTCTTAACTTCACTAAAGATAGAGCTAGGCACTATCCCCGGTAACAGCCCAGAAATGCTTGTTGACACTTACCAAAGTCGTGACTAGGAGTAGACTATGGAGTCTATTCCTAGCAACGGCGCCAGAAATGCTTGAAGCAAGTCCAGTCAATATACCTAAAGGAGTGAAGCTAAAGCAGCTATCTACAAATGTCAAGTGGGGTTGTCAATCCCGACACTAGTAGGAGCTAGCTAGAGAGAATGCAATCTACCAAGAGGAGATTCTGCAAGCGCACAGAACTATCGTAGTAGCACTTCGCCTGGGAGTACCAGGTGTCGATTTATTTGATTCCAAGGGAAGGCTAGGGTGGTGTATGAGTCGAGTCATGGAGGGGCTGAGAGTCGAAGAAATAAGAAAAAGGAAAAGAGGAGAAGAGAGGAGATGAAAGGCTAGAAAGAATATATGGGTGGATAGGTAAGGATGAAATGGATGGTAAAGTAAGGTGGACAACTAGGTAGATAGATAGAATGGGGTAACTAAGGATAACTAACTACTAACTAATAACTACTCCTAGATAACTACGAAGCTAGATAACCACAAAGCAAGATAACTACGAAGCAAGATAGGCAAATGTCAATAAAGCAACCAAGTTAAGTAAAGTTTTATTCCTATCTTATCAAGTATCGAGGCGTACTAGCCTTTACCACTGACTTAGGTTGAACGCTAGCACAATGAGCCTTACTGTTAAACTAGGCCAACTACGTGGTGGAATTCAAGGTGCACAGGACTGTCACCACCTGCTTGCTACCACAGCTATCTAGGGGTCCAGCCGTATCTGAAGGTAAGTCTATAACCAAGCACCACGTTTAACTATATTCTAACTATCTCTACCCTATCTTTGAATAGAGACACCCTTGCGGACGTCCGAGCAAATACTTGACTTAATAAGATAAACACTAAACTAACTAAGCAACCTATTGGCAAAGATCAAACACTAAGCTCACTAGAGATTAACTACTATGGCTAAGTGAATTGAACTGTACGATAGCTAGGCACTCAAGCAATCAATCAAGTATACCACTCAATACTGATAAGTAGAATAAAGTAATACTTGAAATGATGAACTAGAATATAGTATAATGCTTGAGATACAAGAGCAAAACTTGTACTGGAGATTAAGGAAGACTCTTCCCAGCTCCAGGACCGATCACTCGCACGCCTCTACTCTTGAGCTAAGCCTTGAGCAGCGCTTCCGCGAGGGCAAAGATGCCTTGCTCTACTAGCTACCTACTTGCCTAAGCTCTCTGAGCTTCTAACCTAACTCTCAGTTGCCTGTGTGTTGCTTGGTTGTGGTACTTCTCTGGGATATTGTGAAGTGATGCCTCAGGGGATATTTATAGGCTTGAGGAGTGAGGGGGGTACTTATAGGGGGCAGCCAGCTGACCTTGGGCTAACCCTAGTGGCGGGCACCAGCCCTAGGTGGCGGCCGCCACCCTCACAACCGTTGGATGCACCGCCTTTGCTTCAACGACATCCAGGAGCTCCAGAGAGGCGGTTGGTAGGTCGGTTACATGTCCAAGTAACCGCCATTCGGCCTTGATCCACGCCACTCCCTCCTGAGCCGTCCGATGCCACTGACCTAGTGACCAAGGGCCAAGATTTGGCCTTGGGATGGTCACACAGATCAGTGACGTGGCAAAGGGGGAGAGTTGGGCCGCTCCATGTGGCGGGCGCCACATTTGGGTTGCGGGCGCCACCTCTGGTTGGCGGGCGCCACCCCACTCGGGCCCAATTGGGTCCTAGTGAGTGGGCTCGTCTCCTGGTGGTTCCATTCTCCAAATTTGGTCCAAATCCTGCATTCAAATAAAAATCTATGGACATGTGGAATTTGGTTAGTTTGAAACCTATTTGACTACATTTCATGCCTTTTTGGTGAATTTTAGGGTAAAATATTTATGGTAAAACTGGTGATTAAGGACCATCAACAGTTACAACTTGCCGAATCCTAACAGATTACAATCGGTTCCTTTTGGCAAGGAATCTGGGTCTATCTATTCGGATCTTCCTTGTCGAGCAAGTCATTAGGAGAGTCCTTGGCGGCTGCGACGGCCTGGTCGCGGGCCGCAAGGCCTTCTGGTTGGGCCGTATCTGTAGAAGAGCCCAAGTCATGCCATGGGGGTATACGGGTGTAATATCCCCACATTAATCAACCACCAAACCGACGCCGTAGAGGGATGCACCGCCCGTGTACCGCGTCCACCCGCAAGTCTTCACTTGTCGCTGTCGTAGGCTGTCAGCCACCACGGCCGATCCACAGGCCACCGGTCCGTTAGTCCAAGCCTCACGTCCGCCCTTCACCGCTCCGGGTTCATCGGCATGACACATCTCTACTTGACCTTCACCTTGCCTTTGATCACCGTATCCGAGCTCAATACCCGCACAACACAAGCCAAAGAACATGTGCATCATCCCAGTTGACAATCACTCATCATCTCAAGATCCAGCATACACCCATGTATCCACAATCTCCCCCTTGATGAGTGCATTGTCAACTACCAACACAAATCATATGAAGATAGAATAAAGAAGGAAGAAGTAAGAGAACTCAACCAATCAACTAAAAGCGAAGCAAAGCCAGGAAAAGTCGAATGGAGTGAGCGAGACAACTTGGTTCCCAAAGACATGGGCAACGGCTCGACGCAACCAAGCAAAGAAAAGCTAGCCCTCAAGAAGAGGTAGAACAGGCTCAACACCGCTAGCGAGAAGGTCGGAGCAAGAAAGACAGAGACAAGCTAGTCCCTCAAGAAAGAGGCAAAGGATCAACACAACTAGAAGAACCGCTCCAAACCAATTGAAAAACCACACAAGCTGAAAGTCGCTCCAAACCAATTGAAAAAAACAGCTTCGAGACCAACAAAACTTGTCAAATAAAACAAACAAGCAAAACCCCCCTACAATAGTGCACACAACTAGGGACATGATTTGTCAAATTTCTCCCCCTTAGTTTAAAATGCACACAACAAGGCAAATGCATATGAGTTACTAATGCAGGTTAGCAGCTTCAGGTATATAGTAGATAGAAAGAATAGATGCTCTAAAAGGTGTTGATCCAATGATTTAACAACAAGCTTAAATGCCAGTAGATGCTCCAACTGATCACAGAATACGAAATATGAACATAAATATGAACATAAGCTTAAATGCCAGTAGAGGCTGAAACATAAATATGAACAGGAAGTTACAAAAGTGCTAAACATGTATACAAGGTGAACTATCCCTAGCAAAGTTCAATCATCATGCTATAGAATGAAACATCGACTTGTGTTTTCAAATTTTATCGGATTTGCAGCGGTGATTACACAAGTATGACATTTCAGCATGTGATTGCGAGAGGTTGAAAACTTGACATTGCCTAACTTTTCAACCGAGCAAAGCCTATGCATAAGCAATCAGAAGCTTGAAGCGTCGGTTTCGGTCTTACACTACACGGCTCAAGTTTGACTCAATGTGCAATGAGAAACAGTCTCGATACCACGATGTGCTATCAAGTAATCCCATCTCAATCTTTTCAATTCACATAGACTTGGTTCAAATTTTAATAGAATATGAACACACCAAGCAAGTGAAGGACTCAGAACTAGAGACATAGCAACCTAGCATATATGTAAAGCACAAGTGACTTCAACACCTTCTACACATGCTAGTTGCCAAACTCAATGGTGAACATGTTTCAAATTTTATGTTTAATTAAGCATATTCACAGTTCTGAAAAGTAGCTCAGCTCACAACATGTATCAGTGATCAAAAAGAGCCTAAGCTACAAGCATCATCATATATCATCGGAGCACACACTGATCAGAGCATAAATTCATTCTACAAATTATAGACATGAAGCTCGAAAAGATAAAGATGAAAACATGATGAAATGCACAAACTAAACAAGAACAAAATAAAAGTAGTCAGTCTATATTACAAGAACCAAAATGTTTCCCCCAACTAAAAGGGAAAACACACACCAAGCTCACCTCTCAACCAAGCAAAGGTTGATTGGTCCAAAGGCTTGGTGAAAATATCTGCCAACTGAAGATGAGTATCGACATGGTGATGGTCGATATCACCCTTCTCATAGAGGTCTCGCAAGAAATGAAAGCGCACATCAATGTGTTTGGTCTTAGAATGCAGCACGGGGTTCTTAGCAATGCTAATCGCACTCGTGCTGTCACAAAGCAATGGAACTCGAGAAAAACTCAGACCAAAATCACGCAAAGTGGCCATCATCCACAACAACTAGGAACAGCAGCTAGCCGCAGCAACATATTCAGCCTCTATGGTAGACTGAGCGACACTAGACTGCTTGCGAGAAGACCAAGATACAAGGGAAGAACCCAAAAACTAACAAGTCCCAGAAGTGGACTTGTTAGTCGGCAACCAGCAAAATCAGCATCTGAGTAACCACAAAGGGAGAGGGTGGAAGAAGTAGAATACCAAATCCTGAACTCAGGTGTGAAATAGAGATACCTCATAATGCGCTTGACCAACTGACATTGAAAAGTGCGCGGCGACGACTGAAATCGCGCGCAAATGCACAATGCGAACTGGATGTACGGACGTGTCGTCGTCAGGTACAGCAGCGACCCGATCATACTCCGTTACGCCTTCTGGTCCACTGCTTCTCCATCCTTGTCCGCATCCAGGGCCGTCGTGGTCAACATGGGTGTTGGAAGAGGCTTGGCCTCACCCATATCGAACTTCTTCAATATGTCCTTGGTGTACTTGCCCTGGTGCACAAATGTCCCCTCTCAGGATTGCTTGATTTGCAACCCGAGGAAAAACGTCAACTCGCCCATCATGCTCATCCCAAATTCCCTGCTCATTGTATCTGCAAACTTGGCAACCAAAGTGTGAGAACAACCACCGAAAATGATATCATCCACGTAAATCTGAACCAACAAAGTGTCATTGCCTTGCTTGAGGAGAAAAAGAGTTTTATCCACACATCCCATTTTAAAACCCTTAGCAAGCAAAAAGGTTTTCAACCTATCATACTAGGCTCTAGGGGCTTGATTCAAACCATACAAAGCTTTGTGAAGTTTAAAAACATGGTTTGGAAACATGGGATTTTCAAAACCGGGCGGTTGTTTCACATACACCTCTTCTTCTATGTAGCCATTTAGGAAGGCACTCTTGACATCCATTTGAAAAAGTTTAAACCCTTTGCATGGAGCAAAAGCCAAGAGGATCCTAATTGCCTCCAAACGAGCTACAGGAGCAAAAGTCTCCTCATAGTCTATCTCCTCCTTCTGATTATACCCCTGGGCTACAAGTCTAGCCTTGTTTCTCACAACATGGTCATCTTCTCCTTGTTTGTTTTTGAAAACCCATTTTGTCCCAATAGGGTGACACTCAGGAGGAAGAGGAACAAGAACCCAAACCTGATTTCTCTCAAAATTCTCAAGCTCCTCATGCATGGCATTGACCCAATACGGATTAGATAAAGCGTGTCCAACATCTCGGGGTTCAAAATCAGCAACAAATGCAGAATGAGCAAAGTGAGAGATTTGTTGTGAGCTAGACCGAGTCACGCATTCGTGGATGTCGCCGATCATTTGTTGAGGTGGGTGTTGGCGCTGAATGTGTCATGGCGCCTCCCTTGCTGAAGTAACCTCCCCCTCAACAGTAGCTGGGGCCTCCTCGGGTACAAGTGGTACAGCCCAAGGTGGTGGATCACACGGCCCCCATGTAGTAGAAGAAGAAGGGTCAGGGCCGCGTGCAGTCATGGTTGAAGTCGACACAATCGGCACAGCGGGTGGAGGTAGTGTTGGATCATCAATCACATCAGCACCTTTTTCCTCATCATCAAAAAGAGGTTCTCCAACCTCGTGATCACCTGCACGCTCAAAGCTAGAAGAAGGACAATGCATGGTCTCGTCGAAGGTGACATAAGATGTCTCCATGACTCGGTTAATATCAAGGTTAAGTACACGATATGCATGAGTGTGATTACCATAACCCAAAAATACACCGTCAGAAGAACGAGATTCAAACTTGTCCATGTTGCCTTTCTTGAGTATAAAACAGTGGCAACCAAAAACTCTAAAATAACTCACTTTGGGTTGCTTCCCAAAACGCAACTCATTAGGAGTTTTCTTCAAAAAAGCACGGAGAAAAATACGATTGGAAATATAACATGCAGTGTTTATAGCCTCGGCCCAATACCGCCTAGGAGTCCTATGCTCATCGAGCATCGTCCTGGCCATCTTTACAAGGGTCTGATTTTTCTCTCTACAACACCATTTTGTGGCAGTGTGTAGGGGGAAGAAAACTGATGCTCTAAACCCAAAGAGTTACAAAACTTCTCAAAATCCGAGTTTTTAAACTCGGAACCATTATCGCTACGAATAGCTCTCATCGAGTTCTTAGGGAACTCGTTCTGAAGTCAAAAGATTAAATTGCGAACAAAAGTGAAAGTCTTAGTTTTCTCAGCTAAAAAGAAAACGCACGAATATCTCGAAAAGTCGTCAACAACAACAAGCACATACCACTTCCCACTAACCGAGCTCACCCGAGCCGGACCGACAAGGTCCATATGCAAAAGCTCTCCTGGGCGCTTGGTCATAACTTGGTTCACAGGATGGTGTGGAGCGGCTACCATTTTCCCATGTCTACAAGAATGGCAAACAAGATTCTTCTCCATGCACAACTTGGGCAATCCTCGGATTAAGCCAAGTGAGCTAAGCCTTGCAAGAAAGTCGAAGCTCAAGTGACCTAGTCTCCTATGCCACTTCCAAAGATCAGAGGAGGAAGGTCCAGCCAAAAGGCAACGAGAAATTCCAAACGACTCCAAAAAATTCGCTCGAAAGACTTTCCCAAAGGGCGAAATCAAACATACAAGATTGCCCTGAGGATCTAAAATACGACTGAGATTCAGCTTAAAACGAATCTCATAGTCATCATCAAAGAGTTGCGAAATAGAAAGGAGGTTAAAATGCAAGTTAGACACAAGAGCAACATCACGCAACATAAAGTGCTCATTAACTCGCACCGACCCACGAGACAACACTTTACCTTTGCTATTGTCGCCGAATGTGATAAACTCCTTTCCAGCAACTGGACTAAGACTGGAGAACCACTTGGCGTTTCCAGACATATGCCTTGAGCACCCGGAATCCACGAACCAAACGTTCTCCAATCGCCTTTCCTACATCAATAAAAAGACATAGGGTGAGCATACTGTCCAACACTTGGGTGAGTAAAATGGGAAGTGTACCAGTGTTGGGCCAGCTGCTCAAAAGAACGGTTAGTAGCAAAACCATTCCTAGCACACCTACAGGGAAAGCGATCACCAAGCACCGGAAAACGTGGTTCGCTTAGGGAAGAGCGTCCATCGCGATACTCAAAACGCGGTGGGAGGTAACGCTCAACTACAAAGCCACCGCCTTGGGTCCATAGCCCACAAAAGCAGGATCCCGCCGGGCACGTCCTCCTTGCGGCCTAGGACCTTGAGGCATTGGACCTCTAGGCCTAGCTGCTCTCCTTTGAACATTAAACACATGTACATCATGGAAAGGATGGTACATGTCCGAGTTGTTCATCTCCTTTGCACGACGCTCCTCTCTCTTGCGCCGAAAGCAAAACTCCCTCAAGTGTCCATCTCGCCCACAGTGCTCATAGTGGTACCTCACCGCTCTCATACAGGGTTGTTGATACTCACGGTATTGGGTGTGGATCACTTGGTTCTTTTGTGGCATGAGCTCCTCATGGATTGGTGGCATATTGTTCCTGAGGTGGTTGGGTTTTGGAGCCCATGTCTGTTTCTTGGGTGGGGCTCTTGGAGGTTCCACAAACACTCTTTGGGTGGATTGGTGGCATATTGTTCCTGAGGTGTTCGGCTTGAGAGGCTCTTTGGGTGGAATCTTGGTTAGTTTGGGAGTAGTGGTGGAGTTGGGCTTCTCACTCGGCTTAAGACCACTAAAGTCTCCAACCTTCCCGAAAGATGTAGCACTCTCAACACCATGAGCAAAACCAACACCAGGACCTCCAGCAGCACGTTTGAATTGGGCTATCATCATCCCAAGCTGCGGCTCACCACTAGACAACCATGACGAGATGGTCCGAAGGTATGTGTTTTCTTCCTCGGTTTGCATCTTGCCATGCTTCACATTTGCAATCTCCATCTCCAAACCCTCACACAAAACGCATCTAAACACACAACTGCTATCCGAGCTGGCCTTCTCAAGAGATACAATCTTGGCATTCTTCTCTACCAACTCGGATTGCAAGCCTGCACAAGACTTGCATGCACCCAGCAACATGGGTCTAGCCCTCAGCTCATCCACCTCTCCAACCAAAGCAACATACTTCCCCCTCAAGGTGAGAAGGTCAGTCATGTGCTTGGAGCACATCTCACACTCATCCTCCTCAGACACGACAACGGTGGACTTGACAGATTCAAGTTCCTTCACCGCATCCTCCCACTTCTGCCTAAACTCCTTCTTCTCTCTAGCAGCACGCCTAAGCAGCTTATCTTGACTAAGGAGGGCAGCAGTAAGTTTATCAACCTCAACAGAAATCTCATCAGGGGTCTCTGATACCTGGGAGGTGTCGTCGTTGTCATCGTCATTCCGAGGGATCTCCTCCAGCTCGCCGTTGACCTCACCGCCGAGGGCCATGGTGTAGAAGCCCTCGTTGTCGGCCAAGAAACAGAGACCGTTCAGCTTGTCCTCGATCTTCTTCTTCTTCTCGGACTCGTCATCGCTTGATGTAGCAGAGTCGTCATCCGAGTCGTCAACGTCGCTGAGCGTGGAGAAGAAGGCACGCTGCTCGGCCTGGGCCTTCTCCAAGTACTTTTCCTTGATCTACTCCTTGTTGAAGCCGCCCCTCCGCTTATGCTTGGCGGGGACGCACTTCTCCTTGCGCTTGCCGGAGTCGTACTTGTGGCCATGATCCGCCTTGCCGAAAGCTTGCTTATTCTTCTTCGACAATTGGCGATGAAGTGGTCCGAGCCTGCACACTCATAACAGCCACCTCGTCCTCCTCTGCGGCGACGGTTCATGCGGTTGTTGTGGAACCGCGAGAACCGGTTAGCATGCAGGTCCAACTCATCGTCTACCATGAACTTCAACTGCTCCTCTGTGACAGAAAGAAGAGATGACAAAGCAAAGCCTCCAGAGGGGTTAGCAGAAGAGCTAGAAACCAAAGCCATCGACGGGCCAGTAGGATTTTCATAAGAAGCCCTTGCCATGGCGTCAATCTCACTGGACTTGAAATTACTAAAGAGCTCATTGCATGTGAGAGTCTCATAGTTAGGCGATTCGATGATCGCCTGAACCTTAGAGTCCCACACCGACCGATCAAGAGTGTGTAAAAGCTTGAGAGCCCTCTCATTATCGTCGAAAGGCAACAGCTCCTTGTTATCCCTCATCCTGTTGACAATCACCTGAAAGCGAGCGAATCAACTTTCTATGCTCTCGCCATGCATATGCCAAAAGTTATCATACTCCCACTTGTGCGACTCGTAGAGACAGGATTTTACTTGAGTGGATCCCTCATGGAAGCGCATAAGGGTCAACCAAATATCCTGAGCCGTGGGGAGGTGAGAAACTCGATCAAACTTTGACATGCTCAAACATGAGAAAAGAGCATTACGGGCTCGGCTATTGGCATCGTGCTCATCGATCTGCAGCTGAGTCACATGGGCAGCCAAGACCACGTGATCAGCCTTGTTGCAAATCTTCCAGACAGAAGCACCCATACTCTGAAGATAGGCTGACATGTGTATCTTCCAATACGCATAGTTCGTCCCATCGAAAAAAACGGCAGTTTGCCAATGCTGCGATCCATGTCGCCTTCTATGGATCTGGAACCGGCTAAGGTGGAAGATCCTTAACCCGCTTTGATACCAATTGAAGGACCGAAAAAGCTATCCAAGGTGACTAGAGGGGGGTGAATGGGAGCTTCAAATTTCTTTCGAAATGATGAGGCCTCTGTCCTAGAAGATCAACCCCAAGAACAAAGCTAAAACTCGTGATGTCCACGACCCAAGAGAGTGGGTGGATGTTCCCTAGGAACACATCGAGGCACCACAAAAACTTCCTCACCCAAGTTCACACAAGTCAACTAGTGACAGGATGGACGTTGGGTAACCTCAACCTCAAACAAATCAAATCCAAAGCCAAACGAACAAGTTACAAACAAATCAGTGCAGAACTAGCTGCATCGGACGCTGGGAGCGTCCGATGTGTTCACGTCGGACGCGTCCAATGTGAACAGGACCTTTCTGGAACCTTACTGAGTAACCATCGGACGCTGCTACTGTAAAAGCTCAGCGTCCGATGTGAGCGTCCGATGAAGGGCAGGCACGTCCGACGAGAACAGTAGCGTCCGATGCCCAGACACTTGACGCGTCCGATGGAAAATGAGGGTTTCTGGAACCTCACTGCATGACCATCGGATGCTGCACTGTAGCGTCCGATGTCAGCGTTCGATGCCCCTTAAAAGGTACAAAATCTGACATGTGGCAACGGCGCATCCGATGTGATGAACACAACGTCTGATGCCCTCGTGCTCAGCGTCCTTTCCTCCCGAAACTGCACTGTTCTTCCACGAATTCAACCCGATCTCCTCCGAATCAAAAGCTCTAAGGCTAAGACTTGGTATGAGGAGTTCCAAGGATGTTAGTGAGCTACCCCTAAGAGATCATGCTCGAACCTAACTCTAAATCGGTGAATTGGAAGAAATCGGGGGCAAAGAGGTGAAAACTGATCCAAACACGAAAATCGATCGATCTACTTGCTCATGAGGTTTGAGTTAAATTCCTTTGGTCAAAATGATCCCCTCACAGTAAGGAATAAGTTGATTCAAATAGTTTTCCAAACGGAGCAACGTGGACAGAGATCAATCGACGGGAAACTTGAGAAGAAAAGCAAAACGCGAAGAACAACACAAGAATGAGAATTACAACCTCAATGGCCAGCTGAAATTCATCCCCACGAGGAGACAACGGGAATCCGGTCCTGTTTCCGCAAAATCCAAATACACAGATGTATGATTAAACCGTCTCTGTGGATCTCAGTAGCTACAACAGGGAATGGGAGAACAGGAAACCCTAGAATGAAAATAGCAATGGCTGAGATAGTCTGGAGGGAGGGGTCGCCTCTCTTTATATAGCCTAATACAATTATTCCCCTTCTACCCTTACGGCTAATGAGCGAGCAGGCTAACCTTAAGGGTATTCCTGACCAACTTGAGGTTGATGTTGATCCGACGACCACGCCCGCACATCAGGTAGCTTCGCCTCGACGCGACCTCACCAGATGCCGCCACGTGCCGCCACTGCGCCACTCGTCCTTTTCACGGACCTCCCCCAGGTTTTGAGGCCAAAACCGAGAAACCTGGGCCATCCCCCGGTTTTGAGGCCAAAACTGGGAAACCTGTCATTCGTCGCCTGAGTTCTGTGGCCCAAACTTAGAAACCCACCAGCACCCAGGTTTTGAGGCCCAAACCTAGAAACCGTCCTTAGCCCGAGTTTTGTGTCCCATCAGAAACCGACCGCACCCAGGTTTTGAGGCCCAAACCTGGAAACCGTCCACTCGGTGGTTTTTCTGTGGCTCAACCACCAAACCGACACCATAGAGGGATGCACCGCCCGTGCACCCCGTCCACCCGCAAGTCTTCACTTGTCGCTGTCCCAGGCTGTCAACCACCACGACCGATCCTCAGGCCACCGGTCCGCCAGTCCAAGCCTCACGTCCGTCCTTCACCGCTCCGGGTTCATCAGCACGACACGTCTCTACTTGACCTTCACCTTGCCTTTGATCACCATATCCAAGCTCAACACCTACACAAAACAAGCCAAAGAACATGCGCATCATCCCAGTTGACAATCACTCGTCATCTCAAGATCCGGCATACACACATGTATCCGCACGCCGCCGAACCGCCCGTGCCATGGAGGAGCGAGAAGTCCTCCGTGCTCGCCTCAACAGTGTTCTGGAACACTTAGAGGCGTCCAACGCCAGGGTCGTCGGTATACATCTTTTGATTCCGTTATCTTTAATTACCTTCGCATAACTGCTCCAGTCAATTTTGGTGATTGTTTGTTTGAACACTTAGCCGATTCGTTCTTTTATTTAAACCGGCCACCTTTTAACTTCGATCTCCTTTCATTTTATCATAGAACTTCAACATCAGCTTGACTGGCTCCCAGGGCGAGCCACGATAATTGCCTATTTCGGGAACGCCCGAGGAGACACTCTGAGGGCGCGCCTGGATGACACTGGGACGCGCAACAGGGAGCTGGCCCTCCATGCCATTTGCCATGGTGCTACCTTCGCCCTCGCCGGAGCAGAGCTTAGCGGGAATGAGATCTCCGGAGAAGCCTCTCCCTCCTTCGACAACGCCAGGACGAGGGAAGACTTCAGGGAGCTAGTGGAGGAATTCCAACCCCTGGGCCTCGCCGTGACGGAGGTGCCACACCTGCAGGATCTCCTGAACAAGTTGCATTTATATTGATTTTGTTTTAATGTATCTTATGTAAATCCGGCCCCTTGGCCAAACAAACTAAACAACTATAAGCTTGTTCCTGCATCGTCAGGCTTGAATAATTCTGTTAAATATTTCTGTTTGATATCCTTTGTGTTGTCACTGAGTTTCCAAAATTCTTTCTTCGATTGAATGTTCTAAAGGCGATACTTCCTTAGTATCGGCTATTAATTGGATACCAAAGATGATACATACAAATCAGCTATCTTTATTCTGAAGGCGATACATTAGTATCGGCTATAAAGTTAAGCAAAGCGAGCTTTTGCTCAAACACTAAAAAGAAATAACCTTGACTATCTAACACTACATAGGCCTTAGCTCGTTACAACCATTCACGTTGATGCAAATCCCCTTTAATGAGTCAATCCACTAGAAACATTTTTTTTGAAGCCGGCTGCTTATATCGGCTGTTGACTATCATCAGTCGTTTTCAGAAAGCCTTCTTCAAGAATCTTCCCAGAAAAGCACTCCATGTTATCAAAATTCCAAACATCAGGGTCTGAATAAGCAATGCTAAAAGTTGAATCGGCTGGTACCACTTCCACAGTGTCGCTGATCCACTGAATCACATTTTGATGCATGGTAGATGGAACACAGCAATTGGCGTGGATCCAATCCCTTCCAAGAAGCACACTGTAGGATCCTTTTGCATCGACCACAAACAAAGTAGTCGGCATACTCTTGCTGTCAATCGTCAACTGGACACACACAACACCTTTAGTAGCCGATACATTGCCAGCAAAGTCGGTCAACCTCATATCGGTCTAAGTCAAGTCTTCTGCAGTCTTGCCAAGCTTTCTAAAGGTGGCATATGGCATCAAATTAACAGCTACCCCTCCATCAACTAACATCCTGTTCAGAGGCCTTCCATCAACAAACTCTTTCAAATACAAAGCTTTTAGATGGGAATGTCTCTCGGGTTTTTGAAATGTGGCCTCTTCTGCTTGATAGATCCACTGAGCAATTACTTCTTCATCATCACACTCTTCTTCATGATCAGAGGATCTAAACTTAGCAAGTAGCATGAACAGAGTAGCTATATCAGTCGATGACTCTCCCTTATCGGCTACTTGTTTTACTTGCCAGACTTTGGGCTTCTTTTTCTGGATCTCATCATTCCTTAGTCTTTGAACCTGTCGCTTCTAGCTTTTGGTCAAGCCACCAGGACACCATTGTCCTCTTGCCAAGGATGATCATGATCGGCTAATCTTGCTCCAAGCCGATTATGAACACTTTCATTTTTTATGCGCCGATCTATGTTTTCAAATCTTAACCTTTCATGTACAGATCGGCGGTTGTCTCTCGACTGCCTATACTCCCAATACTGGTCACTGTATTCTGGGCAATTACGGATGGTAGGAAGTTTTAAGCCTTCATTCCAACAATGTCTGAAGAAAGGGCAATCCCAATGATTCTTTTCTTCATCCTTGTTGACACTAATTAACTCTTATTATTAAAGGTCAATTAAACATGAAAATGGATAAATATATAAACTCCACCTTAGTATAGGGATTGAAACTAATAAATTCCACGAGTTTTGATGAATTGTGAATATGCAGGGATTAAACAGGGAAACAGCCCTCCATAGCTTCCCCTAGAAGGAAACCGACGGGAGATAACACATTCGTCAAGTCAGGAATCTTCCAGAAGACTCTAGAGGACACCTAAAGACACCACGAGGTGGGGCACCCCGAGCCACCACCAGGTGGGACCGACCGGTCTGATGGGCCCACTGGTCGGTCTCCCTAGGGTGCCGCCGACGTCCCCCTTCTGGAATCTTCTTCCACCGCCTTTGAGGATCAATCTCAGCCCTACATGAAGTCGGTTTGATCTAATGACCACGGTTGATCCCTCAGGGCTATATAAACAGGCCCCCATGCCCTAGGTCAGACAGAAGGTCCCTCTTCAGAATACTACGCATCATTTAGAAACCATAGAAGAGACTTCAGGAGTCAGCTTCCAAGTAGAAGACTAGATACCCCTCTAGTTAGGTTTAGAACCTAGTTTTATACTAGAACTAGAAGAGAGAGAGAGAGAGGAAGAGATCGAGAAGGACCTCTGGCCTGTCGGATCAACTTCTTCGTCTTGTACTTGTGGATTCAAGTTCTTCGTCAACTTGCTTCAATGATTGTTTCGGTAATCAACATCTATATTTAAGTTTGAGCTATTGTTCTTATTATTCTTAAGGTTTATGACTCTCTTTTGAGTACTTTAATTCTAGTCGCTCTAGAGTTAGAGTAGTTGGATAGTGTAAGCGTGGTGCTTAGACTTGATAGCTCATAATTGCCTCCTATAACGCCGGTAGTAGTGGTTGTTCGCAAGGGTGACTCTTATAGCCTTGTTGATTCTTCTATAGTCCACTTACCCATGTGTAGGCCCGGTAGGAGTATACCTTTTGCATAAAAGACTCATACTTTGTTTGTGACCTTTTATGGCAACTTCCCCACTAAGAATAATATAAACATATCACTCTTAAGTTGGATTTAGATAACCTTAGTCATCCCCTCTATGCTTTTAGCATCTCTGTCCTTGTTAGCTATTCAGGGGTTATACTCTTTAAGACTTAACACTATCCATTCCTTTGGGTTCGATATTAAAACTGGGTTACTCCGGTGAAGTGCTACATCGGTAGATTTTATCTGTGCCCTTGCGGATAAAGTAGAGTGTGCGTTAATTTATATGAACAAGCATTTCTAGCACCGTTGCCGGGGAACGGTAGATCATTTTAAGTCTTAAGTATAACCTTGTATTATACTTTATCCTTTATCTTTTATCTTTTATCTTTTATATCTTCTATATCTTTTACCTTTTATTCTTTTCACAATGGATTTCTCAGAGCCAATCACTAGCTCCACAGATTCCATTGCACTGAACCAGTATACCTATCGCACTGTCGTAGACTTAGGGTTGCCCAAATCTGCTAAGTCTATCTTTTCAGACAACTACGAGCTACGCCCATGCTTGATAGAAATGGTTAAGAATCAAACTTTTTCTGGCTTAGAAGACGAAAATCCACACATTCATTTAAATGAGTTTGAACAAACCTGTGCATGCCTACACATTGCAGGCATGTCTGACGCAACCCTTAGATGGAAACTTTTTCCATTCTCTTTAGAGGGAAAAGCCAAAACATGGTACCTTCAAACAGCACCAAGTAAAAATGGGGATTGGAAAGAACTCTGCTCTAGCTTTTGCTTAGAATACTTCCCTGTCTCCAAAATTATTTGTCTTGGCTTAGAGATTTTGTCCTTCATCTAAGAAGATGATGAGTCTCTAATTGCAGCCTGGGAAAGATTCGATAATATTGTCCGCTCTGGTCCAGCCTTATCTATTCCAGACCCTATCTTGCTTCAACAATTTTATAATGGTCTGAATAGAAAAACTTTTAATTACCTTAACTTAGCTTCAAACGGATCATTCCTACTTACCCGAGCCTCCAAGGCAAGGGAAATGTTGCAAAACTTATCTCAAATTACTCCAACTCCTGAAGTTAAACCACAAAAATCACTAGAAGTAAATCCAAAAGCTGAGCTTATATCCATTTTGAATCATGAACAAACCTCAACCTTAATTCCTAGTGAGAGGGAAACCTCAATCTTAGGAGACACCATTGATTTCGAGGATGAATATTTTACCGAATTTGGTAACACCTCGAAATATCACATAATTAGGAAGCCACAAAATCGAAAATCATCACTTGAAAAACTTACTGATAAGGCTTTCCTAAAAGAAACTACGAAGAGGCTAGCCTCTATACTAAGCCATGAATGGTTAGAAGAATCAGAGCTTTCCACTGATATAATCTGCTTAAATTCACCTTCTACACACATTCAATGCCAAATCCATCAACAACCCTTCGAAGCTCTCTATAATCCTGTTGTGGGAATCAACATTATGTCTGAAACCTTTGCTCAAGATTTGGTAAAACAAATACCACTTACCCCAACAGCTAAATTGTTAAAAAGCCCTTCAGGACATGTTATTCCTAGCGCAAGAATCATGTATGTCCTGTGTGTCACTATAGATAACACAATTTTACACTTAAGCTTTTATATCTTTGATATTAAAGAGTTTAATCTTCTGATAGGCCAGCCACTTAAACAACTCATTCATGAAGGCCAAACAGGGATCTTAAACTTCTATCTTGGGAAAAATCTTAAAGGAACCATACCTATCACTCACACTCTAAATGCTGAAAATGAGCCATGTCCCGAGCCAGATCCTATGGAAGAAACTAAGGAAGCATCTCTTGAAATAATAAATGAACCTGAATATGAATAAGATGCACAGTTTTTCACTGAGAAAGAGGACATAACACCAGATCCTGATCCTCTAGATTCCATAGAAGAACCTCCTAAACCTCCCATAGAGTTAAAACCCTTACCTTCTGTGCTTCGATATGCTTTCTTGAATAATGACCCTGAGTTTCCTGTGATCATAAATGAAAATCTTACTCAGGAACAAACTTCTAGGTTAATCACTGTCTTAGAAAAGCATAAATCAGCTTTCGGTTACTCACTCCACGACCTAAAGGGAATAAACCCCGCTTTCTGCACCCATCGCATTCCTACTAATCCTAACATATCACCATCTAGAGAGCTACAATGCAGGCTTAACAATGCGATGAGAGAGGTAGTAAAGAAGGAGGTTTTGAAGCTCTTGCACGCCGGGATCATTTATCCTGCGCCACACAGTGAGTGGGTGAGCCCTGTCCAAGTTGTGCCTAAGAAGGGAGGCATGACTGTGGTAAAGAATGAGAAGAATGAATTAATTCCACAAAGAACTGTTACTGGTTGGAGAATGTGTATTGATTACAGAATATTAAACAAGGCAACTAAGAAAGATCACTTCCCGCTACCTTTCATAGACGAAATGTTAGAACGGTTAGCCAATCACTCTTTCTTCTATTTTCTTGATGGATATTCTGGATATCACCAAATCCCAATCCACCTAGATGATCAAAGCAAAACCACTTTTACATGTCCATACGAAACTTATGCTTATCGCCGAATGTCTTTTGGATTATGTAATGCACCTGCTTCTTTTCAGAGATGTATGATGTCTATATTTTCTGATATGATTGAAGAAATCATAGAAGTTTCCACGGATGACTTTTCTGTTTATGGAAAAACTTTTGATGATTGTCTTGAAAATTTAGACAAGGTTTTTGCAACGATGTGAAGAAAAGCACTTAGTCCTTAATTGGGAAAAATGTCACTTTATGGTTAAAGAGGTCATAGTGCTAGGTCACTTACTGTCTGAACGTGGAATTGACGTAGACAAAGCTAAAATTGAAGTAATTGAACGTTTGCCTCCACCGATTAATGTCAAAGGAATTCAAAGTTTTCTTGGCAATGTGTTGGGTATTTTAAACGCACACAGAGAAATCCGCAAGCGCACGGATACCGATGTAGCTTTCACCCGAGAGTATTCCAGGGTATCGATTTCCACGGGGAACGTGAAGTGTACTAGAAGAATTAAGAACGTCCAAGAAAAGAATGATAATGTGGTTAGAGAGGGATCTTAGGGTTTTCTAAGTTGGTCTATCTAATTAAAGGCTCACTATACTTTACTTACTTCGGGACATCAGAACACTAGCCACAGAAAGGGATGAGAAAGGGGCTAGGAAGCTCCGACTACGGTCCTACAAACACCAAACCAAACGTGGTGGACTACGTCGGCCATCAGGGCTGTCACCACCTGGGGCTACCACAACTATCCATGGGGCTGGGTGCAAACTCAGGTAAACCCTAGTCTAAACACCACGTCTACACTAACGTCTGCTACTCTAATTACATATGATAATTAGAGCACTCGATACGAGCGGAGATCCAGTAAATGAAATAAAGCAAGAACTAAAATTAAATATAATACTTAGAAATAGTAAATGAAGATCCTGAAGATTACTTGAAGACGAACTAGATGCTGCACTAATACAATATCGAGGAAGATCCGACAGATCTGGCTCCTCCTCAGCTTTCTCCTCCTCTCTCTAATTCGATCTCTAATTACAACTAGATGAACTAGACAACTAGAACTAGACGAACTAGAACTAGATCTAATTCTAGATGAACTAGAAGAGATTCATCTAGAGGGACCTTTACTTCTAATTGAAACCCTAGTTTCTGATGTGGAGATGAATAATGAAGATGGAAATGCCTGGAGAGGGGGGGTCTAGGGTTGATTATATAGCCCAAGGTGGAGTAGGGGGTAAGGAATCACCATGTCATCGATACGCGTCACGTTTATCGCCCACCGTTGGATCAAACCGACTTCAGGAACGGTGGAGATGCATCCTAGGAGGCGGTGGAAGAAGGTTCCAGAAGGCGGAGGCGAAACAGCCTCCGTGGCCGACCGGTCGGTCTTGGGGTGGGACCGGTCGGTCTGGCTCAGTGGGCCCACGTGGTGGGCCGCCTCGTGGTGTCTTCTGATGTCTTCTAGATCCTTCTTTTGCAGATTTCGTTGCGAAATTAATATCTTTTCATCCGGGACTCCGAATATAGCAAATGATATGTCTGTTTTGATCGTCTCGACAAGCTCTTCACAATGGTGCACTCCAATTCATGACTTGAGATACTTTTATATGGTAAAAACATGGATGTCCTACAAAACAAGTGAGAGCACCAAAACTCGTGGAACTTGTTAGTTTCAAACCCTACAACTATGCTGTGTGACTCATTTAGTGTCATTTCATGCAATAGTTGATGGTTAATTATGAGCATTAGTGAGCGTCAACAAGTTCCCCCAAGCTTAACCTTTGCTAGTCCCGAGCAAAGCCAATCTCAACAATGGATCAAGAGTTGCTGCAATATCTGTATTTCTTAACAAGCACACAAGCATTTAAACAAAAGTTCTCATTTGGATTAGAAAAAGATATCATATTATTCATCACGGGGCTTAGTACTTTACCTTGAATCTTGAGTAATTGAAAGATAGAACGATCAAATCAAGCACTATATCTCTTGCTCTTTTATTTCACCATTGTCCCGAAGTTTTATGAATTTTCAGAAAAGCTTAAAAACATATGTTGTCAAATTAAACAATGAATCCAAAGAGAAAGTCAACCACACCATTGAATCGAGAAGTGCATGTGTATGGAAAATGGAGGCGGATGCTCTTTTGAATATATCACACACTTCTGTTTATCAGAGACACATGGGTATCAGGCTAATTCTACTAGTGGGCACATGCCCATTTTTTTTAATATTCATTTTTGTCGAGGTTCCGGACACTTGTCCCTTTTTATTTTCTCGGGATCTTTCTTTTTGAGGTTTCGGACACTTGTCCTTTTTTATTTCCTCGGATTTTTTTTCTCTCTTTTTTTTCTTTTTTTCTCTTTTTTTCAATAGCCACATGCTTCAAACAAAATTTTGAGTGGATAGAAACAACTAATCATGAGCATTTATGCGGAAGATGGATGGAATGTGTAAGTGATCTCAACTCAATAACATGATAACTTCTCATAGGGTCAACAAAGCTTAATTTAACTCAATGCAATTATTAGTCATATTAATATTGGAAACTCTCCGGAACTCTAGTGTTGTTTAGAACAAGATAGTAGTAGCTCAGATCATCACATGTCATATCTATCAATTACCTAGACCTCAGATCAAGTATTTGCCATCCATGCAGTTAATTTCATTTTAAGGCATCATTATTAATTAGGAGAACTCATGTTTTGAAGGTTAGGTACTTGAAAGAAATTAGATAGAGCAACTATTCATCATTTCCATATAACAGATTAGAGAGAGAGTTCTTCTTTTATTATTAACTTCTTAAAACAAACTAAGGAAACTTTAACATAGTATTTATTTAACCTAACACAATTATTATATTTAACCTAACACACTTATTATAAATAACTAAGATAGTGAATAAGACATACCTGGATCACGAAGATAACGGGGGTGCGTCTCCTCCAAGCCGGTTCCCTTAATAGCGTTGAGCCTTCATGTGCCCATATTTTTTTTCTTTTTAATTAATGGTGAGCCTTCATGTGCCCACATTTTTTTGTTTTGTTTTATATTTTATTTTCATTTATGTATAGAAGGAACACTTAAGAGGATAAGGACACTTACCTGGATACACGGGGGTGCTTTTTCCCCAAGCTGAATGTTATCATAGTCGTTCAATCTTGCCATGTAGCAGACTGGCGGTGGAAATGTGTTTCCTCTGTTGGAGCTTTGATTGATGTTGATGGTTGTGGAAACAGTGCTCCAACAGTGGATAGAACATCCACTTGCTCGTCAGTTTTTCTAGGTCTTTCAATCCAGTGAAACTCAAATAGACAACAAGACTTGTGGAACTGATTAAGCGTTAGTGGTTGGCCACATAAGCCTTAGTTGTCCAGAGTTTCAGTAAGATCTCTTTGTCAATATTTTTGTATTTTAATATTTTCTTTGATGCAATCTTAGTGAATGCATTTTTATTTTTATTTTTATGCCAGCACGGTGAATATTTTATGTGGGTTTTTACGTAGCACACAATTATTCACATGGGGCTTTTAAGTTTTTTTATGCAGTGTAATATTTTTATTTTCTCTTTTTTATGCAATGCTAATACAGTAAAGTAAATATGCTATGGAGAAATGATTATGCAAATGATAGAAAGTAAAGATGCAAAAAGAGAAATTAATGCACAAAAGAAAAATATGGATAACTACCGATTTTACCTTTTCGGCGAGGGTTCAATATTTTAAGTCCTCTGAACAGGACTTCTCACCATGTTCATTCCTGAGGTGCATCATTTGATCTCAATATATAGACCTTGATAACTTCACCTCTTGATATGGTGTCACCCATGTTCTTCGTTCGCTCAGTAGTTGTGACAGAACCGACCAATTTATACCAGATTAAGCACCGAATCCCCGCTTTCACAGAGATTAACAGGTACTTAAGCTCGTACAAACCCGGTAGTCTGGAAATCTCGAAGGATTTCAAACATTCAACTTTAGCCAAGATCGTAATAGTTTAGCGTACATGTCCACGAGGTACATTCAGTTCGCACATAGTTCAGATACATCGGAGTTCAACAGTTATTACAAACCATAGTTCGGAATTCAAAAGCGGAAGCAACATAGTTTTAAACATAAGTTCTTAGTTCACAATACAGTGCCATTGCGTGATCAATCCACAAAAGCATCAGGAGAGGATAAGAGATGACCATGCCCATGGTCTAGTCATCACCCGCGACGGGGTACAGACAGTTCTCGCAATAGCCATAGAAGCACTGCCCATCTACAACAACAAGGGACAAAACCCTGAGTACGAGAAGGTACTTTGCTAGACTTACCCGTCATAAACCAGAAATAACGTGACACCAAGGAGTATGCAAGGCTATATCTGGTTTGTCCATACTTACCTTTTTGCAAAAAAGCATTTTATTATTAAATAATCAGCATTAGAGTATTAGCAGTCAATTTTATGTAATCAACCTGATTAACTAGATTTGCACCTGAGCTAGAGCAATCACTTGGCTAATTAATCAAGCAAAAGTGACTATTTCATCAATAGCCTTTCAGATTCAGTACCATAGCCATCTTTAATTCCATAAGTTACTACGGTAACACATGCCCAGTCAAGTTACTCAATATCTAGGAGCGATGGCGATTATAATTGATTCCTACCCAGTTGGGGATAAAATGTCGCACACTCGCCCGATCACACCTTGCCAGGCAGCCGTCGGCGACCACTTCAGGAAATTCGAGAACACAACGCGCGGGACCGTCATGGGCCCTTCTACACCGGGGGTTATCTCAATGTCAGGTCCCTCAAGCTATAACTGCCCACGGTCATGCCAGGTCAATGAGGCCCCGCATGTCCACGGACCATGCCAGGTTGCTCAGAATAGTTGCCCACAGTACATATAAGGCCCTGGATGTTAGGCGTCAACATCTCCATCACCGGCTCGAATAACCTTACTCGGCTTCACGGGAGGCACCCGCACCTGCTCCGTTAAGTGATTGACGCGTTCAAAATGACTGAGGTGTGCCTTCGTCGGGTCCTAATCGACACAAACGGGAGACTACTAGCACACAGAACCCATGTCCAGCTGCTCCTACATCCCGCCCGGTCTCAAATTAATTATCACATGGTTATCTCCATGATAGCACGAGGCTAGTCATGATTAGTATCCACCTATATACGGGAGACAGGAAATCACCCGACTTTTACCGGTCTAAGCAGGGCTAAGCATAAACGAGCCTAGACTTAACAGGGATATCAAGATAATAATTGCAGGTGGACAAGGATAAGTAAGTAATGCATCAACGGTATCACTCAACTCTTATAACCTAATGCAACAAACATATCATGTTAATTTTGTAATTGCCTTTGCAAACCGTAGGAGTGGGATGCTCCGGGGCTTGCCTCTTTCAAAGTCGGAGGGTCGATGGTCGCGGCACTCAGGCAGGTCCTCGACGTCTCCTTCTTCGGTCCTCTCGTCTGGGGTCTCCTCCGGACACGGCTCCTCCGGTGGCGGGTTCTGGACCTCCACTACCGATCCTGTATGATGCATAACATGTATAAGTAAAATGAATGCACATGGGATGCATTGGTGATGCAACATAGAACAAGATAACTCAGGAGATAAGCACATGTCATCTACTTCATTTTCTTCAACAAGGTAGTCAACATCATCCGATCATTACTTAACCATTTGCTACCACTTAATCATTTTATTTAGCCTAAAACAACAATCCTCAGTTAATAACTTCAAAAAAATCTACATAAATTACTGGAAGTTGACAATATGAAATCTAGTCCCCTGTCCAAATTTCACCCCATTTGGACTTGAATTCTATCCTCTATGAAAAAGACAAACATTATAATAAATTGGTGCTTTGAACTACAAACCCTAACAAAAAGTGTCAAACAACAAATTTCCCATTTTTCCACTGAACTTCATAGCACAAGAGCAGTGTATAAAAATTCTCAGGTTCATATTCCTCATATTTTAATTACTACAAATTAAACAAGAAAACATCATTTAATCACTTTAATTGCTACTGCCAAAATATTCCACAGAACAACACCATATTACATTTTTCCCAGAAACTATTCATCAATACAAACCTAACAAAACAAGAATTACATTTTTCTGAGCAATACACAGTTTACTATGCATTTAACAAGATTTCAGCCTAAACATAAATTAAATATAACTACACATAAATTCATCACAAACTGGACATATTACATTTTTTATGCATAGAACTCATCACAACAAACTTAACAAAACTTATTTCACCTTTTTAGCATTTACAAAGTGCAAGATATGAATTAAACAAACTCTACAAACATTTCTTAAAACTAATTAAACAAAACCCTGAAAAACTCTTCAACCTAAACTGCTACGTGTTGACGGTCCTTAAACACCTGTTTTACCGTCAACAATTGACCCTAAAGTCCACCAAAAAGGCATGAAATGTAGTCAAATAGGTTTCAATCTAACCGAATTCCACATGTCCATAGAATTTTATTTGAATGCAGGATTTGAACCAAATTTGGACATATTGACCCACCAGAGGCCAAGCCCACTCAGCAGGGCCCAAATGGGCCTAAGGGGGGTGGCGCCCGCCACCCCTAGGTGGCGCCCGCCACCTCTAAGTGGCACCCGCCACTTGGGTCGGCCCAAGTTTCACCCCCTGCCACGTCACTGATCCGTGTGACCTCCCCAAGGCCAAATCTTGGCCCTTGGTCACTAGGTCAGTGGCATCGGACGGCTCAGGGAGGAATGGCGTGGATCAAGGCTGAATGGCGGTTGCTAGGACATGCAACCGACCTCCAAACTGCCTTGGACAACCACCTGGATGCTGTTGAAGCCAAGGCGGCGCATCCAACGGTGAGGGAGGTGGTGGCCGCCACCTAGGGCTGGCGCCCGCCACTAGGGTTAGCCCTAGGTCGGCTGGCTGCCCCCTATAAGTACCCCCCTCACTCATTTGGGCTATAAATACCCCCCTGAGGCACCTCTTCATTCATATCCCTCATATCCCACACTTCCAAGAGAAGCAAAGCAAGAGAAGCAAGTGAGAGTTAGGTTAGAAGCTTAGAGGGCTTAGGCAAGTAGGTAGCTAGTAGAGCAAGGCATCTTCGCCCTCGCGGTAGCGCTGCTCAAGGGTTAGCTCAAGAGTAGAGGCGTGCGAGTGATCGGTTCTGGAGCTGGGATGAGTCTTCCTTCATCTCCAGTTTAGGTTTTGCTCTTGTTACTCAAGCATTTACTATATTCTAGTTCATCATTTCAAGTATTACTTTATTCTACTTATCAGTATTGAGTGGTATACTTGATTGATTGCTTGAGTGCCAAGCTATCCTACAGATCAATTCACTTAGCCATAGTACTTAATCTCTAGTGAGCTTAGTGTTTGATCTTTGCCAATAGGTTGCTTAGTTAGTTTAGTGTTTATCTTATTAAGTCAAGTGTTTGCTCTGACGTCCGCAAGGGTGTCTCTATTCAAAGCTAGGGTAGAGATAGTTAGAATATAGTTAAGCATGGTGCTTAGTTATAGACTTACCTTCAGATACGGCTGGACCCTCGGATAGCTGTGGTAGCTAGCAGGTGGTGACAGCCTTGTGCGCCTTGAATTCCACCACATAGTTGGCCCAGTTTAACAGTAAGGCTCGTTGTGCTAGCGTTCAACCTAAGTAAGTGGTAAAGGCTAGTACGCCTCGATACTTGACAAGATAGGAATAAAACTATACTTAACTTAGTTGCTTTATTGTCTTTTGCCTGCTTTGCTTCGTAACTATCTCGCTTCGTAGTTATCTTGATTTGTAGTTATCTAGGAGTAGTTAGTAGTTAGTAGTTAGTAGTTAGTTAGTTATCCTTAGTTACCCTCTATCTACCTATCCATTCCACCTTACCTTAGCCATCCAGTTCATCCTTACCTAGCCATCCATATATTATTTCTAGCCTCTCTTCTCCCCTTTTCCCTTTTCTCTTTTCTTCGACTCTCATCCCCTCCTTGACTCAACTCATACACCACCCTAGCCTTCCCTTGGGATCAAATAAATCGACACCTGGTACTCCCAGACGAAGTGCTACTACGATAGTTCTATGCGCTTGCAGAATCTCCTCCTGGTAGATTGCATTCTCGCTAGATAGCTCCTACTAGTGTCGGGACTGACAACCCCGCTTGGCATTAGAAGATAGCTACTTTAGTTACCCTATCCTAGGTGTAGCTAAGAACTACCAACAAGCATTTCTAGCGCCATTGCCGGGGATAGATTCCATAGTCTACTCCTAGTGACGACGTTAGCAAGTGTCAACACTACGCGTACCCAAACTACTGCACCCAGGTCCGCTGACAGTTGGGACCCAAGCCACTGACTGGCGGGACCCCGGGTCAAACCGCCCCACTTGTAAGCCACATAGAAGCAGAGGAAGGGTTGACTGCGGCGGAGCTCGCCGGCGGCGACCTCCCCGAGGAAACCAACACCACCGGCGGCCTCCGTTGACTTTCCGCACTCGACGGTACCACTAAAAGGCCTAGCGCACGAACGGAGCAAGCTTCGCCGGCGAGAATGGCGGCCGCGGCGGCGGGAGCTCGCCACGCCGGCCATCTCCGGCCTTCTCGAAGCAAACCGACAGCTAACTCACACTCCTCAAACCCTAGCGAACCCTAATCGAAGCAAAGAAGCTAGGGTTGCTATGAGAAACGGCCGAGACCGCGGCTCGTCGTCCATGGCGAGCAGAGCCGGCGGCGGACGGCGACGTACGGCCACTACCAAACCCTAATCGGCCAAACCAACACCACCATCGTCTTCTACGGGTCAAGGCGACTCGCGATCACTAGCTAGGACAAACAGACGAGCTCGGAAAGGGGGTTGGCCACGGCGGACCAAGCTCGTCGGCCATGGCGGACACGGCGGACGCGTGCTCCGCGGCTTACCCAGAGGCCTTCAGCTCAAGTTAGCTAGGGCAGGAGGTGGAGCGGGTCACGACGACTTGTTTTGGTGGGATGGTTGGGATGGAACCGCGGCGGAGCGGCGGGAAGACGCCGGCGGACTCGCGGCGGCGCTTACCTGCTCCGGCGACGGCGAGAGCGAGAGGGAGACAGAGCGGAGGGAGTGGAGCGGCTTGGCTGTGTAAGTGCAGGCGGGCGGGCCTTGTGCTCGCCACGCTGCGCGCGGACGCGGGCTCGCCAGGCGTCGGGCGCCACGCGGCGGCCAAGCTCTGGCGCGGTCGGCCACGACCACGGCCAATTCAAACTGAATCGGCTGATTCAGTCGCTGATGGCCGACTCACGGCCGGATTTTGCGCGTGATTATCTCCTAATCCACTCGATGAAACGCTAAACCACTTGTTCCATTGAGTAGAGCTATGTGCCGACTACAACTTTGGTTACAAGATCAAGCTGTGGTTCGGCCTGGATTGCTCTCAAGAATTCTCCAAAGATCACCAGGCGAAACTGTTTCGGCAGTTAGGACTTAGAAGAATTTTTCTAAGTCTAATCTCCCCCATTTCTGCCTTGTGGGTCCTAAAACACCTTGCTAAACCCATTTTCATGACTTGGCCCTTAAACACTTTTTGTTCTACTCTAAATTCTACACACTTTTGGTTAAGGGCCCACAACCATGAAAAGCTTCTATCAAGGAGGTCTTAGTTAGTCAAACAAAAGGACTCCTAGGGCTCTATTAAGGCAACTAGGGTTAGAGACTTGGTTAGCCAAAATGACCAACACAAACCTAGGTTCATTTTGACCCCTCAACAAGGTTCAACTACTTAGGAGAGTCAAACATTCCAAAAACAAGTCAAACAAGCTTCACACCATGCATAACATTACAAGCCACACATGAAAAGACACATTACAAAAAAGAATGCAACATGAGATGATGATGCTTATGCTCATGAGATGTCAAGTTATGCATTTAGGATTGCTTAACACTAGGGGTGTTACAGCCCTCCTCTCCTTAAAAGAATCTCGTCCCGAGATTTGAATTACTAACCAGTCTTTATAAAATTGTGGATACACCTCCTTTAGTTAGTCTTCCGTTTCCCAAGTGGCATCTCGATCATCTGTTCACTCCAAGACACTTTATATTGCTTTACTATTCTTCCGCGAGTTACTCTTTCTTTTTCATCAAGTACCCGACAAGGCTTCACTGAGTAGGTGAGATCGGATTGCAACTTGATGCTGGCCGGTTGTACCTCTTCTTCTGGAACTCGAAGACATTTCTTTAATTGCGACACATGGAATACAGGGAATATAGCTTTTAAATGTTCAGGTAGCTGTAGCTGATATGCTACTTCTCCCCTCTTTTCCACAATCCTGTATGGTCCCACAAACGTTGGCGCTAACTTCCTTTTTACGCCAAAGCGTCTGACACCTTTCATGGGTGACACTTTCAGATACACATAATCACCTTCGTTGAATTCAAGCGGTTTCCTCCTCTTGTCTCCATAGCTCTTTTGTCGAGACTACGCAGCTGCCATATGTTGTTGGATTATTCTAACTTGTTCTTCTGCTTTGTTAACAAAATCAATTCCGTAGTAACGATGTTCTCCTGGTTCAACCCAATTCACCGGTGTCCTGCACCTTCTACCATAAAGAGCTTCAAAAGGTGCCATCTGTATGCTTTCTTGATAACTATTGTCGTAAGCAAATTCTGCTAAAGGTAACCATTTCTCCCAAGATCCTTTTGCTGAAATCACATAGGCTCTCAACATGTCCTCTAACACTTGATTTACTCTTTCAGTTTGTCCCGATGTTTGGGGATGATAGGCAGAGCTACGGATTAGCTTTGTGCCTAATTCCTTTTGCAATTTCTTCCAAAATGGTGCAGTAAACTGTGATCCACGATCCGAAACTATAACCTTGGGTATACCATGTAGTCGAACAATTTGATTGATATAAATCTCCGCATATTCCGGTGCTCGATAGCAGGTTTTAACTGGTATGAAATGAGCGGTCTTTGTAAGATGATCAACTATCACCCAAATTGAGTCATTCCCTTTCTGGGTGGTTGGCAAACCGGTGATGAAATCCATACCCACTTCTTCCCATTTCCACTCGGGTATTGGTAATGGTTGAAGTGTTCCAGCGGGCTTCACGTGAATAGCTTTTACTCGACAACACGTGTCGCATCTGGCTACATATGCGGCAATTTCTTTCTTCATTTTGGTCCACCAAAATCTTGGACGCAAATCTTGATACATCTTAGTGCTTCCAGGATGAATAGATAACTTGGATAAATGAGCTTCATCCATGATCCGGTTTTTTAGTTCTCTGTTCTTGGGTACTACTAAGCGCTTGTCAAACCATAACACTCCTTTGTCATCAATCCGAAAATGTTTTACTGGTTCAGTTGCAGTTTTCAGCCTTTCCTTGATATGATAAATTCCCTTGTCTGTTTTCTGCCCTTCAAGAATCTGATAAAATAGGGTGACTTGCAGCCTGATATTTTGCAGAATTACAGGGTGTACGAGACTAAACTCGTCTTCTGGTCGTAACCTCAAACTGTTGCAGTGTGATTTCCGGCTCAAAGCGTCGGCAACCACATTTGCCTTTCCTAAATGATAATGTATCTGCAGATTGTAATCCTTGATTAGTTCAAGCTATCTTCTCTGCCTCATATTCAGTTCAGGTTGAGTGAAGTTATACTTGAGACTCTTGTGATCAGTGTACATATTACAGACGATACCAAGCAGATAATGTCTCCAGATTTGTAGAGCGTGCACCACCGCAGCTAACTCCAAATCATGTGTAGGATAGTTAATCACATGTTTCCTCAATTGGCGTGAAGCATAAGCAATCACCCTGCCTTCTTGCATAAGAACACAACCTAAACCAACTTTCAATGCATCACAAAAGACATCAAAAGGCTTCTCGATATCCGGTTGAGCTAAGACAGGAGCAGTGGTCAATAGTTCCCGCAGAGTACGGAAAGCTATTTCACACCCCTCTGTCCACTCAAACTTATGATCCTTCTGGAGCAAGCTTGTCATTGGTTTTGCAATCTTAGAGAAGTCGGGAATTAAACGACGATAGTATCCTGCTAATCCAAGAAAACTCCGAATCTCACCAACTGAAGTAGGAGCTTTCCAATCCATCACTTCTTGTACCTTACTAGGGTCCACAAAAATTCCTTCTTCTGATAGAATATGACCAAGAAATTGCACTTGCTTCAACCAAAACTCGCAATTGCTAAACTTAGCATAAAGTTTATGTTCTCGGAGCCTTGTCAAAACAACCCTCAAATGCTCTGCATGATCGTCCGGGTTCTCAGAGTACACTAAAATGTCATCAATGAACACCACTACAAACTTATCCAATTCCGGCATAAACACCGAATTCATCAAACTCATGAAATATGCTGGGGCATTTGTCAATCCGAAAGACATGACAAGATACTCGTATAATCCATATCTGGTTGAAAAAGCAGTCTTTGGGATATCTTGAGGCCGAATTCTGATTTGGTGGTAACCTGATCTCAAATCGATCTTGGAAAACAACTTGGCTCTGGATTGCTGGTCAAACAGAATATCTATCCGTGGCAACAGATACTTGTTCTTGACAGTCACGGCATTGAGCAGCCGGTAATCCACACACATTCGTAGCGACTTGTCCTTCTTCTTGACAAACTACGCTGGACAACCCCATTCAGATATACTCGGTTGAATGAATCCTTTATCCAAAAGTTGCTTAATCTAAATCTTGAGTTCAGCTAACTCATTGGGCGGCATACGGTAAGGTCTTCTAGAGATTGGTGCAATTCCAGGTAACAACTCAATGGCAAATTCCACTGCTCGCTTGGGCGGTAATCCTGGTAATTCATCTGGGAAGACATCCGGGAAATCTCGAACAACTGGGATCTTAGACAGGTCTTCTATAGACAAATTGCAAGATAAATCGACGAAGTCAACACCCTAGGGAAGAGAGATGCGTAACTTGGTATTCGTCCTTCCATCAGATAAGGTAAGAATCCTATTTGCAGTGTCTAACACCGCATTCCACATACTCATCCAACTCATACCTAAGACTACATCCATGCTCAGTCCTGGCAAAACTACTAAATTAGCTCCAAATTTGTGCCCTCCAATGTCGATGGCTGCATTACAAACCATCTGCCTAGATAACACACTACTCCCCACGGAGCTTACGCGAAACCCATAATCCATTTCAGACACCTCTTGATTATGCTTTTGTGCAAATGCTTTGCTCATGAATGAATGTGATGATCCAGTATCAAACAAAACAATTGCAGGATGATGGTTAACAAGACACATACCGGCAGTCACGGGCTCTCTGGCACGAGCTTCTTTAGCAGTCATGTTGTGCAGACGTGCGGGGTAGTTAGCTTGTTGCTTATTTGGGTGAGGGCAGTACCTTGCGAAGTGCCCCTCTTGGTTGCAATTGAAACATGGTCCCCGAACCAAAGGTTTCCCTCCTGTTGAACTGCCCTGACCTCCACGAGCTTGGGTAGCAGCTATCTTGTATGGCCTTTGATTGCGTTGAGCTTGCGGCTGACCTTTCTTCTGCGGCGGCCTGAAACGTGCCCCCGGCGCTGGTGGTCGATACTGGGAACGTTGAGCTGGTGGTCCCCTAGGTTGAGATGGTCCTGAATCAAAAGTCCTCTTCCGGGCTTTACTTGCAACATGCTTGTTATTGTGATTCTCTTGGATCAAACAATCACTGATGAAGTCAATGAGGACAGTACGAGAAGATGTACCCACTGACTTTCCCATTTTGGTGTTCAAGCCTCTTTTGAAACTAGCAATCTTTTTGGCATCTGTGTCCACGAAGTCTGGAGCATAACGAGAAAAAGAGTTAAACAAGTGATGGTACTCAGTGACAGACCGAGTCCCCTGCTTTAAGCTCATGAACTCTGCCACTTCCATCTGAGTTAGGCCTGGCAGTATATAGTGCCCTCGAACAGCTTCGGCGAACATCCTCCAAGTGATAGGAATGTTGGCAGGATAGGTGGTGCGGTGATACCCCCACCAAATCCCGACTGGCCCCTGCAGCTGATGTGCGGCATATTCGGCTTTGAGGTCCTCTGTGAGCCTGAGCGAACGAAACTTTTGGTCCATGGTATGCAGCCATTCTTCTGCCTCTAAAGGTTCAGTAGCTTCCTTGAAGATGGGTGGTCTAGTATCCAAGAAATCCTTGAAAGAACTATATTGATTTGGCTCTGGACGCTGGTGACCGTGCGCCAAATTCTCTCGCAGTAAAGCTTCAATGTTGCGCTGGCTTTCCAGAAATTGGGCGAAAAGCTGCTCGGGAGTGGCTGGTGGGGGAGGTGGTGGATTGCGGTTGTCCCTGGGTTCCTCATTTCCACCACTACCGCCAGCTCCACTACGGGTCGTCGTCATCTGCATATACGATGGCAAGTGATCATTAGGCGAAGTTGCAATTATTATAGAGAACAATAAATCATACCAACTGAAATTATTCAGAAAACGAATTCACCAAACAATCACAGAGGCTTAATAAATTTGAATCCACATCGCATCATCACATAATAAGATTGCTCAATACATATCATGTAAAAGCCAACACAAACATCCATAGTTTTGCCCATACATATGGGACTTTCCAAGGCGTCACACCACGTGCACATAAGATTACTATTCGTGCTTACATCCAGCCCATAACAAAAGCAAAAGATCAGGCTCATCAACACACACAAAAGGTCACTAAGCTCTAAGCATACTACCCGATCTACTCTCTAGGGATGTCACCATCGTCACCATCATCACTAGACACATCTGAGGAACAACTAGAAGAGCTACTCGGATCCGGATCCTCCTGAGGAAAGATGGGATTCCTCTCATTCTCCCTGCGGTGGATCTCCTCATGCAGACGATCATTGTAGTCCTGCTGATAGTGAAGTTGCAACTCTAGGTCTCCGACTCGCAACCTCAACAGCCTGTTCTCCTCTGAAGCGCGTATGCTCTCAAGATAGACACCTCGAAGTAACTCCTCGGTCTCCCTCATGATCAAGGCCAAGAAGGTAGCAGACTCCTCCTGAATACTGAGCTGATGGGCGGTCTCCTGCTCCCTCCAAAGTGCCTGGTCCCTCTCTACTGTCATGCGTGCCAACTCTACAGTGAGGCGGTCGACCTCAGCGGTATGCTCCTGCTGCCTCCGGTGTTGTGCAACCATCTCCTCACTAAGAATGTGGTCCAACTGGTCATAGCTACGGGATAAGCATCCATAGGTAGCCATGAGTGCAGCCATAGCACTCCCGGCTGGTCCGGCACAATGCTCCCTCTCAAGCGAACTGGCCTCGAGTACTGTGGCTCCGGGCTGACGCCACACTGACTGATACGGATCTGCTGTCGGGAAGATACTGGCTGTAGCCTGGGGAACCACTTCCGGATGGTCCTCCATAATGTCCCGGAGAACGGTGTAAGCAACTCTGTTAGCTCCATCCCATGGGGTCCTTCCCTGCAGCGCGAACACCCAGCGGCACCAGACGTGATCCTGCTCATCACGGCTAGGCACGTCAACCTCCATCGTGTACATATGGCGATCCTCAGACATCTGCACGCGGTGCCAGTCGTACTGTGGCTCCTGGCCCTCCTGGTATCCCACCAAGTGCAATACCCTCCAAAGGATGGTAGGCATGCCGAACTCATCTAAGAAGTCCTCCGACCCTTCGGTAGTCCATGGTCCCAACATGTAATTAGGCCTCTTGCCTCCGGTTGACTTACGAGCTGTGCGCTTGGTACGGGCCATCTGTAAGAAGTTTATCCACACATATTTTTCAATAGTTGGAGAACAACTTTTATTAAGAAAACAAGACGGATAACATAAGGAAGGAAGTAAAATTAATGCAAAGTCTTATGATCATGATGCATGTGCGTAACATACGTCCTCACTGCCTAACAATCTAACGGCTAGACGGTGGCATACAACGTTCGCTCATAGCGTTAACTAGACGTACTATACGTTCGCAAGTTAGCGTACCTGCAGAAAATCATTTTAGCCCTGCCCACAGTATGAATATCATGCATTGCTGAAATTAAATCTAATACTAACTTAGGTGCACACCCAGTATACACGTAAGCAGTATATGCACCCATCAGAATAATATTACTCCCACAATCAATACTTTCACATATACTTGTGTGTAACAGGTATACATGCCGGTACCATTCAAGCACACCCCTAGCTTGGCGGTTGTCCAATCATGCTCTCACAACTCACCTATTACCTTGGCGTAGAGGTAATTGATCCATACATTACTATTCCGAAGAATAGCACCCATACAATTTTACCATTGTCGTATGGATGACAGAAACAACAGAATTTAAATATGATGCACCACCCCCAAGTTAGTACCTAAATAGCCACCTAAAAACCTACTGGGCATAAGGACTTGATCACTGGCACACCTTAATCTTTATCAATAAGATTTTTCAAATCCTATTATAGCTATAAGTTTTAGCAAATAAAATTTTGATTTGAAAATACAATTTTTCAAATACACTCATGAACAGTAAGGCCAACCATGCTCTGATGCCAGCTGTGATAGAACCAACCAATTTATACCAGATTAAGCACTGAATCCCCGCTTTCACAGAGATTAACAGGTACTTAAGCTCGTACAAACCCGGTAGTCCAGAAATCTCGAAGGATTTCAAACATTCAACTTTAGCCAAGATCGTAATAGACTAGCGTACATGTCCACGAGGTACATTCAGTTCACACATAGTTCAGATACATCAGAGTTCAACAGTTATTACAAACCATAGTTCAGAATTCAAAAGCGGAAGCAACATAGTTTTAAACATAAGTTCTTAGTTCACAATACGGTGCCATTGCCTGATCAGTCCACAAAAGCATCAGGAGAGGATAAGAGATGACCATGCCCATGGTCTAGTCATCACCCGCGATGGGGTACAGACAGTTCTCGCAATAGCCATAGAAGCACTGCCCATGTGCAACAACAAGGGATAAAACCCTGAGTACGAGAAGGTACTCAGCTAGACTTACCCGTCATAAACCAGAAATAAGGTGACACCAAGGAGTATGCAAGGCTATATCTAGTTTGGCCATACTTACCTTTTTGCATAAAAGCATTATATTATTAAATAATCATCATTAGAGTATTAGCAGTCAATTTTATGTAATCAACCTGATTAACTAGATTTGCACCTGAGCTAGAGCAATCACTTGGCTAATTAATCAAGCAAGAGTGACTATTTCATCAATAGCTTTTCAGATTCAGTACCATAACCATCTTTAATTCCATAAGTTAGTACGGTAACACATGCCCAGTCAAGTTACTCACTATCCGGGAGCGATGGCGATTATAATCGATTCCTACCCAGCTGGGGATAAAATGTCGCACACTCGCCCGATCACACCTTGCCATGCAGCCGTCGGCGACCACTTCAGGAAATTCGAGAACACAACGCGCGGGACGATCATGGGCCCTTCTACACCGGGGGTTATCTCAATGCCAGATCGCTCAAGCTATAACTGCCCACGGTCATGCCAGGTCAATCAGGCCCCGCCTGTCCACGGACCATGCCAGGTTGCTCAGAATAGTTGCCCATGGTACATATAAGGTCCTGGATGTCAGGCGTCAACATCTTCATCACCGGCTCTAATAACCTTACTCGGCTTCACGGGTGGCACCCGCACCTGCTCCGTTAAGTGATTGACGCGTTCAAAATGACTGAGGTGTGCCTTCGTCGGGTCCTAATCGACACAGATGGGAGACTACTAGCACACAGAACCCATGTCCAGCTGCTCCTACATCCCGCCCGGTCTCAAATTAATTATCACATGGTTATCTCCATGATAGCACGAGGCTAGTCATGATCAGTATCCACCTATATGCGGGAGACAGAAAATCACCCGACTTTTATCGGTCTAAGCAGGGCTAAGCATAAACGAGCCTAAGCTTAATAGGGATATCAAGATAATAATTGCAGGTGGACAAGGATAAGTAAGTAATGCATCAACGGTATCACTCAACTCCTATAACCTAATGCAACAAACATATCAGGTTAATTTTGTAATTGCTTTTGCAAACCGTAGGAGTGGGATGCTCCGGGGCTGGCCTCTTTCAAAGTTGGAGGGTCGATGGTCGCGGCACTCAGGCAGGTCCTCGACGTCTCCTTCTTCGGTCCTCTCGTCTGGGGTCTCCTCCGGACACGGCTCCTACGGTGGCGGGTTCCGGACCTCCACTACCGATCCTGTTTTGAACTACACACCCTAACAAAAAGTGTCAAACAATAAATTTTCCATTTTTCCACTAAACTTCTTAGCACAAGAGTAGTGTATAAAAATTCTCAGGTTCATATTCCTCGTATTTTAATTACTACAAATTAAACAAGAAAACAACATTTAATCACTTTAATTGCTACTACCAAAATATTCCACAGAACAACAACATATTACATTTTTCCCAGAAACTATTCATCAATACAAACCTAACAAAACAAGAATCACATTTGTCTAAGCAATACAAAGTTTACTATGCATTTAACAAGATTTCAGCTTAAACATAAATTAAATATAACTACACATAAATTCATCACAAACTGGACATATTACATGTTTTATGCATAGAACTCATCACAACAAACTTAATAAAACTTATTTCACCTTTTTAGCATTTACAGAGTGCAAGATATGAATTAAACAAACTCTACAAACATTTCTGAAAACTAATTAAACAAAACCCTAAAAAACTCTTCAACCTAAACTGCTACCCGTACCCAAACTACTGCACCCTGGTCCGCTGACAGTTGGGACCTAAGCCACTGACTGGCGGGACCCCGGGTCAAATCGGCCCCACTTGTAAGCCACACAGAAGCAGAGGAAGGGTTGACCGTGGCGGAGCTCGCCGGCGGCGACCTCCTCGGCGAAACCAACACCACCGGCGGACTCCCCTCGACTTTCCGCACCCGACGGTACCACTAAGAGGCCTAGTGCACGAACGGAGCAAGCTTCGCCAGCGAGAATGGCGGCCGCGGCGGCGGGAGCTCGCCACGCCGGCCATCTCCGGCCTTCTCGAAGCAAACCGACGGCTAACTCACACTCCTCAAACCCTAGCGAACCCTCATCGAAGCAAAGAAGCTAGGGTTGCTATGAGAAACGGCCGAGACCGCGACTCGTCGTCCATGGCGAGCAGAGCCGGCGGCGGACGGCGACGTACGACCACTACCAAACCCTAATCGGCCAAACCAACACCACCATCATCTTCTACGGGTCAAGGTGGCTCGCGAACACTAACTAGGACAAACGGACGAGCTCGGAAAGGGGGTTGGCCACGGCGGACCGAGCTCGCCGGCCATGGCGGACACGGCGGACGCGTGCTCCGCGGCTTACTCAGAGGCCTTTGGCTCAAGTTAGCTAGGGCAGGAGGTGGAGCGGGTCACGGCGACTTGTTTTGGCGGGATGGTTGGGATGGAACCGCGCGCGGACGCAGTCTCGCCAGACGTCGGGCGCCACGCGGCGGCCAAGCTCTGGCGCGGTCGGCCACGACCACGGCCGATTCAAACTGAATCGGCTGGTTCAGTCGCTGATGGCCAACTGACGGCCGGATTTTGCGCATGATTATCTCCTAATACACTCGATGAAACGCTAAACCACTTGTTCCATTGAGTAGAGCTATGTGCCGACTACAACTTTGGTTACAAGATCAAGCTGTGGTTTGGCCTGGATTGCTCTCAAGAATTCTACAAAGATCACGAGGCGAAACTGTTTCGGCAGTTAGGACTTAGAAGAATTTTTCTAAGTCTAATCTCCCCCATTTCTGCCTTGTGGGTCCTAAAACACCTTGCTAAACCCATTTTCATGAGTTGGCCCTTAAACACTTTTTGTTCTACTCTAAATTCTACACACTTTTGGTTAAGGGCCCACAGCCATGCAAAGCTTCTATCAAGGAGGTCTTAGTTAGTCAAACAAAAGGACTCCTAGGGCTCTATTAAGGCAACTAGGGTTAGAGACTTGGTTAGCCAAAATGACCAACACAAACCTAGCTTCATTTTGACCCCTCAACAAGGTTCAACTACTTAGGAGACTCAAACATTCCAAAAACAAGTCAAACAAGCATCACACCATGCATAACATTACAAGCCACACATGAAAAGACACTTTACAAAAAGAATGCAACATGAGATGATGATGCTTATGCTCATGAGATGTCAAGTTATGCATTTAGGATTGCTTAACACCAGGGGTGTTACAGTAGTTTGAAGTGAAGCATTAGTTGTGGAAGCTGGCAGCATCTTGCTTAGTGTGCATGTTCTTATAGATCCAGGACCTCCACTCTGTAGAATTTGGGAGTTGACAAACTCCTCCATGTTTTGCTCAAGAGTGTGTCCTGCTCATAAAGACAAGGAAGAGATCAAGTGCATGGGCTCTGCTGGTGGAAAAACACCAACGGAACCAAAAGTTTTGTTCATTCCTCTCTAACCTTATTGCACAATGAACAAGATAAACTTGTTGTTTATGTATTCTATTCAATCTTAACATGAGTGATAGGATCAAAAGATGAGCATGAAAGTAGCATCTTAAAATTTTTAACAGATCAGATTACTTAACCCAAGCAAGGATAATCTATGCTTAATGCGTCGATATTTTCATGACTGTGATATATCATCTTCCAATGGTTAGATGCATAACATTTTAGCTCATTGGTTAAGATAGTGAGATTCAAGAGAGTAAAGCTAGGAACAAAGAGTAAAGAACTGAACATGTTGAGTTGATTAGGTTGGATCAAATGAGGTGCAACTGAAACATGTTTGGTTCTTATTTATGCACATACCAGAATTAAGGAGAAGCTTTTAAAGTGATGTCACATACCTTGAGATGTTACCTTTATGATTAAAGAGTGATGTGTTGAACCACCTTGTGGAAGCTTCTCTTGTCTGGCTGGTTGTTCTTCACGAATAGCTTGTCTTCTCTTGCCTATCTCACAGTGGGCCAACTGAGTCTTGTTCTCAACAGGTCCAGAAGATGGAGACTTTGTCAACTATTTTTTTGATTTGTAGGCTCGGGTACTATCTCTACATCTTCTGATTCTTGCGGTGCAGTAGCTTCATCCTTTATGGTATCCCGTCTATTCCTGGTAGTTGGTTCTTCCTTTGTCGGTTGAGTCAACGTCTTCTCTTGGTTTTCTTTGGCTGCTCATAAATGGTGCAGTTGTTGAAGAATCAGCGAACCTTTTGGTCAAAGATCCAAAAGTGGATTTCTCTAGTTCCAACATAGATGATAACATTGAAGGTTTTCAAGAACGATCTTCCAAGAATGAGTGGTGGATCATATTCTTCTTCTTGATTGGGATAGCGTCCAGTGGCTTGTACTAATCAAAGTGTTGAAGCTGGATTTCTCCATCCTCCCCTTTAAGCAGATCTAGACAACGGAATTGTGTCTCCCCCAAGCTGGCTTGTGAGGAAGGTAGATGCCCAAATTTCTTCAACAACATGTTCATGTGTTGAATTTTGTAGGACCTTGTTGTTGTTGAAGTCGTTCCACCTCATCCTCCAAACTAGCTCTTGTGTTGCATTAATTGGAAGATAGGACTAGCTCCCACTACTTGTGTTTGTACTGTTTGATCTGAGGGTTCAGAGATGAGAGCCCACACGATGGTCTCTGTCTTTAAGTGGCCGAGCTCAGACTTGTTCACCTATTTCCATGGAGTGAGTGCTTTGATTGTAGGTATTTGTTTTGTGGCACTCATCTTCTGTCTTGTTCTATGGATCTCATTTCTCCATGATCAGTGAGTTGTGTCTCCCTTGCGCAAGTTGTTAAAGTTCATGTATCTCTTCATTTCCAGTGTGAGTTCATCTCAGGACTTTCCCAAATTGGTATTGAAAGTTTTCCTACAGGGGTTAGTCCAACAAAATATCCAACATCCACTATAGCATACTATTGGCTCAAAAACCAACCTAGACACCACGTCTAATTTGATTTAGGAAGGCGTTTCAAGCTAAGCACCATGCTTAATTTAAAAGCCTTTGAAAGCAAGATCATCACTCCTAAACTAGGCACCATGCTTAATTTAAGAGATGTATGAAAATACATCAAAACCAAAGAATATAATATAGCAAAAGAGGGTAGCATTAAAGCATTAAAGAGATCTACTCAAATGGTGATGAGAGAGCATGATTAGTGTATAGCACATGAGCATGTCCTAAAGGTAGGGACAACCAATATAGCAACATGTTAGGAGATGTTCTTACAAGGATTGGATGAATGTAATTCAATGTTGCATGATGATTAGTTGGACATACCTTGTGTTTGTCATTCCTTTGAACTTTTCACTACAGACCTACAAAGGTTTGTGACAAGAATACCCGAAGGAATATTTGCGGATACATGGGTGTATGCCGAGTCTCTGAGTGATGAGTGATTGTCAACGGGTTTGATCGCAGGGTCTTTGGCTTGTGTTGTGCAGGTGCCGAGCACGGAGACAGTGATCGAGGGCAAGGTGAAGGTCAAGTTGAGACGGGTCGTGCCGACGGACCGGGTGCGGTGAAGGATGGGCGTGCCGTGCGGCGGACGTGCCATGCCGATGAACCGAGCGGTGAAGGGCGGACGTGAGGCTTGGACTGATGGACCAGAGTGCCTGAGGATCAGCTGTGGTGGCTGGCAGCCTGGGACAGCGACAAGTGAAGACTTGCGGGGCACGGTGTTGCTCGGGTCGAGGACCTGGGGACACGTGTCGGTGGACGGGGTGCACGGGCGGTGCATCCCCTCTACAGCTTCGGTTTGGTGGTAGAGCCAGGGAAAAACCATCGGGTGGACGGTTTCCAGGTTTGGGCCTCAAAACCTGGGTGCTGTGGGTTTCCGAGTTTGGCCACAAAACTCGGGCTGAGGACGGTTTCCAGGTTTCGGCCTCAAAACCTGGGCGCTGCGGGTTTCTCAGTTTGGGCCACAAAACTCAGGCGATGGACTTGGAGGCTGGTTTCCCGGTTTGGGCCTCAAAACCGGGGGATAGCTGGAAAAGGCTGGTTTCCCGGTTTGGGCCACAAAACCGGGGGTGCAGAGCGTGGGCGGCACGTGGCGGCAATCGGAAGGTTGCGTGGAGGCAACGCGGACGAGTTGTGCGGGCGTGGCCGTCGGATACACCTACCACCGAGTTGGTCCAGAATAACCCTAGGGTTTAGCTGGTTCGCTCTGTAATTAGAATAGTGAGGGGTAGAGTAGGAATTGTACTTAGACTAGAATTAGGATAAGTAGTCGGGGAGACACCCTCCTCCCCTTATCTCAGTTAGTCATCTCATTTGCTCTTTGGCCTTAGGGTTTCCTGTTCTCCCATTCCCTGCTGTAGCTAGCTGAGATCCGCAGAGAGACTTGCCTCTGTGTACTGTTGATTGTGAGCAAGTGAGACTGTAATCTCACCTTTGCAGTGCAGATCGATGACTTGATTCGCGTGTTGATTCTTGTTCTTCGCGTTCTTCGTTTCCTCGCGATTTTCCCGTCACTCGATCTCCCTCTCTAGTGCGTCTTTGCGAAATCCGTTTGAATCATTTTGTTCGTATCATTGAGGAGGTCATTTCGACCAAAGGAATTCTTCTAACTCCTCATGATCGAATAGATCGGGACGATTTCGTTTTTGTGGCGCTTTTTCCGTTCATCCACCTTCCCTTTTGATTTCCCGGTGATTTGGTTGTTTTGGGCGGATGATTTCTTGGGGATAGTCTCCTAACTACCCCGTGATCATCTTCTCCAAGTTTGGGAACTTGGGATTTGGAGTTGGATCGGATTTGAGAGGATTTGGGAGAGAGGCGATCAAAATCGCCCTCCCTGTTCATCCGCGGACAGTCCGCCACTGGACCCGCGGACTGTCCGGGGGTCGGGCTCCGACCGAGCAGTGGTCGCGTGGCCTTGACTATTTTTGCCTCGGGTGACGGCGGACAGTCCGCAGGTCAAAGTCGCGGACAGTCCGCAAGCCGTCCAGCAAGGGTTCAGCAACCTTGCTGTTTTGGGTTTTCTGCCGGCGGACAGTCCGCCAATGAACCGCGGACAGTCCGGTGGTACCGCGGACAGTCCGGGACTCCAGGTCCGGACAGTCCGGTATCCTGCTGATTGCTCCGGTTTAGTGCGTTTGCTCTCCCGGCTTGTTCGCTTGGTTTCGGGACTTCTCGTTTGGCCCTGTAGTTGACCAAGGAACCTCTCTAGGTATCTTTGCTACTTGTTAGCATAGGTATTGAGGAGTTTCTCGACGTAGCCGTCTATCTACGTCCAGGACTTGGTTTTTGGGGTTGTATTCGAGTCGGAACCTCTGGAGTTTGGTTTGCTTCTTCTTGGTGGTGCTTCGTTGTGATCTTAGGGATCGTCCACCCTCTTCCAAGGGTCGTGAGCATCACGGTTTCGGTCGCCGTTTCTCGGGGTTGATTTTGGGACATTTGGCCAAAGTTTCTGAGAAGAATTTTGAGCTCCCATTCACCCCCCCCCTCTGGTCGCCTTGCTAGTGCTTTCTCGGTCCTTCAATTGGTATCGGAGCGGGTTAAGGATCTTCCACCTTAGCCGGTTCCAGATCCACAGAAGGCGACATGGATCGCGGCGTGGGCAAACCGCCGTTCTTTGATGGGACGAACTATGCGTATTGGAAGATACGCATGTCGGCCTATCTTCAGAGCATGGGCGCTTCTGTTTGGGAGATTTGCAACAGGGACGATTACGTTGTCTTGGCTGCTCGTGTCACTCAGCTCCAGATCGATGAGCACGAGGCCAATAGCCGGGCACGTAACGCCTTGTTCTCCTGTTTGAGCATGGGTGAGTTTGATCGCGTTTCTCACCTCTCTACGGCTCGGGAGATTTGAGCCACCCTCATGCGCTTTCATGAGGGCACCTCTCAAGTCAAAACCCGACTCTACGAGTCGTTCAAGAGAGAGTATGAGAACTTTCGACATCTGCCTGGCGAGAGCATAGAAAGTTTATTCGCTCGCTTTCAGGTGATTGTCAACAGGATGAGGGCTAACAAGGAGCAGTTGCCTTTCGACGATCATGAGAGAGCTCTGAAGCTTTTGCACACTCTTGATCGGTCGGTGTGGGATTCCAAGGTTCAGGCGATCATCGAATCGCCTAACTATGAGACCCTCACGTGCGATGAGCTCTTTAGTAAGCTCAAGTCCAGTGAGATTGATGCCATGGCAAGGGCTTCTTATGAGAATCCTTCCGGCCCGACTATGGCTTTGGTTTCTGGTTCTTCCGCTAACCCCTCTACTGGCTTTGCGCTTTCATCTCTCTTTTCTGTCACAGAGGACCAGCTGGAGTCTTTGGGAGACGAGGAGTTGGCTTTGCTTGCCAACCGGTTCACGCGGTTCCACAACAACCGCATGAACCGTCGCCGCGGAGGAGGACGCTAAGGATGCTATGAGTGCGGCGATCCTGACCACTTCATCGCCAATTGCCCCAAGAACAACAAACATTCGGGGAAGGGCGATCATGGGCACAAGTACGACTCCAAGCGCAAGGAGAAGCACGTCCCCCCAAGGCGCAAGAAGAGGGGCGGCTTCGACAAAGAGTACATCAAGAAGAAGTACTTGGAGAAGGCCCAGGCTGAGCAGCGTGCGTTCTTCACCACGCTCAGTGACGTCGACGGCTCGGATGATGACTCCGCTTCCTGTGGCAGAACCTCCTAAATTAAGTGGCCCACATGCACCCATCATTGTCCTAAGGACCTTTGATCAGCGTGCACGAGTTCCAAATGATTCAAGAGATCTGTCGGGTGTCCTCGGGAAACCCGAATCATCCACGTTACATTCTTTCCAGGATAATCCCTCATCAAGCATCACAGTATTACAACAGTTTTATAGATAAGATAAATCAGAGTAAAAGCGGAAAGATTAATATACATAGATTAAAACTTAGGTTTAAAGTTTACATCACCAAAATACTTATTACATAACTTGTTCAGAACTTTATATTACAAAACTCATTCAAAAGAGGTTACTTGCCCAAGGTCACACATCAGAATCGTTATCACTTTCTTCTACTAGAGTGAAGTAGCATTGTCCATCAAAAGGTGGATCCATGTACTCACCTGCAATCAAGGGTTAACAAACCCTGAGTACAAAAGTACTCAACAAGACTTAACCGACTAGAAAAGAGGAGAAGACTCAGGAATGAGAGGCTTAGGAAGTCAAGGTAAGGCTTAAGCAAAATCAAGTATTTTGCACAAAAAGCATTTTGTAAACCTTGTTTGATTTTGGAAAGATTTCTGTATTTCTCAATTCTTCATTGTTCAAGATTCATTTTATCTTTCAAAAACATTCCTAGTTGAGAACCACTCTCCGTTGACAGTCGAAGACCAAGTCTCCATAACCGAGGAGCAACGTTAATCCGGATAAAGAATACTCAGCTGAGGATCCCTATTCACACGGCATATGTAGCACCCAAGCTTGCATAGGCCAACCCGTCTACCACGATTCCTCCAAGATTGGGCCCGGTCCTACGCCACCCAGAAGTACAGTACACCACTCTTATCCAGGTACGACGACCACGTGGGTACAAGCTACTTCCGCCATCTCTCCACTCCCAGTGCGCGGTTGTCGGTTCCAATAAAGGATTCCTCGGAGCCAGAGTTTTCCGTAGTATGTGAATAGTTGCAAGTCTTGACCAGCAGGCTCCCATACGGATGGTCCCCCTATTTCTTCCGCCAGAACTACCTTGGTTATATTTCACCCAATGCGTAACAGTCCTGTCAGTTTTTTCAATTTTCACCACCCGGTTCCCGGTCGGTGTTCACTGTTGAGTCCCGGACTACAACATGACGGCACCGTACGCTTGGACAACCTCTCCTTGCCGTTGACTAGGTCGGATCAGATACTTAGCCAACAGTCGGGAGTAAAGCCAAATTCCCATAAATATCTTTAAGTGATCACACTTTTGAAATTGGCATTTTTGCAAATCTATTGTATAGCATCACTAAGCATTTTGCAAATAGTTTTTAACAAGGCAGGTGGATCTTCAGGTGGATAAACAGTGCAAGAAGTAGGTCATCACACAACTCCTATAACCTAATGCAGTAGTTTATCTCAGCAACATTTTAATAAAACCTTTATAAAAACAAGTAAAGGTTAAAAGCACCGGGGCTTGCCTTGAGGATCGGTGAAGTCCGAAATTCTGAAAAACAAGAAAGGTCTGCACCCTCAGGAGAAATCCACTGAGAGTTAGGGCCTTCCGAAGCGGGATCTACACGTAAAAGTGCATATGCATAATAATGAGATGCTTATGATGTGATCATGGAAAGATGGAAATTTTCTTAACTATACCCTTTACAGAGTACAAACTTTCCGCACGTTAAAGTTGCAAACCAACAACCCACTTTAGTTATTATAACACTAAACAGTTTTATTATTTTCTGATAAAGCAACTTACAAGCAACAAAAAGGCATTTGTATAAAGGAAACCCATAACCAGGGAGCAAATCTTGCTAGTTTCCCATTGGTTGTCAAACAATTCCAAAAGTCACACAAATCTACAGAGATCAACTATTTCTATTTATTTTATTAATTATTTTAATTAGCCTTTTATTTATACACCAAGCATACTTTGTCAAACAGAGATGAATTAAAAAAACCTGAAGGTGTATATCAAAGATATAAACTCCCATGTCAAATTTTATGATTTTTGGGAAACACAGAAAATTACATAAATCAACAACGTTACATTTATTAATTAAAGCACAGATTTAATTGTCATATCAAAAGTATTCAAAACACAAATTTTATAATTTTTATATTAGCACAGATATGCTATCATCTATCATGTCAAATTTCATATTAACAGAGTTATAGATTAATTATAGCAAAAACAACAAAACTGATTACTGTGCATAAGCCAGAAAAAGAAAAACTTGAACGAACCCAAACTGGGCTTTCGGCCCAAGCCAACTCGGCCCAGCGTGGCGCGAGCACACGACGGTAGGTGAGTGTGTTGCGTTCGCTCGAGGCTCGGCGCGAGCGAGACAGCGCCCGAGGGTCCGCTCGAGGCCTGGCTCCAGCGAGACAACGAGACAAACGTCTACCGAGGCCTGACTCAGGGCTCGGGCGAGACGGAAAAACGCTCGTCCGTCCGAGGCCTAGCTCGGGCGATACGCTGCGCATGTGTCCGCTCGAGGCTTAGCTCGAGACTTAGCTCGAGGCTCGGCGAGACGGAAAAACGCTCGTCCGTCCGAGGCCTAGCTCGGGCGGGACGGTGAACGCGTTCGCCCGAGGCTTGGCTCGAGCGAAGCGGTGTGCCTGACAGCTTTGCAGAAAAACCCTTCGACTTACCCTAAAACAACCCGCAGTCCATGGCGCTATTCACCTGAGTCTGCGACTTTGCAACCAACACCCTGGAACTTCTCATCTTTACAACCACAAGGTCCCGACCATGGCCGGTGTGCACGACGGCGAACCGAGCGCCGACGGGCCTTACGCCGGCCGACTCTGGCCAGAAGAGACTCGGCTGACGCGAGCATCAACACCGGCAAGACAGCCGCAGTCGATTGAGCTCTCAACCCTACACTCTACCACTCGGGTTGAGCCTGGCCACGCATGGCGGCGGATCGGATCTCGGCTAGCCCTGTTCCGGCGATCCTAGACCGGTAGCAAGCAAACGGAGAGGCTAGGAAGGTCTAGAAGCTCACCCTGGTGCTGATGGAGAAGCCGGTTCGAGCGGAGGTTGCTCGGAGAGTAGGCGTCCACGAGCAGTGGCCTTCGGCGGTGAACTCCGGCGAAGACGATGCTGTTCCGGTAAAACCTGAGCACCAGACAAGGAACCATCGAGCCTATGAGCTCTTTGGGATCAAGACGAAACACAAACACGAGAAAGAGGGAGTAGAGGAGTGCCCAGTGGATCGGACCACGGCAAGATTGAGCTCGGCGGAGCTTTTTCAATGGCGGAAGAAGAAACAACAGCGATTGCTTGCTCTCTGAGTGAGTAGAGTTTGAGCGAAAGGGTTCTGGAGATGCGCAAGGTCGTGGGGTATTTATACCCGTGGTCAATCGGGATGAGATCAAGCAGGAACGGTGAAATTGCAGCTCGAGCCAGGAAGGTACTCGTCGGGGCTGCGTGTCAAGATGTCAACGGCGAGCGCGGAAGAAGGCGCCACGACGCGAGGGTAAGTGCCAGCGGCTGGGTAACTTTGCCACGAACTCGGTCGCACGTTGGTTCGGGAGAGAACTGCGGCCATCGCGCTGGCGTCGCCGGCAAAAGATCGCGGCGGCCACCGCCGTGAACAGGGAGGTGAGCTTATCCCCCCCCCATTTCCCCACCTCCTTTTCTACCCTTTCTGAAAAAACTAAAATTACATTTGATTTTTGAATAAAAGTTGAAAATATGCCAAATATCAAATGCTCAGAATTCAATACTGAACATCTTTCATTTTTGCAAGATACCCAAAATATGCTCAGATTTTGAATTAGGATTTGAAATACAAAAGAGGACAAAAAGGGCAAAAGAGGACTTTTACAATTACTTTTGATTTCACAAGAACACTTGAAAAACTTTAAACACCAAAGTTGTTCCTAATCAGAAATAGAGCAACTTTGCTTTTTAAAGCATACCAAATTCTTTCAAAATTTTGATTTATAGAAAAGGGATAAAATAGGGTTTTTGAATTATTTAAAACTATTTATTTGAATTTCATTCCAATCTGGAATTACACCTCAAAGGTAGCTTGAAACATGTTCCCACTACACCTTTGAGACATAATACCAGGGTTGGGTATAAAATTCAACTACTATACATAAGATTACCATAATACCCTTATAAAGCATAAAAGCATTACTCTTAACAAGAAAGCATAAACTAGGATTGCAAACTTAAACACTCCTTATCACTAAGCACAAGCATGAAAATTAAACTTGTTTTAAGTGAATGCATAATCAGGTTATTAACTCAGATAAAATGCCAGTGCATATGATGACATGTCAAGTTTTAGTCTTGCTTAACACCAGAGTGTTACAGCTCTTTCCCCCTTAAAGAAATCTCGTCCCGAGATTTAACCTGTAGGCTAAGTAATGGAAAAGGAAATGTGTTCGGCACTTCCATTACTAACCTTTACATAAAGCAGGGAAAGATTCCCATAAGACAGATTACGAGGATTACACAGAAGAGAGAAACTCTGGAAAACTTTCTCTAGAGAAACTCTTCCGACTCCCACGTGGCTTCTTCCTCCGTATGTTGATTCCATTGAACCTTGTAGAACTTGACAGTTCTTTTTCGCGTAACTCGATCTTTCTGGTCAAGAATCTTGATAGGATATCTGAGTATGTCAGATCAGGCTCTAATTCAATCTCTTCAACATGAATAACATGGTCAGGCACTTGAAGACATTTCTTCAACTGAGAGACATGGAACACATTATGGACTAAGATAGCTGTGGTGGTAAGTCAAGTTGATATGCCACCTTTCCACATCTTTTAAGGATCTGATATGGACCTATATATCGAGGTGCCAACTTTCCTTTGATTCCAAATCGAGTAACTCCTTTCATTGGTGACACCTTGAGATAGACATAATCACCAACTTCAAAGGTAAGGGACTGACGTCTTTTATCAGCATAACTTTTTGTCTGGATTGTGCCTTCTTCATGTTCTCTTGAATCAACTTAACCTTTTCTTCTTTCTTCAGCTTCTCTGACTAAATCAACTCCAAAGACTATGCTAGCTCAGGCTCAGACCAGTTTAAAGGTGTTCTGCATCTTCTACCATACAGAGCTTCAAATGGTGCCATCCTAATGCTCTCTTGATAACTGTTATTGTAAGAGAACTCTGCTAAGACAAACATTCATCCCATCCCATTTCTCTGAATAACTGAGTACACAGGATCTTAACATATCTTCTAAGATCTGATTAACTCTTTCAGTTTGACCCCAGTCTGTGGATGATAAGCTGTACTATGTAGAAGCTTGGTACCCAAAGACTCATGTAAGTGCCTCCAGAAAACATTAACAAACTGTGTCCCCCTATCTGATACGATGGTCCTTGGAACACCATGCAGACTTACAATTCTGTCCAAATATATCTTGGCATAGAGTAGATGCTGGATATATTGTCTTCACAGATATGAAATGAGCTGATTTGGTCAGACGATCAATAATGACCCATATAGAATCAAACCCTTTTGATGTCTTGGGCAGACCCACTATAAAGTCCATACTAATGTCATCCCATTTCCAAGAGGGAATTGGTAACGGTTGCAATCTCCAGCAGACCTAAGATGAATTGCCTTCACTTTCTGACAAGTATCACATTTTGTTACATAACTGGCAATTTCAAGTTTCATCTTAGTCCACCAGAATCTCTGTTTTAGATCATGATACATCTTATTACTGCCTGGATGTATTGAAAATCTTGTTGCATGAGCTTCATCAAGAATCTGCTTTCGGAGCTCAGGAACTTTGGAACCACTAACCGATCCTTGAACCAAATTACTCCAGCTTCATCTATTTTGAAATTGGAATTTTGCTCAGAGTGAATCTTTTCTTTTAGATGGATCATTCCCTTGCTTTCTTTTTGGGCCGCAATGATCTGATCCTTAATGGATGATTGAACTGTCACATTGGCGAGACTTCCTTGTGGAATCATTTCAAGACTTAACTTTTCAAACTCATAACACAAGGTAACATCGATTGGCTTGACTTCTAGACAATTGCAATGATCCTTTCGACTGAGTGCATCTGCCACTACATTGGCTTTACCTGGATGATAGTGCACTTCAATATCATAATCCTTTATCAATTCTAGCCATCTTCTCTGTCGCATATTCAATTCTGATTGTGTGAAGATATATACTTCAAACTTTTATGATCGGTGTATATATGACATGTATTACCCAATAAATAGTGCCGCCAGATCTTTAGAGCATGAACCACAGCTGCTAACTCTAAATCATGCGTTGGGTAATGTTCCTCGTGCCGTTTCAGCTGTCGTGAAGCATAAGCAATGACTCTGCCTTCCTGCATCAGTACACACCCAATGCCTTTGCCTGAAGCATCACAATAAACATCAAAGGACTTTTCAATATCTGGCTGAGCTAACACTGGTGCGTTGTCAACAACTTCTTCAAAGTCGAAAAGATTCTTCACATTCCTTTGACCATACAAACTTAGTGTCATTCTTTTAGTAGTGTGGTCATGGGTTTAGAGATCTTGGAGAAGTCAGGGATAAATCTTCGATAATACCCTGCCAATCCTAAGAAACTCCGAACTTGATGTACTGAAATTGGGGACTTCCAGTCAAGAACCTCTTGAACTTTACTTGGATCCACTGCCACTCTTCCTTCAGCTGACAGAACATGACCCAAAAATTGAACTTCATTTATCCAGAACTCACATTTACTGAATTAGCATATAACTGATGTTCTCTCAGGCGAGTCAACACTATCCTGAGATGTTCTGCATGTTCTTCTTTGGTTTTGGAATAGATGAGAATGTCATCAATAACACAACCACGAACTTATCTAGTTCTGGCATGAACACTGAATTCATCAAATACATGAAATGTGCTGGGGCATTGGCAGACCAAAAGACATAACTAGATATTCATACAGACCGTATCTAGTAGTGAATGCTGTTTTCGGAACATCTTCTGGTTTGATCTTGATCTGATGATACCCTGATCTCAAATCTATCTTCGAGAATACCTTCGCACCGGTAAGTTGATCAAAGAGGAGATCAATACGGGGCAAAGGATACTTGTTCTTGATTGTCACTTCATTTAAAGGACGATAATCCACACATAGCCTCAGGGTATGGTCCTTCTTCTTTACAAATATAGCTGGACAACAACCCATGGTGACGAACTAGGTCGAATGAACCTTTATCTAGCAAGCCTTGTAACTGAGCTTTCAACTCTGCTAACTCCTTTGGTGGCATCCTATAAGCCCTTCTGGCTATTGGTGCTGTGCCTGGTTTGAGTTCTATCTCAAACTCCACATCACGATTTGGTGGCAGACCAGGTAAATCCTCTGGGAACACATCAGGAAACTCACAGACCACTGGAATGTCTTGGATTTCCTTGACAGAGGTAGCACACACTTGCTCAACTGCTCTCTTAAGAGTAGGAAGATGGATAAGAAGTTGAGACTTGCTATTAGGTAAGTTGAGTCTGATGGTTCTATTCAAGGTGTCTATCACTGCACCTCTCTGGTTCATCCAGTTCATACCCAAGATCACATCTATACTTGGATCTTTTAAGATTATCATGGAGGTTGGAAATATATATCCACCCAGATCTATAGGTACCTGACGTACCATTTCCTTAGTACTTAGTCGACCCCCAGGTGACTGTATCAAGAAGTTATCTTGGGTTTCATCAATAAGTATATCATGCTTTTCTGCAAATGTTCTATTCATAAAAGTATGCGATGCACCAGAATCAAAAAGTGTAATAGCTGGGTGTTTGAGCAACAGGAACATACCAAGCATAACAGGTTCTCCTTCGGAATAGCTTCTATTTGAGTGTGGAAAACCTTTCCCGTTTTCGGAGCACCTTTACCCTTTTGATTATTTTGTGCATTTCCTTCCCCGATTCTGATTTGCTTGCTGATTTCCTGCTGGCCTTGGTGCATTGGCATTGGGAACATTCTGCCTTGGATAAGACATTCACGAGCAAAATGCCCCGCCTTTCCGCAATTATAACATGGACCATTGGTAGCTTGTGGCACTGGTGGACGAATGGCAGGAACATTCAGCTGACGTTGTATTGAAAGGCATAGTAGGCCTTGCAAAGTCCTCTGAGGATCTGCTGCTGCTGCTGACGAGATAAGATGGGCGATAAGATGGGCGGAACTGTTGGACCGGATGATATACAAACTTCTGACGCTTCTTGTTGCCGCCAGATGATCCAGGTCTTGACACAAGTCCCCTCTTCTTCTTGGCCTCCTTATGTTTGCGGTTCTTTTCCTCGCTTGCTATAGCAATATTCACTGCTTCATTATAGCTGATATTACCACAAGTAGTCATCATTGATTGAAGTTTTGTATTCAATCCCCTCATGAAACATCCCTTCTTTTTCTCCTCCGTATTGACTTGATCAAAAGCATATTGGGACAGATGATTGAATTTTCCAATGTACTGCATTACAGGTTCATCTCCCTGACGGAGAGCTAAGAACTCTTCAAGTTTCATTTGCATAACTCCCTCGGGTATATAGTGAGCCCTGAAGGCTGCCCTGAACTCAGCCCAGGTAATTTGGTGGCCAGCCGGTTGAACCGCTGTTAGGTTTGTCCACCAAACTCCTGCAGCGCCACGAAGTTGTTGCGCTGCAAACGCTGGCTTCTGAATCTCGGTACAATTGATAAGACTGAATTTCTGCTCCATAGTGCGGAGCCAGTCATCCGCCTCCAGAGGTTCATCTGCTTTTGTGAAAACGGGAGGACGAGTATCCGTGAAGTCCATATATGTTTTTCCTCCTATTATTATAACGGCCACGGCCCCGTTGTCCGGCATTCTGATTCTGCGCCAACAAGGTTGTTGCATTGACTAATGTTGCAATCGCATCGGCCAAAGAAGGTGGAACGGGTGGTGCATTTGGGATGTCATCCCCACCGTGAGAAGAACTAGCACCGCGAGTGTTAACAGGCATCTGTTCAAAACAAACCAAACATTCATACATATACATTGTACACATCAAGGTCAGCTTATTTTTCATACAAGTCTGCTCTTGAGCAAGACTATCGAGACCACTTTCTTACCCATCTGACTATATAGGGGTTTTCTGACTAACTAGTTTACAAAGTCAGAGAGATACACTGTGATACACCTTATGCTTATTCAACCTCTAAATCTATGACTCTTCCTCAGATGTGACTTCATCTTCCACCGGCTCTAACTCCTCATCTTCTTCTTCTTCTTCCTCAGATGCATTTTCAGGATGTGGGGTGTGTGGCAGGTTCTGGCTGCAACTGTGCGGTCAGCTCTTCTATATGCCTATGCAGGTCAGCATGATGGTTTGCCAGGATGTTTTGATTATCTCTCATTATATCTACCCGGGTTCGTGCCCGGTTTCTCTGCTCAACGGCCTGCCTCCACTTGCATTCATACTCTTGGTGCTGCTTGTGGTGGTATTGTAGCTGCTCACGCAACTCTTCCCTATCTCTGGTGCCCCTCATCCTTTCTCCATTTGCCCTTGCCAACTCCATATACAGGCGGTCTACTTCCGCCTGCAGCTGTGAAGGGCAGTGTTACTACCTTCACCTTCTTCGTAAGTGACCAGGGGCTGGTTACTTCCCTCACTCTCAGCAGGGTCATCACCTCTTGGGGCAAGAACGTGCCGAGGAACACCTCGAGGTCCGGTACATTTGCGTGCAGTCTGCTTGGTACGTACCATCTGCTAAAATATATTCATTTTGAACATTAGAACTATATATGTTCCAGGATTAAGAGATAGAGTTTTATAATTAGATAGATATATCAACTCTATTTAGATACAACCTTTTAAGAGGGAATTTAATTATAGGTTATCAATCATGATGCATGAATCGAACTTACGAACAAAGCATACATCAAACAAATAATTAACTTTAAAATAGTCACTTTTAATAAAGTGAATAAACTTCCTTTTCACAATTTAGGGCAATAACATAATAGCATTGTTCCTTAGATATAAGTATCATCATAATTATACTGAAAACATATCCATTTAGATAGAAGGATAAGTCTGAAGAATGAATTAAGGCAGTCAGAAGAATAAGACAAGTCTTAGAAGCAATTTGGACTCAAACTAATTCGAAATTTAGTTTGACTCAAAACCTTTGAAGTTTTCAAAATGAATACTGTTATAATTTCTAAGGGAATCCTGCTCTGATACCAGCTGTGGCAGAACCTCCTAAATTAAGTGGCCCACATGCACCCATCATTGTCCTAAGGACCTTTGATCAGCGTGCACGAGTTCCAAATGATTCAAGAGATCTGTCGGGTGTCCTCGGGAAACCCGAATCATCCACGTTACATTCTTTCCAGGATAATCCCTCATCAAGCATCACAGTATTACAACAGTTTTATAGATAAGATAAATCAGAGTAAAAGCGGAAAGATTAATATACATAGATTAAAACTTAGGTTTAAAGTTTACATCACCAAAAATACTTATTACATAACTTGTTCGGAACTTTATATTACAAAACTCATTCAAAAGAGGTTACTTGCCCAAGGTCACACATCAGAATCGTTATCACTTTCTTCTACTAGAGTGAAGTAGCATTGTCCATCAAAAGGTGGATCCATGTACTCACCTGCAACAAGGGTTAACAAACCCTGAGTACAAAAGTACTCAACAAGACTTAACCGACTAGAAAAGAGGAGAAGACTCAGGAATGAGAGGCTTAGGAAGTCAAGGTAAGGCTTAAGCAAAATCAAATATTTTGCACAAAAAGCATTTTGTAAACCTTGTTTTATTTTGGAAAGATTTCTGTATTTCTCAATTCTTCATTGTTTCAAGATTCATTTTATCTTTCAAAAACATTCCTAGTTGAGAACCACTCTCCGTTGACAGTCGAAGACCAAGTCTCCATAACCGAGGAGCAACGTTAATCCGGATAAAGAATACTCAGCTGAGGATCCCTATTCACACGGCATATGTAGCACCCAAGCTTGCATAGGCCAACCCGTCTACCACGATTCCTCCAAGATTGGGCCCGGTCCTACGCCACCCAGAAGTACAGTACACCACTCTTATCCAGGTACGACGACCACGTGGGTACAAGCTACTTCCGCCATCTCTCCACTCCCAGTGCGCGGTTGTCGGTCCCAATAAAGGATTCCTCGGAGCCAGAGCTTTCCGTAGTATGTGAATAGTTGCAAGTCTTGACAGCAGGCTCCCATACGGATGGTCCCTAATTTTTTGCCGAAACTGTACCTTGGTTATATCTCACCCAAGCGTAACAGTCCTGTCAGTTTTTCAACCCGGTCCCGGTCGGTGTCAACTGTTGAGTCCCGGACTACAACATGACGGCACCGTACGCTGGGACAACCTCTCCTTGCCGTTGACTAGGTACGGATCAGATACTTAGCCAACAGTCGGGAGTAAAGCCAAATTCCCATAAATATTCTTTAAGTGATCACACTTTTGAAATTGGCATTTTTGCAAATCTATTGTATAGCATCACTAAGCATTTTGCAAATAGTTTTTAAACAAGGCAGGTGGATCTTCAGGTGGAGGTAAACAGTGCAAGAGTAGGTCATCACACAACTCCTATAACCTAATGCAGTAGTTTATCTCAGCAACATTTTAATAAAACCTTTATAAAACAAGTAAAGGTTAAAAGCACCGGGGCTTGCCTTGAGGATCGGTGAAGTCCGAAGATTCTGAAAAACAAGAAAGGTCTGCACCCTCAGGAGAAATCCACTGAGAGTTAGGGCCTTCCGAAGCGGGATCTACACGTAAAAGTGCATATGCATGAATAATGAGATGCTTATGATGTGATCATGGTAAAGATGGAAATTTTCTTAACTATACCCTTTACAAGAGTACAACTTTCCCTCACGGTAAAGTTGCAAACCAACAAACCCCTTTAGTTATTATAAAACAAACAAGTTTTATTATGTTTCTGATAAAGCAACTTACAAGTAACAAAAAGGCATTTGTATAAAGGAAACCCATAACCAGGGAGCAAATCTTGCTAGTTTCCCATTGGTTGTCAAACAATTCCAAAAGTCACACAAATCTACAGAGATCAACTATTTCTATTTATTTTATTAATTATTTTAATTAGCCTTTTATTTATACACCAAGCATACTTTGTCAAACAGAGATGAAATTAAACCTGAAGGTGTATATCAAAGATATAAACTCCCATGTCAAATTTTATGATTTTTGGAGAAACACAGAAAATTACATAAATCAACAACGTTACATTTATTAATTAAAGCACAGATTTAATTGTCATATCAAAAGTATTCAAAACACAAATTTTATATTTTTATATTAGCACAGATATGCTATCATCTATCATGTCAAATTTCATAATTAACAGAGTTATAGATTAATTATAGCAAAAACAACAAAACTGATTACTGTGCATAAAGCCAGAAAAAGAAAACTTGAACGAACCCAAACTGGGCTTTCGGCCCAAGCCAACTCGCCCAGCGTGGCGCGAGCACACGACGGTAGGTGAGTGTGTGTGCGTTCGCTCGAGGCTCGGCGCGAGCGAGACAGCGCCCGAGGGTCCGCTCGAGGCCTGGCTCCAGCGAGACAACGAGACAAACGTCTACCCGAGGCCTGACTCAGGGCTCGGCGAGACGGAAAAACGCCTCGTCCGTCCGAGGCCTAGCTCGGGCGATACGCTGCGCATGTGTCCGCTCGAGGCTTAGCTCGAGACTTAGCTCGGCTCGGGCGAGACGGAAAAACGCTCGTCCGTCCGAGGCCTAGCTCGGGCGGGATAGTGAACGCGTTCGCCCGAGGCTTGGCTCGAGCGAAGCGGTGTGCCTGACAGCTTTGCAGAAAACCCTTCGACTTACCCTAAAACAACCCGCAGTCCATGCGCTATTCACCTGAGTCTGCGACTTTGCAACCAACACCCTGGAACTTCTCATCTTTACAACCACAAGGTCCCCGGCCATGGCCGGTGTGCACGACGGCGAACCGAGCGCCGACGGGCCTTACGCCGGCCGACTCTGGCCAGAAGAGACTCAGGCTGACGCGAGCATCAACACCGGCAAGACAGCCGCAGTCGATTGAGCTCTCAACCCTACACTCTACCACTCGGGTTGAGCCTGCCACGCATGGCGGCGGATCGGATCTCGGCTAGCCCTGTTCCGGCGATCCTAGACCGGTAGCAAGCAAACGGAGAGGCTAGGAAGGTCTAGAAGCTCACCCTGGTGCTGATGGAGAAGCCGGTTCGAGCGGAGGTTGCTCGGAGAGTAGGCGTCCACGGAGCAGTGGCCTTCGGCGGTGAACTCCGGCGAAGACGATGCTGTTCCGGTAAAACCTGAGCACCAGACAAGGAACCATCGAGCCTATGAGCTCTTTGGGATCAAGACGAAACACAAACACGAGAAAGAGGGAGTAGAGGAGTGCCCAGTGGATCGGACCACGGCAAGATTGAGCTCGGCGGAGCTTTTTCAATGGCGGAAGGAAGAACAGCGATGCTTGCTTGCTCTCTGAGTGAGTAGAGTTTGAGCGAAAGGGTTCTGGAGATGCGCAAGGTCGTGGGGTATTTATACCCGTGGTCAATCGGGATGAGATCAAGCAGGAACGGTGAAATTGCAGCTCGAGCCAGGAAGGTACTCGTCGGGGCTGCGTGTCAAGATGTCAACGGCGAGCGCGGAAGAAGGCGCCACGACGCGAGGGTAAGTGCCAGCGGCTGGGTAACTTTGCCACGAACTCGGTCGCACGTTGGTTCGGGAGAGAACTGCGGCCATCGCGCTGGCGTCGCCGGCAAAAGATCGCGGCGGCCACCGCCGTGAACAGGGAGGTGAGCTTATCCCCCCCATTTTCCCCACCTCCTTTTCTACCCTTACTGAAAAAAAACTAAAATTACATTTTATTTTTGAATAAATGTTGAAAATATGCCAAAATATCAAATGCTCAGAATTCAATACTGAACATCTTTCATTTTTGCAAGATACCCAAAATATGCTCAGATTTTGAATTAGGATTTGAAATACAAAAGAGGACAAAAAGGGCAAAAGAGGACTTTTACAATTACTTTTGATTTCACAAGAACACTTGAAAAACTTTAAACACCAAAGTTGTTCCTAATCAGAAATAGAGCAACTTTGCTTTTTAAAGCATACCCAAATTCTTTAAAAATTTTATTTATAGAAAAGGGGATAAAATAGGGTTTTTGAATTATTTAAACTATTTATTTAAATTTCATTCCAATCTGGAATTACACCTCAAAGGTAGCTTGAAACATGTTCCCACTACACCTTTGAGACATAATACCAGGGTTGGGTATAAAATTCAACTACTATACATAAGATTACCATAATACCCTTATAAAGCATAAAAGCATTACTCTTAACAAGAAAGCATAAACTAGGATTGCAAACTTAAACACTCCTTATTACTAAGCACAAGCATGAAAATTAAACTTGTTTTAAGTGAATGCATAATCAGGTTATTAACTCAGATAAAATGCCAGTGCATATGATGACATGTCAAGTTTTAGTCTTGCTTAACACCAGAGTGTTACACTTCTTCAAGCGACGACGAGTCCGAGAAGATGAAGAAGATGAGGACAAGCTCAACGATCTCTGCTTCTTCGCCGACGACGATGGCTTCTGCACCATGGCGCTTGGTGATGAGGTCGACGGCAAGCTTGGAGCACACCCCTCAGACGACGACGACGACGACGACACCTCCCAGGTATCTCTCACTTACGACGACCTTTCCGCTGAGGTTGAGAAACTTACTGCTGCCCTCCTTAGCCAGATAAACTGCTTAGGCGTGTTGCTAGAGAGCGCAAGGAGTTTAGGCAGAAGTGGGAGGACACGGTGAAGAGCTTGAGTTCGCTCGGTCCACCGTGGTTGTGTCGGAGGAGAGTGAGTGTGAGTCGTGCACCAAGCACATGACTGATCTTCTCACTTTGAGGAGCAAGTATGCTGCTTTGGTTGGAGAGGTGGATGAGCTCCGTGCTAGGCCGTAGCTGTTGGGTGCATGCAAGACTTGTCCTGTCTTGCAATCTGAGTTGGTAGAGAAGAATGCCAAGATTGAGTCTTTAGAGAAGGCCAACTCGAGTAGCACTTGTGTCACGAGGTGTGCTTTGTGTGAGGGCTTGGAGAAGGAGATTGCCAATGTGAAGCATGGCAAGATGCAAACCGAGGAGGAAAACACATACCTTCGGACCATCTTGTCATGGGTCTCTTGTAGTGAGCCGCAGCTCGGGATGATGATCACCCAATTCAAGCGAGCTGCTGGAGGTCCTGGTGTAGGTTTTGCTCCGGGTGTTGATCTTTCTGCTTTTGGGAAGATTGGAGAGTCGAGTGGTCTGAACTCGAGTGAGAAGCCCAACTCCACCACTGCTCCCAAACTTACCAAGCTTCCACCCAAAGAGCCTGCTAAGCCTACCACCAAGGATGGGGGTGTTTGAGGAACCCCCGAGAGCTCCACCCAAGAACCAAGTGTGGACACCCAAGCCAAACCACCTCAAGAACAAGCTTGACACAATGCCACCATTCAGGAGGAGTGCTTGCCACAGAAGGGCAAAGTGATCCACATGCACAGCCTGAGTACCAACAACCCCCCCTTTGCGTGCGGTGAGGTATCATTGTGATTTCTGTGGGAGAGATGGATACTTGAGCGAGTTCTGTTTTCGGCGCAAGAGAGAGGCGCCGTGCTCGGGAGATGGACAACCCGGACATGTACCACCCTTTCCATGGTGTGCATGTGCCGAATGTCCAGAGGAGAGATGCTAGGCCCGGAGGTCAAGCTCCCAGGCCTAGGGAGAGGAGAGCTCCGAGGAGAGATGCTAGGCCTAGAGGCGCAGTGCCTCAAGTTGCTAGGCCTAGGCCTCGTAGAGAGCGTGCCCGATGGGGTCCTGCTTTTGCAGGCTACGGACCCCGTGGCGGAGGCTTTGTTGAGCGCTTTCCCCCACCGCGTTTGGAGTATCGCGGTGAGCGCTTCTTCCCCAGCGGACCCCGTTTTCCTGTGCGGGTGATCGCTATCCTCGTAGACAGTCTAGGAATGGTTTTTACACTGACCGTTCTTTTGAGCAGCCGGCCCAACACTGGTATTCTTCCTACTTCACTAACCCCAGTGTTGGACCGTATGCTCACCCTATGTCTTTTTATTGATGTAGGTAAAACGGTTGGAGGACATTTGGTTGGTGGATTCCTGTTGCTCGAGGCACATGACCGGAAACGCCAAGTGGTTCTCTAGCCTTAGCCCTGTTGCCGGAAAGGAGTACATAACCTTCGGCGACAATAGCAAAGGTAAGGTATTATCTCGCGGGTCGGTGCGAGTTAATGAGCACTTTGTGTTGCGCGATGTTGCTCTTGTTTCTAACTTGCATTTTAACCTTCTTTCTGTTTCGCAACTTTTTGATGATGACTATGAGATTCGTTTTAAACCGAATCTCAGTCGTATTTTGGATCCTCAGGGCAATCTTGTGTGTTTGATTTCGCCCTTTGGAAAAGTCTTTCGTGCGAATTTCTTGGAGTCTTTTGGCACTTCTCGTTGTCTTGTGGCTGGACCTTCCTCCTTCGATCTTTGGAAGTGGCATAGGAGACTTGGACATTTGAGCTTCGACTTGCTTGCAAGGCTTAGTTCACTTGGACTAATCCGAGGATTGCCCAAGTTGCATATGGAGAAGGATCTTGTTTGCCACTCGTGTAGACACGGGAAGATGGTTGCTGCTCCCCACCATCCAGTGACTCAGGTCATGACCAAGCGCCCTGGAGAGCTTTTGCACATGGACCTTGTTGGTCCGGCTCGGGTGAGCTTGGTTGGGGGGAAGTGGTATGTGCTTGTTGTTGTTGATGACTTTTCGAGATATTCGTGGTCTTCTTTTTAGCTGAGAAGACCGAGACTTTCTCCTTGTTCGCAATCTGATTTTGCGTCTTCAGAACGAGTTCCCTTTGAACTCGATGCGAGCAATTAGGAGTGATAATGGTTCCGAATTCAAAAATTCAGATTTTGAGAAGTTTTGTAACTCTTTGGGTTTGGAGCACCAGTTTTCTTCCCCCTTACACCCCAAAATGGTGTTGTAGAGAGGAAGAATCAGACCCTTGTTGAGATGGCCAGGACAATGCTCGATGAGCATAGGACTCCTAGGCGTTATTGGGCCGAAGCTATGAACACTGCGTGCTATATTTCCAATCGCATTTTTCTGAGAGCGTTCTTGAAAAAGACTTCTTATGAGTTGCGTTTTGGTAGACAGCCCAAAGTGAGTTATTTTAGAGTCTTCGGTTGCCATTGTTTTATATTGAAGAAAGGCAACCTGGACAAATTTGAGTCTCGTTCTTCTGACGGTGTATTTTTTGGGTTATGGCACTCACACTCGCGCATATCGTGTACTTAACCTTGATAGTAACCGAGTCATAGAGACATCAGATGTCACCTTCGACGAGACTCTCGTTTGTCCCTCTTCTCGTTTTGAGCGTGTAGGTGATCATGAGGTTGGTGAGCCTCTTTTTGATGACGAGGACGAGGGTGCTGAAGGTATGGATGATCCAGCAACCCCTCCACCTGCCGTGCCACAAAGAGCGGCTTCTATGACGACTCACGGCCCCGACACCTCTTCCTCCTGGGGGCCGTGGGATCCGCCACCCCGAGCGGTACCCTTTGTACCCGGGGAGGCACCAGCTGCTGTTGAGGGGGAGGCTACTTCAGCTCGGGAGGCGCCACGACACATTCAGCGCCAGCACCCGCCTCAGCAGATGATCGGCAGCATCGACGAACGGGTTACTCGGTCCAGGTCACAGCACATCTCTCACTTTGCTCATTCTGCTTTTGTTGCTAATTTTGAGCCCCGAGATGTTGGACACGCTTTGACAGATCCGGATTGGGTCAATGCCATGCATGAGGAGTTAGAAAACTTTGAGAGAAATCGGGTTTGGGTTCTAGTTCCTCCTCCTCCTAACTGTAATCCTATTGGGACAAAATGGGTTTTCAAAAATAAACAAGGAGAGGACGGCCACATTGTGAGGAACAAAGCGCGTCTTGTGGCCAAGGGTTATAGTCAGAAGGAGGGGATAGACTTTGAGGAGACTTTTGCTCCTGTAGCTCGTTTGGAGGCCATTAGGATACTCTTGGCTTTTGCTACATCTAAATGTTTTAAACTCTTTCAAATGGATGTCAAGAGTGCCTTCTTAAACGGCTACATAGAAGAAGTGTATGTTGAGCAACCCCCCGGTTTTGAAAATCCCAAGTTTCCAAACCATGTTTTTAAACTTCACAAAGCTTTATATGGGTTACAACAAGCCCCTAGAGCCTGGTATGATAGATGGAAAACTTTTTTGCTTGCTAAGGGTTTTAAAATGGGATGTGTAGATAAAACGCTTTTCTCCTCAGGCAAGGCAAAGACACTCTCTTGGTCCAGATTTACGTGGATGATATCATTTTCGGTGGTTCTTCTCACACTTTGGTTGCCAAGTTTGCAGATATTATGAGCAGGGAGTTCGAGATGAGCATGATGGGCGAGCTAACATTCTTTCTCGGGTTGCAAATTAAGCAATCCCGAGAGGGGACGTTTGTGCACAAGGGCAAGTACACCAAGGACTTGCTGAAGCGGATCGATATGGGTGAGGCCAAGCCTCTTCCAACACCCATGTCGACGACGACTGCCCTGGATGCGGATGTGGATGGAGAAGCAGTGGACCAGAAGGAGTACCGAAGCATGATCGGGTCGCTCCTCTACCTGACGGCGACACGCCCGGACATCCAGTTCGCGGTGTGTCTGTGTGCGCGCTTTCAGGCGTCGCCGCGCACCTCTCACCGTCCGGCGGTGAAGCGGATTTTCAGGTACCTTCGTTTCTCACCTGAGTTCGGGATTTGGTATTCTGCTTCCTCCACCCTCTCCCTTTGCGGTTATTCGGATGCTGATTTTGCTGGTTGCAGTATTGAGCGCAAGTCCACTTCTGGGACTTGCCAATTTATTGGTTCTTCTCTTGTTTCGTGGTCTTCTCGCAAGCAGTCTAGTGTCGCTCAGTCCACTACAGAGGCTGAATATGTTGCTGCGGCTAGCTGCTGTTCCCAGTTGCTTTGGATGATGGCCACTTTGCGTGATTTTGGTCTGAGCTTTACTCGTGTTCCCTTGCTTTGTGACAGCACGAGTGCCATTAGCATTGCTAAGAACCCCATGCTTCACTCGAAGACCAAACACATTGATGTGCGCTTTCATTTCTTGCGAGACCACTAGGAGAAGGGTGATATCGACCTTCGCCATGTCGATACTCATCATCAACTGGCTGATATTTTCACCAAGCCTTTAGATGAATCAACCTTTAATCGGTTGAGGGGTGAGCTTGGTGTGTGTTTCCCCTTTTAGATGGGGGAACATTTTGGATCTTGTATAGTAGACTGACTTTCTTTCGTTTGTCTTTTCTTTTCTTTTGCATTTTAGCATACGCATTTACATTCTGAGCTTCATGTCTATAATCACTAGAATGTAACTATGCTCTATGTAGTATGCTCAAATGCTTATGTTGATGCTAGTAGCTTATGCTCTTTCTGATCACTAGTACATGTTGTGGCTGAGCTATTTTTGAAATGGTGAATTTGCTTAATAACTTAAAATCTGAAAATGTTCACCATTGAGATATGCAACTAGCATGTGTAGGATGTGTTGAGTTCACTCGTGCTTTTCATATATGCTAGGTTGCTATGTCTCTAGTTCTGAGTCATTCATTTGCTTGGTCTGTTCATATCTTGCTTAAAATTTGAACCAGTCTTAGTGAATTGAAAAGATCGAGATGGGACTGCTTGTCACACATCACGGTATCGAGACAGTTTCTCATTGCACTTTGAGTTAAACTTGAGCCGTGTAGTGTATGACCGAAACCGCAGCTTTAAGCTTCTGATTGCTTCGGCATAGGCTTCGCTCGGTTGAAAAGTTAGGCAATGACAAGCTTTCAACCTCTCGCAATCACATCTAATATATTGAACTTGTGAAATTCTCACCGCTGTAACTCCGATATTAATTTGAAATCACAAGTGTATGTTTCATTCCTATGCATGATGATTGTACTTTGCTAGGGTAGTTCACCTTGTATACATGTTTAGCACTCGTTTGGATTCCTGTCTATACATGTGTAGTGCTATTTTGATGGTGACTCCCTTTTTGGCTAAAAATGCTCACATGCTCATATGTTCATATTTCATATGTGTGATCAGTTTGAGCCTTTGCTATTTGAGTGCCTAGTTGAGTCATTGGAGTTCTACTGTTTAGAGCATCTTTACACTCTTGAATATATGCCTGAAGCTACTAACTTGCATTTCTGACTTCATATGCATGTTGGAAGGGGGAGTTTCTTGCCTTGATGCCTTTCTTGATAAGTGCATTTTCAACTAAGGGGGAGAATTTTTGCAAATCATATACTCCTGGATGTTCAACTAAGGGAGTTTTCCTAGTTGCTTGCACTTGTCGAGGGGGAGTTTGCAAGTTGTGTTGAGCCTTTGCCTCTATCTTGAGGGACTAGCAAACATTTTTTCAGGGTTTTCGATTGATTGGTTCTCTTTTGGTTTGGAGTCATTCCAATTGGTTCGGAGCATTTTGGCCGAAAGGCATTGGTTTTGAGCTTTCTGTGCTAGTTGTGTTGAGCCTCTGTGCCTCTATCTTGAGGGACTACCATTTCGCTTCAATTTTCATTCGGCTTCAATTGGTTTTGAGCTCTTTTCTCTGGAGTTTCCATTGGTATCTGCTAGCGGTGTTGAGCCAGTTCTACCTCTTCTTGAGGGCTAGCTTTGCTTTGCTTGGTTGCGTCGAGCCGTTGCCCATGTCTTTGGGGACCAAGTTCTTTGCTCTTTCCACTTGACCTTCTTCGGCTTTGCTAGGCTTTTGGGTCATTTGGTCGAGTTCTCTCTCCTTCTTCTTCTTCTTCTTTCATTATGATTTGTGTGAGTAGTTGACAATGCACTCATCAAGGGGGAGATTGCGGATACATGGGTGTATGCCGAGTCTCTGAGTGATGAGTGATTGTCAACGGGTTTGATCGCAGGGTCTTTGGCTTGTGTTGTGCAGGTGCCGAGCACGGAGACAGTGATCGAGGGCAAGGTGAAGGTCAAGTTGAGACGGGTCGTGCCGACGGACCGGGTGCGGTGAAGGATGGCGTGCCGTGCGGCGGACGTGCCATGCCGATGAACCGAGCGGTGAAGGGCGGACATGAGGCTTGGACTGGGGACCAGAGTGCCTGAGGATCAGCTGTGGTGGCTGGCAGCCTAGGACAGCGACAAGTGAAGACTTGCGGGCACGGTGTTGCTCAGGTCGAGGACCGGGGACACGTGTCGGTGGACGGGGTGCATGGGTGGTGCATCCCCTCTACTGCTTCGTTTTGTGGTAGAGCCAGGGAAAACCATCGGTGGACGGTTTCCAGGTTTGGGCCTCAAAACCTGTGCTGAGGGTTTCCGAGTTTGGCCACAAAACTCGGGCTGAGGACGGTTTCCAGGTTTGGGCCTCAAAACCTGGGCGCTGCGGGTTTCTGAGTTTGGGCCACAAAACTCAGGCGATGGACTTGGAGGCTGGTTTCCCGGTTTGGGCCTCAAAACGGGGGATAGCTGGAAAAGGCTGGTTTCCCGGTTTGGGCCACAAAACCGGGGGTGCAGAGCAAGGGCGGCACGTGGCGGCAATCGGAAGGTTGCGTGGAGGCAACGCAAACGAGTTGTGCGGGCGTGGGCCGTCGATACACCTACCACCGAGTTGGTCCAGAATAACCCTAGGGTTTAGCTGGTTCGCTCTGTAATTAGAATAGTGAGGGGGTAGAGTAGGATTGTACTTAGACTAGAATTAGGATAAGTAGTCGGGGAGACACCCTCCTCCCCTTATCTCAGTTAGTCATCTCATTTGCTCTTTGGCCTTAGGGTTTCCTGCTCTCCCATTCCCTGCTGTAGCTAGCTGAGATCCGCAGAGAGACTTGCCTCTGTGTACTGTTGATTGTGAGGAAGTGAGACCGTAATCTCACCTTTGCAGTGCAGATCGATGACTTGATTCGCGTGTTGATTCTTGTTCTTTGCGTTCTTCATTTCCTCGCGATTTTCCCGTCACTCGATCTCCCTCTCTAGTGCGTCTTTGCGAAATCCGTTTGAATCATTTTGTTCGTATCATTGAGGAGGTCATTTCGACCAAAGGAATTCATCTAACTCCTCATGATCGAATAGATCGGGACGATTTCGTTTTTGTGGCGCTTTTTCCGTTCACCCACCTTCCCTTTTGATTTCCCGGTGATTTGGTTGTTTTGGGCGGATGATTTCTTGGGGATAGTCTCCTAACTACCCCGTGATCATCTTCTCCAAGTTTGGGAACTTGGGATTTGGAGTTGGATCGGATTTGAGAGAGATTTGGGAGAGAGGCGATCAAAATCGCCCTCCCTGTTCATCCGCGGACAGTCCACACTGGACCCGCGGACTGTCCGGGGGTCGGGCTCCGACCAGCAGTGGTCACGTGGCCTTGACTGTTTTTGCCTCGGGTGACCCGCGGACAGTCCGCAGGTCAAAGTCGCGGACAGTCCGCGAGCCGTCCAGCAAGGTTCAACAACCTTGCTGTTTTGGGTTTTCTGCCGGCGGACAGTCCACCAGTGACCGCGGACAGTCGGGACTCCAGGTCCGGACAGTCCGGGATCCTGCTGATTGCTCCGGTTTAGTGCGTTTGCTCTCCCGGCTTGTTCGCTTGGTTTCCGGACTTCTTGTTTGGCCCTGTAGTTGACCAAGAACCTCTCTAGGTATCTTTGGCTACTTGTTAGCGTAGGTATTTAGGAGTTTTTCGACGTAGCCGTCTATCTACGTCCGGACTTGGTTTTTGGGGTTGTATTCGAGCCGGAACTTCTGGAGTTTGGTTTGCTTCTTCTTGGTGGTGCTCCGCTGTGATCTTAGGGATCATCCACCCTCTCCCAAGGGTCGTGAGCATCACGGTTTCGGTCGCCATTTCTCGGGGTTGATTTTCGGACATTTGGCCAATGTTTCTGAGAAGAATTTTGAGCTCCCATTCACCCCCCTCTGGTCGCCTTGCTAGTGCTTTCTCGGTCCTTCAATATTTTTACAATTATATCCTTATGTTCATTACACAAAGGCACTGCAGCAGGAAGGTGAACATTAATCTAAAAGGTGCTTGTTTTAGGACACTGAGCTTGTCTTCAGGAAACCTTCAAGATGTGATTTGGTGAGTGGTTTCCCCTCCAACAGCAACTTTAAGAGCACAACGAGATCTACAACATTTGTGATACATATATGCCATCTACAACCACCCTGTTGAAGTTTTTGTAAATAGAAAGTGTGAGGGGGTTGAAAATCTCGAGTGTGACAATTTTAGACGATCAATTGAATCGGAGATGTCTCATATGAGCATGGATTTAAAGAGGTGTTTATGAAGTAGTTGCCATGCTCTTTGATATCATCTTCCTCGATTTCAGAGAAGACACCGAAGGATGGGGTTTATCATTTTCTAAAGTGTGAGGTGTTTTTTCTCTACGGAAGGTTCTATGGCAACCAAATTATTAGAAGGATATGAAGGAATTTCAAATTTGGTTGTGTGTTCCTCCTCATGTTGGTCAGGGTTGGGCTCGACTTCTTCTCGGGGAATTCATCAAAATGTTAGTGTAAGGAGTGTTTTCAGGATGGCTTTTCCTTCACTAACAGTTTTATGAATGAATGATCCTCCCGAAGAGGTATCAAGAAAAAGGGCAGCTTCTTTGTGAAGACCATAATGAAAATGTTGTAAATAACGTCCTTAGTCAAAGAAAGATTTAGGCCATTGTTGACAAGGCTCATGAATCTAGCCCAGGCTGCCCCTAATGTCTCCTTCTCTTTTTGTTGAAAGGTAAGAATTTCTATTCGAAGGGCAGTGATTCGAACGGAGGGAAGAAAGCAAGACAAATTTTCTCGAAGTTCATCCCAGTTTCCATCTACTAACTACTCTTAATTATGAGAATACCACTTTCTTTCGCTCTTCAAAAGGAGAACGGAAACAATTTCCATTAATGGTCTCTTGTGTCATGCCAGCAATAAACAAGCAAGAACACAATTGCTCAAATTCACGAAGGTGGGTGTAAGGATTCTCGTCTTCTAGCCCAGAGAAGGGTTGCTCCCGAACCATGGCTATAAAGCCGGGACGAAATTGGTAGTCATCAGTAAGAATAGGATGTGATGATGGTGGTGGCTCCAACAATTCGCCCTTTGGAGCGAGTATTTAAATATAAGAGTCGACTTCATGTTGTAAGAAGTGTGGTGGTGAGGTAAAGGTGGTGGTAAAAGAAAAAGGTGGTAAAAGAAAAGAAACACGGACGACTTGGTTCGAAACTAGCATAGCTACCGTTCCCTGACAACGGCGCCAGAAAGCTTGTTGGGTATTTTAAACGCACATAGAGAAAACCGCAAGCGCACGGATACCAATGTAGCTTTCACCCGAGAGTATTCCAGGGTATCGATTTCCACGGGGAACGTGAAGTGTATTAGAAGAATTAAGAACGTCCAAGAAAAGAATGATAATGTGGTTAGAGAGGGATCTTAGGGTTTTCTAAGTTGGTCTATCTAATTAAAGGCTCACTATACTTTACTTACTTCGGGACATCAGAACACTAGCCACAGAAAGGGATGAGAAAGGGGCTAGGAAGCTCTGACTACGGTCCTACAAACACCAACCCGAACGTGGTGGACTACGTCGGCCGTCAGGGCTGTCACCACCAGGGGCTACCACAACTATCCGTGGGGCTGGGTGCAAACTCAGGTAAACCCTAGTCTAGACACCACGTCTAAACTAATGTCTACTACTCTAATTACATATGATAATTAGAGCACTCGATACGAGCGGAGATCCAGTAAATGAAATAAAGCAAGAACTGAAACTAAATATAATACTTAGAAATAGTAAATGAAGAACCTGAAGATTACTTCAAGACGAACTAGATGTTGCACCAATACAATGTCGAGGAAGATCCGACAGATCCGGCTCCTCCTCAGCTTTCTCCTCCTCTTTATAATCCGATCTTTAATTACAACTAGATGAACTAGACAACTAGAACTAGACAAACTAGAACTAGAAGAACTAGAACTAGATCTAATTCTAGATGAACTAGAATAGATTCATCTAGAGGGACCTCTACTTCTAATTGAAACCCTAGTTTCTGATGTGGAGATGAATAATGAAGATGGAGATGCCTGGAGAGGGGGTTGTGGGGTTGCTTATATAGCCCAAGGTGGAGTAGGGGGCAAGGAATTGCCATGTCATCGATCCGCGTCACGTTTATCGCCCACCGTTGGGTCAAACCGACTTCAGGAACGGTGGAGATGCATCCTAGGAGGCGGTGGAAGAAGGTTCCAGAAGGCAGAGGCGAAACGGCCTCCGTGGCCGACTGGTCGGTCTTGGGGTGGGACCGGTCGGTCTGGCTCAGTGGGCCCACGTGGTGGGCCGTCTCGTGGTGTCTTCTGGTGTCTTCTAGATCCTTCTTTTGCAGATTTCGTTGCGAAATTAATATCTTTTCATCCGGGACTTCGAATATAACAAATGATATGTCTGTTTCGATCGTCTCGACGAGCTCTTCACAATGGCGCACTCCAATTCATCACTTGAGATAATTTTATATGGTAAAAACATGGATGTCCTACAAAACAAGTGAGAGCACCAAAACTCGTGGAACTTGTTAGTTTCAAACCCTACAACTATGCTTTGTGACTCATTTAGTGTCATTTCATGCAATAGATGATGGTTAATTATGAGCATTAGTGAGCGTCAACACCATGCTGGTTTTTAACGCAGGTTTATAAAAGATTTTTCTCACATTGCTAGACCATTACAAATCTTTTGGCCAAGGATGTTCCTTTGAATTTTGATGATGCATGCTTAGAATCTTTTAACACTCTTAAGAAAGCACTCACTTCTGCACCTGTCATTCAACCTCCTGATTGGTCTCTACTTTTGAGATCATGTGTGATGCAAGTGATTTTGCTGTGGGAGCTATGCTAGGACAATATAAAGATAAAAAGCATCATGCAGTCGCTTATGCCAGTAAAACTTTAACAAGACCTCAACTTAATTATGCTACTACTGAAAAAGAACTTCTGGCTATTGTTTTTGCTATAGACAAGTTTAGATCTTATTTAGTGGGATCAAAGGTGATTGTTTTTACTGATCATGCTGCGCTAAAGTACTTGCTCACTAAAAAAGATGCTAAGCCACGATTGATAAGATGGGTTTTGTTACTCCAAGAATTTGACTTAGAAATAAAAGATAAGAAAGGAGTAGAAAACTCTGTAGCTGATCACTTGTCTAGAATGCATGTTGAAATCCTCAGGAAATGCTTATAAATGACTCACTCAGGGATGACATGCTTTTTCAAGTCTCTAGATCTGACCCCTGGTATGCAGATATTGTCAATTTTATAGTTGCAGGGTACGTATCACCAGGAGCAAATAAGAAGAAGCTGATCTATGAGAGTAGGATCCACATATGGGATGATCCATATCTATTCAGAGTATGCTCTGATGGATTACTCAGAAGATGTGTGCCATCTGATGATGGAATCAAGATCATTGAACGCTGTCACTCTTCACCATATGGAGGACATTATGGTGCATTCCGAACACATGCGAAGTTCTGGCAAAGTGGATTCTTCTGGCCTACCATGTACCAAGACACAAAAGACTTTGTCTGGAGGTGTGGATCATGTCAGAGGCACGACAACATCAACACTAGAGATGCCATGCCACTCACCAACAACCTTCAGATTGAGCTTTTCGATGTCTGGGGAATTGATTACATGGGACCATTCCCTAAATCAAGGAACCATGAGTACATCCCGGATGCTGTCGACTACGTCTCAAAATGGGTCGAAGCGGTGCCATGCAAGTCTGCTAATGCAAGAAACTCTCAGAGGATGTTCGAGGAGGTGATATTTCCAAGATTTGGAGTGCCAAGGATGGTTATTAGTGATGGGGGAACACACTTTATTGACAAAGCCTTTCATAAGTATCTGATAAGTCATGGGATCCATCACAATGTTGCCACTCCCTATCACCCTCAGACAAGTGGCCAAGCAGAAACATCGAACAAGCAAATCAAGAATATTCTGCAAAAAACGGTCGACGAGATGGGAACAAAATGGAAAGATAGAGTACCCGAAGCACTGTGGGCTTATCGTACGGCCTACAAAACACCACTGGGATTGTCTCCATATCAACTCGTTTACGGAAAGACTTGTCACTTACCAGTGGAACTAGAATTTAAAGCTCACTGGGTAATCAAAAGGTGGAACATGGACTTAGAAGCTGCAGGAGTCAGGAGGAAAATGCAACTCTCTGAACTAGATGAATGGTGCGAAAAGGCATATCATAATGCAAGAATTTACAAAGAAAGAACAAAGAGGTGGCATGACAAGAGAATCAAGAAGAAGAGCTTCACTCCGGGAGACAAGGTATTACTCTTTAATTCCAGGGTAAAGTTGTTCGGGCACGGTAAACTATGAAGCAAATGGGAAGGACCTTTCACACGGTGGTAGCCACTTCATCACATGGAGCCATTACACTTCAAAATGATGAAGGTACGCTATTCAAGGTAAATGGCAACGTCTTAAGATTTTCTAGAACCTGAAAAGAGTCCTAAAGAGTTGGATGTCATCCAATTCTTCATTGTCCCATAGATTTACACTATCATCATTTTTCTGATAAGTTCGCGCGTCGGGGATATATTTTCTGGGATTAGGATCAAGTTTAAAGACACAACGAGCGACGGACCCACGAGGAGCCACAGGGTGGGACCCACCGGTCTCCCAAGGAGACCGACTGGTCTGCCCTGAAACCCCCTCGCCGTCTGCCTTCTTTCGTTGCGTGTCCAGACTCACTCATATCCATTCTGGTACCCTGATCCGCAGAATCGTTAATTCCCATAACGAACCTATCATGCTTATCATTCAGCCTCCTCTCCAAGCCACCTCAGCTATAAAACCAGCCCCAGGCCTGCCTCCAGATTCATTGCAGCCTCCTCGTAGAATCCCAGCAGCAGCAGAGCTTTCCTCCCACCAACGCTAATGGCCTCCTATCCAAGGATCGACCTCAACGAGGCTGCCGACAACTCGATGGCTCTTGTCGTCGCCCCATCGAAGGAGCTTGCCGTAACGCCGTCAAAGGAGATCGCCCTTGTTGACTCGCCGACACTCGTTGATGTGATCCCACCAGAAGAGGCCTCGCCGCATCGTCAACAAGCTCTCTATGCTCAAGCGGTGCCGGCAAGAGGACTCCCGACATTCTTCGTCTCCAAGCCGCTCCCGCTTCTTCCTCCTAGGCCCAATGAGACACTCATCGGGCTAAAGAAAAACAAGTGTGGTGAACCCACGGTCATAAAATACACATCTACATCTCCGCGTCCGCGCAATGATGGAGTTCGTGGTCACCCTGAGCAAATCAAGGTCACTCCTCCCATGACGAGGGCACCCACCACTCCTAATCTCGTGGCTAAGCGCAAGAGGACTACACACTTAGATCACCTCGGGGACAGGATTGAAGACCTTGAGAGAGATAACTTAGAGCTTAAAAAGAGATACGCTTCCATAGCTAAGGCTACAAAAAAGATGACCCATGTGCTGAACGAGTATGTAACAAAACACATTAGCCTGAAGGCTAAGGTCCTTAGTGTAGCCTCTACGATAGGCAATCTACTCGAGGGAGAGAATTGAGATATAGTTCGTCAATAGTTTAATAAGGCACTCATTTTTGCAGAGTCGTGTTTTGTTAGAAGTTTTATTTAGTTAATTTATTGTGTAACAAAAGTGCCTTTAGTATCAATAAAGTTCTTGTTATTTTGGATGTGTGTCTTGTCTCCACATATTGTGATTAGCAGAAAACAGAAAATAAGTGTGGGGGAGAAGACAACGACATAATTACCAAAAACCGATCGCGAAAGCTGCATAAAACAGAAGACTTCGTCACCGAGATCATGCACCACGAAGCGGGCCGTGGTTGGGTCCTAAGCCCAACCGACCGGTTCGAGGGCCCCACCAGTCGGTTAGGGGTCGGCACCCCTAGCCTCCTCCTTCGTCCATGATTCGGTATGCAATTACTACACTCTATTTCTCGATGTTTAAGCTTCTGTTCAAATTAAAAATATATTCTCGTCAATAACGCACAATCATTAAACTCTAATTAAAAAGAAAATATTATTTTGACATGCTCATGGTATAGAATCTCACAAAAACTTTTTCTAAAAAGACCTGCTTGAAGAAACCCATATTACTTAGAGTTGTTTGTGGAATATGATAGAAGAATAATGAGAACTCATTCTTACAAGTATGAGCATTGGAGAATTTACTTGCAAAGTTAAAAAGAGATTAGCAACACTTCTCCTTTGTAGTAAATAAATTTCCTGCCAAAGTTATTCATAAAATCAATCATTGCTTACTCTAATACTGAGTTCTTTGTTGAGAAATTTATTATGCTCTAAGATCAAGATCCTTACAAACAAAGAAAGATTTACTCTTTCGAAGTAGTAGTATTGTATTAGAGGCATGGGCTATGCAAAAGTATGAAAAATGAGGAAAGAAAATTGGACAAGTGTCCGACACACCTCAGAAAAAAGAGAAAAAGAAGTATTATGATAAAAAATATGATAAAGGAAAAAGAAGATAACTCATGGTCCCTCTAACCACAATATGCCAGCAAGAGTGACAAATTTTAAAAAGAAATGTCTTGATCTAAGATTATAGTATTTTTTTTCTCCATTGACTTAGTAAGATAAAACTGCTCTACACAAATAAAATACTTTGGTAAGGAATTGAAGTGCTACAGAAGGAGAAGGAAAGCTATGACTTGTACTAAAAAAAAGCTCCAATGTCTTGTACTAAAAGAAAAGGGTGATCTATTTCAACTATTCTGTTCTCCAACTACTCAAGGTTTTATGGTAACCACACTGAATCTCACAATGCAGGTATGAACAGAAAGGTTTAATGTTTGATATCTTATCCTACAGTTATGATTCAACCTTTTGTCGAGGATGAGTAAAAGTCTAAGTGTGGCGGAGTTTGTTGACACTAATTACCTCTTATTAAAGGTCAATTAAACATGAAAATGGATAAATATATAAACTCCACCTTATTATAGGGATTAAAACTAATAAATTCCACGAGTTTTGGTGAATTGTGAATCTGCAGGGATTAAATAGGGAAACAACCCTCAATAGCTTCCCCTAGAAGGAAACCGACGGGAGATAACGCATTCATCAAGTCAGGAATCTAACAGAAGACTCTAGAGGACACCTAAAGACACCACGAGGCGGGGCACCCCGAGCCACCACTAGGTGGGACTGACCGATCTGGTGGGCCCACCGGTCGGTCTCCCCAGGGCGCCGACGGCCTCCCCCTTCTGGAATCTTCTTCCACCGCCTTTGAGGATCAATCTCAGCCCTACGTGAAGTCGGTTTGATGTAATGGTCACGGTTGATCCCTCAGGGCTATATAAACAGGCCCCCAGGCCCTAGGTCAGACAGAAGGTCCCTCTTCAGAAGACTACGCTTCATTTAGAAACCGTAGAAGAGACTTCAGGAGTCAGCTTCCAAGTAGAAGACTAGATACCCCTCTAGTTAGGTTTAGAACCTAGTCTTATACTAGAACTAGAAGAGAGAGAGAGAGAGAGGAAGAGATCGAGAAGGAGCTCCGGCCTGTCGGATCAACTTCTTCATCTTGTACCTGTGGATTCAAGTTCTTCGTCAACTTGCTTCAACGATTGTTTCGGTAATCAACATCTATATTTAAGTTTGAGCTATTGTTCTTAATATTCTTAAGGTTTATGACTCTCTTTTGAGTACTTTAATTCTAGTCGCTCTAAAGTTAGAGTAGTTGGATTGTGTAAGCGTGGTGCTTACTGTGGCTATGCTCTTACTGGAACGGCGCACCCGCGCACTGGGAGTGGAGAGATGGCGGGAGTAGCGTGTAACCACCCTGCTCGGTCCCCTTGGACGGACTCAGAAAGGCCGTTGTAGGGGGCGGTGGTGTACTGTACTCCGGGTGGTGGCGGCTCCGGTCCGGTTTGAGCGGATCCACGGGAAGGTTGATATATGCAAGTTCAGTCTTGCATATGTCGTGTGATAAGGAAGCCCCAGCTGGGTAGATCAAGCGGTTCGAATCGTCGTTTGCTCCACGAGAAAAGGAGACTCGTCCTCGCACCCTCAGCGTAGTTTAATCAAGTGAAGATGATGGCAAGAAAAGTTTATCATGAGATGTGATGCTTAAACAAGTGTTTGATTTAGATAGGTGCAAAGTGGATACTGCTTAATAACTTAATGCACCGCTAAAACTTGAAAATAGGATGAACTAGTAGAATGCTTTTCTGCAAAGCTCTTCTCTTCTACTAGCCCCACTACATCCCTTAAGCCAGCATGCCCTTGGAGTCTTTTTCTTAGTCGGGTAAGTCTTGTTGAGTACCCTCATGTACTCAGGGTTTGTTATCCCCTGTTGCAGGTTTTAGCTTGTGATGTCTTTCTGGATCATGTCCGTGGGCTCGATATGATCTGGTGGTTCTCTCTTCGACTTAGGTGCTCTACCTAAGTCAGGCTCTGTAGTGCTGCTTTTCTTCTGCAATCCAAGTTAAGTTTAATTGAAAAAGTAACTTATTCATGCTTTGTAAAATTTTATCTTACCTTGCTTCCGCGCTTCGATGTTATTTTGTATCAACTGTTGTATGTTGTAGTTATTTCACTCAAGGTGAGGATGATCCTGTAACTCGTGGATTATTCGGGGTTCTCTCGGGGACTCCCGACGGATCTTTCCAGTAACGTGGTACACATGCACAGTCATCAGAGCTCTGGGAGATGATGATGTGTGCAGGTGGGCCACATTGCCGGGAGGTTCTGCCACAGCGGAGAAGCCGGGAGAGCAAACGCACTAAACCAGAACACAAAGCGAGTTCCCGGACTGTCCACCGGTATGGTCCCGGACTGTCCGGCTCAACCTCGGACTATCCGCGACTGGGGGCCGGACTGTCCGCCGACAAAATGGACAAAACAGCAAGGTTGCTGAAGGTCCCTGGTCGACTCGCGGACTGTCCGCGATCGACTACGGCGGCTGTCCGCCGATCAAATCTGACCAAAGTAGCCGAGGCTCGCTGCCACTGGTCTGGCTCGAGCCCGACGCGCGGACTGTCCGCGGTTCACCTGGCGGACTGTCCGCGGATGCATAGAGAGGGCGATTTCGGTCGCCCCTCTCACGAATCCTCCCAAATCCGAATCAAAACTCAATCCCATGTTCCCAAACTTGGAAACAATGACCACAAGGTAGTTAGGAGACTATCCCCAAGAAATCATCAGCTCAAATCAACTCAATCACCGGGAAATCGAAAGGGGAGGACTATGAACGAAAAAGCGCCACGAAAACGAAATCAACACGATCTACTTGTTCGTGAGGAGTTAAATGAATTCCTTCGGTGGAAATGATCTCCTCAATATAAAGAACAAGTTGATTCAAACGGATTTCACAAAGACATAGTAGATAGGGAGATCGAGTGATGGGAAAATCGCGGAGAAACGAAGAACGCGAAGAACATGAACAAAACACGAATCAAGTTATCGATCTACAACCGTGTGGCTACCACACGCTACAACAGTGAGATTACGGTCTCACTTCCTCAAAATCTCCAGTACATAGAGGTATGGTTCCCTGCGGATCTCAGTTGCTACAGCAGGGGATTGGGAGAGCAGGAAAACCTAGAAGGCAAAGAGCAAATGACTGAGATAGGATGGGAGGTGGGTGTCTCCCTCTACTTATGCTAATTCTAGTTCCCACTCTACCCCTAACTAATTACAGAACGAACCAGCTAAACCCTAGGGTTATTCTAGACCAACTCATGGTAGGTGGTGATCCGACGGCCACGCCCGCACAACTGGTAGCGTTGGCTCGACGCAACCTCACCGATCGCCGCCACGTGCCGCCACCGCACTGCTTGTTCTTTTCCTGGACTTCGCCCCCTCAGTTTTGTGGCCCAAACCGTGAAACCAGGCTTCACAGCCAACCCCCGGTTTTGAGGCCCAAACCGGGAAACCAGCCGACCATCGCCTGAGTTTTGTGGCCCAAACTCAGAAACCCGCAGCACCTAGGTTTTGAGTCCCAAACCTGGAAACCGTCCTCAGCCCGATTTTTGTGGCCCAAACTCAGAAACCATCAGCGCCCAAGTTTTGAGGCCCAAACCTAGAAACCGTCCTCTCGGTGGTTTTTCTATGGCTCAACCACCAAACCGAGCCGTAGATGGGATGCACCGCCCGTGCACCCTGTCCACCGACATGTGTCCCCAAGTCCTTGACTCAGGCAACGCCATGTCCGCAAGTCTTCGCTCGTCGTTGTCCCAGGCTGTCAGCCACCACAGCTGATCCTCGGGCCACCGGTCCCTCAGTCCAAGCCTCACATCCGCCCTTCGCCACTCTCGGTCCATCGGCACGGCACGTCTCTACTTGACCTTCACCTTGCCTTTGATCACAGTATCCGTGCTCGACACCTACACAACACAAGCCAAATAACATGCGCATTATCCCAGTTGACAACCACTCATCACTCAGAGACTCGGCATACACCCATGTATCCGCAATCTCCCCCTTGATGAGTGCATTGTCAACTACCAACACAAATCATAATGAAACAGAAGAAGGGAGGAAGAAGAAGAAGGAACTCGACCAAGTGACCCAAAAGCATATCAAAGCCGAAGAAGATCAAGTGGAAAGAGCAACACAACTTGGTTCCAAAGACATGGGCAACGGCTCGACGCAACCAAGCAAAGCAAAACTAGCCCTCAAGAAGAGGCAGAACGGGCTCAACACCGCTAGCGAAGAAGCTTGATACCAACTGAAGAGCATAAAAGCAAAGGTGCTAGTTCCTCAAGAAAGAGGCAAGGGCTCAACACAACTAGCTACCAAAAATGCTCCGAAAACTCAGCAGCGAGCAAACTGTGCACACAACCCAGGGAGCTCACATGATTTGTCAATATTTTCTCCCCCTTAGCTGAAAATGCACCATCAAGCAAATGTGCACAAGCACTCAAATGTCTCCCCTTGACAGAATATCTCCCTCCAAAAATGCATATGAGTTAAAATGCAAGTTAGCAGCTCCAGGAATATAATCAAGAGAGTGCAAAGATGCTCTACACAGTTCTGATCCGATGACTCAACAACATCCATAAGAAGCTAGCAAAGGCTCAAACTGATCACTAAATACGAAATATGAACATGAGAGCAAAACGAGCAGTTTTCAGCCAAAAAGGTATTCACCATCAAAATAGCACAAAACATGTATAGACAGGAAATCAGACAAGTGCTAAACATGTATGCAAGGTGAACTACCTCTAGCAAAGTTCAATCGTCATGCTATAGAATGAAACATAGACTTGTGTATTCAGTTTTTATCGGAGTTGCAGCAGTTAAATTACACAAGTTCAAAATTCAGCATGTGATTGCGAGAGGTTGAAAGCTTGTCATTACCTAACTTTTCAACTGTGCAAAGCCTATGCAGAAGCAATTAGAAGCTTAAGGCAACAGTTTCGGTCATACACTACACAGCTCAAGTTTAGCTCAAAGTGCAATGAGAAACAGTCTCGAAACTGTGATGTGCTGACAAGCAATCCCATCTCGATCTTTCCAATTCACTTAACTTGGTTTAAAATCAAAGCAGCATATGAACATACCAAGCGAGTGAATGACTCAGAACTAGAGACATAGCAACCTAGCAAATATGAAAAGCACAGGTGATTTCAACACATTCTACACATGCTAGTTGCATATCTCAATGGTGAACATTTTTCAAGTTTTATGTTCATTAAGCAGAATTCACCATTCATAAAATAGCTCAGCCCACAATGTGTATTAGTGATCAGAAAGAGCATAAGCTACAAGCATCAGTGAATGGCATCGGAGCATACACTAAACAGAGCATAGTCACATTCTATGAATTATATTAATGAAGCTCTGAATGGAAATATGCAGAATGACATGCAAAGATGCTTGATGAAATCAAAAGATGAAGAAGAGTCAATTTATGATACACGAACCAAAATGTTTCCCCCAACTAAAAGGGGAAACATACACCAAGCTCACCTCTCAACCTAGCAAAAGTTGATTGGTCAAAGGCTTGGTGAAAATATCAGCCAACTGATGATGAGTATCAACATGGCGAAGGTCGATATCACCCTTCTCATAGTGGTCTCGCAAAAAATGAAAGCGCACATCAATGTGTTTGGTCTTTGAGTGCAGCACGGGGTTCTTAGCAACGCTAATCGCACTCGTGCTGTCACAAAGCAAAGGAACACGAGAAAAGCTCAGACCAAAATCACACAAAGTGGCCATCATCCAGAGCAACTGGGAACAGCAGCAACATACTCAGCCTCCGTGGTAGACTGGGTGACACTAGACTGCTTGCGAGAAGACCTTGAAACAAGAGAAGAACCAATAAACTGGCAAGTCCTAGAAGTGGACTTGCGCTCAATACGGCAACCAGCAAAATCAGCATCGGAATAACCGCAAAGGGAAAGGGTGGAGGAAGCAGAATACCAAATCCCAAATTCTGGAGTGAAGGATAAGTACCTCATAATGCGCTTGACTGCCTGACTGTGCGAAGTGCGCGGCGACGACTAAAATCGTGCGCAAAGACACACCGTGAACTGAATGTCCGGGCGTGTCGCCATCAGGTACAGCAGTGACCCGATCATACTCCGGTACTCCTTCTGATCCACAGCTTCTCCATCCACATCCGCATTCAGGGCCATCATGGTCGACATGGGTGTTGGAAGAGGCTTGGCCTCACCCATATCGAATTTCTTCAGAATATCCTTGGTATACTTACCCTGGTGCACAAACGTTCCCTCTCGAGATTGCTTGATTTCCAATCCGAGGAAAAACGTCAACTCGCCCTTCATACTCATCTCAAACTCCCTGCTCATAGTATCTGCAAACTTGGCAACCAAAGCGTGAGAAGAACAACCGAAAATGATATCATCCACGTAAATCTGGACCAAGAGAGTATCATTGCCTTGCTTGAGGAGAAAGAGCGTTTTATCCACACATCCCATTTTAAAACCCTTAGCAAGCAAAAAGATTTTCAACCTATCATACCAGGCTCTAGGGGCTTGTTTCAAACCATACAAAGCTTTGTGAAGTTTAAAAACATGGTTTGGAAACTTGGGATTTTTGAAACCGGGGGGTTGTTTCACATACACCTTCTCTTCTATGTAGCCGTTTAAAAAGGCACTCTTAACATCCATTTGAAAAAGTTTGAACCCTTTGGATGCAGCAAAAGCCAAGAGTATCCTAATTGCCTCCAAACGAGCTACAGGAGCAAAAGTCTCCTCATAGTCTATCCCCTCCTTCTGACTATACCCCTGGGCTACAAGTCTGGCCTTGTTTCTCACAACATGGCCATCTTCTCCTTGTTTGTTTTTGAAAACCCATTTTGTCCCAATAGGATGACACTCAGGAGGAAGAGGAACAAGAACCCAAACCCGATTTCTCTCAAAGTTTTCAAACTCCTCATGCATGGCATTGACCCAATCCAGATTCGTCAAAGCGTGTCCAACATCTCGGGGTTCAAAATCAGCAACAAATGCAGAATGAGCAAAATGAGAGATTTGTTGTGACCTGGACCGAGTGACACGTTCGCCGATGCTGCCGATCATCTGTTGAGGCGGGTGTTGGTGCTAAATGTGTCGTGGTGCCTCCCTAGCTGATGTAGCCTCCCCCTCAACAGCAGCTGGTGCCTCCTCGGGTACAAAAGGTACAGCTCGAGGTGGCGGATCCCACGGCCCCCAAGTAGTAGAGGAAGAAGGGTCGGGGTCGTGAGTCGTAGTAGAAGCCGCTCCTTGCGGCACAACAGGTGGAGGAGGTGCTGGATCATCCATCCCTTCAGCACCTTCGTCCTCGTCATCAAAAAGAGGCTCACCAACCTCATGATCACCTGCACGCTCAAAACGAGAAGAAGGACAAACCATGGTTGTGAGCATCTAGGCCCCCAGTGGGTTTCGGTGATTGGATGACAACGATAAATTACTATGACTAACGTGTGTTTTGCAGAAACAGTTGAGTTAGGTCATGGTAATGATGATCGTGAGGGCACTATGGTATTCATGCCCCCTTATTGATGGAATTCGTTCGGCTTTCAAAGGATGGACGACGAAGACGGTGATAGGCTAGTTCTAAGTGTCATTTGGTGTTGAAGGACACTTAGAGTAGCATAGGTCATTGTTTTATCTTTGGCCGTACTATTAAGAGGGGTTTGAATGGGTAGCTTGACCTAGGTGAGACTTTTGAGTTAGGTGTTGTGCACACTTGTTAACCAAAGCCCTAGGTAGCTTAGAAAGGTCCCTAAGATCATAAGGAAGAAAGTTCGTGAAGGGAGCGTCGCAAACCGAAGTCGTTTTGGACTTCTATCTGCGACCGGACGCTCAAACCGTGGTGACCAGATGCTAGGGCATGCGTCCGGTCAATGGTTTGGCTGAGGGGCTAGTTTGGTTGCGACCGGACTCATCCTCAGCAAGCGATCGGACGCACAAGGGGGGTGAGTCCGGTCGCGTCGAGAGAGGTTCCAGAGAGCAAAATGGATGACCGGACGCATTAGAGCGTCCGATCAGCACTTCGTACGAGTGTCAGTGCTAACGTCAGTTAGCCGTTGGGCACTGACCGGACGCGTCTGGTCACCCCGACAGTGCGTCCGGTCAGTATGTAAACTGGCTGGACTTACCCCTTCGTGCATGTTTCGAGTTGGGGGGTATAAATATGCCTCCCCCTCATTCATGCTGACTCTCTTGCTCATTTGAAAGGTTGCCAAACACATTGTGAGTGCAAGTGAGTGCAAGAGGCCTAGTGAGGTTGAGAGATTTGATAATTGAGTGATCAAACACCTCATTAGTGAATCGAGAGTAGCAAGTGTGCATCCACCCATCTCATTAGCCTTGCGTTGGTCAAGTGAGAGTTCTTGCTTGTTACTCTTGGTGATCGACATCACCTAGATGGCTTGGTGGCGATCGGAGAGCTTGGTGATCATCCGGAGGTATTGTGGATGACCCAAGCCAAGTTGTGATGGGTAGCGAGCGATTCACCGGGCCGGAGTGGCGAAGAATCAGCTCGTAGTGAGCACTTGATCCTTCCGCCGATCAAGGGGGAGCGATACCCTTGCGCGGGTGCTCCAACGAGGACTAGGGGGGTGTGCCGACACCTCGATACCTCAGCAAAAAGATCGTCGTGTCATCTCTACTCTCTTTACTACGCATTTACCTTTGAGCAATTCAATTCTGCATTTACTTATTGTTCTTTCATAAGTTGAATTGCCATGCTAGAGTAGAAATGGTTTAGCGATAGTCTTTTGTGCGATTGATTCTTGTCAAACACACTTATAGGCACTAGGGGGTTAATTGGGGCTTGATAGGTCTTAATTCTTGCAAGAAGTTTTAGAAGAGCCCAATTCACCCCCCCCCCCTCTTGGGCATCTTGATCCTTTCAATTGGTATTGGAGCCTCGTGCTCTCGATTTAGGCTTAACCGCCTAGAGTGAAGATGTCCGGAGGTGATGGACCACCTCCCATGTTTGAGGGAGACGACTTTCCATATTGGAAAATCCATATGGAGTCATACCTAGAAGCGGTTGATGTCAAATGTCGCGATGCCGCAATCACCGGCTTTGCCAAGCCCAAGGAAGGCACAAGCCTCACTCCTAATGAGGAGGAAAATGATAAATGGAATGCAAAAGCCAAAAACATCCTTTTTAGAGGCATTTGCAAAGATGTGTTCAACCATGTTCGGAACCACAAAAATGCCCATGATCTATGGGAAAACATTTGTGCGCTCCATGAGGGAACCAAGAGTGAGCGTGAGGAACGCTATCATTTAGTTATGCAAAAGCTTCACTCTTTTGATATGCATGCAAATGAAAGTGCAAATGAATGTACTCACGGTTGAATGTTCTTCTAGAGGAACTCAATGGACTTGGCCTCACACAAATGCAACCATCCGATGTTGAGGAGGAAGATTTGTGTCCTTCCAATTGAGAAGTATGGACACATAGTGACAGTGCTACATCAAGGCGATCTTTCCAACGCTACACCAACTCAAATCTTGGGAAAGATCAATGCGCATGCGATGTACATGCACATCACACCAAGTGGTGGCTCCACCACCGACAAGAAGAAGGACTGGCCTTCAAAGCTAGCCATGACAAGAAGGGCAAGTCCAAGGCTATTGAGGTGCATCATGAGAGCTCAAGTGATGAAGAGGATGATTCCAACATCGCTATCATGGTGAGAAGGACCACCAAGATGTTGAAGAAGCTTCACAAGAATGGAGTCAATTTTGACTCAAGAAAGAAGAAGTTCTTCACAAGTAGCAAGAGGAGGCCAATCTCCGAAATGGATTGCTACAATTGCGGGTGAGCTTGGCCATCTTGCTCATCAATGCACCAAGCCTAAGAAAGAGAGCTACAAGAACAAGAACAAGGGCAAGAAGTATGACTCATCAAGTGAAGATGAGAAGAAGAATGAGAAGCCCTACTACAAGAAGGATGGCAAGAAGAAGAAGCAATACCACAAGAAAGGTGGAAGGCTTACATTGTTGGTGATTGGCTGTAACAGAGTCGCCCAATAATGTGGCCCACTTACACCTGTCATTTGTCCAACGACCTCTGACCGCTATGTAAGTGTGCCACAAGACTGGATTAATCTGTTGGATACGATCAATGTATCCATGGGTCACAGGGATCATCCGAGTGTAATCATTACAGCACAATATATTTCATACAACACTAGATCGGAGAAAAACAGCGGAAGTCTTACATAAACTTTATATTACAAACCAGTGTTCATTATTACAACATAGGTAAAAAGGAGTTCAAGTTGCGATAGTACTAAGTGCTGGAATAAACGTCTGATAACAACACCATATAAACAAACCCTGCCTAAGGGCACATCACTTATCATCCTCCACCGGGAAGATGGTCATACAACACGGTCCAAAGCACATCTGCTCACCGGGCTCACCTGCAACAAGGGGTCATAGAACCCTGAGTACAGGAGTACTCAACAAGACTTACCCGACTAATAAATTGGGGAGAAGACTCAGGAATGCAGGCTGAGGGGAAGTCAAGGTGAGGTTTAGCAAGAATCCAAAAGTTTTCCTTTGCATAAAAGCTCCTGCAACTAAGTAGTTGTGTCATTTCATACTTCTAATATTAGCTAAGTAAATGAATGTACATCTTATAATCAACCCATTAATCCTCCATTGTTTCATCATTAAACTACGCTGAGGGGCCGAGGACGAGTCTCCTTTTCTCGTGGAGCAAACGACGATTCGAACCGCTTGATCTACCCAGCTGGGGCTTCCTTATCACACGACATATGCAAGACCGAACTTGCATATATCAACCTTCCCGTGGATCCACTCAAACCGGACCGGAGCCGCGCCACCCGGGAGTACAGTACACCACCGCCCTACTCGCCTTGCTGAGTATCCAACGGACTGCTGAGTCCATCTACCAGGGGACCGAGCAGGGTGGGTACACGCTACTCCCGCCACTCTCCACTCCCGTGCGCGGGGTGCGCCGTTCCAGTAAGAGCATAGCCACAGTAGGGCTTACCGTAGCATGTGACCAGTACTAACAAATAGTTCTCGATCCAACGGGCCAACAGCGGACGGGTCCTAAGCGACACACGGCGGAAACACTACACCAGGACTCCCTTCCTGTGCAAGTTACCCGCCCGGTCTCAGTTTAATTATACCATCCCAACCGAGGAAGGGTTCCCAACAATAGCATCTCTCTTTTCAAAAACCTACTCTAATGAGCAAGGCTAAGCACTCTAAGCATTTGTAAATAACCCAGTGACAAGGATAGTATAAGGAATAATCAAGGTAGTCAATGCATCAAGTAGGTAACATTCAACTCCTAAACTTAATGCACAAATTTTATCAACAAGTATATTATTTGAAAATTGCAAGGTAGGGGCAAATGCACCGGGGCTTGCCTTGGGGTTCTTCTTCAGGCTCGTCCCCACAGATATCAAATCCAACTTCGTAGAATACCGGTGCTTCACGAGCTGCAATCTCCGGTTGCTCCTTGCTCACCTCGGTTTCTAAACGTAATATACGAACGAGCATATATAAGATGCATGTGATGCGAATATGAATGAATGCTCATGATGCTGGACAACTACCAGTAGAAGAGTACAGCAGCAACAACAATCATATATGAATATTAAATGACATCACAATTGGAACAAAATTTGCATAAGTGATAGCCCTAACAGATTTCATGTACCAACTTGTTTTTACCATAACTGGAGCTACAGAATAGCTATTCAGGTGATTCAGGACAACTGGAAATCTTAACTAATTCTCTACAACTTTTCTATAATACACAACAGCTGATTCCAGGATCATATGGACCAAACAATTCATTTGGTTAAACCTGTCCAGATTCTGGACAGATTCAAACACTACTGTTCCACAGACCATATCTGGAGCTCAGAAATACCAACATACGTGATCTAGACCATTCCGGAAAGCACATGAAGTCCTCTACAACTTTCTTATAATACACCAGATCAGATTCACAAGTTTGATACCCCAAACAGTTCAGTTTTCACAAACTGTCCAGATTCTGGACAGCAGCACAAACTCAGATTGAACAGAGCATAACTCCCAATATATTTATCCAACAATTATGAAATTTTTAGGAGCAGCAAGATATACAAGAGTACTACAACTTGTGACAATATAATAGCAGAAACAAAATTGCAGAATTAACTAAATCAATCAACACCTATTGTTTAATTAAAGGTTTAATTATAAGGGCTTAAAAATTTATTTTCACGAAAGGGGCTCAAATTTTTATCAGAGATATGTTATGTGTTGAAAAGTACTGTAAAATTGGTTTCACAATTTTGGACCTCAGGAACAGTCTACAGAAATTATTCAAAGTGCATTTGTTAATTATTTGACTATTTTAATACCCCAGAAAACTTGTCCAAATTCAAAGTTTCATATTTTTAAAATTTTCTTCACATCTCAGAGAGGATACACAAAAATTTTCATGATTTTAGGAGCTATAATAAAAAGACAGCAAAAATAACAATTTGCTGCACTATTCACAAGCGCAAAAACGAAAAAAAACCTAAACCTATTTCACTGGCAGGCGGGGCCAGGGCGTCAGGCCAGCCTCGGCCTTGACCAGCGGTGCGGGACGCGAACTCGAGGCTCACGCTTGACCTCGAGGGTCTGGCTCGACCTCGAGGGTCAGGCTCGGCCTCGGGGGGGATGCGAAATTCGGGGCTCGGCTCGAGGGTCAGGCTCGACCTCGAGGGTCAGGCTCGACTCGGGGTCAGGCTCGACCTCGGCCTTGACCGCGGCCGGGGCGCTGACCGCCGGCCAAACTCGCCGGCGGCGAGGCCAGGGGCTCATCCGAGGCTACCTACGTGTTCGGCTCGGCCTCGCGATCACACCCAAGGTCTCGGTCGGGCTAGGGGGTGAATGCAGACGGAGCTAGCTTCAGCTACGAGAATGGCGGCTCGGTTTCGCCGTTCCCGACGCGCGCCGGCGTTCCGGCCAAATCGAGGCGGTAGCGTTCAAAAGGGAATGAGCATAAGCACCAGGGGCCTCACCTAGGTTCGGTGCTCACGCTAGCTTGGTCGGAGAAGGTCGGGGAGATGAAGGTCGACGGTGGCAGCGAAGATGGCGGCGGACCGGGGCTTCGCGGTGGCGTTCTGGCCCCTCCGGCGCGGTAGCGACCTGGACGGTGAGCCGATGCGAATCAGTGAGTTGAGGCGGAGCTAATGGCGCAACCAATTTGACCCGAGAGTCTCCTTACCCGCCGGACGACGACGAGCGTGGCCGCGGCGGCCGCTCGCCGGAGCTAGGGAAGAAGAAGCTCGACCGGGCAATGTGGGCGACGAGGACTCGATTCAGTGGGTCTGGAAGGTGGTCAGGGTTGTGGCGAGGCTGTGGATGAGCGAAGGCTAGTGGTGGAAGCTCGTCGGCGACGAATTTCGCCGCCGAAAACTCACTGCTCACACCGGCGGAGAATAGAGAGAAGAGAAAGGAGAGGAGTGCGGCAACGGTGAGGTTTTTATAGGCGAGGGGGGGTGCGGACGGTGTGCCAACGCATTGCGCATATGCGCGTGCATGAGCTGGCGCGTGGAGGCGGCGTGTCGACGCCGGAAGACGCCACAGCGCGCGGTGGCCGTCGTGGACGCCATGCAAGGCTCCATGAACTGTAGCCACAGTGCAGTTTGTCCCCTTTTGAATTGCGCCAACATTTTGAACAAAAGTGCAAAATCCGTAAGAACGAAAGTTGTTCAGAATTTTGTGATCTACAAACTTGCTTAAAGAATCATGTTCCAATTCGGCCTAGATTTTGAATTAGGGTTTGAATTCAATTTGCCCCAAACTGAATTCTCAGATTACTTTAAAATTTTCTGAAGAAGTTCAAATTCTGTGAACATGAAAGTTGTCACATTTATGATTCCTACAACTTTGATTTAAGGACCAAGGTCAGATTCTCAATAGTTTGAAAGCTGTAGTTCAATGGTAGATTCTAGGGTTTAAACAAATTTGTTTCAACTCAAATCCTGTGCAGAATCTACATTAACTTATATAACAAAGTTGTTCCATTCATTAGTATCTACAACTTTGTTTTTAGGGCCATGTCCAGATTCCACTTGGATCATAGTCTTTATCATAGGGCCACTATACTGACTTGTGATTTCATGAACCATGTAACCCTATAATCTTATTCTTTCTAGAATTCAGCCACTATGATACCCTAAGCGTCACACATCAAATGAGCAGAACAGAATTTAAACACACACATGATGCACTTGAGATCAAGTTCTAAGCAAATTGTAAATGCATCATTAGTGTTGCTACATGAATGCTTTCCATGCTCATGATGACATGTCAGATTTTATTTGGCTTAAACACCAGAGGTGTTACAGCTCCTCCCCCGTTAAAGAAATCTCGTCACGAGATTGGTTTAACTGACTAAGTAATGGAAAAGGAAATGTGTCAGGATCTAAATCTATGACCCTATATCTATTAAGGGAGGAGAATTTTATAATTTTAATTGATGCAAGATGAAATGATGCGTACATACTTTCTACGTATACGACATTATCTACTTACTTGTATACCCACCAAAATAATTTTTGTAACCTTTCTAAACACAGGGCATATACTTTCCGGCACACACTTCCTATTCAGCAAGAAGTAAGTTGAGGGAAGCAATAGATAAGATTAGAAGAGAGTCCTTTTAGATTTTTCTTTAGAAAATAAATTTGAAGGTTTACAAATTACTATAATGATTGCCACGGGGATCCTGCTCCGATACCAAGCCTGTAACAGAGTCGCCCAATAATGTGGCCCACTTACACCTGTCATTTGTCCAACGACCTCTGACCGCTATGTAAGTGTGCCACAAGACTGGATTAATCTGTTGGATACGATCAATGTATCCATGGGTCATAGGGATCATCCGAGTGTAATCATTACAGCACAATATATTTCATACAACACTAGATCGGAGAAAAACAGCGGAAGTCTTACATAAACTTTATATTACAAACCAGTGTTCATTATTACAACATAGGTAAAAAGGAGTTCAAGTTGCGATAGTACTAAGTGCTGGAATAAACGTCTGATAACAACACATATAAACAAACCCTGCCCAAGGGCACATCACTTATCATCCTCCACCGGGAAGATGGTCATACAACACGGTCCAAAGCACATCTGCTCACCGGGCTCACCTGCAACAAGGAGTCGTAGAACCCTGAGTACAGGAGAGTACTCAACAAGACTTACCCGACTAATAATTGGGAAGAGATACTCAGGAATGCAGGCTGAGGGGGAAGTCAAGGTGAGGTTTTAGCAAGAATCCAAAAGTTTTCTTTTGCACAAAAGCTCCTGCAACTATGTAGTTGTGTCATTTCATACTTCTAATATTTGCTAAGTAAATGAATGTACATCTTATAATCAACCCATTAATCCTCCATTGTTTCATCATTAAACTACGCTGAGGGGGCGAGGACGAGTCTCCTTTTCTCGTGGAGCAAACGACGATTTGAACCGCTTGATCTACCCAGCTGAGGCTTCCTTATCACACGACATATGCAAGATCGAACTTGCATATATCAACCTTCGTGTTGATCCGCTCAAACCGGACCAGAGCCGCGCCACCCGGGAGTACAGTACACCACCGCCCTACCTCGGCCTTGCTGAGTCCGTCCAACAGGGGACCGAGTAGGGTGGGTACACGCTACTCCAGCCATCTCTCCACTCCCAGTGCGCGGGTGCGCCGTTCCAGTAAGAGCATAGCCACAGTAGGGCTTACCGTAGCATGTGACCAGTACTAACAAATAGTTCTCGATCCAACGGGCCAACAACGGACGGGTCCTAAGCGACACAGGCGGAAACACTACACCAGGACTCCCTTCCTGTGCAAGTTACCCGCCGGTCTCAGTTTAATTAAACCATCCCAACCGGGGAAGGGTTCCCAACAATAGCATCTCTCTTTTCAAAAACCTACTCTAATGAGCAAGGCTAAGCACTCTAAGCATTTGTAAATAACCCAGTGACAAGGATAGTATAAGGAATAATCAAGGTAGTCAATGCATCAAGTAGGTAACATTCAACTCCTAAACTTAATGCACAAATTTTATCAACAAGTATATTATTTGAAAATTGCAAGGTAGGGGCAAATGCACCGGGGCTTGCCTTGGGTTCTTCTTCAGGCTCGCCCCACAGATATCAAATCCAACTTCGTAGAATACCGGTGTTCACGAGCTGCAATCTCCGGTTGCTCCTTGCTCACCTCGGTTTTAAACGTAATATACGAACGAGCATATATAAGATGCATGTGATGCGAATATGAATGAATGCTCATGATGCTGGACAACTACCAGTAGAGAGTACAGCAGCAACAACAATCATATATGAATACTAAAATGACATCACAATTGGAACAAAATTTGCATAAGTGATAGCCCACAGATTTCATGTACCAACTTGTTTTACCATAACTGGAGCTACAGAATAGCTATTCAGGTGATTCAGGAACACCTGGAAAGCTTAACTAATTCTCTACAACTTTTCTATAATACACAACAGCTGATTCCAGGATCATAGGACCAAACAATTCATTTGGTTAAACCTGTCCAGATTCTGGACAGATTCAAACACTACTGTTCCACAGACCATATCTGGAGCTCAGAAATACCAACATACGTGATCTAGACCATTCCGGAAAGCACATGAAGTCCTCTACAACTTTCTTATAATACACCAGATCAGATTCACAAGTTAGATACCCCAAACAGTTCAGTTTTCACAAATGTCCAGATTCTGGACAGCAGCACAAACTCAGATTGAACAGAGCATAACTCCCAATATATTTATCCAACAATTATGAAATTTTTAGGAGCAGCAGATATACAAGAGTACTACAACTTGTGACAATATGATAGCAGAAAAAAAAATTGCAGAATTAACTAAATCAATCAACACCTATTGTTTAATTAAAGGATTAATTATAAGGGCTTAAAAATTTATTTTCACGAAAGGGACTCAAATTTTATCAGAAATATGTTATGTGTTGAAAAGTACTATAAAATTGGTTTCACAATTTTTGGACCTCAGGAACAGTCTACAGAAATTATTCAAAGTGCATTTGTTAATTATTGACTATTTTAATACCCCAGTAAAACTTGTCCAAATTCAAAGTTTCGTATTTTTACAATTTTCCTCACATCTCAGAGAGGATACACAAAAATTGTCATGATTTTAGGAGCTATAATAAAAAGACAGCAAAAATAACAATTTGCTGCACTATTCACAAGCGACCTGGACGGTGAGCCGATGCGAATCAGTGAGTTGAGGCGGAGCTAATGGCGCAACCAATTTGACCCGAGAGTCTCCTTACCCGCCGGACGACGACGAGCGTGGCCGCGGTGGCCGCTCGCCGGAGCTGGGGAAGAAGAAGCTCGACCGGGCAATGTGGGCGACGAGGACTCGATTCAGTGGGTCTGGAAGGTGGTCAGTGTTGTGGTGAGGCTGTGGATGAGCGAAGGCTGGTGGTGGAAGCTCGTCGGCGACGAATTTCGCCGCCGAAAACTCACTGCTCTCACCGGCGGAGAACAGAGAGAAGAGAAAGGAGAGGAGTGCGGCAACGGTGAGGTTTTTATAGGCGAGGTGGTGTGCGGACGGTGTGCCAACGCATTGCGCATGCGCGTGCATGAGCTAGCGCGTGGAGGCGGCGTGTCGACGCCGGAAGACGCCACGGCGCGCGGTGGCCGTCTTGGACGCCATGCAAGGCTCCATGAACTGTAGCCACAGTGCAGTTTGTCCCCTTTTGAATTGCGCCAACATTTTGAACAAAAGTGCAAAATCCGTAAGAATGAAAGTTGTTCAGAATTTTGTGATCTACAAACTTGCTTAAAGAATCATGTTCCAATTCGGTCTAGATTTTGAATTAGGGTTTGAATTCAAATTTGCCCCAAACTGAATTCTTAGATTACTTTAAAATTTCTTGAAGAAGTTCAAATTCTGTGAACATGAAAGTTGTCACATTTATGATTTCCTACAACTTTGATTTAAAGACCAAGGTCAGGTTCTCAATAGTTTGAAAGCTGTAGTTCAATGGTAGATTCTAGGGTTTAAACAAATTTGTTCAACTCAAATCCTGTGCAGAATCTACGTTAACTTTATATACCAAAGTTGTTCCATTCATTAGTATCTACAACTTTGTTTTTAGGGCCATGTCCAGATTCCACTTGGATCATAGTCTTTATCATAGGGCCACTATAATGACTTGTGATTTCATGAACCATGTAACCCTATAATCTTATTCTTTCTAGAATTCAGCCACTATGATACCCTAAGCATCACACATCAAATGAGCAGAACAGAATTTAAACACACACATGATGCACTTGAGATCAAGTTCTAAGCAAATTGTAAATGCATCATTAGTGTTGCTACATGAATGCTTTCCATGCTCATGATGACATGTCATGTTTTATTTTGCTTAAACACCAGAGGTGTTACATTGGCTCACCGACATTGACTCCTCCGGTGGCTCATCAAATGAAGATAGTGATGATGAGAAGGAGAAGGTGGCCGCTCTAGTCATTGGCTCCTCTACACCACCACCACCACCATCGCCATCATCATCTACACACCTATGCCTTATGGCCAAGGGTGACCGGAAGGTACAAAGTGATGATGACTCTAGTGATAGTGATGGTGATGGTGAATTTGAGGCACCTACATATTGTGAGCTTGCCAAATTGCTAAACGACTACTCTAAAATCATAAGAAAGACTAGAGCTAAAAATGAAAAGCTTGTTGATGAAAATAAATCTCTTGTTGAGAAGTATGATCATGCTATTCATGCTAGTGATGAGTTAAAAGATGAACTTGCTACTATGTCATCATCCATCAAGGAGCTCAAGTCCTCTAACAAGGAGCTCAAAGCTAAAAATGAAAAACTTGATAAGATGCATAGTGACTTTACCCCTAGTTATTCTTTGCTAAAAGAACAATACACTCAAGTGAAAGTTGACTATGATGCTCTCACCATTACTTATGACATGCTTTCACATGAGACACATGATGCTCCATCCTTATTGTTAAGTGTGACATAGCAACATCTTGTGAGGACTTGGTTAGTGAGCATGATGAGCAAAGAGCTAGTGGCAAAGGCAAGAGTGTGGTTGTGGTCGATCACTATGATGACTATGTCAAGATCAAGAATGAGAATGCAAAGCTCAAGGTTGATCTAGAGAAGCTTACAACCACCAAGCAAGTTATCATTCAAACTAATGATGATGACTATAGCATGACACTTGAGCTAGACATGCTAAAAGAAGAGAACAAGAGATTGAAGATGGAGAGGGACTACAAAATGACACCATCTCAATTGCAACTCCAACAAGAGAATGACAAGCTCAAGAAGGAGAAAGAGCACCTCACCACCGGATTGAGGAACTTCACCAAGGGTCAATGTCTTCAAAGTGAGCTTCTCATGAACACCGTCATGAAGACAATAGAAATGGCATTGGCTTTCTTGAAGAGAGAAGATGAACAACGCAAGAGCATCACTAAGCAAAGAAGAAGAAGATTGGAAGAAGCTAGGAGTGTGGAAAGGAAGGACACTTTGCTCATGATTGTGAAGAGCCTAAAACCTACACCCTTGCCCAAGCATGCTAGGCCCTTTGCTTTTAATGCTCACTACATGCTTAGACAAGACTCTAGTGGCAAGATGAAAGTCATGTCATGGGCCTCCTAACAAGAATAGGCCAAAGCAAATTTGGGTTGCAAAGTCATTAGTAAAGAAGGTTAAGGGACCTCAACAAGTTTGGGTCCCAAAAGCTCAAGCTTGATTTCTTATGTGTGTAGGTGAACTACAAGACCGGTGGATCTCATTGGGTGATCGATAGTGGTTGCACACAACATATGACCGGTGATCCCCGGATGTTCACCTCACTAGAAGAAAATGTCAATGACCAAGAAAAGATAACATTTGGTGACAATTCAAAGGGCAATGTCAAGGGATTGGGCAAAGTGGCCATATCAAATGATCATACCATCTCCAATGTACTTCTAGTTGCTTCGTTGAGCTTCAATTTGCTATCCGTTGGGCAATTATGTGATCTTGGCTTTCAATGTTTGTTCACCGACAAGGAAGTGGTTGTGACCAAGAAAGATGATACACAAGTGATATTCAAGGGTTTTAGGTACAACAATCTCTATCTAGTGGATTTCACCTCCGAAGATGCCAACTTGAAGACATGTTTGTTCACTAAGCAATCACTTGGTTGGCTATGGCATAGAAGATTAGCACATGTTGGAATGAACACTCTCAACAAACTATTGAAGAAGGATTTGGTTAGAGGCTTGAAGGATGTCAAGTTTGAAAAGGACAAATTGTGTAGTGCATGTCAAGCTGGCAAGCAAGATGCAAATACTCATCCAACCAAAGCCTTTGTATCAACATCAAGAGAGTTGGAGCTACTTTCACATGGATCTATTTGGACCAACAACATACGCTAGCTTGGGTGGAAATCTCTATTGCCTAGTGATTGTTGATGACTACTCTAGATACACTTGGGTATTCTTTCTTCATGACAAATCCGAAGCAACCCTTTCATTCAAGAAGTTTGCCAAGAGAGCCCAAAATGAGTTTGACCAGAAGATCAAGAAGATAATAATTGACAATGGAAGAGAGTTTGAGAACACCCACATTGAGCAATATTGTGATGAAGTTGGGATCAAGCATGAAGTCTCCGCAACCTACACACCACAACAAAATGGGGTAGTAGAGAGGAAGAATCGGACTCTAATCACCCTAGCAAGGACAATGCTAGATGAGTACACTACACTGGAAAGATTTTGGGCGGAAGCAATCAACACCGCTTGCTATGCATCAAATCGGTTGTTCCCCCATCGTCTCGTTGGCAAGACCCCTTATGAGCTACTCAACAACAAGAAGCTGGATATATCATTCTTTAGAGTGTTTGGGTGCAAATGCTACATCTACAAGAAGCGCCAACACCTAGGGAAGTTTCAACGCCAATGTGATATTGGTTTTCTTGTTGGTTACTCATTGAAGTCCAAAGCATATCGAGTATTTGTAACACCCCGGTGTTAAGCAATCCCTAAGTGCATAATTTGGCATGACATAAGCATAGCATCTCATCATTTCATGTGCATATGTTTGTTGAATGCTTAAGTCCTTGTTTGGTCTTTAGTGTAACCTTGTTATGCTTCTGTTTCTGACCAAGTGCCTTATAACAAAGTTGTAGACCTTGATGAAGGGAACAACTTTGCTTTAAAGCACTTTCTCTCAGAAAAAGCTTTTGAGTTAGGATTTCTTGCATTAGAAAAATGGTTTAGCACTAAATTTCTTTAAACAACAGAATTTGGACTGGAGCCTTAAGGATGATTTGTTCCTTACAAAATTCTAAGCAACTTTGCTGTTGGGACCTTTTCCTAGTTCGCTTAGTTTAGAAGTTATGGAGCATCAAAGTTTGTAACCAACTTCATTAGTTTAATCTTGACCGTGGACCCCACCGGTCAGTCTCTTTCTTCTTCCCGCGCGCTCGCCGCTCCCCTCCGCGCCGACCGAACCACCCGCCGCCGCGAGACCGCCTCGCCGGCCGGCCAACCACCGTCATCGCCGCCCGTGGTTTGTGCCCGAACTCGCCACGTCGCCCAGGAGCTCGGGGCATGCTTGCCGCGTGGAGCGCAACACACTGACGCCGCGCGCCGGTCGGGAGTTCCCCCGACGGAACTGGCCAGGTGCGACGCACTCAGGCACTTGTTCCTTTTGCCTTCGTCCGCCTTGCGCTTGCAAGCCAGAGAGCATTCGCTCACCAGCGCGCCAGCCACTCCACTCCATCTTCACCCGACCAGAGCTCCGCCGCCGCCCGCGAACCTCGGCGAGCGATTGCTCGCCATTCGCCGCACCACCGTTCGATTCCTCCCGCCAGTTTCTCCGCCGTGACCTTCTCTTTCTCCGGTAAGGGTTGGTTTCCCCTCTCTTCCTCTCTAGCTGCCGGAACAGCGGACGCCATCCGCAAGCTTCCGCCATGGCCGCCACCGTGACCTTCACGTGGACCGGTCATCTCCGACCATGCCACCCTAAGCTGAGCCATGTTCTAGCCTTCTCTACCCCGTAGCAGCTTAGAGTTAGCTAGAGACCTCTTTTTTGCCGTGTTTCAGCCGGAACCGAGCCGTGTCGCCGCCGTGTCCGCCATGGACCGCGCGCCGTGCATCGCGCCGGACAATGCCGGGGATGCCGAAGCCCGAGAGTTGCTCCGATAGGTCGCTTAGGTCTTGCTTGGGATAGTGCTAACCTCGCCGAGTCGCAAGCCGCCGGGAAGAGTTCCGCCGCCGAGTCGCAGAGCCGCCGCTCCGCCATGGCCGCCGTCGAGCTTGCTCCGGTATTCCTCTGGCTTAGCGAGCCGGTTAGTTGTGTTCGCCTTGCAAACCCGCACCCAACGATGGTCTCCGTCCGTGTCGCAGAAGTGTCGCCGTCGACGAGCTAGGGCCGGTCAACGACCACGGCGCCAAACTCCGCCGTTGACTGCCGAGCCTGGCCTCGCGCGGTAACGTGCTGAGCCTGGCCTCGGAAGCTTGGTCACCCTGACCAGCGGGCCCGACTGGCAGTAAGGAAGAGAGAAAGGGAAGAGCTTGAGGCTGAAGGCCTCGGTAAGTCGGGTGCACCGAGCCCTCGCCTCGAGCCTCGATCGGGTCGGTTGTGTAAGCCTCGGTCGAGTCGAACCAAGTCAAGTGTTCGGTTGAGTCAGTAAGCCTCGGTTGAGTCAGTAAGCCTCGGTTGAGTCAGTAGCCTCGACTGAATGGGTTAGCCTCGGCTGCCAGTGTGCCTCGGGCGAATCGGAGAAATGGGTCTGAGCCTCGGGCCTCAGCCGAATCGCGCTGAAGCGCCGAAGCCTTGCCTCGGAGCCTCGGGTGAATCGCGCTGAGTGTGCCGAAGCCATGTCCTGTGCCTCGGCCGAAGTCCGTATATTAGGTTTGAGTTTTCTTTTAAATGTGTTTTGCAGAATCCGTGTAAAGGCTTCAAATTCCTACAAGGCTCATTTTATGTCCAAATCCTGTGAAACAAATTTGTTAGGTCAAGCATGTTTAGATCTATCAGTGAAACTGTTGAATGCATTCTTGGTGATACTTTTATGTGTAGATGCTTTTAATTTAGAAAAGTGCTGATAACTGGAAATGCATAACTAATTATGTATAAGTCAGAAAAATGTGATTCCAGTTTTGTTAGGTTTGTATGAATGTGTAGTTTCAGAGAAAATACAATATGAGTTATTCTGTGAATTATTGACAGTAGCTTTTAAATGGTTAATGTCGTTTCCTTGTTTTTTTTGTAGTAAATAAAATATGAGGAATATGAACCTGAGAATTAAGCACATTGCTCTTGTACTAGGAAGCACAGCAGAAAATAAGAATCTGTTGTTTGACACTTTTTGCTAGGGTGTGTAGTTCAAAGGACCTTTTCATGATAGAATTTGTCTTTTCATAGAGGATGGAGTTTAAGTCCAAATGAGTTGAAATTTGGACAGGGAGCTAGATTAGGTGTTGATAACTTCCAGTAATTTCTGTAGATTTTTCTGAAGCTGTCTAGATAAGGTTGCTATTTAAAGCATGTGTAAATAGATTTGTTCAGCAAGTAATTAGAGGGTAATAAGCTCGTTAAGTAGACTTTGATGTGGTGACAACATCGCTTAACAAGTTGATCTGATAGGTATATAGTTGGGATGATGTTGACTACCTGTTGAAGAGTAGCAGTAGATGGCATGTGCTTATCTCCTGAATTGTTACTCCATGTTGCATCACCGTGCATCCCATGTGCATTCATGTTATTCATTCATGTACCGCATCACGCAGGGTCGGTAGTGGAAGCCCAAGACACGCAGGAGGAGCAGCGTCAGGAGGAGACACCCGAGGAGAGGATCCCGGAAGAGACGCTGAGGACCTGCCAGAGTGCCGTGATCATCGCCCCGCGACTTCGAGCGAGGCAAGCCCCGGAGCATTTTTCTCCTACGGTTTGCAAATTACCGTTTACAAGTTAACCTAATATGATTGTTGCATTAGGTTATAGGAGTTGTGTGATACCGTTGCTGCATTGATTAATTATCCTTGTCCACCTGCAAATATTATCTTGTGATCCTGTTAGGTCTAGGCTCGATTACATGCTTAGCCCTGCTTAGACCGGTAAAAGTCGGTGATTTCCTGTCCCCCGCATATAGGTGGATACTAAACATGTTTAGCCTGGTGCTATCATGGAGAACCATGTGTTAATTAATCTGAGACCGGGGCGGATGTAGGAGCAGCAGGACATGGGTTCTGTGTGCTAGTAGTCTCCCCCGTCTGTGTCGATTAGGACCCGACGAAGGCACACCTCAGTCATTTTGAACGCGTCAATCACTTAACGGAGCAGGCACTAGTAGAGGATGGGCCTTTAGTCCCGGGTCCTAGGGACCTTTAGTCCCGGTTCTGGACCCGGACTACGGTTCCGGGACTAATGGTTTGCTACAGTATTCAACCCGGGACTAAAGGTTTGGAATAAAAACGAAAAAATGTTGTGGCTGTGGAGATTCGAACTCAAGACCGCACAGTTAGCCTTCACGTGCGCGCGCGTTACCAACTGAGCTACACTACACATCTAACAGAATAGATACTCCTTCTTTTTAATTGTGTCTGGAGGACCTTTAGTCTCGGTTGGTGTACCAACCGGGACTAAAAGGTCCTTTAGTCCCGGTTGGTAATACCAACCGGACTAAAGGTCCTACCTTTAGTCCCGGTTGGTATTACCAACCGGGACTAAAGAACACTGACCCTTTAGCCCGGGTTGCCTCTCGGTTTGCCTCGAGAAAAGGAACCTTAGTCCCGTGTGTTACGTCCACCGGGACTAAAGAACTTTAGCCCCCGGACACAAAAATATTCGAGGCTAATGTCCGAATCTGTCTATCGCCCAAAGGCCATTTCTCTAGTAGTGAGGTGCGGGTACCTCCCGTGAAGCCTAGTAAGGTGTTTCGAGCCGGTGACGGAGACGTTGACGCCTAACACCCAGGGCCTTATATGAACCGTGGGCAACTATTCTGATCGACCTGGCATGGTCCGAGGGCAGGCAGGGCCTGATCGACCTGGCATGACCGTGGGCAGTTAATAGCTTGAGCGACCTGGCATTGAGATAACCCTCGGTGTAGAAGGGTCCATGGCCGTCCCGCGATTTGGGTTCTCGAACCTCCTGAGTGGTCGCCAACGGCCGCCTGGCAGGGTGTGTCGGGCGAGTGTGCGACATTTTATCCCCAGCTGGTAGGAATCGATTATAATCGCCATCGCTCCTGGTTAGTGAGTAACTTGACTGAGCATGTGTTACCGTAGTAATATATGGAACTAAATATGGTTATGGATGGTGAATCTGAAAGGCTATTGATGAAATAGTCACTCTTGCTTGAATAAGTAGTCAAGTGTTTGCTCTAGATCAGGTGCAAATCTAGATAATCAGGTTGACTACATGAAATTGACTGCTAATGCTCTAATAAAGATTGTTTAATAATAAAATGCTTTTATGCAAAAAGGTAAGTGTGGCCAACCTCAGATACAGCCTTGCATAATCCTTGGTGTCAATTATTTCTGGTTTATGACGGGTAAGTCTAGCTGAGTACCTTCTCGTACTCAGGGTGCTATCCCTTGTTGTTGCAGATGGGCAATGTTTCTTCGGCTACTGCGAGAACTGTCTGTATCCCGTCGAGGGCAGTGACTAGACCATGGGCACGGTCAATCCTTATCTTTCCTGATGCTTTTGTGGACGGATTAGGCATATGGCACTGTATTGTGAACTAAGGACTTGTGTTTCAAAACTATGTTGCTTCCGCTTTGAATTCAAAACTATGGTTTGTAATAACTATCGAACTCCGATGTATTTGAACTATGTGCGAACTGGATCTACCTTGTGGGCATGTACGCTAATCTATTACGATCTTGGTTAAAGTTGAATGACTTGAAATCCTTCGAGATTTCCGGACTACCGGGTTTGTACGAGCTTAAGTACTTGTAATCTCTGTGAAAGCAGCGATTCGGTGCTTAATCTGGTGCAAATTGGTCGGTTCTGTCACAGCTGGCATCGGAGCGTGGTTAGCGTTACTGTTCACAAGTGTATTTGAAAAACCGTATTTTCAATTAAAAATTTCCTATTTGACAAGAACTTATAGCTATATTAGGATTTGAAAAACCTTCTTGACCAAGAGTAAGGTGTGCCATTGATCAAGTCCTTATGCCCAATAGGAACTTAGGTGGCTATTTAAGTACTAACTTTGGGGGTCGTGCATCATACTTATTTTCTGTTTATTCTGTCGTCCATACGGCAAGGGTGAAATTGTATGGATGCTATTCCTCGGAATAGTAATGTATGGATCAATTGCCTCTACGCTAAAGGTAATGAGAGTTGTGAGAGCATGATTGGACAACCGCCAATCTAGGGGAGTGCTTGAAGGATGCTGACATGTATACCTGTTCCACACAAGTATATGTGAAAGTATTGATGGTGGGAGTAATAATTTCTGATGGGTGCATGTACTGCTTACGTGTATACCGGGTATGCGCCTAAGTAGTATTAGATTTAAATTTCAGCAATGCATGATATTCATATTGTGGGCAGGGCTGAAATGGTTTTTCTGCAGGTACGCTAACTTGCGAACGTGTAGCACGTATGGTTAACGCTATGAGTGAACGTGTATGCCACCGTCTAGCCGTTAGATTGTTAGGCAGTGAGGACGTATGCTACGCTCATGCATCATGATCATACAACCTTGCATTAATCTTACTTCCTTCCTTATGGTTTCTGTCCCGTTTTTCTAATAAAAGTTGTTTCAACTAATTTAAAAAAACTGTGTGGATAAACTTCTTACAGATGGCACGCACCAAGCGCACTGCTCGCAAGTCCACGGGGGGCAAGAGGCCTAACTACATGCTGGGGCCATGGACTGATGAGGGATCAGAGGACTTTCTAGAGGAGTTTGGGATGCCCACTATTCTTTGGAGAGTTCTGCACCTGGTGGGATACCAGGAGGGTCAGGAGCCGCTGTACGACTGGCACCGTGTGCAGTTGTCAGAGGATCGTCACGTGTACACGGTGGAGGTCGACGTGCCTAGCCGTGAAGACCAGGATCACGTCTGGTGTCGACGGGTGTTTGCCTTGCAGGGGAGGACTCCCTGGGATGCAGCCAACCAGGTTGCTTATACCGTTCTTCGGGACATCATGGAGGATCATCCGGAGGTGGTTGCTCAGGCTACTGCTAGTATCTTCCCGACGACAGACCCTTACCAGGCAGTGTGGCGTCAGCCAGGCGCTACCGTACTCGAGGCTAGCTCTCTTGAGAGGGAGCATTGTGCTGGACCAGCAGGGAGTGCTATGGCTGCTCTGATGGCTACTTATGGGTGCCTATCGCGCAGCTACGATCATCTGGATCATACCCTTAGTGAGGAGATAGCTGCACAGCATCGCCGGCAGGAGGAGCATACTACAGAGATAGACCTCCTCACTACACAGCTAGCTCAGTTGACAGTGGAGAGAGACCAGGCACTTCAAAGGGAGCAGGAGACGGCACAACAGCTTAGTGACCAGCAGGGTATGACGACCTTCTTATCCAACATCATGGCCGAGACTGAGGCTTCGCTACGTCGTGTTTGTCTCGAGGGTATGCGTGCGACTGAGCAGAACAGGCTTCTTAGGCTACAAGTGGGAGATTTAGAGCTGCAACTTCATCATCTCCAGGACTACAATGATCGTCTACATGAGGAGATCCACCGCAGGGAGAATGAGAGGAACCCCATCTTTCCCCAGGAGGATCCGGAGCCGAGTAGTTCTTCTAGTGGTTCTTCAGATGTGTCTAGTGAGGACGGTGACGTTGGTGAGGTCGCTAGAGAGTAGTCTAGATCGTATGCTTAGCACTTAGAGATCTTTTGCGTATGTTGGCACGCCCGATCTTTTGTTTTGTTATGGGCTGGATGTAAGCATGTGAGGCAGACTTATGTGATGTGTGTGAGACCTTGGAAAGTCCCATATGTATGGGCAAAACTTTGGATGTTATGTTATCTTTTGCATGATGTGTTAAGTGATCTTGTTATGTGTTGATGCGATGTGGACTGAAATTTATTATACCTCTGTCATTGTTTGGTGAATCGTTTTTCCGAATAATTTCAGTGGGTATGATTTATTGTTCTCTACAAGTTGCAACTTCGCCTAATGGTCGCTTACTATACTATATGCAGATGACGACAACTCGTAGTGGAGCGGGCGGTAGTGGTGGAAATGAGGACCCCAGGGAAAACCGCAATCCACCACCTCCTCCACCACCAACGGCTGAGCAGCTTTTTGCTCAATTCCTTGGAAGTCAGCGCAATATTGAAGCTTTGCTGAGGGAGAACTTGGCGCAAGGACACCAACGCCAAGAGCCAAACCAGTATAGTTCCTTCAAGGATTTCCTGGATACTAAACCACCAATCTTCAAGGAAGCTATGGAACCATTGGAGGCAGAAGAATGGCTGCATACTCTGGAGCAGAAGTTCCGTTTGCTGAGGCTCACAGAGGAGCTGAAAGCAGAATATGCCGCGCACCAGTTGCAGGGACCAGCCGGGATTTGGTGGGGACATCACCGCACCACCTATCCTGCTAATGTTCCTATCACTTGGAGAATGTTCACTGCTGCTGTTCGAGGTCATTACATTCCGCCAGGCTTGACCCAGATGAAGGTGGCCGAGTTCATGAACCTAACACAGGGGACTCGATCTGTTACAGAGTACCATCACCTGTTCAATTCACTGGCTCGCTATATCCCAGACTTCGTTGATACAGACGCTAAGAAGATTGCTAGTTTCAAGAGAGGCTTGAACACTAAAATGGGAAAGTCAGTGGGTACATCTTCCCGTACCAATTTCAATGACTTCATAAGTGACTGTCTAATTCAAGAGAATCATAACAACAAGCATGCTGCTAGCAAGGCCCGGAAGAGAACCTTTGAATCAGGATCATCACAACCCAGAGGACCACCAGCTCAGCGAAATGAGTATCGACCACCAGCACCGGGGGCACGTTTTAGGCCGCCGCAGAAGAAGAACCAGCCACAAGCTCAGCGCAATCAGAAGCCATACAAGATAGCTGCTGCTCAGGCTCGTGGAGGTCAAGGCAGTTCTTCAGGAAATAAACCTATAGTTCGGGGACCATGCTACAACTGCAACCAAGAGGGGCACTTCGCAAGATATTGTCCCTACCCAAAGAAGCAACAGACCAATTACCCCGCACGCCTGCACAACATGACCGCTGAAGAAGCTCGTGCTGGAGAGCCCGTGACTGCTGGTATGTGCCTTGTTAATCATCATCCTGCAATCGTTTTGTTTGATACTGGATCATCGCATTCGTTCATGAGTAAAGCATTTGCACAAAAGCATGATCAAGAGGTGTCCGAAATGGATTATGGGTTTCGCGTAAGCTCTGTGGGGAGTAGTGTGTTGTCTAGGCAGATGGTTCGTGATGCAACCATCGACATCGGAGGGCATAAGTTTGGGGCTAATTTAGTAGTTTTGCCAGGACTCAGTATGGACGTAGTCCTAGGAATGAGTTGGATGAGTATATGGAAAGCGGTGTTGGACACTGCAAATAGGACTCTTACCTTGACCGATCCAAGGAGGAACAACAAGTTACGTATCTCTCTTCCTCGAGGGGCTGATTTTGTTGATCTATCTTGCACCTTATCTATAAAGGACCTATCAAAAATTCCAGTTGTTCGGGATTTCCCAGACGTCTTTCCAGATGAGTTGCCGGGTTTACCGCCCAAGCGGGCTGTAGAGTTTACCATTGAGCTGTTACCAGGGACTGCACCGATCTCGAGAAGACCTTATCGCATGCCGCCCAATGAGTTAGCTGAACTCAAGACTCAGATCAAGGAACTTTTGGACAAGGGTTTCATTCAACCCAGTGTGTCAGAGTGGGGATGTCCAGCCTTGTTTGTTAAGAAGAAGGACAAGTCCTTGAGAATGTGTGTGGATTATCGACCGCTTAATGCCGTGACCGTTAAGAATAAATATCCGTTGCCATGGATAGATATTTTGTTTGACCAGTTATCCAGAGCCAAAGTATTCTCCAAGATCGATCTGAGATCCGGTTATCATCAAATTAGAATCCGACCACAAGATATTCCAAAGACTGCTTTTTCAACCAGATATGGCCTATACGAGTATTTAGTCATGTCGTTTGGATTGACAAATGCTCCGGCTTACTTTATGAGTTTGATGAACTCGGTATTCATGCCAGAACTAGATAAGTTTGTAGTGGTATTCATTGATGACATTTTGGTGTATTCTGAGAACCCGGATGATCACGCAGAACATTTGAGGGTTGTTCTGACAAGGCTACGAGAGCACAAACTTTATGCTAAGTTTAGCAAATGTGAATTTTGGTTGAAGCAAGTACAATTCCTTGGTCACATCCTGTCAGAAGAAGGAATCTCTGTGGACCCTAGCAAAGTCCAAGAAGTAATGGATTGGGAAGCGCCAACTTCGGTTGGGGAGATTCGGAGTTTTCTCGGTTTAGCGGGATATTATCGTCGTTTCATTCCCGACTTCTCCAAGATTGCCAAGCCCATGACAAGTTTGCTTCAGAAGGATCAGAAGTTTGAGTGGACAGAGAAGTGTGAAACAGCTTTCCGTACCTTGCGGAAACTGTTAACCACTGCCCCTGTCTTAGCTCAACCAGATATCGAGAAGCCGTTTGATGTCTTCTGCGACGCATCAAAAGTTGGTTTAGGGTGTGTTCTTATGCAAGAAGGCAGAGTGATTGCTTATGCTTCACGACAGTTAAGAAAACATGAGATAAATTATCCCACGCATGATTTGGAATTAGCTGCTGTGGTGCACGCTCTGAAGATCTGGAGGCACTATCTGCTAGGAAATGTCTGCAATATGTACACTGATCATAAGAGTCTCAAGTATATCTTCACTCAACCGGAGTTGAATATGAGGCAGAGAAGATGGCTTGAATTGATTAAGGATTATAATTTGCAGATACACTATCACCCTGGAAAAGCAAATGTGGTTGCTGATGCTTTGAGTCGGAAGTCGCATTGTAATAACTTGAGGATACAACCAGAAGACGAGTTTAGTCTCGTACACCCTGTGATCTTGCGTCACATCGAGTTGCAGAGCACCTTAGTTGACCAGATTCTAGAAGGGCAGAAAACAGACAAGGGAATCTATTATATCAAAGAAAAGCTAAGAGCTGCCACTGAACCCGTAAAACATTTCCGAGTTGATGATAAGGGAGTGATATGGTTTGATAATCGCCTAGTGGTACCCAAGAATAGGGAACTGAAAAATCAGATCATGGACGAGGCTCATCTTTCTAAATTGTCTATCCATCCCGGGAGCACTAAGATGTATCAAGATTTGCGTCCAAGATTTTGGTGGACCAAAATGAAGAAGGAAATTGCCGCATATGTAGCCAGATGCGACACATGTTGTCGGGTAAAGGCTATTCACCTGAAGCCAGCAGGAACACTTCAACCTTTATCAATACCTGAATGGAAATGGGAAGAAGTGAGTATGGATTTTATCACCGGTTTGCCTACCACTCAGAAGGGAAACGATTCGATTTGGGTAATTGTAGATCGTCTCACCAAGACCGCTCATTTCATACCAGTTAAAACTTGTTATCGAGCACCGGACTATGCGGAGATTTATATCAATCAGATTGTACGATTACATGGTATACCCAAGATCATAGTTTCGGATCGTGGAACGCAGTTTACTGCACCATTCTGGGAGAAACTGCAAAAAGAGTTAGGCACTAAGTTAATCCATAGCTCAGCTTACCATCCTCAGACATCAGGACAAACTGAAAGAGTAAATCAGATCTTAGAGGATATGTTAAGAGCCTGTGTAATTTCAGCAAAGGGATCTTGGGAGAAGTGGTTGCCATTAGCAGAATTTGCTTACAACAATAGCTATCAAGAAAGCATTCAGATGGCACCTTTCGAAGCTCTGTATGGCAGAAGATGCAGAACACCAGTAAGTTGGGTTGAACCAGGAGAACGTCGTTACTATGGAATTGATTTTGTCAAGGAAGCAGAAGAACAAGTGAGAATAGTTCAACAACATATCGCAGCGGCACAGTCCCGACAGAAGAGCTATGCCGATAAGCGAAGAAGGCCGCTTGAATTCGAAGTAGGTGACTATGTGTACTTGAAAGTATCACCCATGAAAGGAGTTAAACGTTTTGGCGTAAAAAGGAAGTTAGCGCCAAGGTTTGTGGGACCCTATAGGATAATGGAAAGGAGGGGAAAAGTGGCTTATCAACTACAGTTACCTGAACATTTGAAGGCTATATTCCCAGTATTCCATGTGTCACAATTAAAGAAATGTCTTCGAGTTCCAGAAGAGGAAGTACAACCGGCCAATATCAAGTTACAATCCGACCTTACCTACTCGGTGAAGCCATATCGAGTACTCGATGAGAAAGAAAGAGTGACTCGCGGAAAGGTCGTGAAGCAATATAAAGTATCCTGGAGTGAGCAAGACGACCGAGATGCCACTTGGGAAACGGAAGACTATCTAAAGGAAGTATATCCACAGTTTTCTAAGGAATGGTTAGTAACTCAAATCTCGGGACGAGATTCCTTTAAGGAGGGGAGGGCTGTAACACCCCGGTGTTAAGCAATCCCTAAGTGCATAATTTGGCATGACATAAGCATAGCATCTCATCATTTCATGTGCATATGTTTGTTGAATGCTTAAGTCCTTGTTTGGTCTTTAGTGTAACCTTGTTATGCTTTCTGTTTCTGACCAAGTGCCTTATAACAAAGTTGTAGACCTTGATGAAGGGAACAACTTTGCTTTAAAGCACTTTCTCAGAAAAAGCTTTTGAGTTAGGATTTCTTGCATTAGAAAAATGGTTTAGCACTAAATTTCTTTTAAACAACAGAATTTGGACTGGAGCCTTAAGGATGATTTGTTCCTTACAAAATTCTAAGCAACTTTGCTGTTGGGACCTTTTCCTAGTTCGGCTTAGTTTAGAAGTTATGGAGCATCAAAGTTTGTAACCAAACTTCATTAGTTTAATCTTGACCGTGGACCCCACCGGTCAGTCTCTTTCTTCTTCCCCGCGCGCTCGCCGCTCCCTCCGCGCCGACCGAAACCACCCGCCGCCGCGAGACCGCCTCGCCGGCCGGCCAAACCACCGTCATCGCCGCCCGTGGTTTGTGCCCGAACTCGCCACGTCGCCCAGGAGCTCGGGGCATGCTTGCCGCGTGGAGCGCAACACCTGACGCCGCCGCGCCGGTCGGGAGTTCCCCCGACGGGAACTGGCCAGGTGCGACGCACTCAGGCACTTGTTCCTTTTGCCTTCGTCCGCCTTGCGCTTGCAAGCCAGAGAGCATTCGCTCACCAGCGCGCCAGCCACTCCACTCCATCTTCACCCGACCAGAGCTCCGCCGCCGCCCGCCGAACCTCGGCGAGCGATTGCTCGCCATTCGCCGCACCACCGTTCGATTCCTCCCGCCAGTTTCTCCGCCATGACCTTCTCTTTCTCCGGTAAGGGTTGGTTTCCCCTCTCTTCCTCTCTAGCTGCCGGAACAGCGGACGCCATCCGCAAGCTTCCGCCATGGCCGCCACCGTGACCTTCACGTGGACCGGTCATCTCCGACCATGCCTCCCTAAGCTGAGCCATGTTCTAGCCTTCTCTACCGCCGTAGCAGCTTAGAGTTAGCTAGAGACCTCTTTTTCGCCGTGTTTCAGCCGGAACCGAGCCGTGTCGCCGCCGTGTCCGCCATGGACCGCCGCCGTGCATCGCGCCGGACAATGCCGGGGATGCCGAAGCCCGAGAGTTGCTCCGATAGGTCGCTTAGGTCTTGCTTGGGCTAGTGCTAACCTCGCCGAGTCGCAAGCCGCCGGGAAGAGTTCCGCCGCCGAGTCGCAGAGCCGCCGCTCCGCCATGGCCGCCGTCGAGCTTGCTCCGGTATTCCTCTGGCTTAGCGAGTCGGTTAGTTGTGTTCGCCTTGCAAACCCGCACCCAACGATGGTCTTCGTGTCGCCAGAAGTGTCGCAGTCGACGAGCTAGGGCCGGTCAACGACCACGGCGCCAAACTCCGCCGTTGACTGCCGAGCCTGGCCTCGCGCGGTAACGTGCTGAGCCTGGCCTCGGAAGCTTGGTCACCCTGACCAGCGGGCCCCGACTGGCAGTAAGGAAGAGAGAAAGGGAAGAGCTTGAGGGCTGAAGGCCTCGGTAAGTCGGGTGCACCGAGCCCTCGCCTCGAGCCTCGATCGGGTCGGTTGTGTAAGCCTCGGTCGAGTCGAACCAAGTCAAGTGTTCGGTTGAGTCAGTAAGCCTCGGTTGAGTCAGTAAGCCTCGGTTGAGTCAGTAGCCTCGACTGAATGGGTTAGCCTCGGCTGCCAGTGTGCCTCGGGCGAATCGGAGAAATGGGTCTGAGCCTCGGGCCTCAGCCGAATCGCGCTGAAGGTGCCGAAGCCTTGCCTCGGAGCCTCGGGCGAATCGCGCTGAGTGTGCCGAAGCCATGTCCTGTGCCTCGGCCGAAGTCCGTATATTAGGTTTGAGTTTTCTTTTAAATGTGTTTTGCAGAATCCGTGTAAAGGCTTCAAAAATTCCTACAAGGCTCATTTTATGTCCAAATCCTGTGAAACAAATTTTGTTAGGTCAAGCATGTTTAGATCTATCAGTGAAAACTGTTGAATGCATTCTTGGTGATACTTTTATGTGTAGATGCTTTTAATTTAGAAAAGTGCTGATAACTTGGAAAATGCATAACTAATTATGTATAAGTCAGAAAAATGTGATTCCAGTTTTGTTAGGTTTGTATGAATGTGTAGTTTCAGAGAAAAATACAATATGAGGTTATTCTGTGAATTAATTTGACAGTAGCTTTTAAAATGGTTAAATGTCGTTTCCTTGTTTATTTTGTAGTAAATAAAATATGAGGAATATGAACCTGAGAATTTAAGCACATTGCTCTTGTACTAGGAAGTACAGCAGAAAAATAAGAAATCTGTTGTTTGACACTTTTTGCTAGGGTGTGTAGTTCAAAGGACCTTTTCATGATAGAATTTGTCTTTTTCAAAGAGGATGGAGTTTAAGTCCAAATGAGTTGAAATTTGGACAGGGAGCTAGACTAGGTGTTGATAACTTCCAGTAATTTCTGTAGATTTTTCTGAAGCTGTCTAGATAAGGTTGCTGTTTAAAGCATGTGTAAATAGATTTGTTTCAGCAAGTAATTAGAGGGTAATAAGCTCGTTAAGTAAACTTTGATGTGGTGACAACATCTCTTAACAAGTTGATCTTGATAGGTTATATAGTTGGGATGATGTTGACTACCTTGTTGAAGAGTAGCAGTAGATGGCATGTGCTTATCTCCTGAATTGTTACTCCATGTTGCATCACCGTGCATCCCATGTGCATTCATGTTATTCATTCATGTACCGCATCACGCAGGGTCGGTAGTGGAAGCCCAAGACACGCAGGAGGAGCAGCGTCAGGAGGAGACACCCGAGGAGAGGATCCCGGAAGGAGACGCTGAGGACCTGCCAGAGTGCCGTGATCATCGCCCCGCCGACTTCGAGCGAGGCAAGCCCCGGAGCATTTTTCTCCTACGGTTTGCAAATTACCGTTTACAAGTTAACCTAATATGATTGTTGCATTAGGTTATAGGAGTTGTGTGATACCGTTGCTGCATTGATTAATTATCCTTGTCCACCTGCAAATATTATCTTGTGATCCCTGTTAGGTCTAGGCTCGATTACATGCTTAGCCCTGCTTAGACCGGTAAAAGTCGGGTGATTTCCTGTCCCCCGCATATAGGTGGATACTAAACATGTTTAGCCTGGTGCTATCATGGAGAGAACCATGTGTTAATTAATCTGAGACCGGGCGGGATGTAGGAGCAGCAGGACATGGGTTCTGTGTGCTAGTAGTCTCCCGTCTGTGTCGATTAGGACCCGACGAAGGCACACCTCAGTCATTTTGAACGCGTCAATCACTTAACGGAGCAGGTGCGGGTACCTCCCGTGAAGCCTAGTAAGGTGTTTCGAGCCGGTGACGGAGACGTTGACGCCTAACACCCAGGGCCTTATATGAACCGTGGGCAACTATTCTGATCGACCTGGCATGGTCCGAGGGCAGGCAGGGCCTGATCGACCTGGCATGACCGTGGGCAGTTAATAGCTTGAGCGACCTGGCATTGAGATAACCCTCGGTGTAGAAGGGTCCATGGCCGTCCCGCGATTTGGGTTCTCGAACCTCCTGAGTGGTCGCCAACGGCCGCCTGGCAGGGTGTGTCGGGCGAGTGTGCGACATTTTATCCCCAGCTGGTAGGAATCGATTATAATCGCCATCGCTCCTGGTTAGTGAGTAACTTGACTGAGCATGTGTTACCGTAGTAATATATGGAACTAAATATGGTTATGGATGGTGAATCTGAAAGGCTATTGATGAAATAGTCACTCTTGCTTGAATAAGTAGTCAAGTGTTTGCTCTAGATCAGGTGCAAATCTAGATAATCAGGTTGACTACATAAAATTGACTGCTAATGCTCTAATAAAGATTGTTTAATAATAAAATGCTTTTATGCAAAAAGGTAAGTGTGGCCAACCTCAGATACAGCCTTGCATAATCCTTGGTGTCAATTATTTCTGGTTTATGACGGGTAAGTCTAGCTGAGTACCTTCTCGTACTCAGGGTGCTATCCCTTGTTGTTGCAGATGGGCAATGTTTCTTCGGCTACTGCGAGAACTGTCTGTATCCCGTCGAGGGCAGTGACTAGACCATGGGCACGGTCAATCCTTATCTTTCCTGATGCTTTTGTGGACGGATCAGGCATATGGCACTGTATTGTGAACTAAGGACTTGTGTTTCAAAACTATGTTGCTTCCGCTTTGAATTCAAAACTATGGTTTGTAATAACTATCGAACTCCGATGTATTTGAACTATGTGCGAACTGGATGTACCTTGTGGGCATGTACGCTAATCTATTACGATCTTGGTTAAAGTTGAATGACTTGAAATCCTTCGAGATTTCCGGACTACCGGGTTTGTACGAGCTTAAGTACTTGTAATCTCTGTGAAAGCAGCGATTCGGTGCTTAATCTGGTGCAAATTGGTCGGTTCTGTCACAGTATTCAACCATTCCACCGGGATGGTAGAAGAAACATATGATGTGGAATTCGATGAATCTAATGGCTCTCAAGGAGAGCATGAAAATCTTGATGATGTAGGTGATGAACCATTGAGGGAAGCAATGAAGAACATGCCGGTTGGAGCAATCAAGCCTAAAGATGATGATGATGATGTGCAAGTCATTGACAAGCCATCCTCATCCAATGTACCACTTGTTGATGACAAAGATGGGAGGGATCCATTTGAAGATACTCATGTCTCCCATGATCAAATGGTGGTACAAGCTCAAGATGTTGATGCTCCACAAGCGGCCCCTCAAGTGGTTGATCAAAGGACTACTCCTCTACTACAAGCTCATCCTCAAGAACTCATCATAGGGAGTCCAACAAGGGGTGTAATAACTCGATCTCAAAAACTTGCTTTATTTATTGAGCATCACTCCTTTGTGTCTCTTGTTGAGCCTACCATTGTAGATGAAGCTCTAGGTGATCCGGATTGGGTGAATGCTATGCATGAAGAATTGAACAACTTCACCCGCAACCAAGTTTGGACACTTGAAGAGCGACCCAAAGGCGCAAGAGTCATTGGAACAAAATGGGTGTTTAGGAACAAGCAAGATGATCAAGGCAAGGTTGTTAGAAACAAGGCAAGGCTAGTGGCAAAGGGGTTCTCTCAAGTTGAAGGTTTGGATTTTGTTGAGACCTTTGCACCGGTTGCAAGACTTGAAGCCATTCGTATCCTCCTTGCATATGCATCACATCATGACATTAAATTATATCAAATGGATGTAAAAAGTGCATTTTTAAATGGCTTCATAAATGAACTAGTCTATGTTGATCAACCTCCAGGGTTTGAAGACCCTAGATATCCTAATCATGTTTATAGGTTGTCCAAGGCGCTATATGGGCTCAAGCAAGCCCCAAGAACTTGGTACGAGCACCTCCAGGACTTCCTCATTGAGAAGGGCTTCACCATTGGGATGGTCAACACCACACTATTCACCAAGAAGCTTGATGGATAAATCTTCATTTGTCAAGTCTACGTCGATGATATCATCTTCGGGTCAACAAATGAAGCCTATTGCAAGGAATTTGGTGACTTGATGTCGAAGGAGTTCGAAATGTCCATGATTGGAGAGCTCACATTCTTCTTAGGCTTCCAAGTCAGGCAATTGAAGGAGGGGACTTTCATATCTCAAGAGAAGTACACAAAAGACCTCCTCAAGTGCTTCAACATGGATGATTGCAAGCCTATCAAGACTCCAATGCCAACAAATGGACATCTCGACCTAGATGTGGGAGGTAACCCGGTTGATCAAACTCTCTACCGTTCTATGATTGGTAGCTTGTTATATTTGACCGCATCTAGGCCAGACATCATGTTTAGTGTGTGCATGTGTGCTCGTTTTCAAGCCGATCCTAGGGAATCACATCTTGTAGTGGTGAAGAGAATCCTTAGGTACCTAAAGCACACCCCAAGCATTGGCCTTTGGTATCCCAAAGGAGCTAACTTCCAACTCGTTGGGTATTCCGATTCGGATTACGCGGGTTGCAAAGTAGATAGAAAAAGCACATCCGGAGGGTGCCATTTGCTTGGGAGATCACTAGTGTCATGGAGTTCATAGAAGCAAAATAGTGTGGCCTTGTCTACCGCCGAGGCAGAATACATAGCCGCGGGTGCTTGTTGTGCACAAATCCTTTACATGAAACAAACCCTTTTGGACTATGGTGTAGTTCTAGAAAGGGTACCTTTGTTGTGTGACAATGAGAGCGCGGTTAAGCTTGCTAACAACCTGGTTCAACACTCTCGCACAAAGCACATAGATATTCGCCATCACTTTCTTAGAGATCATGTTTCCAAGAAAGATATATCCTTAGAGGGAGTTAGAACCGAAGATCAATTGGCGGATATCTTCACAAAACCCCAAGATGAGAACACCCTTTGTAGATTGCGAAGTGAGCTTAATGTGCTTGATCTAAGTAACTTTGTCAAAAGATGAAAGGGGGTTGTCTTTGCATTGCATTGTAAAATATGCCATGTTTAATTTATGCTATGCACATAGGCTTGTCAGACGTGGTTAAGATAACCGCCCTAAAAAGCGTGTGAAGAAGCTTACCCATGAGCAAACTTGACAAGCAACCTAGATTCAAATTCCGTATTGCATTGCATATGCATGTGTGTTGCTTTGTCGTTTCTTTTCGGTTAAGCTTTGAGCAACCGCTGTGTTCGTCCACCGCTAGGGGGAGCATTTGAGGCTCCAATTGGTTAAGACCCCTAGTTTTGGTGGCCACATGTTGTCTCCTCGGGTTTTATTGCCTATTTTATCTAGAAAACTAAATTAGCCTATGGCAAAATATTTGAAAAATTTGAGGGTTTGAGAGAAGTAACTCCCCTAGGTTCCAACTGGTGTTTATTTGCGTCTTATTCGAGTTGGAACTTGGTTGGGAGAAGTCAGCGCGAAAAATCGAGTCAAAACAGGGATTTCCCTGTGACCGGACGCTGCGACCGGACTCACCCCGTGCGTTCTGTCAGTGCATCTCTCTTGCGCATGAATAGTAGCTTAGTCGCGTCCGGTCAGGCCCTGGTGGCTGCGTCCGGTCGTTTGCTGAGTTTTGATCGGACGCTGGCGTGCGTCCGGTCACGTGGAACAGGACGCGTCCGGTCGCCACTTAAACGATGCGTCTTACTCTTCAACCGACACGTGGGTCCCTCTCTTGTCTTCACCCTGCCCATCTCGCCCCTGACTGACCCACCACCGCGCCCGGCTCCCGTGCCCTAACTGCCTCGCCGCTGCTCCCCGCCGCGCCACCTCCTCGCCGTACTCGCGCCGCCCCCGCGCCGACGCTCCACCCCTCCCCCGCCCGCCTGCGCCTCGTCCTCCGCTCCACCACCCTCCTCTCGGCGCACGAGCTCCCCACAGATGCCCCTCGCTCCTCGCCGGAGTGGGTGGCCCTCGCCGTGCATCCCGCCGGAGCTCGTCGGCACCTCATCTCGTCGACGTTCGTCCCCGCGCTTCTTCTCCACTCCGGCGACCTCCTTCTCGGCCCGCAGCCTCCACTCCGTGCGCTCCCCATCCCTTTCCATGAACGGTGCATGCCAAGTGTTCTTTGCAATGCCCAAACCACCCGTTCATGCCTATCTCACATAGTTTTTGCCCCAATTTCTCGCGCAGATTCTTCCGGCGAGTCGTCGTGGTGCTCGAACGTGTCGGTTCCTTCCCTTTGCTCGTTCGTTCGTCGCGTCTCGTCAGGTAGCAAAGCCATGCTTCATATCTCTCTTTCCTTTTGCTTTGCTTCCGATAGGCTTCTTCTCTCTAGATTATATGCTTATATATATCCCCATCTATCTATTGCAGCGAGTCGGGACCGTGTCAGTAAGCCGTGTGGCAGTGACAGCTAAATCCGGGGCCAAGCTCGCGGATACGGAACGAGGCCAAGCCTCTGAGGTTCAGTCCAGTCCTCTGTTTGATTGGCAGTGGTTCTTAGTGGCAGTGGGTCTCGTCTGTGTCAGTGGTTCTCAGCGGCAGTCAGAGGCAGTGGTTCTATTCTTGTAGCGATGGCTCGCTGCAAGAACGTCGGCGGAGGTCCCGGGGCCGATCCTCCTCCCCCGTGCCCTCCCTCTGGTGACAAGGGGAAGCGGCCTCAGAAGCTCATCTCCAAGAAGCGCATGCGCCTTGATCGGGATTCAGAGATCGCACTTGCAGCAGCTCGAGCAGCCGAGAGGGCAGAGCAGGGCGGTCAGGCAGGGGGTCTTCGTATTCAAGACCCGGCTTCAGCTTAGGAGAGTCAGAGCAGTGGTTAGCAGAGTGGTCCTGGTTCGTGACCTTCTCACAGAGCAGCAGGTGCAGGCCCTGCTTCAGACAGAGGGTGGTGTTGTCTAGGTTCACGGTGTTCAGTATTCTCTTGACAACCCCGCTGAGGTCCTCCCACCAGATTGTCAGTTTCCGTCAGAGGCAGCCTCAGCCCTAGCAGCAGCTACAGCAGGTGGGTCCGCTCCAGACCCCAGTTCAGCTACAGAGACCCAGGCAGAGGGTCAGATAGAGGAGCAGCCAGCTCCGCAGCCACTCTGTAGGTCCACCCGCTCTCGCACTCAGGTGTCTCCTCGACCTGAGGGGCAGAGGTGGGGTGCTCGACCCCCTCCGAGGCCACAGGGACCCCCACCTGTGGAGCACTTGGACCTGCGGGCTGCGACGGCACGTCAGGTACAGGCAATGCGTCTGACCCCGTACGAGGAGTGGTTCCCAGCTGCCAGGCACCCTCAGGCCGCCGAGGGTTTCTACACTGTTATTCAGGAGGATTTCTACAGAGCATATGTCAACAGCGGCGTCCATATCCGTCCACACAGAGTCTGCCCGCTGGAGACTATTGTTGCCGTTGCTGGAGAGGCTATTCGCCCTATGCTATCCTATCTGCCTGGGTTAGCGGATCTTCTGGGACGCAGTGGTCAATATGTTGAGGATTGGGTTTGGTAGTTCTACGCGTGCCTGTGGATCTCCCCGGATCACCGGTTCTTGCACTTTGCTTTCAGGGGGAGGTCCTACAGGCTCTACAGCTCACGTGTCAGAGAGTACCTTGGTCTGACTGCCTATGCGACCAGGGTCCACACAGTTTGCTATGCAGAGACAGAGCCACCCCGTCGACCACACGCAGGAGAGATTCCACCAGTGCACTTGGTTCGTGCCTGCTTCCGGGGGCCATTCGGCGAGGGGTCCAGCCGGCGTCCTCGTGACTTGACGCCGACGGCCCGTCTCGTGAACGAGGTCATGAGGTGCACTCTTCTACCTCGGACAGGCTACAGAGAGGGACTGACACGTATTCAGATCTGGCTAGTTCACCACCTGGTTTCTCAGCTGGAGTTTGATATTTGGGATGTGATTATTTCTGAGATGGAGGATACACTGGCAGAGGGATTCAAGGGTCACCGGCAGCTTCCCTATGCTCACATGATCTGCTACCTTTTGAGGAGGATCATTCCGGTGCTGCTTCCTGAGCTCTTCAGTCCCCGACGGAGTTCCCCGTGTACGACACTCGCCAGATTGCCGGGGATCGTCCAGACACTCGTCCCAGGGGTCAGCGTCAGCGACCGGTTGTCACAGAGACTGAGGCACAACAGGACGAGGCTGTTAGTCAGTTAGCTGAGGCTGAGCTTGCAGCGCTTGAGGCAGAGGGAGAGGACCCCAACGATGAGTTGTCGTTTGACAGCACCGATGACGACTACGCTCCTCTTCCGAGGATGCGTCCATAGGGAGCTCACGACTCCGAGGCCTCCTCCTCGCGTATGGCCGGCTCCGATCCAGCCCTCCTGGCTATTCTCTCTAGGATGGAGCAGCAGCAGTCCAGACTATCTGAGGAGGTTTAGCGTCAGGCTGAGGAGCAGCGACGACAGGCATAGGAGCAGGCCAGACTTGCAGAGGCTCAGGAAGTGGCCGCAGCACGGGCACAGGAGCGCCAGGACGCTCTCCAGAGGCAGATGATTCAATTCCAGACACATACTCTTGCCTTCATGGAGAGGATGGCCGCTCTTCCACAGTTACCTCAGCCGTCTCAGTTCCAGCTGCAGCAGCCCGGACCGTCGACCTCGTTTTACACGTCAGTTCCTTCATCGACGGTCTCGCCCTTCCCACAGTACCCTCAGTGGTTCACTTCACCTCAGCCAGGGCAGCTGCCAGGGTTCACAACAATCCGCTCGGGCTTCACTCCTACTCAGACGGAGTCAGTTCTTATGACCCCTAGGAGTTTGGAGGCTTCCTTCAGTGAGCTCACCGGCCTGCCTACCCCGCCAGTGTTTCAGTTGCCGGTGACTTCTGCTCCAGCTCCTGCTCCAGCTACTGGTACCACAGAGACACTCCCCTCCTTAGTAGCGTCGTCCGAGCCTCCAGTCTCTGAGAGTCAGACTCTGCCTGTCAGTTCAGCACCTCCGACTCTCTTGACCGTGTCAGTGACAGCGACAGAGCCCGTGGACCCTCCTCCAGCATCAGCGCCTCCATAGCCAGTGCTTCCAGCGCTAGAGGCCGCTCCCGAGTCAGCTGAGCAGACCCAGACTGCTTCACCTCCACGTCCAGTGTCCGAGGGTCATCCAGCTCACAGTTCGTCATCCGACGAGGAGGCCTACCTTGCTCAGTTTGAGACTCTTCCGCGCACCTCGTCGCCCGACTCGTCTGCTCCCGTCCCGCCTTCCGACCCTTAGGTTTTGGTCTTTGATGCCAAAGGGGGAGAGAGCGTATGTTAGACATAGGGGGAGCTTCTGAGAGGGTCTTGGTTCTTTTCTATGATCTTGCACTCATATGCATACATGTTTATCTTTTGGCACTTGTACGATATGTGTATGACTTTTGGATGTGATGTGATATGCTTCACTTGTTATATATTCCATGTCAGTTGTTTATGCTCAATTGTGACATGATATGCTTAACTCGTTATTTTCTACATGTCACTTGATTATGCTCATTTACTTTGCTTCCGCGCTTATACTCCGATAAATGAGCTTGTTCATAAGTACTTGTGTTAACTCTTATTATGTTGAGTACTTATGTGGACTTGGTTTGTATAAGCATGCCTAACCCCTTTTGATCTTATTGTCACATGCTTATATGAACCAAGCTATTGAAAACCTCACCTATCTTTCAAACATACTTGAGGTTGTCATCAATCACCAAAAAGGGGGAGATTGTGAGCATCTAGGCCCCCAGTGGGTTTCGGTGATCGGATGACAACGGTAAATTACTATGACTAACGTGTGTTTTGCAGAAACAGTTGAGTTAGGTCATGGTAATGATGATCGTGAGGGCACTATGGTATTCATGCCCTCTTATTGATGGAATTCATTCGGCTTTCAAAGGATGGACGACGAAGACGGTGATAGGCTAGTTCTAAGTGTCATTTGGTGTTGAAGGACACTTAGAGTAGCATAGGTCTTTGTTTTATCTTTGGCCGTACTATTAAGAAGGGTTTGAATGGGTAGCTTGACCTAGGTGAGACTTTTGAGTTAGGTGTTGTGCACACTTGTTAACCAAAGCCCTAGGTAGCTTAGAAAGGTCCCTAAGATCATAAGGAAGAAAGTTCGTGAAGGGAGCGTCGCAAACCGAAGTCGTTTTGGACTTCTATCTGCGACCGGACGCTCAAACCGTGGTGACCAGACGCTGGGGCATGCGTCCGGTCAATGGTTTGGCTGAGGGGCTAGTTTGGTTGCGACCGGACTCATCCTCAGCAAGCGATCGGACGCACCAGGGGGGTGAGTCCGGTCGCGTCGAGAGAGGTTCCAGAGAGCAAAATGGATGACCGGACGCGTCCGGTCAGTGGTGACCGGACGCAATAGAGCGTCCGATCAGCACTTCGTACGAGTGTCAGTGCTAACGTCAGTTAGCCGTTGGGCACTGACCGGACGCGTCCGGTCACCCCGACAGTGCGTCCGGTCAGTATGTAAACTGGCTGGACTTACCCCTTCGTGCATGTTTCGAATTGGGGGGTATAAATATGCCTCCCCCTCATTCATGCTAACTCTCTTGCTCATTTGAAAGGTTGCCAAACACATTGTGAGTGCAAGTGAGTGCAAGATGCCTGGTGAGGTTGAGAGATTTGATAATTGAGTGATCAAACACCTCATTAGTGAACCGAGAGTAGCAAGTGTGCATCCACCCATCTCATTAGCCTTGCGTTGGTCAAGTGAGAGTTCTTGCTTGTTACTCTTGGTGATCGGCATCACCTAGATGGCTTGGTGGCGATCGGAGAGCTTGGTGATCATCTGGAGGCATTGTGGATGACCCAAGCCAAGTTGTGACCGGTAGCGAGCGATTCACCGGGCCGGAGTGGCAAAGAATCAGCTCGTAGTGAGCACTTGATCCTTGCGCGGATCAAGGGGGAGCGATACCCTTGCGCAGGTGCTCAAACGAGGACTAGGGGGGTGTGCCGACACCTCGATACCTCGGCAAAAAGATCGTCATGTCATCTCTACTCTCTTTACTACGCATTTACCATTGAGCAATTCAATTCCGCATTTACTTATTGTTCTTTCATAAGTTGAATTGCCATGCTAGAGTAGAAATGGTTTAGCGATAGTCTTTTGTGCGATTGATTCTTGTCAAACACACTTCTAGGCACTAGGGGGTTAATTGGGGCTTGATAGGTCTTAATTATTGCAAGAAGTTTTAGAAAAGCCCAATTCACCCCCCTCTTGGGCATCTTGATCCTTTCAATGGTCTCATCGAAGGTGACATCTGATGTCTCCATGACTCGGTTAGTATCAAGGTTAAGTACACGATAAGCGCGAGTGTGAGTGCCATAACCCAAAAATACACCGTCGGAAGAACGAGACTCAAATTTGTCCAGGTTGCCTTTCTTGAATATAAAACAGTGGCAACCAAAGACTCTAAAATAACTCACCTTGGGTAGTTTTCCAAAACGCAACTCATAAGAAGTCTTTTTCAAGAAAGCTCGGAGAAAAATATGATTGGAAATGTAGCATGCAGTGCTCATAGCTTCGGCCCAATATCGCCTAGGAGTCTTATGCTCATCGAGCATCGTCCTGGCCATCTCTACAAGGGTCCGATTCTTCCTCTCTACAACACCATTCTGTGGCGGTGTGTAGGGGGAAGAAAACTGATGCTCCAAACCCAAAGAGTTACAAAACTTCTCAAAGTCCGAATTCTTGAATTCGGAACCATTATCACTCCGAATTGCTCGCATTGAGTTCAAAGGGAACTCATTCTGAAGACGCAAAATCAGATTGTGAGCAAAGGAGAAAGTCTCGGTCTTCTCAGCTAAAAAGAAGACCCACGAATATCTTGAAAAATCATCAACAACAACCATCACGTACCACTTCCCCCCAACCCAGCTCACCCGAGCCAGACCAACAAGGTCCATATGCAAAAGCTCTCCAGGGCGCTTGGTCATGACCTGAGTCACTGGATGGTGGGGAGCGGCTACCATCTTCCCATGTCTACAAGAATGGCAAACAAGATCCTTCTCCATGGACAACTTGGGAAATCCTCGGATTAAGCCAAGTGAGCTAAGTCTTGCAAGCAAGTCGAAGCTCAGGTGACCTAGTCTCCTATGCCACTTCCAAAGATCAGAGGAGGAAGGTCCAGCCAAAAGACAACGAGAAACTCCAAATGATTCTGAGAAATTCGCACGAAAGACTTTTCCAAAGGGCGAAATCACACATACAAGATTGCCCTGAGGATCCAAAATGCGACTAAGATTCGGTTTAAAATGAATCTCATAGTAATCATCGAAAAGTTGCGAAACAGAAAGAAGGTTAAAATGCAAGTTAGAAACAAGAGCAAGTTAGAAACATTGCGCAACACAAAGTGCCCATTAACTCGCACAGACCCACGAGACAGCACCTTACCTTTGCTGTTGTCGCCGAAGGTGATAAACTCCTTTCCGGCGACCGTACTAAGACTGGAGAACCACTTGGCATTTCCGGTCATGTGCCTTGAACACCCGGAATCCACCAACCAAACGTTCTCCAATCGTTTTACCTACATCCATAAAAAGACATAGGGTGAGCATACGGTCCAACACTGGGGTTAGCGAAGTAGGAGGAATACCAGTGTTGGGCCGGCTGCTCAAAAGAACGGTTAGCAGAAAAACCATTCCTAGCACGCCTACGGGAAGAGCGATCACCACGTAGAGGAAAACGTGGTCCGCTAAGGGAGGAGCGTCCATCGCGATACTCAAAACGCGGTGGGGGAAAACGCTCAACTACAAAGCCACCGCCACGGGGTCCATAGCCCACAACTGCAGGCTCCCACCGAGCACGACCTCCTCGCGGCCTAGGCCTAGGAACTTGAGGTTATGGACCTCTAGGCCTAGCAGCACGCCTCTGAACGTTCGGCACATGTACATCATGGAAAGGAAGGTACATGTCCGAGTTGTTCATCTCCTTTGCGCGGCGCGCCTCTCTCTTGCGCCGAAAGCAAAACTCACTCAAGTGTCCATCTCTCCCACAATGCTCACAATGGTACCCCACCTCTCTCAAAGGGGGTTGTTGGTACTCACGGTAGTGGGTGTGGATCACTTTGCCCATTTGTGGCATAAGCTCCTCCTGGATGGGTGGCATTGTGTCCAGCTTGTTCTTGAGGTGGTTTGGCTTAGGAGCCCACGACTGTTTCTTGGGTGGAGCTCTCAGAGGTTCAACAAACACCCCATCCTTGGTGTTAGGCTTGAGAGGCTCTTTGGGTGGAATCTTGATAAGTTTGGGAGTAGTGGTGGACTTGGGCTTCTCACATGGGTTCAGACCACTCGACTCTCCAATCTTCCCAAAAGAATAAACATCAACACCCGGAGCAAAACCTACACCAGGACCTCCAGCAACACGCTTGAACTGGTAGATCATCATCCCAAGCTGCGGCTCACCACTATACACCCATGACAAGATGGTCCGAAGGTATGTGTTTTCCTCCTCGGTTTGCATCTTGTCATGCTTCACGTTCGTGATCTCCATCTCCAAACCCTCACAAAGAACGCACCTAGTTACACAAGTGCTACCTGAGCTGGCCTTCTCAAGAGATACAATCTTGGCATTCTTCTCTGCCAACTCGGTTTGCAAGCCAGCACATGACTTGCACGCACCCAACAGCGAGGATCCAGCCTTCAGCTCATCCACCTCTCCTACCAATGCACCATACTTACCTCTCAAAGTGAGAAGATCAGTCATGTGTGTGGTGCACATCTCAAACTCCTCCTCATCGGTAACAACTACGGTGGACTTGACAGAATCAAGTTCCTTCACCGTATCCTTCCACTTCTGCCTAAACTCCTTGCGCTCTCTAGCAGCACGCCTAAGCAACTTATCCTGACTAAGGAGCACGGCAGTAAGTTTCTCGACCTCAGCAGAAAGCTCGTCGGGGGTCTGAGATACCTGGGAGGTGTTGTCGTCATTGTCGTTGTTCCGAGGGATGTCCTCCAGCTCGCCGTCGACCTCCTTGCCGAGGGCCATGGTGTAGAAACCCTCATCGTCGGCGAAGAAGCAGAGGCCATTCAGCTTGTCCTCGATCCTCTTCTTCTTCTCGGACTCGTCATCGCTTGAGGCAGTGGAGTCATCATCCGAATCGTCGACGTCGCTGAGCGTGGCAAAGAACACAAGCTGCTCAGCCTGGGCCTTCTCCAAGTACTTCGTCTTGATGTACTCCTTGTCGAAGCCGCCCTTCCGCTTGTGCTTCGTGGGGACGTACTTCTCCTTGCGCTTGCCGGAGTCATACTTGTGCCCATGATCCGCCTTGCCAAAGGTCTGCTTGTTCTTCTTTGGGCAATTGGCGATGAAGTGGTTGGGGTCGCCGCACTCGAAGCATCCCGAGCGTCCTCCTCTGCGGTGACGGTTCATGCGGTTGTTGTGAAACCGCGAGAACCGGTTGGCGAGCAAAGCCAACTCGTCATCCCCCATGAACTCCAGCTGCTCCTCTATGACAGAAAGAATAGAGGAAAGTGCAAAGCCTCCAGAGGGGTTAGCAGAAGAGCCAGAAAGCAAAGCCATCGACGGGCCAGAAGGATTTTCATAAGAAGCCCTCGCCATGGCGTCAATCTCACTGGACTTGAGCTTACTGAAGAGCTCATCGCACGTGAGGGTCTCATAGTTAGGCGATTCGATGATCGCCTGAACCTTGGAATCCCACATCGACCGATCGAGAGTATGCAAAAGCTTCAAAGCTCTCTCATGATCATCGAAAGGCAACAGCTCCTTGTTAGCCCTCATCCTGTTGACAATCACCTGAAAGCGAGCGAATAAACTCTCTATGCTCTCGCCAGGCATATGTCGAAAGTTCTCATACTCTCGCTTGTGCGACACGTAGAGACGGGTTTTGACTTGAGAGGTTCCCTCATGGAAACGCATGAGGGATGCCCAAATCTTCCGAGCCGTAGCGAGGTGAGAAACGCGATCAAACTCCGTCATGCTCAAGCATGAGAAAAGAGCATTACGGGCTCGGCTATTGGCATCGTGATCATTGATCTGACGCTGAGTAACACGAGCAGCCAAGACCACGTAATCAGCAGAGTTGCAAATATCCCAAATGGAAGCACCCATACTCTGCAGATAGGCCGACATGTGTATCTTCCAATACGCATAGTTCGTCCCATCGAAAACAGCGGTTTGCCCACGCCACGATCCATGTCACCTTTGGTGGATCTGGAACCGGCTAAGGTGGAAGATCCTTAACCTGCTCTGATACCAATTGAAGGACCGAGAATGCAATAGCAAGGCGACCAGAGGGGGGGTGAATGGGAGCTCAAAACTTTCTCTCGAAACTTTGACCTTTGTCCCATAAATCAACCCCAAAAGCTTCGATCGAAACCGTGATGCTCACGACCCTTGGAAGAGGGTGGATGATCCCTAGGATCACAGCAGAGCACCACAAAACGATAGCAAACCAGTCGGCAAAATCAACGGAACAAGTTTAACCCCTAAAAACCAAGTCCCGAACGTAGATGGAAGACTACGTTGAGAAATCCCCAAATACCAATGCTAACAAGTAGCAAAGATACCTAAAGAGGTTCCTTGATCAACTCTAGGGCCAAACGAGAAGTCCGGAAACCAAGCGGAGAAGCTGGGAGAGCAAACGCACTAAACCAGAACACACAGCGAGTTCCCGGACTGTCCGGCTCAACCCCAGACTGTCCGCGACTGGGGGCCGAACTGTCCGCCGGCTAAGTGGACAAAACAGCAAGGTTGCTGAAGGTCCCTGGTCGACTCGCGGACTGTCCGCGATCGACTACGGCGGACTGTCCGCCGGTCAAATCTGACCAAAGTGGCTGAGGCTCGCTGCCACTGGTCTGGCTCGAGCCCGATGCGCGGACTGTCCGCGGTTCACCTGGCGGACTGTCCGCGGATGAACAGAGAGGGCGATTTTGGTCGCCCCTCTCATGAATCCTCCCAAATCCGAATCAAAACTCAATCCCAAGTTCCCAAACTTGGAGAGGATGATCACAAGGTAGTTAGGAGACTATCCCCAAGAAATCATCCGCTCAAATCAACTCAATCACCGGGAAATTGAAAGGGGAGGAGTATGAACAAAAAAGCGCCACGAAAACGAAATCAACCCGATCTACTTGTTCGTGAGAAGTTAGATGAATTCCTTCGGTGGAAATGATCTCCTCACTATAAAGAACAAGTTGATTCAAATGGATTTCGCAAAGACGCAGTAGAGAGGGAGATCGAGTGACGGAAAAATCGCGGAGAAACGAAGAACGCGAAGAACACGAACAAAACGTGAATCAAGTCATCGATCTGCAACCGTGTGTCTACCACACGCTACAACAGTGAGATTACGGTCTCACTTTCTCAAAATCTCCAGTACACAGAGGTATGGTTCTCTACGGATCTCAGTTGCCACAGCAGGGGATTGGGAGAGCAGGAAAACCTAGAAGGCAAAGAGCAAATGACTGAGGTAGGATGGGAGGTGGGTGTCTCCCTCTACTTATCCTAATTCTAGTTCCCACTCTACCCCTAACTAATTACAGAGCGAACCAGCTAAACCCTAGGGTTATTCTGGACCAACTCATGGTAGGTGGTGATCCGACGGCCACGCCCGCACAACTGGTAGCGTTGCCTCGACGCAACCTCACCTATCGCCGCCACGTGCCGCCACCGCTATGCTTGTCTTTTTCCTAGACTTCGCCCCCCGGTTTTGTGGCCCAAACCGGGAAACCAACCTTCACAACCAACCCTCGGTTTTGAGGCCCAAACCGGGAAACCAGACGACCATCGCCTGAGTTTTCTCAGAAACCCGCAGCACCCAGGTTTTGAGGCCCGAACCTGGAAACTGTCCTCAGCCTGAGTTTTGTGGCCCAAACTCAGAAACCATCAGCGCCCAGGTTTTGAGGCCCAAACCTAGAAACCGTCCACTCGGTGGTTTTTCTGTGGCTCAACCACCAAACCGAGCCGTAGATGGGTGTCCCCCGTGCACCCCGTCCACCAACATGTGTCTCCAAGTCCTCGACTCAGGCAACACCATGTCCGCAAGTCTTCGCTCGTCGCTGTCCCAGGCTGTAAGCCACCACAGCTGATCCTCGGGCCACCGGTCCCTCAGTCCAAGCCTCACGTCTGCCCTTCGCCACTCTCGGTCCATCGGCACGGCACGTCTCTACTTGACCTTCACCTTGCCTTTGATCACTGTATCCGTGCTCGACACCTGCACAACACAAGCCAAAGAACATGCGCATTATCCCAGTTAACAATCACTCATCACTCAGAGACTTGGCATACACCCATGTATCCGCAGGAGGCGACTTCGGCAAGGCTGGCGCCTTGAAGCGTCCAGCAGATCCACCCTCTGAATCAGATGACCGGCAGTATCGACTAGCGAGTCACGCGGTCGCGAGGGTATGAGATCTCACACTTTGCTCATTCTGCATTCGTTGCTTCTTTTGAGCCCAAAGATGTTGGACACGCTCTTTCTGATCCTAACTAGGTTAATGCCATGCATGAGGAGTTAGAGAACTTTGAGCGAAACCAAGTCTGGACTGAAGGATCGAAAGTGCTACCAGAAAGTGACCAGAGGGGGGGGGGGGGTGAATGGGAGCTTCAAATTTTCCTTTCGGAAACCTTAAGCCTTTGTCCCAAGAATCAACCCCAAGAGCAAACCTAGAGCTTGCAAGTGTCCACGACCCTAGATGTAGGGTGGATGCTTCCGAGAAGCACAGCGGGACACTACACAACCCTAGAAATCCAACGCAAAAGACTGAAACCAAATCTGTCAACGATCGAATGAACCGCGAACGAAACAACACGAAACTGCACTGACCGGACTCTCAGGTGCGTCCGGTCAGTAGGCACCGGACACGTCCGGTCAAGCAAAAATGGATTTGGAACCTTACTGTTTCTCACCAGACTCACAGTGGAAGCGTCCGGTCCCTAACAGCCTGGCGTCCGGTCGTCTGAAAAACCGTGATGAACAGTAGAACCTGTGCGTCCGGTCAGTGATCAAGGAAGAGTCCGGTCAACAAACAGAAAAGTGCTGCGAAGAACTTTCGACGACCGGACTCTAGCCTGTGCGTCCGGTCATCGCGAAATGAGCGGCCGGTCACCCCGAGAATGCACAGTTCGTTCACCGATTCGACTCGATCTCACCCAAAACGAATCCTCTAGGGATCAAACTTGGTGAGAAGAGTCACAAGGAGGATAGTGAGCTATCTCTAAGAGATCATGGCTCGAACCTATCTCCAAATCGATGAATCAAAGAATTTCGGGGGAAAGGAGAAAAACTTGACCCAAAACGAAAATCGATCGATCTACTAGCTCGTGAGGTGAAAGGTGAATTCCTTCAGTGGAAAGAAGTGCCTCATGATCTAGAACATCTTGGTTCAAACTGATTTGCAAGAGACGTACCGAGTAAAGAGATCAATCAACGGGAAAAATGTGGAGAAAAGCAATCCGCGAAGAACAGGAACAAAACGCGAATAACAACCATGAATTTGCAACCGTGTGGCTACCACACGCTACAACAGTGAGATTACGATCTCACTTCCTCAAAATCTCACGGGCACAGAGGTATTGTTCTCTTCTCTGTGGATCTCAGTTCGCTACAGCAGAGGATGGGGAGAGTAGGAAAACCTAGAAGGCAAAATAGCAAATGACTAAGATGGAACGGGAGGAGGGTGTCTCCCTCTACTTATCCTAATTCTAATTCCTACTCTACCCCTCTCTAAATACAGAGCGAACCAGCTAAACCCTAGGGTTATTCTGGACCAACTCATGGTAGGTGGTGATCCGACGGCCATGCCCGCACAACTGGTAGCGTTGCCTCGACGCAACCTCACCGATCGCCGCCACGTGCCGCCACCGCTCTGCTTGTCGTTTTCCCGGACGTCGCACCCCCAGTTTTGTGGCCCAAACCAGGAAACCAGCCTTCACAGCCAACCCCCGGTTTTGAGGCCCAAACCGGGAAACCAGCCGATCATCGCCGGAGTTTTGAGGCCCAAATTCAGCAAACCCGCAGCACCCAGGTTTTGAGGCCCAAACCTGGAAACCGTCCTCAGCCCGAGTTTTGTGGCCCAAACTCGGAAACCATCAGCACCTAGGTTTTGAGGCCCAAACCTGGAAACCGTCCACTCGGTGGTTTTTCTGTGGCTCAACCACCAAACCGAGCCGTAGAGGGGATGCACCGCCCGTGCACCCCATCCACCGACACGTGTCCCCAGGTCCTCGACCTAGGCAACACCGTGCCCGCAAGTCTCCGCTCGTCGCTGTCCCAGGCTGTTAGCCACCACAACTGATCCTCGGGCCACCGGTCCCTCAGTCCATGCCTCACGTCCGCCCTTCGCCACTCTCGGTCCATCGGCACGGCACGTCTCTACTTGACCTTCACCTTGCCTCTGATCACTGTATCTGTGCTCGACACCTGCACAACACAAGCCAAAGAACATGCGCATTATCCCAGTTGACAATCACTCATCACTCAGAGACTCGGCATACACCCATGTATCCGCAATCTCCCCCTTGATGAGTGCATTGTCAACTACCAACACAAATCATAATGGAAACAGAAGAAGGAAGAAAGAAAGAGAGAGAACTCGACAAAATGACCCAAAAGCATAGCAAAGCCGAAGAAGGTCAAGTGGAAAGAGCAAGACAACTTGGTTCCCAAAGACATGGGCAACGGCTCTACGCAACCAAGCAAAGCAAAGCTAGCCCTCAAGAAGAGGCAGAACGGGCTCAACACCGCTACCGAGGAAGCTCCATACCAACTGAAGAAAGCTAGACATCAGCTGAAGAGCATGAAAGCGAAAGTGCTAGTTCCATAAGAAAGAGGCAGAGGCTCAACACAACTAGCCATGAAAGCGAAAGTGCTAGTTCCTCAAGAAAGAGGTAGAGGCTCAACACAACTAGCAAACTCCCCCTCAATTAGTGCACCCAACCCAGGGAACACATGATTTATCAATATTTTATCCCCCTTAGTTAAAAATGCACCAGCAAGCAAATGTGCATACGCACTCAAATGTCTCCCCCTCGACAGAATATCTTCCTCCAAAAATGCATATGAGTAAAAATGCAAGTTAGCAGCTTCAGGAATATAATCAAGAGAGTGCAAGGATGCTCTAAACAGTTTTGATCCGATGACTCAACAATATCCATAAGAAGCTAGCAAAGGCTCAAACTGATCACCAAATATAAATTCTGAACATTGGAGCAAAAAGAGCAGTTTTCAGCCAAAAAGGTATTCACCATCAAAATAGCACTAAGTATGTGAAGACAGGAAATCAAACAAGTGCTAAACATGTATACAAGGTGAACTACCCCTAGCATAGTTCAATCATCATGCTATAGAATGAAACATAGACTTGTGTATCAGATTTTATCGAAGTTTGCAGCGGTTAAATTACACAAGTTAAAATTTCAGCATGTGATTGCGAGAGGTTGAAAGCTTGTCATTGCCTAACTTTTTAACTGTGCGAAGCCTATGCAGAAGCAATCAGAAGCTTAAAGCAACAGTTTCGGTCATACACTACACAGCTCAAGTTTAACTCAAAGTGCAATGAGAAACAGTCTCGAAACTGTGATGTGCTAACAAGCAATCCCATCTCGATCTTTCCATTTTACTTAAACTTGGTTTAGATTTAAAACAGTATATGAACAGAACAAGCAAATGAAAGACTCAGAACTAGAGACATAGCAACCCAGCATATATGAAAAGCACAAGTGACTTCAACACATTCTACACATGCTAGTTGCATATCTCAATGATGAACATTTTCAAGTTTTATGTTCATTAATCAGATTCACCATTCATAAAATAGATCTGCTCACAACATGTATCAATGATTAGAAAGAGCATAAGCTACAGCATCATTATAAAGCATCGGAGCAAATACTATACAGAACATAGTTACATTCTAAAGATTATATACATGAAGCTCTGAATGTAAATCTGCAAGATGAAATGCAAAGATGCATGAAGAAACCAAACGAAAAACACAAAGTCAGTTTATAATACAAGAGTCAAAATGTTTCCCCCATCTAAAAGGGGAAACACACACCAAGCTCACCTCTCAACCTAGCAAAAGTTGATTGGTCCAAAGGCTTGGTGAAAATATCAGCCAACAGATGATAAGTATCGACATGGCGAAGGTCGATATCACCCTTCTCATAGTGGTCTCACAGAAAATGAAAGCGCACATCAATGTGTTTGGTCTTGGAGTGCAGCACGGGGTTCTTAGCAACGCTAATAGCACTCGTGCTGTCACAAAGCAAGGGAACATGAGTAAAACTCAGACCAAAATCACGCAAAGTGGCCATCATCTAGAGTAACTGGGAACAGCAGCTAGCCGCAGCAACATACTCAGCCTCCATGGTAGACTGGGTGACACTAGACTGCTTGTGAGAAGACCACAAAACAAGAGAAGAACCAATAAACTGGCAAGTCCCAGAAGTGGACTTGCGATCAATGCGACAGCCAGCAAAATCGGCATCGGAATAACCGCAAAGGGAGAGGGTGAAGGAAGCAGAATACCAAATCCCAAATTCTGGAGTGAAGGATAATTACCTCATAATGTGCTTGATCGCCTGACGGTGCGAGGTGCATGGCGACGACTGAAATCACGCGCAAAGACACACCGCGAACTGAATGTCCGGGCGTGTCGCCGTCAGGTACAACAGTGACCCGATCATACTCCGGAACTCCTTCTGGTCCATAGCTTCTCCATCCTTGTCCGCATCTAGGGCCATTGTGGTCAACATGGGTGTTGGAAGAGGCTTGGCCTCACCCATATCGAACTTCTTCAATATGTTCATGGTATACTTACCCTGGTGCACGAACGTCCCTTCCCGGGATTGCTTGATTTGCAACCCGAGGAAAAACGTCAACTCGCCCATCATACTCATCTCAAATTCCCTGCTCATAGTGTCTGCAAACTTGGCAACCAAAGCGTGTGAAGAACCACCAAAAATGATATCATCCACGTAAATCTGTACCAAGAGAGTATCAGTGTCTTGCTTGAGGAGAAAAAGTGGTTTATCCACACATCCCATTTTAAAACCCTTAGCGAGCAAAAAGGTTTTCAACCTATCATACCAGGCTCTAGGGGCTTGTTTCAAACCATACAAGGCTTTGTGAAGTTTAAAAACATGGTTTGGAAACATGGGATTTTCGAAACCGGGGGGTTGTCTCACATAAACTTCCTCTTCTATGTAGCCGTTTAAGAAGGCACTCTTGACATCCATTTGAAAAAGTTTAAACCCTTTGGATGCAACAAAAGCCAAGAGTATCCTAATTGCCTCCAAACGAGCTACAGGAGCAAAAGTCTCCTCATAGTCTATCCCCTCCTTCTGACTATACCCCTGGGCTACTAGTCTGGCCTTGTTTCTCACAACATGGCCATCCTCTCCTTGTTTGTTTTTGAAAACCCATTTTGTCCCAATAGGGTGACACTCAGGAGGAGGAGGAACAAGAACCCAAACCCGATTTCTTTCAAAATTTTCTAACTCCTCATGCATGGCATTGACCCAATCTGGATCAGATAAAGCGTGTCCAACATCTCGGGGTTCAAAATCAGCAACAAATGCAGAATGAGCAAAGTGAGAGATTTGTTGTGACCTTGACCGAGTGACACGTTCGCCGATGCTGCCGATCATCTGTTGAGGCGGTTGTTGGCGCTGGATATGTCGTGGTGCCTCCCGTGCAGAAGTGATCTCCCCCTCAACAGCAGCTGGCGCCACCTCGGGTACAAAGGGTACCGCTCGAGGTGGCGGATCCCACGGCCCCCAAGATGAAGAAGTGTCGGGGCTGTGAGTCGTAGTAGAAGCCGCTCCTTGCGGCACTGCAGGTGGAGGGGGTGCTCGATCATCCATACCTTCAGCACCCTCATCCTCATCATCAAAGAGAGGCTCGCCAACCTCATGATCGCATGCACGCTCAAAACGAGAAGAAGGACAAACCATGGTCTCGTCGAAGGTGACATCTGATGTCTCCATGACTCGGTTAGTGTCAAGGTTAAGTACACGATATGCGCGAGTATGAGTGCCATAACCCAAAAACACACCGTTAGAGGAACGAGACTCAAATTTGTCCAGGTTGCCCTTTTTGAGTATAAAACAATGGCAACCAAAAACTCGAAAATAACTCACCTTGGGCAGTTTTCCAAAACGCAACTCATAAGACGTCTTTTTCAAGAAAGCTCAGAGAAAAATGCGATTGGAAATATAGCATGCAGTGATCATCGCTTCGGCCCAATATCGCCTAGGAGTCCTATGCTCATCGAGCATCGTCCTGGCCATCTCTACAAGGGTCTGATTCTTCCTTTCTACAACACCATTCTGAGGCAGTGTGTAGGGGAAGAAAATTGATGCTCTAAACCCAAAGCGTTACAAAACTTCTCAAAATCCGAATTCTTGAATTCGGAACCATTATCACTCCTAATAGCTCGCATCGAGTTCAAAGGGAACTCGTTCTGTAGACGCAAAATCAGATTGCGAGCAAAGGAGAAAATCTCGGTCTTCTCAGCTAAAAAGAAGACCCACGAATATCTCTAAAAATCATCGACAACAACAAGCATGTACCACTTCCCCCCAACCGAGCTCACCCGAGCCGGACCAACAAGGTCCATGTGTAAAAGCTCTCCAGGGTGCTTGGTCATGACCTGAGTCACTGGATGGTGGGGAGCGGCAACCATCTTCCCATGTCTACAAGAATGGCAAACAAGATCCTTCTCCATAGACAACTTGGGCAATCCTCGGATTAGGCCAAGTGAACTAAGGCTTGCAAGCAAGTCGAAGCTCAGGTGACCAAGTCTGCTATGCCACTTCCAAAGATCAGAGGAGGAAGGTCCAGCCAAAAGACAACGAGAAATTCCAAATGACTCCGAGAAATCCGCACGAAAGACTTTCCCAAAAGGCGAAATCACACAAACAAGATTGCCCTGAGGGTCAAAAATATGACTGAGATTCGGTTTAAAATGAATCTCATAGTCATCATCGAAAAGTTGCAAAACAGAAAGAAGGTTAAAATGCAAGTTAGAAACAAGAGCAACATCGCGCAACACAAAGTGCTCATTAACTCGCACATACCCACGAGACAGCACCTTACCTTTGCTGTTGTCGCCGAAGGTGATAAACTCCTTTCCGGCGATCGGACTAAGACTGGAGAACCACTTGGCGTTTCCGGTCATGTGCCTCGAACACCCGGAATCCACCAACCAAACATTCTCCAATCATTTTACCTACATCAATAAAAAGACATAGGGTGAGCATTCGGTCCAACACTGGGGTTAGTGAAGTAGGGAGAATACCAGTGTTGGGCCGGCTACTCAAAAGAACGGTTAGCAGAAAAACCATTCCTAGCACGCCTACGAGAAGAGCGATCACCACGTTGAGGAAAACGTGGTCCGCTAAGGGAAGAGCGTCCATCGCGATACTCAAAACGCGGTGGGGGAAAACGCTCTACAACAAAGCCACCGCCACGGGGTCCATAGCCTACAATTGCTGGCTCCCACCGGGCACGACCTCCTCGCGGCCTAGGCCTAGGAACTTGAGGTTTTGGACCTCTAGGCCTAGCAGCACGCCTCTGAACATTAGGCGCATGTATATCACGGAAAGGATGGTACATGTCTGTGTTGTTCATCTCCTTTGCACGGCGCGCCTCTCTCTTGCGCCGAAAGCAAAACTCACTCAGGTGTCCATCTCTCCCATAGTGCTCACAATGGTACCTCACCGCTCTCATAGGGGGTTGTTGGTACTCACGGTAGTGGGTATGGATCACTTTGCCCTTCTGTGGCATAAGCTCCTCCTGGATGGGTGACATGGTGTCAAGCTTGTTCTTGAGGTGGTTTGGTTTTGGAGCCCATGATTGTTTCTTTGGTGGAGCTCTCAGAGGTTCAACAAAGACACCATCCTTGGTGTTAGGCTTGAGAGGCTCTTTGGGTGGAATCTTGGTAAGCTTGGGAGTAGTGGTGGAGTTGGGCTTCTCACATGGGTTAAGACCACTCGACTCTCCAATCTTGCCAAAGGATGAAACATCAACACCCGGAGCAAAACTTACACCTGGACCTCCAACAACTCGCTTGAATTGGGAGATCATCATCCCGAGCTGCGGCTCACCACTAGACACCCATGACATGATGGTCCAAAGGTATGTGTTTTCTTCCTCGGTTTGCATCTTGTCATGCTTCACATTCGCAATCTCCATCTCCAAACCCTCACAAAGAACACACCTAGCCACACATGTGCTACCTGAGCTGGCCTATTCAAGAGACACAATCTTGGCATTCTTCTCTGCGAACTCAGATTGCAGGCCCGCACAGGAATTGCACACACCCAACAGCGAGGATCAAGCCTTCAGCTCATCCACCTCTCCTACCAACGCAACATACTTACCTCTCAAAGTGAGAAGGTCAGTCATGTGTGTGGTGCACATCTCACACTCCTCCTCATCGGTAACAACTACGGTGGACTTGACAGATTCAAGTTCCTTCACCGTATTCTCCCACTTCTGCCTAAACTCCTTGCGCTCTCTAGCAGCACGCCTGAGCAACTTATCCTGACTAAGGAGCGCGGCAGTAAGCTTCTCGACCTCAGCAGAAAGCTCATCAGGGGTCTGAGATACCTGGGAGGTGTCATCATTGTCGTCGTTCCGAGGAGTGTCCTCCAGCTCACCGTCGATCTCCTTGCCGAGGGCCATGGTGCAGAAGCCATCGTCGTCGGTGAAAAAGCAGAGGCCGTTCAGCTTGTCCTCGATCCTCTTCTTCTTCTTGGACTCGTCGTCGCTTGAGGAAGCGAAGTCGTCATCCGAGTCATCAACGTCACTGAGCGTGGCGAAGAATGCACGCTGCTCAGCCTGGGCCTTCTCCAAGTACTTCGTCTTGATGTACTCCTTGTTGAAGCCACCCTTCCGCTTGTGCTTCGCGGGGACGTACTTCTCCTTGCGCTTGCCGGAATTGTACTTGTGCCCATGATCCTCCTTGCCGAAGGTCTGCTTGTTCTTCTTTGTGCAATTGGCGATGAAGTGGTTGGGGTCGCCGCACTCAAAGCATCCTGAGCGCCCTCCTCCGCGGCGACGGTTCATGCGGTTGTTGTGGAACCGCGAGAACCGGTTAGCGAGCAACGCCAGCTCGTCATCCCCCAAAGACTCCAGCTGCTCCTCTGTGACAGAAAAGAGAGAAGAGAGTGCAAAACCTCCAGAGGGGTTAGCAGAAGACCTAGAAACCAAAGCCATCGATGGGCCAGAAGGATTTTCATAAGAAGCCCTCGCCATGGCATCGATCTCACTGGACATGAGCTTACTGAAGAGCTCGTCGCATGTGAGGGTCTCATAGTTAGGTGATTCGATGATCGCCTGAACCTTGGAATCCCACACCGACCGATCGAGAGTATGCAAAAGCTTCAAAGCTCTCTCATGATCGTCGAAAGGCAACAGCTCCTTGTTAGCCCTCATCCTATTGACAATCACCAGAAAGCGAGCGAATAAACTCTCTATGCTCTCGCTAGGCATATGTCGAAAGTTCTCGTACTCTCGCTTGTGCGACTCGTAGAGACAGGTTTTGACTTGAGAGGTTCCCTCATGGAAACGCATGAGGGATGCCCAAATCTCCCGAGCCGTAGCGAGGTGAGAAACACGATCAAACTCCGTCATGCTCAAGCATGAGAAAAGAGCATTACAGGCTCGGCTATTGGCATCGTGATCATCGATCTAACGCTGAGTCACACGTGCAGCCAAGACCACGTAATCAGCAGAGTTGCAAATATCCCAGATGGAAACACCCATACTCTGCAGATAGGCCGACATGCGTATCTTCCAATACGCATAGTTCGTCCCATCAAAAAACGGTGGTTTGCCCACGCCGCGATCCATGTCGCCTTCGGTGGATCTGGAACCGGCTAAGGTGGAAGATCCTTAACCTGCTCCGATACCAATTGAAGGATCGAAAGTGCTACCAGAAAGCGACCAGAGGGAGGGTGAATGGGAGCTTCAAATTTTCCTTTCGGAAACCTTAAGCCTTTGTCCCGAGAATCAATCCCAAGAGCAAACCTAGAGCTTGCAAGTGTCCACGACCCTAGATGTAGGGTGGATGCTTCCAAGAAGCACAGCGGGACACTACACAACCCTAGAAATCCAACGCAAAAGACGGAAACCAAATATGTAAACGATCGAATGAACCGTGAACGAAACAGCACGAAATAGCACTGACCGGACTCTCAGGTGCGTCCGGTCAGTAGGCACCGGACACGTCCGGTCAAGAAAAAACGGATTTGGAACCTTACTGTTTCTGACCAGACTCACAGTGGAAGCGTCCGGTCCCAAACAGCCTGGCGTCCGGTCGTCTGAAAAACCCTGATGAACAGTAGAACCTGTGCGTCCAGTCAGTGATCAAGGAAGAGTCCGGTCAACACATAGAAAAGTGCTGCGAAGAACTTTCAACGACCGAACTCTAGCCCGTGCGTCCGGTCATCGTGAAAGGAGCGTCCGGTCACCCCGAGAATGCACAGTTCGTTCACCGATTCGACTCGATCTCACCCAAAACGAATCCTCTAGGGATCAATCTTGGTGAGAAGAGTCACAAGGAGGATAGTGAGATATCTCTAAGAGATCATGGCTCGAACCTATCTCCAAATCGATGAATCAAAGAATTTCGGGGGAAAGGAGAAAAACTTGACCCGAAACGAAAATCGATCGATCTACTAGCTCGTGAGGTGAAAGGTGAATTCCTTCAGTGGAAAGAAGTGCCTCACGATCTAGAACATCTTGGTTCAAACGGATTTGCATGAGACGTACCGAGTAAAGAGATCGATCAACGGGAAAAACATGGAGAAAAGCAATCCGCGAAGAACAGGAACAAAACGCGAATCACAACCACGAATTTGCAACCGTGTGGCTACCACACGCTACAACAGTGAGATTATGATCTCACTTCCTAAAAATCTCACAGGCACAGAGGTATTGTTCTCTTCTCTGTGGGTCTCAGTTGTCTACAGCAGAGGATGGGGAGAGCAAGAAAACCTAGAAGGCAAAATAGCAAATGACTGAGATGGAATGGGAGGAGGGTGCCTCCCTCTACTTATCCTAATTCTAATTCCTACTCTACCCCTCTCTAATTACAGAGCGAACCAGCTAAACCCCAGGGTTATTCTGGACCAATTCATGGTAGGTGGTGATCCGATGGCCACGCCCGCACAACTGGTAGCGTTGCCTCGACGCAACCTCACCGATCGCCGCCACGTGCCACCACCGCTCTGCTTGTCCTTTTCCCGGACGTCGCACCCCCGGTTTTGTGGCACAAACTGGGAAACCAGCCTTCACAGCCAACCCCCAGTTTTGAGGCACAAACCGGGAAACCAGCCGATCATCGCCTGAGTTTTGAGGCCCAAACTCAGCAAACCCGCAGCACCCAGGTTTTGAGGCCCAAACCTGGAAACCGTCCTCAGCCCGAGTTTTGTGGCCCAAACTCGAAAACCATCAGCGCCTAGGTTTTGAGGCCCAAACCTAGAAACCGTCCACTCGGTGGTTTTTCTGTGGCTCAACCACCAAGCCGAGCCGTAGAGGGGATGCACCGCCCGTGCACCCCGTCCACCGACACGTGTCCCCAGGTCCTCGACCTAGGCAACACCGTGCTCGCAAGTCTCCACTCGTCGCTATCCCAGGCTGTCAGCCACCACCGCTGATCCTCGGGCCACCGGTCCCTCAGTCCAAGCCTCACGTCCGCCCTTCGCCACTCTTGGTCCATCGGCACAGCACGTCTCTACTTGACCTTCACCTTGCCTCTGATCACTGTATCCGTGCTCGACACCTGCACAACACAAGCCAAAGAACATGCGCATTATCCCAGTTGACAATCACTCATCACTTAGAGACTCGGCATACACCCATGTATCCGCATGGACCCCAGTTCCACCTCCCCCAGAATGCCACCCTATAGGTACCAAATGGGTTTTCTAAAACAAACAGGGTGAGGATGGGATGGTAGTGAGGAACAAGGCAAGGCTAGTAGCCCAGGGTTTTTGCCAAAAAGAGGGAATAGGCTATGAGGAAACCTTTGCCCTTGTAGCTCATTTAGAAGCCATTAGGATCCTTTTAGCTTTTGTTGCTTCGAAGGGTTTTAAGCAATACCAGATGGATGTCAAGAGTGCTTTTCTAAACGGGTATATAGAGGAAGAGGTCCATGTTAGACAACCCCTTAGTTTCGAGGATCCCAAGTTTCCAAACCATGTCTTCAAACTTTCAAAAGCTTTGTATGGTTTGAAGCAAGCCCCGAGAGCATGGTATGAGCATTTGAAAACCTTTCTACTCTCCAAGGGTTTTAAAATGTGATGGGTAGATAAGACTCTGTTTCTCCTCAAGCAAGGCAATGACATCTTTTTAGTTCAGATTTACGTGGATGATATCATGTTTGTGGCTGCTCTCATGCACTTGTTGCCAAGTTTGCAGATACTATGAGCAGGGAGTTTGAGATGAGTATGATGGGTGAGTTGACCTTCTTCCTTGGGTTGCAAATCAAGCAAACCCGAGACAGGACATTCGTGCATCAAGGCAAATACACGAAGGACATCCTGAAGAAGTTCGACATGGGCGAGGCTAAGCCTCTTACAATGCCCATGGCCATGACTATTGCGATGGACGCAGACCAGGACAGAGAAGTAGTTGACCAGAAGGAGTACAGGAGCATGATCGGCTCACTCCTGTACTTGACGATGACGAGGCCAGACATACACTTCACAGTGTGTTTGTGCGCTCGTTTTTAGGCGTCCCCTCGGACTTCCCACAAGCAGGCGGTCAAGGGCATCATGAGGTACCTCCTATTCTCTCTAGAGTTCGGTCTTTGGTACTCTTCTTCTTCGACCCTTTCGCTTTGTGGTTACTCCGATGCGGATTTTGCTGGCTTTCGGCTTGAGTGCAAGTCTACTTCTAGGACTTGTCAATTTCTTGGCTCTTCACTGGTTTCGTGGTCTTCTTGCAAGCAGTCTAGCGTAGCACAGTCTACCACCGAGGCTGAGTATGTCGCTGCCACTTCTTGTGCTTCATAGCTTTTATGGATGGTTGCTACATTGCGTGATTTTGGTCTAGATTTTAGTCGGGTTCCTTTGCGTTGCGATAGTACTTCTGCCATTAGTGTAGCAAAGAACCCTGATCTTCACTCCAAGACCAAACACATCGATGTTCGCTTTCACTTTGTTCATGATCACTACGAGAAAGAAGACATTGACCTTAGGCATGTAGACACCCATAACCAGGTTGTGGATATTTCACCAAGCCATTGGATCTCACAACTTTTGCTAGGTTGAGAGGTGAGCTTGGTGCGTGTTTCCCCTTTTAGTTGGGGGAAGCACTTTGCTTGTTGTACCATTGACTGACTACTCTGATACCCTTTTGTTTTGGGTTTTCTGTTTTAGTCTAGTTTTTCTTCTCCGATACTTCTAGGCTAACTTCTGCATGCATCTCATCATGTTTACAACTTGCACTTTCAAGCTTCATGTCTATATTCTTTAGAATGAACTTATGCACTGTGTAGTTTTGCTTCGATGCTATATGATGATGCTTGTAGCTTAGGCTCTTTTTTATCACATTATCCATGTTGTGAGCTAAGCTACTTTTATGAAGGGTGAATATGCTTAATTCAACATAAAACTTGAAACCTGTTCACCATTGAGATTGGCAACTAGCATGTGTAGAATGTGTTGAGGTCACTTGTGCTACTTCATATATGCTAGGTTGCTATTTCTCTAGTTCTGAGTCATTCACTTGCTTGGTATGTTAATTTTCTACTAATTTTGAACCAAGTTTAAGTGAATTTGAAAAGATCAAGATAGGATTGCTTTGTCAGCACATCACAGTATCGAGACTGTTTCTCATTGGACATTTGAGTTAAACTTGAGCCGTGTAGTGTAAGACCGAAACCGATGCTTCAAGCTTTTGATTGCCTATGCATAGGCTTAGCTCGGTTGAAAAGTTAGGCAATGACAAGCTTTCAACCTCTCGCAATCAAATGCTGAAATCTGAACTTGTGTCAATAACCGCTGCAAATCTCCGATAAAATCTGAAAAACACAAGTCTACATTTCATTCTATAGCATGATGAATGAACTTTGCTAGGGGTAGTTCACCTTGTATACATGTTTAGCAGTTGTTTGACTTCCTGTCTATGCATCTTCGGTGTTATTTTGATGGTGAAACCTCTTTCTAAATGGCTTAAAACTGCTCACTAAGCTTATTTGTTCATATTCCGTATTCTGTGATCAGTTTGAGCCTTTCCTAGCACTTATTCATGTTGATTAGGTGTCGGATCATCACTCTTTAGAGCATTCTTTCACTCTAATGACTATATGCCTGAAGCTGCTGACTTGCATTTTAAACTCATGTGCATGTGACTTGCTCCGATAGGCATGGCCTAGCTCCGTTTCGCTTGCTTGAGCTTCTTTTTTTCCTCTCTAATTTGATTGCAAATTGCCCCCAGGGGGGACAATTTTCATGGTATGGTGACAATTTTCAATTTTTGTGCTTCACTTGTTGAGGGGAGTTCTTTTAGCGAGCGGGAGTCTTTCTGCTTTGCTCCTTTGTGTGCCTGAGTTTCGATTTGTATGGAGCTTTCAGCTAGTTGTGTCGAGCCTCTGTGCCTCTATATTGAGGGACTAGCTGTTGTCGCAGTTTTAATGTTTTTGATTGGTATGGAGCTTTCTACTAGTTGTGTTGAGCCTCTGTGCCTCTATCTTGAGAGACTAGCAGTTTTTACTATTTATGCGCTTTTCAGTTGGTATCGAGCTTTCAGCTAGTGGTGTTGAGCCATTTCTGCCTCTTCTTGAGGACTAGCTGGTTCTTGACTTGGTTGCGTCGAGCCGTTGCCCATGTCTTTGGGAACCAAGTTTTTCGCTCTGTGTGATCGAGTTTTGCTCTTTGGTGAGTTGTTGCTCCGATCCTTTGCTTGGTTGTGTCGAACCGTTGCCCATGTCTTTGGGGACCAAGCTTTGCTTATCTCGATTTGTCCTTCTTTGGCTTTTATCTTGGCTTTTGGACATTTTGAGTGAGCTTCCTCTTCTATCTACTTCTATTTTCTTTTTCTCTTTGATTATGGATACTTCGTGTTGATGATGCACTCATCAAGGGGAAGATTGCGAACACAAGGATGATATGTGCCCTTGTGGTTCCTTTCCTGATTGATGAGCGATCGGTCAACAGGCAACATGTGTCTCTTGGCTGTGTTGATGTGCAGGTGTGGAGCTCAGAGACAGTGGTTGATGGCGAGGTGAAGGTCAAGTAGAGACGTGTCGTGCCGACGGACCGGGAGCGGTGAAGGATGGGCGTGTCGTGCGGCGGACGTGCCATGGCGATGGACTCGGAGCGGTGAAGGGCGGACGTGAGGCTTAGACCAACGGACCAGGAGGCCAGAGGACTAGCTGTGGTAGCTGTCATGTGGCATCGGCGAGCAGGAGCACATAGGGATGTTTGGTGCTTCGGCCGAGTCGAGAGGAAAACGATGGCGTCGTGACACTTGGCGGGAGGCCGAGAAGGAAGGCGAAGGCGTTATGCCCAGCATGGAGGCTGGACATGCATCGACATCGGTGCCGGTGGTCGACGTGTGCGAACCACATCCCGTCTATGATGCAGGTTTGATAGTTGAGCCTCTAAAAACTACCCTCGACGGTTTCCGAGTTTGGGCCTCAAAACTCGGGGTGGCCGGTTTCCATGTTTCGGCCTCAAAACTCGGGGTGGACGGTTTCCAGGTTTGGGCCTCAAAACCTGGGCTGGCGGGTTTCTGAGTTTGGGCCACAAAACTCAGCCTGGGACTGGTTTCCCTGTTTCAGCCTCAAAACCGAGGGGAGCTCCAAAAAGGACGGTCGACGCGTGGTGGCGCTGAGAGGCTTGTGTTGCGGCAAAGCTATCGGTGAGGAAGGCGCGACAGTCAACAGGACGCCACGTGGCGGCATCCTGAGGCTTGCGTCAAGGCGGAGCTAAGGATGAGGAAGGCGCGTGGCAGTCGGATCAAGACTTCGCAGAGTTGGACAAGAATACCCTTAAGTTTAGGCCTGTTCACTCTTTGTATCTAGGGGTAGAAGGGGAATATGTGTTTAGGCTATAAATAGAGAGGCAGCCCCTCCTCTCATTCAATCCTTGCAGCTTTCATTCTCTTAGCCTTCGCTTAGGTTTTCTTCCATACCGCTACCTGTGATCCGCAGAGATAGTAACCATACCTCTATGTATTTGGGATTCTGAGGAAACAAGACCGTAATCTCATTGTTGTCTCGAATTGGGAAGATGGATGAAATGTGTAAGTGATCTCAATTCAATGGTATGATAAACTACTCGGTCAACAAAGCTTAATTTAACTCAATGCAATTATTAGTCATGTTTATATTTAGAAATCTCCGGAACTTTAGTGTTGTTTAGAACAAGATAATAGCAGCTCAGATCATCACATGTCATATCCCAATTACCTAGACCTTAGATTAAGTATTTGCCATCCATGTATTTAATTTTATTTTAAGGCATCATTATTAATGAGGAGAACTCATGCTTTGAAGACTAGGTACTTGAAAGAAATTAGATAGAGCAACCATTCATCATTTCCATGCAAAAGATTAGAGAGAGCGGGTTCTTCTTTGGTCATCAACTTCTTAAAACAAACTAGTCACACTATTTTATTTATTTAATCTAGCACACTTTAAGATATATATAAAAGCTAATAATAATAGTATAATAATAATGAAGACATACCTAAATCGCAAAGATAACGGGGGTGCGCCTCCCCCAATCGCGTTGAGCCTTCATGTGCCCATATATTTTTGTCTCTTTTTTTAATTAATGGTGAGCCTTCATGTGCCCACATATTTTTGTTCTTTTCTTTTTAAGGGTGAGCCTTCATGTGCTCACATTTTTTTAATTTGAATTTGTTTATAAAGACTTAAGAGGATAAAGATACTTACATGGATACATGGGGGTGCCTTCCCCCAAGCTGAATGTTGACGTAGTCGTTCGATCTTGCAATGTAACAGACTGGCAGTGGATATGTCCTTCCTCTATTAGAGCTTTGATTGATGTTGATGTTTGTTGAGACAGTGCTCCAACACTGGATGGAGCATTCACTTGTTCGTCAGCTTTTCTTAGCCTTTCAAATCCTGTGAAACTCAAATAGACAACAAAACTTGTGGAACAGATTAGCGGTTGGCCACTCAAGCCTTAGTTGACTAGAATTGAATTTCAGTAAGATCCTTTTCTCAATATTTTTGCATTTTAATATTTTTACGATGCAAGAGAAAAATGCAACAGGATGAAAGCATGCATATTTATTTTTATTTATTTTTTATGCCACCACGGTGAATATCCTTACTGGTTTTTACACACCATAGAATTATTCACATGAGGCTTTATGGTTTATGATGTAGTGTAACGAATGCAATATTTTTATTTTCTTTTTTAATGCAATGCGGAAATTAAAATATTTGTGAATTAAATATGCTGATGCAATAAATGACTAAGAATTAAATATGAGAAATATGCAGAAAAGTAAATATGAGGATAACTACCGATTTTTCCTTTTGGCGAAGGTTCCGATATTTAGGTCCGACGAACCGGACCTTCCCTTGGTTCAGACCTCCCAAGGTATGTCCGACGTTTGGAAAGTTGTTATTGATTATACCTCTTAGGTGCAGACATTTTCTTCCATACTTTCTTGGTCTGAGTCTTCACTTCCTGTGGTTCACTGTCTTGAGGATTCACTCCTTTGTTTTCTAGGACAGTGTCGATAGCTTCTTCTGCATGATTGGCCTCTCTGTTATTGATAGCTTGTCTTCTTTGGCATTGAGAGCGACGTATTTCTGTTCTTCTTGATTGCTTCATTGGGTATGTAGTTGATGAAGTAGCATCGTAGCTTTTTCTCCAGGAAAGTGAAAATGGATTTCCTCTTGTAGATGATTGCACTTGTAGCTTAGAGGAATGGTCTTCCTAGGATGAGGTGCACATCATCATCTTCACCCATGTCGAGGATCAACAAGTCTGTTGGGACTTTATGACCTCGAATTATGACTACGACGTCTTCCACCATTCCTTCTTGTTTATGCCTCTTGATATGGTGACACTCTTGTTCTTTGTTTGCCCAGCAGTTTGAAATAAAAGCGTTAATTATGGAAGCTGGCAGCATCTTGCTCAGTGTGCATGTTCTTGTAGATCTAGGACCTTCACTTTATAGAATTTGGGAGTGACAAACTTCGCCATGTTTTCTCAAGAGTGTGTCCTGCTCATAAAGTCAAGATAGAGATCAAGTGCATGGGCTCTGTTGGTTGAAAAACACCAACAGAACCAAAAGTTTTGTTTATTCCCCTCTAACCATAGGCACATTGCACAAGACAAACTTGTTGTTTATTTGTTCTATTCATTCTTAACATGAGTGATAGGATCAGAGGATGAGCATAAAAGTAGCATCTTAAAATATTCAACAGATCAAATTACTTAACCAAGGAAGGATAATCTATGCATAAAGTGTCAATCTTTTCATAATTGAGATATATCATCTTCCAAAGGTTAGATGCACAACATTTTAGCTCATTTAGTTAAGACAGTGAGATTCAAGAGAGTAAAGCTATGAACAAGGATCAAAGGACTGAATATGTTGAGTTGATTAGGTTGGATCAGGTGAGGTGCAACTTAAACATGTTTAGTTCTTTATTTATGTTCATACTAGAATTAAGAAGAAGCTTTTACAGTGATGGTTACTTACCGTGAAATGTTACTTTGTCATTGGAAAGTGATTGTGCTGAACCACCTTGTGGAAGCTCCTCTTGTCTAGTTGGTTGTTGTTTATGAATGGCTTGTCCTCTCTTGTTTGTCTCACAGTGTGATTGAGAGGAGGAATATCACAGTGGAATCATCTTTAGAGGTATCGACCTTCCTTCTCTTGTGTCAACTTATCAGTGAAGGCGCATTGTTCCTCGAGTATGCTGACTAGGATCCTCTCTCTTTCTTGTATTAATTCTGTACTATGAGGATGTAGGGACAATTCTACATTCTTCTCTTGTCAACCTTTCTTGTTTTCCTTTAATTATTGGGTTGGCAAGAGACTTGAATTTAGAGCTGCTACTCGAGTGCCTCCAGGAGAGTCTTTTGTCTTGCAATGTCACAACTGAGACTTGTCCTCTCAACAGTGTCTAGATGATGGAGATCTTATCGGCTGTTCTTCTTGATTTGTTGGCTCAGGTACTATCTTTCCATCTTCTAACTCTTATGGTGCAGTGGCTTCATCCTTCATGATGCCCTCCTCAATTCTTTGCAGTTGGTTCTCCCTTCGACGTCTTCTCTTGGTTCTCTTTGGCTGCTCATAGGTGATGTAGATGTTGAAGATGCAGCGAAAGATCCAAAAGTTGACTTCTCCAGGTCCGGCAAAGATGATAACATTGATGGTGTTCAAGAACGATCTTCCAAGAATGTGTGGTGGATCATATTCTTCTTCTCGACTGGGACAACATCTAGTGGTTTTTACTGATCAAAGTGGTGAGTAGAAGATCAATATGTTTGAAGTTGGTTTTCTCCTTCCTCACTTTGATTGTGAAACACATCTAGACAACGGAATTGTCTCTCCCAGGCTGGCTTGTGATGTAGATGGACTCCTAACAACATGTTCATGTGTTTGACTTGTAGATCTTTCTATTGTTGTAGTGGTACCATCTTGTCTCCCAAGCAAGCTCTTGATTAGAAAAGAGGATAACTTCCCACTTCTTGTCTTGATGTCTTGGGCAATGATGGTTGCAGGCATAGGTTGTCTCATATGAGGTAAGTTGCATCCTGTTTGTCATCAGCGCCCAAGCAAGACTCAAAGCTAGGCTAGCACCATTTGTGATCTGAGAGTAGGTTTGTATGTCTATGGTTTGAGTCAGACCAAACCATGGATGAACAAAATCTCTCTCCTGCATAATGTTAATGGACATAAACCCGAAGGATTGCAAGAATTTGAAGCATGGGTTGTTATCCATAACTTATGTATTTTGCATCTATGCTAATAAAAAGATGTTTTTAGAATTATTTTAGCATAGACTAGTATTTTATTTGTTGGCTGCACTTTAACATGATTCAAGGCAAAAGATAACTTGCAGTAGAAGACAAAATAAATAAACTTTGATACTCACAGTTCTTTCATCCATGATGAATGAGCCGAGTCTTCATTGTGCAAAGTTGTTGAAGTTCATGTGTCTCTTCATCTCCAGTGTGAGTTCATCTCCGGAATTTCCCAAATTGATATTGAAAGTTTTCCTGCAGGGGTTAGTCCAACAAAATATCCAATATCCACTATAGCATACTATTGGCTCAAAAATCAACCTAGACACCACGTCTAATTTGATCTAGGAAGGCATTTTAAAACTTAAACATTGCTTAAATTAAAAGGCCTTTGAAAGCAAGATCACCACTCCTAAGCTAGGCACAATGCTCAATTTAAGAGATGTATGAAAGTACTCCAAACCTAAACATATACTATAGTAAGTAAAGGTAACATGAAAGCATTATAGAGATTTATTCAGATGGTGATGAAAGAGCATGATTAGTATATGAGCATATCTTAAAGGTAGGGTCAACCAACAAAGCAACATGGCAAGAGATATTCTTAGAAAGTCTATTCCCCAAGCTTGGATTTTCTACAAATCAAGATTGGATGAATGTAATTCAATGTTGCAGGATGATTGGTTGGACATACCTTGTGTTTGTTGTTCATTCGTTCTTTTCTGCTCCAGACCAGGGAAGGTTAGTGACAAAATACCCGAAGGAATATTTTCACAATTATATTTCTATGCTCAGTGCAGCGGAAAGGCATGCATAGCTAATAACCAGGTATTATGATGGGGTGTAAGGATTAAATGTTCTACTGGTTATAGCTTGCGCTCATGGGGTAGTAACAGATAAGAGTGGAATTCAAAAAACAACATTCACAAGAATGAACACAAAAATGATGAAAAGACTCGGACAAAAAAGGAAAAGATAAAAGTATAATACATGGTTAAACTAAGACTTAAGATGATCTACCGTTCCCAGGCAACGGCACTAGAAATGCTTGTTGGTTTAAATTAACGCACACTCTACTTTATCCGCAAGAGCACAGATAAAATCTACCAATGTAGCACTTCACCGGAGTAACCAGTTTTAATATCGAACCCAAAGGAACCGATAATGTTAAGTCTTAAAGTCTATCCCCTGAGTAGCTAACGAGGACGGAGAATCTAGAAGTATAGAGGGGATCATTAAGGTTGTCTAATTCCAATTCAAAAGTGATATGTTTATATTATTCTTAGTGGGGAAGTTGCCATAAAAGGTCACAAACAGAGTATGAGTCTTTTATGCAATTGTATAATCCTACCGAGCCTACACACGGGTAAGTGGACTATAGAAGAATCAACAAGGCTATAAGAGTCACTCTTGCGAACAACCACTACTACCGGCGTTATAGGAGGCAATTATGAGCTATCAAGTATAAGCACCATGCTTACACTATCCAACTACTCTAACTCTAGCGCAACTAGAATTGAAGTACTCAAAAGAGAGTCATAAACCTTAATAATAATAAGAACAATGGCTCAAACTTAAATATAGACGTTGATTACCGAAACAATCATTGAAGCAAGTTGAAGATGAACTTGAATCCGCAGGTACAAGATGAAGAAGTTGATCCGAGAGGCCGGAGCTCCTTCTTGATCTCTTCCTCTCTCTCTCCCTCTTCTAGTTCTAGTATAATACTAGGTCCTAATCCTAAACTAGAGGGGTATCTAGTCTTCTACTTGAAAGCTGGCTCTTGAAGTCTTCTTCTAGGGTTTCTAAATGAGGCGTAGACTTTTCTGAAAAGAGACTGGATCTTCCCTGGGGCCTGGGGCCTGTATATATAGCCCTGAGGGATCAACCACGGTCGTTAGATCAAACTGACTTCACATAGGGCTAAGATGGATCCTCAATGGCGGTGGAGGAAGGTTCCAGAAGACGGAGGCCATCGGGCCCAGGGGGTGACCGACCGGTCATATGGTGGGACCGGTCGGTCCCACCTGGCGGCCTCTCCGGGTGCTCGGCCTCCTGGTGTCCTCTAGGTCCTTCTAGAGTATTCCTGACGTGTCGGTTCCGTAATCTTCAGTCGGTTTCCTTCTTGGAGAAGTAATCAGTGCTGGTTTTCGTGTTTAGTACCTACAGAACTCAACCGTGGAATATTATTAATTAAACCCCTAAACCTTTGTTGGTGATTGAATTCATGCCCTTTTCATATTTATTTCTCTATTAATTTTGATAGATAACCAGTGTCAACACCAGTCTATGTCGATACAGCTCTACCTGGAATCCTGAACGTGGGTGGATTACAAAGGACGGACAGGGCTATCACGACCTGTCACCTACCTCCTCAATCGTGGAGACCTAGGCAACCAACCTGTAACCACTTAGCCTAAACACTGCATTTATGCTAAGGGCCACTACTCTAGCGGTAGCTAGGGCTTGCACCCACCCGAAGGTGAATGGCCGGTCCAGCTCATTACGAAAGCAATAAGCTAGAACACAATAAGAATGCGTAAGCAAAGACATACCTGATAAGCAAGTGAATGTTCCATCTAGTGCTGGAGCACTATTTCAACAACCATCAACATCAATAAAAGCTCTGATAGAGGAAGAACAAATCCACTGTCAGTCTGCTACATTGCAAGATCGAACGACTACGTCAACATCCAGCTTGGGGGAAGGCATCCCCATATATCCATGTAAGTATCTTTATATTGTTAAGTTTTTCACTCTATAAATAAATTCAAAATAAAAAAATGTGAGCACATGAAGGCTCACCCTTAAAAAGAAAAAAAAGTGGGCACATGAAGGCTCACCATTAATTAAAAAAAGACAAAAAAATATATGGGCACATGAAGACTCAACACTATTAAGGGAACCGGCTTAGGGGAGACGCACCCCCGTTATCTTTGCGATTCAGGTATGTCTTCATTTCTATCTTAGTATTTTTAAGAAATAAGTTAGAGTGTGTTAGATTAAATAAATAAAATAGTGTGTCTAGTTTGTTTTAAGAAGTTGATAATAAAAACTCTCTCTCTCTAATCTTTTGCATGGAAATGATGAATGGTTACTCTATCTAATTTCTTTCAAGTACCTAGCCTTCAAAGCATGTGTTCTCCTAATTAATAATGATGCCTTAAAATGAAATTAAATGCATGGATGGAAAATACTTGATCCAAGTTCTAGGTAATTGGGATATGACATGTGATGATCTGAGCTGCTATTATCTTGTTCTAAAAGACACTAGAGTTCCGGAGATTTCTCAATATGAATATGACTAATAATTACATTGAGTCGAATTATGCTTTGTTACCCTATGAGAGGTTATCATGCTATTGAATCAAGATCACTTACACATTCCATCCATCTTCCACATAAATACTCTTAATTATTTGTTGCTATCCTCTTAGAAGTTTGTTGGAAATATGTGGCTATTAAAAAAAAGAAGAAAAATGAAGAGATCCGAGGAAATAAAAAGAGGCAAGCATCCGAAACCTCAAAAAGATAGATGCAAGTACCCGATAGTAGAATTAGACTGATTGCCATATGTCTCTGATAAACAGAAGAGAGTGATTGTAACACCCCAGGTGTTAAGCAACCCTAAATGCATAACTTGACATAGCATGAGCATAGCATCATATCATTTCATGTGCATTTTTGTGTGGTGTGTTGTTTAAGTCCTTGCCTAGTCTCTAGTGTAGCTAATAGATGCCTCGTTTTTCTGACCAAGTGCCTTTAACCAAGGTTGTAGATCTTGACAAGAGAAACAACTTTGCTTGAAAACACTTTTTCAGAAAAAGGTCATTTAGTGTTTATTTCATGCTTTAGAAAAATAGGCTAGGAGTGAAATTCTTTTTCCAAATAGAATTTGGACTTAAGCCTTAAAGATGAATTGTTCCTTGTGAAATTCTAAGCAACTTTGCGTTTAGGAATTTTTTCTAGTTTGGCTTAGTTTGGAAGATAAAAGCAAGCGAAGAAAATAAACAAAACCTCTTTTGTTTAAACCTCTGTGGGACCCACCTGTCAGTCTCTCCTTCTCCATCCCCGCGCCGCTCCGCTCCTCCCGCGCGCGGCCGAGAGCCCTATGCCAGAAGCCGCCGCTGCAGCCGTGAAGGACCGAGAATGCAATAGCAAGGCGACCAGAGGGGGGTGAATGGGAGCTCAAAAATTTCTCTCGAAACTTTGGCCTTTTGTTCCCAAAATCAACCCCGAGAGCTTCGATCAAAACCGTGATGCCCACGACCCTTGGAAGAGGGTGGATGATCCCTAGGATCACAACAAGGCACCACAAAGCGATAGCAATCCAAACGCTAAAAGCACCGGCACACGTTCGACTCTCAAAAACCAAGTCCTGAACGTAGATAGACGGCTACGTCAAGAAATCCCTAAATACCGATGCTAACAAGTAGCAAAGATACCTAGAGAGGTTCCTTGGTCAACTCTAGTGCCAAACAAGATGTCCAGAAACCAAGCGAAGAAGCCGGGAGAGCAAACGAACTAAACCGGAGGCTTCAGCCAAATCCCGCACTGTCCGGCCCTGAGGTCCCGGACTGTCCGCGGCTACTGCGGACTGTCCGCCAGCCGATCCCGGACTGTCCGCCGGCTAAAAACGCAAAACAGCACAGCTGCTGCAAGTCCCCTGCACGTTCCTGGACTGTTCGCAAACTCCAACGGCGGACTGTCCGCGGTTCAAAAAAGAACTCGTCCAACAGCGCGGAGTCAGGCCACTGGTCTGACCGACCCCGACGCGCGGACTGTCCGCGAGAGGAACGACGGACTATCCGCGACCTCCCAGTGAGGGCGATTTCGGTCGCCCCTCACACAACTCTTCCAAATTCGAATCAAATCACAATCCCGTGTTTCCAAACTTGGAGAGAATGATCACGAGGTAGTTAGGAGACTATCCCCAAGAAATCATCCGCTCAAATCGATTCAATCACCGGGAAATCGAAAAGGGAGGAGCATGAACGAAAAAGCGCTACGAAAATGAAATCAACCCGATCTACTTGTTCGTGAGGAGTTAGATGAATTCCTTCGGTGGAAATGATCTCCTCACTACAAAGAACAAGTTGATTCAAACGGATTTCGCAAAGACGCAGCAGAGAGGGAGATCGAGTGACGGGAAAATCACGGAGAAATGAAGAACGCGAAGAACACGAACAAAACGTGAATCAAGTCATCGATCTGCAACCATGTGGCTATCACGCGCTAAAACAGTGAGATTACGGTCTCACTTCCTCAAAATCTCCAGTACACAGAGGTATGGTTCTCTGCGGATCTCAGTTGCTACAGCAGGGGATTGGGAGAGCAGGAAAACCTAGAAGGCAAAGAGCAAATGACTGAGATAGATGGGGAGGTGGGTGTCTCCCCCCTACTTATCCTAATTCTAATTCATACTCTACCCCTAACTAATTACAGAGCGAACCAGCTAAACCCTAGTGTTATTCTGGACCAACTCGTGGTAGGTGGTGATCCGACGGCCACGCCCGCACAACTGGTAGCGTTGCCTCGACGCAACCTCACCGATTGCCGCCATGTGCCGCCACCGCTCTGCTTGTCCTTTTCCCGGACGTCGCCCCCGGTTTTGTTGCCCAAACCAGGAAACCAGCCTTCATAGCCAACCCCCGGTTTTGAGGCCCAAACCGGGAAACCAGCCGACCATCGCCTGAGTTTTGTGGCCCAAACTCAGAAACCCGCAGCACCCGGGTTTTGAGGCCCAAACCTGGAAACCGTCCTCAGCTCGAGTTTTGTGGCCCAAACTCGGCAAACCCAAAGCACCCAGGTTTTGTGGCCCAAACCTGGAAACCGTCCACCCGGTGGTTTTTCTGTGGCTCAACCACCAAACCGAGCCGTAGAAGGGATGCACCGCCCGTGCACCCCGTCCACCGACACATGTCCCCAAGTCCTCGACCCGAGCAACACTGTGACCGCAAGTCTTCGCTCGTCGCTGTCCCAGGCTGTCAGCCCCCACAGCTGATCCTCAGGCCACCGGTCCCTCAGTCCAAGCCTCATGTCCGCCCTTCGCCACTCTCGGTCCATCGGCACGGCACGTCTCTACATGACCTTCACCTTGCGTTCGATCACTGAATCTGTGCTCGACACTTGCACAACACAAGCCAAAGAACATGCGCATCATCCTAGTTGACAATCACTCATCACTCAGAGACTTGGCATACACCCATGTATCCGCAATCTCCCCCTTGATGAGTGCATTGTCAACTACCAACACAAATCATAATAGAATAGAGGAAGGAAGGAAGAAAGAGAGAGAACTCGACCAAATGACCCAAAAGCGTATCAAAACCGAAGAAGGTCAAGTGGAAAGAGCAAAACAACTTGGTTCCCAAAGACATGGGCAACGACTCAACACAACCAAGCGAAGCAAAGCTAGCCCTCAAGAAGAGGTAGAACAGGCTCAACACCGCTAGCGAGAAAACTTGATACCAATTGAAGGATCAACTTAAATTCAAGCAAAACAGAGCTAGACCTCAAGAAGAGGCAGAACGGGCTCAACACCGCTAGCGAAGCAGCTCGATACCGACTATTACCAACTCAAAGACAAAAGAGTTTGATACCAATTGAAGAACTGAAAAAAAATTTGCTAGTCCCTCAAGAAGGAGGCAAAGGCTCAACACAACTAGCAAACTCCCCCTCAAATAGTGCACACAACCCAGGGAGCTCTCATGATTTGTCAAAAATTCTCCCCCTTAGTTGAAAATGCACCAGCAAGCAAATGTGCACAAACACTCAAGTTTCTCCCTCTTGATAGAATATCTCCTTCCAAAGATGCATAAGAGTTAGAATGCAAGTTAGCAGCTTCAGGAATATAATCAAGAGAGTGCAAAAATGCTCTATACAGTTCCGATCCGATGACTCAACAACAAGAAGCTAGCAAAGGCTCAAACTGATCACTAAGTACGAAATATGAACATGAGAGCAAAATGAGCAGTTTTCAGCCAAAAAGGTATTCACCATCAAAATAGCACGAAACATATATAGACAGGAAGTCAGACAGGTGCTAATCATGTATACAAGGTGAACTACCCCTAGCACAGTTCAATCATCATGCTATAGAATGAAACATAGACTTGTGTAGCCAAATTTTATCGGAGTTGCAGCGGTTAAATTACACAAGTTTAAATTTCAGCATGCGATTGCGAGAGGTTGAAAGCTTGTCGTTGCCTAACTTTCCAACTGTGCGAAGCCTATGCAGAAGCAATCATAAGCTTAAAGCAACAGTTTCGGTCATACACTACACAGCTCAAGTTTAACTCAAAGTGCAATGAGAAACAGTCTTGAAACTGTGATGTGCTGACTAGCAATCCCATCTCGATCTTTTCCAATTTACTTAACTTGGTTCAAAATTAAGGCAGAATGTGACCATACCAAGCAAGTGAATGACTCAACACTAGAGACATAGCAACCTAGCATATGTGAAAAACACAAGTGATTTCAACACATTCTACACATGCTAGTTGCATATCTCAATGGTGAACATTTTCAAGTTTTAAGTTCATTAAGCAAATTCACCATTCATAAAATAGCTCCGCTCACAACATGTATCAGTGATCAGAAAGAGCATAAGCCACAGCATCATCATAAAGCATCAGAGCAAATACTATACAGAGCATAGTTACATTCTAAAGATTATATTAATGAAGCTCTGAATGTAAATATGCAAAATGCAAAGATGCATGATGAAACCAAATGAGAAACACAAAGTCAGTTTATAATACAAAAGTCAAAATGTTTCCCCCATCTAAAGGGGAAACACACACCAAGCTCACCTCTCAACCTAGCAAAAGTTGATTGGTCCAAAGGCTTGGTGAAAATATCTGCCAACTGATGATGAGTATCGACATGGCAAAGGTCGATATCACCCTTCTCATAGTGGTTTCGTAGAAAATGAAAGCGCACGTCAATGTGTTTGGTCTTAGAGTGCAGCACGGGGTTCTTAGCAACGCTAATAGCACTCGTGCTGTCATAAAGCAAAGGAACGCGAGAAAAGCTCAGACCAAAATCACGCAAAGTGGCCATCATCCAAAGCAACTAGGAACAGCAGCTAGCCGCACCAACATACTCAGCCTCCGTGGTAGACTGGGTGACACTAGACTGCTTGCGAGAAGACCACGATACAAGAGAAGAACCAATAAACTGGCAAGTCCTAGAAGTGAACTTGCGCTCAATCCGGCAACCAGTAAAATCAGCATCGAAATAACCACAAAGAGAGAGGGTAGAGGAAGCAGAATACCAAATCCCAAACTCAGGAGTGAAGCATAAGTACCTCATAATGCGCTTGACCGCCTGACGGTGAGAAGTGCGCGGCGACGACTGAAATCGTGCGCAAAGACACACCGTGAACTGAATGTCCGGGCGTGTCGCCGTCAGATACAACAGCGACCCGATCATACTCCGGTACTCCTTCTGGTCTACAGCTTCTCTGTCCTTGTACGCATCCAGGGCCGTCGTGGTCGACATGGTTGTTGGAAGAGGCTTGGCCTCACCCATATCGAACTTCTTCAGGATATCCTTGGAATACTTACCCTGGTGCACAAACGTTCCCTCTCGAGATTGCTTGATTTGCAATCCGAGGAAAAACGTCAACTCGCCCATCATGCTCATCTCAAACTCCCTCCTCATAGTATCTGCAAACTTGGCAACCAAAGCGTGAGAAGAACCACCGAAAATGATATCATCCACATAAATTTGGACCAAAGCGTGAGAAGAACCACCGAAAGAGCGTTTTATCCACACATCCCATTTTAAAACCCTTACCAAGCAAAAAAGTTTTCAACCTATCATACCAGGCTCTAGGGGCTTGTTTCAAACCATACAAAGCTTTGTGAAGTTTAAAAACATGGTTTGGAAACTTGGGATTTTCGAAACCGGGGGGTTATTTCACATACACCTCCTCTTCTATGTAGCCGTTTAAGAAGGCACTCTTGACATGCATTTGAAAAAGTTTAAATCCTTTGGATGCAGCAAAAGCCAAGATTATCCTAATTGCCTCCAAAGGAGCTACAGGAGCAAAAGTCTCCTCATAGTCTATCCCCTCCTTCTGACTGTACCCCTGGGCTACAAGTCTGGCCTTGTTTCTTACAACATGGCCATCTTCTCCTTGTTTGTTTTTGAAAACCCAATTTATCCCAATAGGATGACACTCAGGAGGAAGAGGAACAAGATCCCAAACCCAATTTCTCTCAAAGTTTTCAAGCTCCTCATGCATGGCATTGACCCAATCTGGATCCGTGTAACACCCCGGGTTTTTAAATTAATAAAATAAAATCGAATTTAATTAGGAAATGGCCAAAACCCTAGATGGAGGAAAATTCCAACCAGATATTTGTTGCATTCATGCCGTTGTATATTTTATTGGATGAAAAATAATTTATTAAACCCGTATAGGGCAAACCGGATTTATTCTATTTAAAAAATAAATAAAAAGAGTTTACAAAAATTACAAAACTTGAAAAACTCAAAATTTTATTTTTAAAACCTAGGGAAAATATTTCAAAACTTTTACCAAACTATTTGATTTCAATCTGGGTTTGATTTTGAATTCAAAAAGGCTTTTGAAATGTTTGGAAAATCAAAAGAAAAAGGACAAAAACCTCATAACCCTCTCCCTCTCTTTTCCCGTTTTTGGCCCAGCTGGCCGGCCCGTCACTCTCCTCTCTCTCCCCTTTGCAGCCCAACCCATCCCTCTCCTCTCCCGGCGGCCCAAACCCCTCCGCGGCCCAGCTCCTCCTCCCCTCTCATTTTTTTCCAGCGGCACGCTCACCTCCCCCCTCCCCTGGGCCACGCCCGCGCCCTCTCCATGGGCCGACGCCGGCCGGTCTGCTCCCCGAGCCCGCGCCAGTCTCCCCCCCCCCCCGCCGGCCTGCTAGAACACCGCGGCCCCCGCGCGCGCCCTGGCTCGCCCGCAGCGCTGCCGAGCCCAGCTGCAGCCCGCTCCGCGCGCGTGCGCCCCTCCCTCCCTTCTCTCTCTGACACCGGGCCCGGCCTGCCAGCTCCCTCTCCCACCTCCGACCTTCGCGCATCACCGCCCGCTGCCCTTGATCGAGCCACTCGATTCCTCGCCCTCTCCCCCTCTCACCCCTTTTTAGCCAGCGCCGAGGCCTCCCACACACCCCACCGCCGCCACGACGACCTCCTCGTGCCCTAACTCGCCCAGCCGCGCCACCACCGCCATTAACAGCCACCCCGAGCTCGGCTTGAGCTCGTCCCATCCCAGGAAGCTCCCACCGATCTCCCTCTATCCACCGGCAGGCTCATCGAGTCGCGACGCGTCCAGGAGGCCACCCCGTGGAGATCCCAGACCAAAGCCTGACTCCCGCGATCGCACCGACGCACCGGAGTACCTCCATCGCACACTCTCCGACTCCGGCCGCCTCTGGACCTTCACCGGCGCCAGAGATCTCTCCACCGACCCCGCGGTGAGCTCCGCTCCATCCTCCACCTTTCCCTTAGTCTCCCGTAGCCCGTAGCGCGCTCCCGAGCCAAGCCGACCACCACAGCCATGGCGCCACCGCTCGCCGGCGCAAGCCGCAGCGCGAAGCGCCACCTGACCCCTCCGTTCACTCTGTGCGCCGTCGGATCTAGATGGACGGATCAGATTAGATGGGGCATCGAATCGGTATGAGCCGAGTCTGCAAGGTTCGTGCACCCGGCGCATAGCGGCCGCGTCGGCATGCTCACAAGAAACGTGGCGCACCGGACCAATTCGGGCCCGCCACGTCAAGCCCCGTCAGCGCCACGTCAGGACCACGTCAGCATCAACACAGCGCCCCTGGCAACTTTGCTAAAGAGCCCTCCTATTTTCCGGAAACCAACCCGGCGTCCAGATTCACTGTGCGCTGAGTCTGTGAAAACTTTCAACCAAGCCCGTCAATTTCTAGAGAATTGACGCGCCGTCCTCTGCATCGCTACGCAGATCCGCCGCCAGCTGGCTCCCCGTCAGCACCCTGTCAGCGCCAGATGTCGCCACGCATCAGCCACCTGGCACCAGCGCATGCGTCCACCGACCGGCCGGGGCTGTTTCGCAGAGAAGCCCTCGGATTAAACCGGAATCAACCCGCACTTCATATCCCTGTTCAATGAGTCTCTGCAGACTTGCAAAGCACCCCCTGCGCTTGAGAGAAAATGAGGCCCAGTCCAGACGGCGTTTTAATTTCGTTTTGATTTATTTAAATTGCGAAAATGAGTTCAACTTATTCACAGAATTGCCACCCGACTTCAAACGCTTATAACTTTCACGTTTTAACTCTGATTTGACCCGTTCAACTTGCGTTAGATTCGTCTCGTCGAGCTCTACGCAGTAGATCTATTTACGTTCCGTTTTTCTACTGTTGATGTACTGTTATTTATTATGTTTGTTTGGGCCATGTGATGATGCTTGATCCAGCGAGTGCAAGCTACGTGGAACCCCTGGAACAACCTTGTGCCTTCGTCGCTCTAGACCCTTCTTGTGATCCAGTTGATCCGACCCAGTCCGCAGGCAAGTGTCCGTGAACATCTTGCACCACCTTTTATTTTACTTTTGGTATTAGAGTAGAGTAGATCCTATAGATGCATGTAGTGTCTAAATTTGAATCCCATGTTAGGGTTTACTAGATTCTTGTATTATTTTCCTTGACACCTGGTTTGGGATCATATGGGTAGAAGTCATGCTTAGCCTCACAGTCTTGGGATGGGCTGGTTAATAATTAATTCTGATTAATGATCTATGGAACACGGTGGTTTGGTAATTATGGTAGTAGTATGGTGAGTAGGTAAATCCGGCAGGATGGACCGTTGGTGGTGTGGTGCCATGTGACTTGGCGTACGGTTGTCGTGTGACTCGGCGTTACGGTTTGCCACGGGACTTGGCGTTGGTTTGGGTTTGTGGTTTGTTATCTTGCCTGGATCCCTAGGACCCGGTTCTCGAAGCCTGTAACCCGGCAAAACAGCGCAAACCATGAGGCCTATATGGCTCTAGGACTGGCTAATTAATTAGAGAAGCCTTATGTCGTTATTAGTTACATATGGACATGGGACAGGGCTTCTTCTACGCGGGATACTGCTTGGTACGGGAGTGATTCCCAGGCTCGGGCGCCAGACCTGGAGTTATTACGGAAGGTAGCTCTACGTCATGACATATGAAACTAATACGCATTGGAGGACTCTTTGTAACGGCCTTGTAGTGAACCCTGCCGACTCACCTTGGAAGTGGGTCAAGAGGCTAGCTACCTCGAGCACAAGGGCAACACGACTCATGGGTAAAGATGTGCAAACTCTGCAGAGTAAATAAACTGATATATCAGCCGTGCTCACGGTCACGAGCGGGCTTGGACTTCTTCGAGATTAGTTGTTTACTGGTTACTGGTTCGGGTCATCTGATGGACTTCAGGTGTGGTTGCTTGGTGGACTCCAAGTGTTGGTTGCTCGGTGTGACTCCGAGTGTGGTTTGCTCGGTGCAACTCCGAGTGTGGTTACTGTTACAGATGGAGACTGTGGATATAACCTAGTAAATAGGTGCATAGGAAATAGGATTAATAGGATGTGTGCTTTAGGCGCTTGTGTCAAACAAAGTCAGCCTACCTTTGATAATAGCCTCATAAGCATATATTTCCTACACTTGCGGAGTACATTTCGATGTACTCACCCTTCCTCTTTGAACCCCCTACTACCCCACCCAGACGTTGGAGTCTACGACGCGGAGCAGGAGTACCCAGAAGACGGTGGATTCGACCCGGACGACTTGTACTAGGATGGCGCAACCCTCGGTCGACCTTCCTGTGGAGATGGAGTCCAGTTTCCGCGAAGTCTACATCAGAGACTGTTGAGAGTCTGTACCTTTTCTTTTGGACCCGAGGGTCATTTTTGTAATAATGTTCGATAAATTAATAAAGCATTGTTTTGATATTTACTATGATGTGGATATATGTATGAAAATTGATCCTGGCATACATATATTGTGCTCCAATTTTGTTCTTAAAATTGGGGGATCCAGGCAGGATAACAAACCACAAACCCAAACCAACGCCAAGTCCCATGGCAAACCGTAACGCCGAGTCACACGGCAACCGTACGCCAAGTCACATGGCACCACACCACCAACGGTCCATCCTGCCGGATTTACCTACTCACCATACTACACCCCAATTTTCAGAACAAAATTGGAGCACAATATATGTATGCCAGGATCAATTTTCATACATATATCCACATCATAGTAAATATCAAAACAATGCTTTATTAATTTATCAAACATTATTACAAAAATGACCCTCGGGTCCAAAAGAAAAGGTACAGACTCTCAACAGACTCTGATGTAGACTTCACGGAAACTGGACGCCATCTCCACAGGAAGGTCGACCGGGCGTTGCGCCATCCTAGTACAAGTCGTCCGGGTCGAATCCACCGTCTTCTGGGTACTCCTGCTCCGCGTCGTAGACTCCAATGTCTGGGTGGGGTAGCAGGGGGTTCAAAGAGGAAGGGTGAGTACATCGAAATGTACTCCGCAAGTGTAGGAAATATATGCTTATGAGGCTATTATCAAAGGTAGGCTGACTTTGTTTGACTCAAGCGCCTAAAGCACACATCCTATTAATCCTATTTCCTATGCACCTATTTACTAGGTTATATCCACAGTCTCCATCTGTAACAGTAACCACACTCGGAGTTGCACCGAGCAAACCACACTCGGAGTCACACCGAGCAACCAACACTTGGAGTCCACCAAGCAACCACACCTGAAGTCCATCAGATGACCCGAACCAGTAACCAGTAACCTACTAATCTCGAAGAAGTCCAAGCCCGCTCGTGACCGTGAGCACGGCTGATATATCAGTTTATTTACTCTGCAGAGTTTGCACATATTTACCCATGAGTCGTGTTGCCCTTGTGCCCGAGGTAGCTAGCCTCTTGACCCACTTCCAAGGTGAGTCGGCAGGGTTCACTACAAGGCCGTTACAAAGAGTCCTCCTATGCGTATTAGTTTCATATGTCACGACGTAGAGCTACCTTCCGTAATAACTCCAGGTCTGGCGCCCGAGCCTGGGAATCACTCCCGTACCAAGCAGTATCCTGCGTAGAAGAAGCCCTGTCCCATGTCCATATGTAACTAATAACGACATAAGGCTTCTCTAATTAATTAGCCAGTCCCAGAGCCATATAGGCCTCATGGTTTGCGCTGTTTTGCCGGGTTACAGGCTTCGAGAACCGGGTCCTAGGGATCCAGGCAGGATAACAAACCACAAACCCAAACCAACGCCTAGTCCCATGGCAAACCGTAACGCCGAGTCACATGGCAACCGTACGCCAAGTCACATGGCACCACACCACCAACGGTCCATCCTGCCGGATTTACCTACTCACCATACTACTACCATAATTACCAAACCACTGTGTTCCATAGATCATTAATCAGAATTAATTATTAACCAGCCCATCCCAAGACTGCGAGGCTAAGCATGACTTCTACCCATATGATCCCAAACCAGGTGTCAAGGAAAATAATACAAGAATCTAGTAAACCCTAACATGGGATTCAAATTTAGACACTACATGCATCTACAGGATCTACTCTACTCTAATACCAAAAGTAAAATAAAAGTAGGTGCAAGATGTTCAAGGACACTTGCCTGCGGACTGGGTCGGATCAACTGGATCACAAGAAGGGTCTGGAGCGACGAAGGCACAAGGTTGTTCCAGGGGTTCCACGTAGCTCGCACTCGCTGGATCAAGAATCATCACATGGCCCAAACAAACATAATAAATAACAGTACATCAACAGTAGAAAAACAGAACGTAAATAGATCTACTGCGTAGAGCTCGACGAGACCAATCTAACGCAAGTTGAACGGGTCAAATCAGAGTTAAAACGTGAAAGTTATAAGCGTTTGAAGTCGGGTGGCAATTCTGTGAATAAGTTGAACTCATTTTCGCAATTTAAATAAATCAAAACGAAATTAAAACGCCGTCTGGACGGGGCCTCATTTTCTCTCAAGCACAGGGGGTGCTTTGCAAGTCTGCAGAGACTAATTGAACAGGGATATGAAGTGCGGGTTGATTCCGGTTTAATCCGAGGGCTTCTCTGCGAAACAGCCCCGGCCGGTGGGTGGACGCGTGCGCTGGTGCCAGGTGGCTGACGCGTGGCGACATCTGGCGCTGACAGGGTGCTAACGGGGAGCCAGCTGGCGGCGGATCTGCGCAGCGATGCAGAGGACGGCGCGTCAATTGTCTAGAAATTGACGGGCTTGGTTGAAAGTTTTCACAGACTCAGCACACAGTGAATCTGGACGCCGGGTTGGTTTTCGGAAAATAGGAGGGCTCTTTAGCAAAGTTGCCAGGGGCGCTGTGTTGATGCTGACGTGGTCCTGACGTGGCGCTGACGGGGCTTGACGTGGCGGGCCCGAATTGGTCCGGTGCGCCACGTTTCTTGTGAGCATGCCGACGCGGCCGCTATGCGCCGGGTGCACGAACCTTGCAGACTCGGCTCATACCGATTCGATGCCCCATCTAATCTGATCCGTCCATCTAGATCCGACGGCGCACAGAGTGAACGGAGGGGTCAGGTGGCGCTTCGCGCTGCGGCTTGCGCCGGCGAGCGGTGGCGCCATGGTTGTGGTGGTCGGCTTGGCTCGGGAGCGCGCTACGGGCTACGGGAGACTAAGGGAAACGTGGAGGATGGAGCGGAGCTCACCGCGGGGTCGATGGAGAGATCTCTGGCGCCGGTGAAGGTCCAGAGGCGGCCGGAGTCGGAGAGTGTGCGATGGAGGTACTCCGGTGCGTCGGTGCGATCGCGGGAGTCAGGCTTTGGTCTAGGATCTCCACGGGGTGGCCTCCTGGACACGTCGCGACTCGACGAGCCTGCCGGTGGATAGAGGGAGATCGATGGGAGCTTCCTGGGATGGGACGAGCTCAAGCCGAGCTCGGGGTGGCTGTTAATGGCGGTGGCGGCGCGGCTGGGCGAGTTAGGGCACGGGGAGGTCGTCGTGGCGGCGGTGGGGTGTGTGCGAGGCCTCGGCGCTGGCTAAAAAGGGGTGAGAGGGGGAGAGGGCGAGGAATCGAGTGGCTCGATCAAGGTTAGCGGGCGGTGATGCGCGAAGGTCGGAGGTGGGAGAGGGAGCTGGCAGGCGGGGCCCAGTGTCAGAGAGAGAAGGGAGGGAGGGGCGCACGCGCGCGGAGCGGGCTGCAGCTGGGCTCGGCAGCGTTGCGGGCGAGCCAGGGCGCGCGCGCGGGCCGCGGTGTGCTAGCAGGCCGGCGGGGGGGGGGAAGAGTGGCGCGGGCTCGGGGAGCAGACCGGCCGGCGTCGGCCCAAGGAGGGGGCGCGGGCGTGGCCCAGGGGAGGGGGGAGGTGAGCGGGCCGCTGGAAAAAAATGAGAGGGGAGGAGGAGCTGGGCCGCGGAGGGGTTTGGGCTGCCGGGAGAGGAGAGGGATGGGTTGGGCTGCAAAGGGGAGAGAGAGGAGAGTGACGGGCCGGCCAGCTGGGCCAAAAACGGGAAAAGAGAGGGAGAGGGTTATGAGGTTTTTGTCCTTTTTCTTTTGATTTTCCAAACATTTCAAAAGCCTTTTTGAATTCAAAATCAAACCCAGATTGAAATCAAATAGTTTGGTAAAAGTTTTGAAATATTTTCCTTAGGTTTTAAAAATAAAATTTTGAGTTTTTCAAGTTTTGTAATTTTTGTAAACTCTTTTTATTTATTTTCTAAATAGAATAAATCCGGTTCGCCCTATACGGGTTTAATAAATTATTTTTCATCCAATAAAATATACAACGGCATGAATGCAACAAATATCTGGTTGGAATTTTCCTCCATCTAGGGTTTTGGCCATATCCTAATTAAATTCGATTTTATTTTATTAATTTAAAAACCCGGGGTGTTACAATCCGTCAAGGCGGTTCCAACATCATGGGGTTCAAAATCAGCAACAAATGCAGAATGAGCAAACTGAGAGATTTGTTGTGACCTTGACCGAGTGACACATTCGCCGATGCTGCCGATCATCTGTTGAGGTGGGTGTTGGCGCTGAATGTGGCGTGGCGCCTCCCGAGCTGAAGTAGCCTCCCTCTCAACAGCAGCTGGTGCCTCCTCGGGTACAAAAGGTACCGCTCAAGGTGGCGGATCCCACGCCCCCCAAGTAGTAGAGGAAGAAGGGTCGGGGCCGTGAGTCGTAGTAGAAGCCGCTCCTTGCGGCACAGTAGGTGGAGGAGGTGCTGCATCATCCATCCCTTCAACACCTTCGTCCTCATCATCAAAAAGAGGCTCACCAACCTCATGATCACCTGCACGCTCAAACCGAGAAGAAGGACAAACCATGGTGTCGTTGAAGGTGACATCTGATGTCTCCATGACTCGGTTAGTATCAAGGTTAAGTACACGATATGCACGAGTGTGAGTGCCATAACCCAAAAATACACTGTCAGAAGAACGAGACTCAAATTTGTCCAGGTTGCCTTTCTTGAGTATAAAAGAGTGGCAACCAAAAACTCTAAAATAACTCACATTGGGCAGTTTTCCAAAACGCAACCCATAAGAAGTCTTTTTCATGAAAGCTCAGAGAAAAATGCGATTGGAAATGTAGCATGCAGTGCTCATAGCTTCGGCCCAATATCGCCTAGAAGTCCTATGCTCATCGAGCATCGTCCTGGCCATCTCTACAATGGTCCGATTTTTCCTATCTACAACACCATTTTGTGGTGGTGTGTAGGGGGAAGAAAACTGATGCTCTAAACCCAAAGAGTTACAAAACTTCTCAAAATCTGAATTCTTGAATTCGGAACTATTATCACTCCGAATTGCTCGCATTGAGTTCAAAGGGAACTCATTCTGAAGACGCAAAATCAGATTACGAGCAAAGGATAAAGTATCGGTCTTCTCGGCTAAAAAAAAGACCCACGAATATCTCGAAAAGTCATCAATAACAACAAGCACATACCACTTCCCCCCAACCGAGCTCACACGAGCCGAACCAACAAGGTCCATGTGCAAAAGCTCTCCAGGGCGCTTGGTCATGACCTGAGCCACTGGATGGTGGGGAGCGGTTACCATCTTCCCATGTCTACAAGAATGGCAAACAAGATCCTTTTCCATGGACAACTTGGGAAGTCCTCGGATTAAGCCAAGTGAGCTAAGTCTTGCAAACAAGTCGAAGCTCAGGTGACCTAGTCTCCTATGCCACATCCAAAGATCAGAGGAGGAAGATCCAGCCAAAAGACATTGAGAAATTCCAAACGACTCCGAGAAATTCGCACGAAAGACTTTTCCAAAGGGCGAAATCAAACATACAAGATTGCCCTTAGGATCCAAAATATGACTAAGATTCGGTTTAAAACGAATCTCATAGTCATCATCAAAGAGTTGCGAAACAGAAAGAAGGTTAAAGTGCAAGTTAGAAACAAGAGCAACATCGCGCAACACAAAGTGCTCATTCACTCGCACCGACCCACGAGACAACACTTTACCTTTGCTATTGTCACCAAAGGTGATAAACTCTTTTCCGGCGACCGGACTAAGACTGGAGAACCACTTGGCGTTTCCGGTCATGTGCCTCGAACACACGAAATCCACCAACCAAACGTTCTCCAATCGTTTTACATACATCAATAGAAAGACATAGGGTGAGCATACGGTCCAACACTGGGGTTTGTGAAGTAGGAAGAATACCAGTGTTGGACCGGCTGCTCAAAAGAACGGTTAGCAGAAAAACCATTCCTAGCACGCCTACGGGAAGAGCGATCACCACGTAGAGGAAAAAGAGGTCCGCTAAGGGAGGAGCGTCCATCGCGATACTCAAAACGCGGTGGGGGGAAACACTCAACTACAAAGCCACCGCCATGGCGTCCATAGCCCACAACTGCAGGCTCCCGCCGGGCACGACCTCCTCGCGGCCTAGGCCTAGGAACTTGAGGTTTAGGACCTCTAGGCCTAGCAGCACGCCTCTGAACGTTCGGCACATGTACATCCTGGAAAGGATCGTACATGTCCGGGTTGTTCATCTCCTTTGCACGGCGCGCCTCTCTCTTGCGCCGAAAGCAAAAGTCACTTTGCCCTTTTGTGGCATAAGCTCCTCCTGGATGGGTGGCATGGTGTCCAGCTTGTTCTTGAGGTGGTTTGGTTTGGGAGCCCATGATTGTTTCTTGGGTGGAGCTCTCGGAGGTTCAATAAAGACCCCATCCATGGTGTTAGGCTTGAGGGGCTCTTTGGGTGGAATCTTGGTAAGCTTGGGAGTAGTGGTGGAGTTGCGCTTCTCACATGGGTTCAAACCACTCGACTCTCCAATCTTGCCGAAAGATGAAACATCAACACCCGGAGCAAAGCCTACACCTGGACCTCCAGCAGCTCGCTTGAATTGGTAGATCATCATCCCGAGCTATGGCTCACCACTAGACACCCATGACAAGATGGTCCGAAGGTATGTGTTTTCCTCCTCGGTTTGCATCTTGTCATGCTTCACGTTCACGATCTCCATCTCCAAACCCTCATAGAGAACGCACCTAGTCACACAAGTGCTACCCGAGCTGGCCTTTTCAAGAGACACAATCTTGGCATTCTTCTTTGCCAACTCGGTTTGCAAGCCGGCACATGACTTGCACGCACCCAACAGCGAAGATCTAGCCTTCAGCTCATCCGCCTCTCCTACCAACGCAACATACTTACCTCTCAAAGTGAGAAGGTGAGTCATGTGCGTGGAGCACATCTCACACTCCTCATCTGTGACAACAACGGTGGACTTGACAGATTCAAGTTCCTTCACCGTATCCTCCCACTTCTACCTAAACTCCTTACGCTCTCTAGCAGCGCGCATAAGCAACTTATCTTGACTAAGGAGAGCGGCAGTAAGTTTCTCGACCTTAGCAGAAAGCTCAATGGGGGTCTGAGATACCTGGGAGGTGTCGTCGTCGTTGTCATTCCGGGGAGTCTCCTCCAGCTCGCCATCGACCTCCTTGCCGAGGGCCATGGTGCAGAAGCCCTCGTCGTCGGCGAAGAAGCAGAGGCCGTTCAGCTTGTCCTCGATCCTCTTCTTCTTCTCGTACTTGTCGTCGCTTGAGGCAGCGGAGTCGTCATCCGAGTCGTCGACGTCGCTGAGCGTGGCGAAGAAAGCATGCTGCTCAGCCTGGGCCTTCTCCAAGTACTTTGTCTTGATGTACTCCTTGTCGAAGCCGCCCTTCCGCTTGTGCTTCGCGGGGACATACTTCTCCTTGCGCTTGCCGGAGTCGTACTTGTGCCCATGATCCACCTTGTCGAAGACTTGCTTGTTCTTCTTCGGGCAATTCCTGATGAAGTGGTTGGGGTCGCCGCACTCGAAGCATCCCGAGCGTCCTCCTCCCCGGCGACGGTTCATGCGGTTGTTGTGGAACCACGAGAACCGGTTGGCGAGCAAAGCCAACTCGTCATCCCCCATGAACTCAAGCTGCTCCTCTGTGATAGATAGAAGTGAAGACAAAGCAAAGCCTCCAGAGGGGTTAGCAGAAGAGCCAGAAAGCAAAGCCATCGACGGGCCAGAAGGATTTTCATAAGAAACCCTCGCCATGGCATCGATCTCACTGGACTTGAGCTTACTAAAGAGCTCATCGCATGTGATAATCTCATAGTTAGGCGATTCAATGATCGCCTAGACATTTGAGTCCCACACCGACCGATCAAGAGTATGCAACAGCTTCAAAGCTCTCTCATGATCGTCGAAAAGCAACAGCTCCTTGTTAGCCCTCATCCTGTTGACAATCACCTGAAAGCGAGCGAATAAACTCTCTATGCTTTCGGCAGGCATATGTCGAAAGTTCTCATACTCTCGCTTGTGCGACTCATAGAGATGGGTTTTGACTTGAGAGGTTCCCTCATGGAAACACATGAGGGATGCCCAAATCTCCAAAGCCATAGCGAGGTGAGAGACGCGATCAAACTCCGTCATGCTCAAGCATGAGAAAAGAGCATTACAGGCTCGGCTATTGGCATCGTGATCATCGATCTGACGCTGAGTAACATGAGCAGCAAAGACCACGTGATCAGCAGAGTTGCAAATATCCCAAATGGAAGCACCCATACTCTGCAGAAAGGCCGACATGCGTATCTTCCAATACGCATAGTTCGTGTCGCGGAACCGTCCTGATTATAAGGACTCAATACCGTCTTAGTCAATTACGTCTGACATCGACCCGCACTCAAAGCCACATAATCCCGGTAGTCCAGAAATCTCAAAGGATTTCAAACATCGTACAACATACAGGATCGCATCGTTCAAGTATTACATTCGGAAGGAGACAACGCAGATAAACAAAACCGAATTTAAACTTCAGAGTGCGAGATTTAAAATAGAATTATTACAATACTAAGTTTAAAAGTGCGGAAACTTAAATAAGTTTTGAAACACGACCACCACACATGTGGTCCAAATAGAACATTGTTTTGATAACTTCAACTCAACACAACTCACTCCTCCTTTTTCAAATAATGTGCCACTAGTAGTCTCAATCCAGCAAAAGAAAAGGGGAAGCTTCTGGACGACCCTGCCCTGGGCCTACTCCTCATCACCTTCCACCGGGTAGAGGCAGTGCTTACAATAGCCATAGTAAACCTGGCCATCTGCAACAAACGGGATAAACCCTGAGTACGGGAATGTACTCAGCTAGACTTACCCGTCCAACTGAAAATAAAGACACCAAGGGTATGCAAGGCTTTTGGTGGAGCTAGGATCATTTAGTTGCAAAAAGCTCATATTTCAAGAGAAGGAATATTTAATTATGATGATGAGCTGTCAGTTTTTAAACCTACCTCTTAATCTAGGTTTGCACCTGAACTATTACACACACTAGAGTCTAACAAGCAATAAAATAACCATATCCAGTTGACTCATCCACATTTTAGTTGAACCTTTTAAACATCACATGGAGTTGTATCGTGGTGAAGCTCGCCATAGTTTCCCACTAACTGGGGGAGACGGCGACTCGAATCGAATTCCAAACTAGCTGGTGAAAGACCTTTAATACCAACCACACTTTCCCCGTCAGGTCCATGCATTGGGTAACCGCTCGATGCTTGTTCGTGGTGGTAATCGTCGCAGTTCAAGCACGGACCGCCCAATTGGAACCTGGCGATGGCCTCACGCGGCAGATTGCATTTCCATACTAGAGGGCGCGACTCGGGTTGATTCCGGCCCGAACAGCGTCTAACCGGCTTTGGGGTCGATGATTACATCATCGACATATCCCTAAGTAAAAGGGCGCGTTCAAAAATGAACGAGGGCCAACATCGATACAAACCTACACGATCCAACGGACGGACTGCCCCAAGTTTCTAAACTTGTGCCTAGCCTTCTAGTTGACTGTATTTTATTACTACTCAGGTTCTTTTCCACGATAGCAAATATAGCCAACCGTGATCCGGTAACTACCCATCAGGGGTATTACGGGAACATCCTTAACTACTACATTTATTAAGCAAGCTAAGCAGTTCTACTTATGAATAAGTAAATGGATAACAAGGCAGGTAATTATCAATAATCAAGGAATGGTAATGCAGCAAGTAGGATTCAATCAACTCCTATACCTAATGCATCACAGTATAAAAAATACTCAAGTACATTAATTGTAAATACTGGGAGACTTAGAATGCTCCGGGGCTTGCCTTGGGAAAAGACTGAGGCCTCGTGAGCGGGGCACTCAGGCAGGTTAGTTTCCGGCTCGGTGTCAACTTCCTCGGTCCTGGGCAGTTCCGAGATTTCCTGCTCGTCGTTTGCTTCCGGCTCCTGGTTGGGCTCTGGGACTGTCGATCCTATTTGCAATGTGGTACATAATTAAATAATGCAAGATGTTGGTATGAAAGGTATTATTTCTTGAAAACCAACAAAACCAACTTGTTGAACCACTTTTGACATTGAGGAACAGCACTTTAAATACCACATAAAACAAAACCAATATTTCCACTTTTTCCTATTTAATTATTCAAAAGAACTCAGGTTTGAACTGCAAGTGCATTTTTGTGAACTCAGAAAAATCCACAAAAATTCTAGAAGGTAATTAGCACTAACTGGACTTCACTGAACAATTTTTAGTCAGAAATAAGATACAGAACAGCAGATACAAAAATATGAAATACAATGCTCAAAAAGGTGCTTTGAACTAACTTTTCACACAAAAAGGTCAAACAACACATTTCATAATTTTCCTGGCTTCATCTACTCATAAACATTTTACTGTAGAAAATTTACTGTCAGAGTATAAATACACCAACCTACACAAAATAAACAAATCTATTCCAAAATAACCCAATTGTACTACAACCCTACTGGAAAAGCGTGCTAAACTCAGTTTCATATTTTTCTCAGATTCTACTCCACATTTCATATTTATCAAGAAAGTTCCATGAACAGAAACATTATATTACTTCCTGCATGAATTTCCAAAGAAAAACACAGAAAAGTAAATTTGTACAGCAACTTCACATTTTTCTATATAACAACATATGCTTAACATTTTTCGTAGCTTGAACATCATATACTGAGACTGCACAAATTTTCCCACATTTTATTTCTACATATAAAACACCTTAACACTTATTCCAAGAAAACATCCAAAAAGGACTTTAAACCCTAACAGACATTCTTTCTGCACAAATAGTGCCTCACATATTTTTCACAGGTACCTAATATGATAAGACACCTACACAAAATTTTCCATGAATTAACTCGACCAAAAAACATATATATCCATTTATCTCAACAAAAGCTCATAAACTGAAATAAATAAAAACAGTAATTTAAACTTTCACCAAAAATACTTTCATATTTTTCCATTATAGATCTACTCATGAACAAGCTACGAAAACTGAAAGCACTTCATTTGGACTTTTAAATTGTGCTACACAAAAATACAAAGCCTTTCTGGAAATTAAAAACAAAAGGAAAAACATTTGAATCTCCTGGCCCGGCTTCGTGAACTATGTCCATGGACCGCGTGTGACTGACGCAGGGGACCCGCTGGTCAACGAGGCCCACCGGTCAGAGAGGGCGGAGCAGGGGTGACGGTTGACCGGGGTTTTCTCGCCGGCGGCGAGGTCGCCGGCGGTGAGAGGGTGCTCGACTTGTTCCCCGTGACGAGGCGGACTGAGTGGTGGTGATGGTTGGGCTAGTGCACGGTCGTAGCTCGCCGGCGGCGAGCGGTGGCGGACGACGGCGGTGGTGACGCGCGGCTACGTCGTTTCCGGCAGTCGCCGGCCAAATTAACAGGTGCTAAAGCTCGAGCGAACCCTAAGAAGCAAGGTTTGGGGGTTGGTTTGGCTGGAGGAGCTCCTATGGAGCTTGGTCACGTGCGCGGCCATGGCGGACCATGGCGATGCTCGGTTGGGAAGGAGAGGGGTTTAGGGAGCGGTAGAGACCTCGTCGGAAGGCGTTCTCACCTTGCCTTTGCTCGGTGAGGCTCGTCGAGGAAGAAGGGGGCTCGGTGGAGCTTTAGTTGGGGAAGAACGACTCCGAGCTCCGGGCGGTGCCGATGGCGACCACGGCGGTGCTCCTCGAGTTCCGGCGTTGGTGAGGCTCGGCGTGTGGCGTGGAGGTGCGCAACACGTGTGCGAGGTGAGGGTGGAGTGACGAGTGGGAGGAATCGGATGGTGGCGCTAGGTTGAGGTCGGAACGGAGAGGAGAGGTGGCGGTGGCGAACAACGGCGAACGGGGAGTGCTCGGCTTGCGTTCGCGTGCGGGAGAGGAAGGAGAGCTGGGGCGCAGGCGCGCGGCTCGTGTGAATGGTGAGTGAGAGGGAGAGGGGTGCGGTGTGCTCGGGTTTTGCTCGGCCGGCGGCGATGCGCGGTCGTGGCGGGGGCCACGGCGACGCGATGTTTTGCAGCGAGCGGCGCGAGCGGCGAGGCGGCGCGACAGGCGAGGCGTAGCGGGAGTGGCCGGGGGAGATTTGTGGCTTGATCGCGGAGGCAAAGATCGGGCGATGAGTGGCGGAGGCAGATTTGCGGCAGGGTTTGGCGGCCACACGGCGGTCGGGGCCGGCGTACGGCGCGACCGCGGTCAGAACGACCGGCGCGTCGTGCGCGCGCGGGCGCGAGCGAGGCGCCGGCGAGCGCTGGGCCGGCGCGGTGCGGAACTGGGCCGAAAAGGCCGGCTGGGTCGAAAGTGGAGCGCGGGAGAAAAATCTTTTCCTTTTTCTTTTTCTCGAAAATTTTTCAAACTTTGACCATTCAAAACAGTTTCAAAAACTCTAAACTAGGTTTTGACCCAAAAATAAAAGTTGCTCAAAATAATTTTCTCTACAACTTTCATATAGAACATTTTTACTGAAAAGCAATTTTACATCCTCCACAGAAATAAAGCCAATTTTGAGACATAAATCATTTTGTTTGCCTCGTTTTTATTTTGCTAAACAACTTTGAACTAGGTCAAAATGTTAACAGGAAAAACATTATACTCAATATTCTTTATTTTATAAAATTATTTACCAAGTCAGAAATCCACTTAAACAATCAAGCCCAAAAGAAACCTAAGATCCAATAAACAACAAAAGGCAAAAAGCACTCTTATGCACATGAAATGATGCAATGCTTTGCTTATGCATTTTAATAGCTAAATGCAGTTCCTAATGCAGTGCTTGACACCAGGGTGTCACAGCCCTTCCCCCCTTAAAGAAATCTCGTCCCGAGATTTTGAGTTACGTACCATTTCTTAACAAAAGCGGGATAGTTTACACGCAAGTACTCTTCGGTTTCCCAAGTTGCATCATTGGGTCTGTGATTGCTCCAAAGAATCTTGTAAGTCTTCACTGTTCGGTTTCGAGTCTCTCGAGTCTAGGTATCCAATATCTCCTAAGGTTGTTCATAGTATTCCAGGTCTGATCTGATAACAACATCTGGGATCCGAACTTCCTCTTATTCTGGAACTCGAAGACACTTCTTCAACTGGGATACATGAAACACGGGAAAGACTGCACTCATCTCTGGGGGTAACTGCACTTCATAGGCTACTTCTCCCTTTTTGGCTATGATCTGGTATTGTCGCACATATCGATGTGCTACCTTTTTCTTAATTCCAAAATGTTGGACCTTTCTCATGGGTGAGACCTTAAGGTAGACGTAATCTCCTACTTGAAATTCCAAGGGTCTCCTTCGTGTGTCTGCATAACTTTTCTGTCGTGACTGCGCTGCCTTGATATGTTGTTGTACAGTTTGCACGATTTCCTCGGCATCCTTTACATAATCTGACCCGTAAAATCCTAGATCTCCTGATTCAACCCAATTTTCCGGGGTTCTGCATCTTCGTCCATATAAAACTTCAAAAGGTGCCATTTTTATGCCTTCTTGATAGCTGTTGTTATACGAAAACTCGGCGAGGGGTAACCATTTCTCCCATGATTCTCCTGAGGATAGAACACAAGCTCTGAGGATATCTTCCAAAATTTGATTTACTCTTTTTGTTTGTCCAGCGGTTTGAGGATGATAGGCGGAACTCCTTATCAACTTAGTTCCTAGCTCTTTGTGTAACTGCTCCCAAAAACGCGCTATGAACTGGGGTCCTCTATCAGAAACAATCCTCTTAGGAACTCCATGTAACCTCAAGATGTTCTGAATGTACAAATCCGCATACTGGTGTGGTCGGTGTGTAGTCTTAACTGGTATGAAGTGAGCCACTTTGGATAACCGATCCACGACAACCGAGATAGAATCATTTCCTTTTTGAGTGGTTGGGAGACCTATGATGAAATCCATACTTATCTCTTCCCATTTCCATTCTGGGATTGACAACGGTTGCAACAATCCGGCAGGTCTCAAGTGTATAGCTTTTATCCAGCAGCAAGTGTCACACTTTGCGACATAAGCGGCAACTTCTTTCTTCATCTTTGACCACAAATACCTGGTCCTCAGATTGTGGTACATCTTACTGCTTCCGGGATGGATAGACAACTTTGAATTGTGGGCTTCATTCAGAATTCTTTCTTTCAGTTTCGTGTTCTTGGGAACAACCAACCTCTGGTTATACCACAAAATTCTTTATTCATCTGTTCTGAAGTTCAAAGAACTATTGGTTTCCAATCTCTTCTTGATCTGGCCGATTTCTTCATCGGTCTTTTGTCCTTCAATGATGTCACTCTCTAGGGTGCACTGTATGGTGATATTGTTCAGCATAACGGGGTGCATAAGGTTGAATCCATCTTCCAACAGTGGTTGTAGGGAGTTGCAATGAGTCTTGCGACTCAAGGCATCTGCTACAATGTTTGCCTTTCCAGGGTGATAATGCACTTCTAGGTTGTAGTCCTTAATCAACTCTAACTATCTCCTCTGCCTCATATTCAGCTCTGGCTAGGTGAAGACATATTTTAAACTCTTGTGATCGGTATACACATGACATAGGTTACCCATAAGATAATGCCTCCATATCTTGAGTGCATGAACTACAACTGCCAATTCCAAATCATGAGTCGGGTAATTCTCTTCATGCGGTCGGAACTGGCGCGAAGCATACGCTATAACTCTCCCATTTTGCATAAGTACACACCCCAGTCCAATCTTGGATGCGTCACAAAACACATCAAAAGGTTCCTCCAAATCTGGTTGTGCCAAAACTGGCGCCAAAGTCAACAAAGTTCGCAGGGTGCGAAATGCTGCCTCACATTCTGGAGTCCATTCAAACTTCGTGTCTTTCTGAGTTAGACGAGTCATAGGCTTTGCGATCCTTGAGAAATCCAGAATGAACCGATGGTAGTATCCGGCTAATCCTAGAAAACTGCGTACCTTATGTACGTTAGTGGGTGCTTGCCAATCCATAACTTCTTGTACCATCGTGGGATCCACATAAATTCCTTCCTCTGAAAGGACGTGTCTAAGAAAGGGTACCTTCTTTAAACAAAATTCACACTTGCTAAACTTAGCATACAACTTGTGCTCTTGAAGTCGAGCTAAGACGATTCGTAGATGCTCAGCATGTTCCTTCTTATTTTTAGAGTATACCAAAATGTCATCAATAAACACCACAACAAACTTATCCAACTCAGGCATGAAGACGGAATTCATCAGATACATAAAATGTGCCGGTGCATTGGTTAACCCGAATGACATAACTAGATACTCATAGAGTCCATATCTGGTGGAGAAGGCTGTTTTTGGTATATCCTCTCTTCTGATCTTAATCTGATGGTATCCTGACCTCAAGTCGATCTTGGAGAACACTTTTGCCTTTGATAACTGATCAAACAAGATGTCGATTCGGGGTAAGGGATATTTATTCTTTATGGTTACTGCATTCAAAGGTCTGTAATCCACGCACATCCGTAAAGTTTTATCCTTCTTCTTTACGAAGATAGCGGGACATCCCCAAGGTGACGAACTAGGACGTATTAACCCTTTATCCAAAAGCTCTTGCAACTGAGCCTTGAGCTCTGCTAGCTCGTTAGCCGGCATCCTATACGGCCTCCGAGAAATGGGTGCCGTTCCAGGGATTAACTCTATAGCAAACTCCACATCCCTATCTGGTGGTGGCCCTGGCAATTCATCAGGAAAGACATCTGGAAACTCACACACTACTGGGATCTCAGCTATCTGCTTGGCTGTGATATTAAATAACACTCCGATCTCATGGGGGTTTCAGGGTAACTTAAAACGGATAGAAGACTCATTCCGAGGGCTCACTAGGGAAACCACTCATTCTGCGATATCCAAATTAACTTTCCAACGTTTCATCCATCCCATTCCCAAAATCAAATCCAAACCTAACCCGGGAATCATAAGGAGATCCACAGATACCTTCTTATCCCCAAAAGTGATTTCCATTTCCTTAGCCAAGATACGGGCAGAAAGAACAGCCCCTGCTGAACTTATCTGATAACCCCTATCCAATTCTACCAACTTAGGGTTACTTCTCATAACAAAATTCTCACTTATGAAAGAATGCGATGCTCCGGAATCAAATAACACAACTGCAGGGTATTGATTAACAAGAAACGTACCGGCTATAACAGGCTCTCCTTCTGGCATTTCTTCAACATTGGTATAATGCACATGGCCTGTGCGAGGTGGAGGTTGGGTGTACTACTTCTTCAGTCGAGGGCACTGACGTGAAAGATGCCCGGTCTGGCCGCAGTTGTAGCATGGTCTGATCACGTACGGGGTCTTGGCACCTCCTGAACCTCCTGCCTTTGCTTTGTTCTGCCTCATAGGGGTGGTGTAGGGCATCTGGAAACTCGGGCAGGAGCGGTTGTTTGTTATCTTTCTCTGCGGGGGACGGTACCTTGCTCCTGCAACCGGCGGGCGATACGGGGTGCGTGCTCCGAAAGGGGCCCTCTGTTGAGACGAACCTCCTTCGTTTGCACGATGGCGGTTTTCTGTCGCCAGCCTACTGTCATTCGCCTCTTGATTCAGGCAGTCACTGAGGGTGGTGCGGTGACTATTTCCCATCTTGGAGAGCATGGTGGCACTCATGCCACACTTGAAACTTGCGATCTTCTTGGATTTCGTGTTGACGAAATCTGGAGCATAGCGAGACAGGTTGTTGAAACTGTGTAGATACTCTGACATAGACCTGGTTCCCTGGGATAGCCTGATGAACTCTATGGTCCTCATTTGCATCAGTCTACTGGGGATATAGTGGTTGCGCATAGCAGTAGAAAACTGATCCCAAGTGACTCGTGCATTTACAGGTAGGGATGCATGGTACTGGGACCACCATAAACCTGCGGGTCCTTCCAACATGTGGGCGGCATACTCTGCCTTAAGCTCTTCCGTCAGACGGAGCAGGCGGAACTTCTGGAGGATGGAGTTGAGCCACTCATCTGCTTCTAGCGACTCGGTGACTTCCTTGAACACAGGGGGACGAGTGTCCAAGAAGTCACGGTAGGAGCTGTACTGGTTGGGCTCTGGTCCCTGACGCTGCTGATGCTGCTGCGCAGTGTTGTTAGCGATGTTGCGGAGGGTGGCCTCCATGTGCCTCTGCATTTCCTCCATGATCCTCTGACTGCCCATAAACTGGCCGAAAAACGCTTCCGGCGTCATCGGTGCCTGCAGGGGTGGTGGCAAATTCTCCTCCTGTCCAGACCCCTGTCCACGTTGGCTGCGAGTGTGTGCCGGCATTTGCATATCCCATTAATAAGCAGTCATTAGGTGATGTCACATTGATCATGAATAAATACTGCACTGTACATAATTTAAAATTTAGCACACGACCAAGTATAATTATTCATTTCCATACAACATCACAGAATAATTGCTCGAAATTAGACATGCAAACGACGGAATTTCCATAAAAGGTGCCAGATCGAAGTCTGGACTTTGTCCAAAAGCCATACATACCACCATACAACTTAAACATAAAACCAACTCATGTTTGGGTGTTACATCATCAGCGAGCATGCTCAAGCTATACAAAAGAAAACGACTCCTAACGAAACTAACGCTCAGGCGTCTCCAGCGGCGGATGCGGCGTCCTCCTCATCGATGTCCATCATCGGCTCGTCGGTGTGGTCCTCATCGTCCGAAGAAGGCTCTGGGCCAAGCACTACCCCGTCCTGGGGCTCCTGGGCCTCATCTGCAGGGGCCTCGTCAGCTGCTTGGGCGGCGGCCTCCTGTGCTGCGTGATGCATCTGATGAACTGCCTCATGGAGCTGATCGATGTAGGCCTGCTGGTGATGTATCTGCTGTATCAGTTGATGGGCGCCTTCTCTAAGCTGATCAAGCGTTGTGCGGGCTTCATCCCACTGTAAGGATGCCGTCAGGTACATCTGCTCGGCGAGGGTCCTGGCGGTGGCCTCTACACCTGTGGTGGCACGTGCATCGCCACGCTCGAGAGTGATCTGGTGAATCTTCTCCTGAAGACGGACTACCTTAGCATCAAACTCTTCCTGCAGCTTCCTCTTGCTCTGGTAGGTGGCGGTGAGGGTAAAGGACACGCTCTCCAGGCTGCGCTCCAGACTCTCACACACACCCACCAAAGCTCCGTTGGCACTCATCGCGGACGTCTCACAGTAGAACTTTTCTTCTGCACTTCCTGTCAGAACCGACTCCAAGGTCTGCTTCCAGCGCAATGGAAAAAGTGATCCACAAGGGAACACTCCTGCCATAGCACTAGCTAGGTCGGCGGGAAAGCGGGCGATGATGTCCTTCAGCACTAGATATGTTGCCCTGTTAGCTCCATCCTTGGCACAACTGCCTCTGGTGATCTTTGTCCATCCTGTCCAGTGAGGCTTGGCAGAATCCTGCCCATAGATCTCCTTCTGCCAAGAGTACTTGGGCTCCCGTCCCTCCTCATAGCCCATGGCCTGCAGAATCCTCCATAGGATGGTCGGCAACCCAAAGTAGGACAAGAACGTCTTCCGGGTCAGCTTGGTGGCCAAGCGGTGACGCGGAACTCCTCTTCCTCCGGTGGCCTTGCGAGCGGTCAGCTTAGTCCGGACCATCTGTAGAAACAAAAGGGTTTCGAACTCTCATGAGACGGATATTAAGTTGGCAAATTTTATAGAAAAGAGACAACTTTTAATTAAGGGGAGGTAATGTAAATGGAAGAATAGAAACATGTTGCATGATCATACTTACGTTCTCACTCACTAACATGACTCGTAAGTCCTAACGTTCTAGTCGGTGGCAAGAACGATCTCTCATGCATAATCTACTCGTTCTACTCGATCGCATAGTTAGTGTACCTGCAGAAGATTCATTTCAGCCCAAAGCAATCCCAATGGTAAAACAACTGAGTATTGGCTAATATGCGCAAAATACATAGAAGCCAACACTAAACACCATGCACCAATGTAGAAAACACCCTCAAAATATTGATACCCTCGTATGTGTTTGCGTGGAGCTCGCACATACTTGGTATAAGAACTCTCACCTAGACCGACGGTTGGACGGTCATGCTCTCATATCTTACAAAATCATTTTATGCATGTTTTCGCGATCGACGCATTCTCTTTTCCCTCGAGAATGGACCAGCAAATAAAGATCCAGCATGAAGCAAAACCCTGAACCCTGTTAGCAGTTAAGTCACCTGATTCCTAGTATAGGCTTAAGGACGAGACTAGGCACACTTAGTAATTGAAATAGTTTTGAAAATAGTTTTGAAATACCCATTTTAGTTCGAAAATAGCTCCGGTCGGATGCAATAACTTGAACCATGCTCCGATACCAGCTGTCGCAGAACCGTCCTGATTATAAGGACTCAAGTACCGTCTTAGTCAATTACGTCTGACATCGACCCGCACTTGAAGCCATATAACCCCGGTAGTCCAGAAATCTCGAAGGATTTCAAACATCGTACAACATACAGGATCGCATCGTTCAAGTATTACATTCGGAAGGAGACAACGCAGATAAACGAAACCGAATTTAAACATCAGAGTGCGAGATTTAAAATAGAATTATTACAATACTAAGTTTAAAAGTGCGGAAGCTTAAATAAGTTTTGAAACACGACCACCACACATGTGGTCCAAATAGAACATTGTTTTGATAACTTCAACTCAACACAACTCACTCCTCCTTTTTCAAGTAATGTGCCACTAGTAGTCTCAATCCAGCAAAAGAAAAGGGGAAGCTTCTGGACGACCCTGCCCTGGGCCTACTCCTCATCACCTTCCACCGGGTAGAGGCAGTGCTTACAATAGCCATAGTAAACCTGGCCATCTGCAACAAACGGGATAAACCCTGAGTACGGGAATGTACTCAGCTAGACTTACCCGTCCAACTGAAAATAAAGACACCAAGGGTATGCAAGGCTTTTGGTGGAGCTAGGATCATTTAGTTGCAAAAAGCTCATATTTCAAGAGAAGGAATATTTAATTATGATGATGAGCTGTCCGTTTTTAAACCTACCTCTTAATCTAGGTTTGCACCTGAACTATTACACACACTAGAGTCTAACAAGCAATAAAATAACCATATCCAGTTGACTCATCCACATTTTAGTCGAACCTTTTAAACATCACATGGAGTTGTATCGTGGTGAAGCTCGCCATAGTTTCCCACTAACCGGGGGAGACGGCGACTCGAATCGAATTCCAAAGCAGCTGGTGAAAGACCTTTAATACCAACCCACACTTTCCTGGTCGGGTCCATGCATTGGGTAACCGCTCGATGCTTGTTCGTGGTGGTAATCGTCACGGTTCAAGCACGGACCGCCCAATTGGAACCTGGCGATGGCCTCATGTGGCAGATCGCATTTCCATACTAGAGGGCGCGACTCGGGTTGATTCCGGCCCGAACAGCGTCTAACCAGCTTTGGGGTCGATGATTACAGCACCGACATATCCCTAAGTAAAAGGGCGCGTTCAAAAATGAACGAGGGCCAACATCGATACAAACCTACACGATCCAACGGACGGACTGCCCCAAGTTTCCAAACTTGTGCCTAGCCTTCCAGTTGACCGTATTTTATTACTACTCAGGTTCTTTTCCACGATAGCAAATATAGCCAACCGTGATCCGGTAACTACCCATCATGGGTATTACGGGAACATCCTTAACTACTACTTTTATTAAGCAAGCTAAGCAGTTCTACTTATGAATAAGTAACAGGATAACAAGGCAGGTAATAATCAATAATCAAGGAATGGTAATGCCGCAAGTAGGATTCAATCAACTGAAGGACCGAAAATGCTATGGCAAGGCGACCAGAGGGGGGGGTGAATGGGAGCCTAAAATTTCTTCTCGAAATTACAGCCTATGTCCCAACAAAATCAACCCCAAAAGCTTCAAACTCAAATGTGATGCCCACGACCCTCGGAAAGAGGGTGGATGATCCCTAGGATCACAGCGAGGCACCACACAAGAGAGCAAAACAAGGCTCTCAAAACTCCGAGTCAAGTTCGTGCCTAAAAGACCACTCCCAAACGTAGATAGAGGGCTACGTTGGGATTCCTCCAAATACCGATGCTAACACGTAGCAAACATATGTAGAGAGGTTCCTAGGTGAACTCTAGGAGCAAACAAGAAGTCCAAAAATGAAATGGAAAAGCCGGGAGGGCCAACGCACTAAAACTGCACAAGCTGCAGAATCCTGGACAGTCCGCCGTCAGGCTCCCGGACTGTCCGGTGAAGGCCGGACTGTCCGCCACACGGGGGCCGGACTGTCCGCCGGCAAAAGGACTCAAAACGAACTGTTCTGCCACAGCCCTGGACGAGTCTCGGACAGTCCGCGGTTTGCACGGCGGACTGTCCGCGGTTCACGTGAACAGTGAACACAGTGCGTTCGATGCCTACCCGTAGCAGCGTCCGATGAAGACCCCGGACTGTCCGCGGGTCCTGGCGGACTATCCGCCGGCTACCGAGCCAAAACAGCAACGCTGCTGCAAAGTCCCTGCTCGGGCCCGGACTTTCCGCGCCCAACACTGGCGGACTGTCTGCCGGTCACCCGAAGGGAAAAAGGCCCGAGGCCAACAGCCACTGCTCGGCTGAAACCCCGACTCGCGGACTGTCCGCGGCTGGAGGGGCGGACAGTCCGGCACCACCCAGAATGCCTTAAAACGCCACGGGTCAAAACCAAAATCGATTGGATCTTTACCAAATCGAATGGGGCTGCAACCAACCTTCTCCCAAGTCTTCTTCTACGTGTTGGGAAGCTAATCGTAGGATATCATCGCTTCAACCCAACTAATCCATGAGAAATCCGAAGAACACTAGAAAAGGGGAAGAACGAAGAACAAAAACGATTTTGGCCCGATCTACTTGTTCGTGAGGGTAGGGATGAATTCCTTCGGTGGAAATGTTCTCCTCACTTCAAAGAACAAGTTGATTCAAATGGAATCGCAAAAGATGCAGCGTAGAGGGAGATCGGGATAGGGGAAAATCGTGGAGAAAAGAAGAACGCGAAGAACAAATTCAAAACACGAATTCAACCACGAATTTGATCCTTGGATTCAGATGAATGGAAGATTGATTAATCACTTGGTGTCGGGCTACAAGCCAATCCTAGCAACACAAAGCTTGGATGGCAAAAAGCTCAAGAACAAGAGCCAACTCTCCATAACCCTAGCCTTCTCTCACAGGAACAAAATGAGAGAGACACCACCAAGAACTCTCCAAGGATCGGCTGCCCTAGGAGCCCCCCTCATATATATAGGCGCACGTCCGAAGACCAAAACACCCTTACATTAAGCACTCGAACCAAATACCCCCCAGGGGTAAAACCGTCCAGTACGGTCAATCTTCATCCGACGGCCACGCCCGCACATCCGGTAGCTTCGCCTCGACGCGACCTCCCTGATGCCGCCATGTGCCGTCACCGTCAACCGCCGCGCCTTCTCACCGATAGCTTCGCCGCAACGCAAGCCTCTCGGTGCCGCCACGCGTCGACCGTCCTTTTGGACCTTCCCCCGGTTTTGAGGCCCAAACCGGGAAACCTGCCAGCCCAGGTTTTGAGGCCCAAACCTGGAAACCGTCCACCCCGAGTTTTGAGGCCCAAACTCGGAAACCAGAGAGCCCAGGTTTTGAGGCCCAAACCTGGAAACCGTCCTCGCCGAGTTTTGAGGCCCAAACTCGGAAACCGGCCACCCCAGGTTTTGAGGCCCAAACCTGGAAACCGTCGATGGTAGCTTTTTGAGGCTCAGCTACCGAACCCGCACCGTAGACGGGATGTCGTTCGCACACCCCGACCACCGGCACCGATGCCGATGCATGTCCAGCCTCCACGCCGGGCACAACGCCTTCGCCTTCCTTCTTGACTTGGCCGACGGCACTTGCGCCGCACACAAGCCCGTGTCCGACCTCCCGCCAAGTGACACGACTCCAGCGCCTTCCTCCTGACTCGGCTGATGCACCGCACATCCCCATGTGCTCTCGCTCGCTGATGCCACGTGCCAGCTACCACAGCTGGTCCTCTGGCCCTCTGGTCCGTCAGTCCAAGCCTCACGTCCGCCCTTCACTGCTCTGGGTACATCGGCATGGCACGTCCGCCGCACAGCACGCCCATCCTTCACCGCTCCCAGTTCGTCGGCACGACACGTCTCTACTTGACCTTCACCTCACCATCGACCACTGTATCCGAGCTCCACACCTGCACATCAACACAGCCAAGAGACACATGTCGCACACGCACACCAACACAGAAACACCACAACTCAACGCCACCGGTTAGTCATAAACATTAAGCGTATAGACGAATAATGACTCAACCGGGTAAAAGCCTCAAACCTTCCTCAGCAAAGTCAATCATTCATCATATATGTTCCCAATCTCCCCCTTGATGAATGCATTGACTAAAAATAAACCACAAAGGAAGAGTTTGAAGGCAAGCCTCATCCAAGTGCCCAAAAGCCAAACAAAAGCGAACACAAGGCTACTTGAGATGAGGAAGGGTCATGAAAACTCCAAATAAAAGCTCTCGGTCCCGAAAGAAACGGGAAAAGCGGGCAAAGCCTCCACACAACCGAAGAGTCAAGATAAACAAGAGTTTCATGAAACCCAAAAGGCACTCGAAAACCAATCTCACATAAATTGTCAAACAATCATCACAAAAGAGACCAAGGTACTTATCCACTTTGGTTTGGGTCAATTTCTCCCCCTTTTTCTCTCTCTTTCTCTTTCTCCCCCTTGATGATCGAATTGACAAAAGCTAGGCGCAAGAGATGGTTTGAGATACCACAACCAAAAATCTCATTCAAGTGATCAAAAGCCATCGAAGGGCAAAGAACAAAATCACTTGTCATGAGACATAACTTGGTCCCCAAAGACATGGGCAACGGCTCAACGCAACCAAGCAAGAGATCAGAGCATTAACTCAACAATGAGCAAAACTCGATCACATAGAGCAAAAGACTTGGTTCCCAAAGACATGGGCAATGGCTCGACGCAACCAAGTAAAAAATGAGCTAGTCCTCAAGAAGAGGCAGAAAAAGGCTCAACACCACTAGCTCAAGGCTCAACACCAAATGAGGCTGAATCAACGCATAAGAATGCAAAACTGATCACAAACAGCCAAGAATTGGTGAAAACAGCTAGTTCCTCAAGACAGAGGCACATAGGCTCGACGCAACTAGCTGAAGGGTCCATACCAATCGAAAATACCAAGCAAAAACTGCTAGTCCCTCAGGGTAGAGGCAAAACAGCTCAACACGACTAGCAGACTCGATACCGACTGAGAAGAACCACAAGAGAAGCTCAACACTGAAAGGAGCACAAACACTCGGAGCACGCGGAGAAGCAGCAAGACAAAAGTGACTCCCCCTGAAAGCAAGCCTATATACAAAAGCTATGCAATAAAGCTCATGACACCAATTGCATTCCATACCAACAGATGGATACCAATTGGAACACATAAAAGAGCTATACCGAGTGAAGAAGAACATAAAAGAGCTAAACTCCCCCTTGCTCAAAGCTCTCCCCAAAATGCATGACTCTCCCCTTTGTGCCAACACACAAGCTCCCCCTTGCAAACAACTTCTCCCCCTTGACAAAAGGGAACATGCTGAGGGGTTTTGACATTTTTCACAAGGTTGACACAAAATAAAAGATAAGTCATCAACCAAAAGCATATGGGGGCAATTGAAAATAACCACAAAGTGTATCGGAGCTGGGGGTATGAACACTAAGCTAAACATGCATGATATGCATAATGCAACAGCTTCAAGTGTATAGCAATCAGAATGAAAAGATGCTCAAAAGGGTGCTGCCCTGAAGGTGTAGCAATCAATACAAATGCTAGCAAAGGCTCAAATTGATCAAATGAATACGAAATATGAACAATTAAGCATATGAGCAGTTTTAAGCCATTTGAAAAGGAGTCCACCACTAAAATAGCCCTTAGCATGAATAGACAGGAAATCAACCAAGTGCTAACTCAAGTATACAAGGTGAACTACCCCTAGCAAAGTTCAATCATCATGCAATAGAGTGAAGCATAGACTTGTGTCATTATCAAATTTTATCGGAGATTGCAGCGGTATTAACACAAGTTTAAATTAAAAGCATGTGATTGCGAGAGGTTGAAAGCATGGTCATTGCCTAACTTTTCAACCGGGCTAAGCCTATGCAACAAAAGCAATTGGAAGCTTAAAGCACCGGTTTCGGTCTTACACTACACGGCTCAAGTTTAACTCAAATGTGCAATGAGAAACAGTCTCGATACCGTGATGTGCTGACAAATGCAATCCCATCTCGATCTTTTCATTTCACTAGACTTGGATCAAATTTTAGCACAAGGTAAATATGAACAATCCAAGCAAGTGAATGACTGAAAGCAAGAGACATAGCAACCTAGCATACAAAAGATAACACAAGTGATCTCAACACATCCTACCCATGCTAGTTGCCACTCTCAATGGTGAACAAATTAAAGGTTTCATAGTTGATTAATCAAGTTCACCATTTGCAAAAAATAGCTTAGCTCATAACATGTATCAAGTGATCAAAAAGAGCCTAAACTACAAGCATCATCATGAATAAACAGGGCATACCAAAAAGAGCATAATCTCATTCTCATTACTATATTCATGAAGCTCTAAAATGCAAGATATACATGATGAAATGCATGAAAAAGCTAGCCTACAAAGAACGGAGCCAAAGCTAGCCTAAAAGGGAAAACCCAAAACAAAAATGTATCGGAGAACCCCAACTAAGATACAACAAGCAAAATGCTTCCCCAACTAAAAGGGAAACACGCACCAAACTCATAAGAGAAGAGCCAAGGAACGCTCAAGCGACAGCCAGCGAAATCCACATCGAAAAGACCACACAGCATAAAGAGGTCAAAGAAGAAGAGTACCAAAACCCCAACTCAGAAGTGTGTCGGACGTACCTCCTGAAGCGCATGACCTCCTGCTGGTGTGATACCCGAGGGGACGCCTGAACTTGCTGAAATCTTCGGGGCATCTGCCTCGCCGAAGTCGTCTCCCCCTCACCTGATGCTGTCGCTCCCCCAGGTGCTGCTAGTGCTCGCTGGAGAGCTGCTCGAATGGAACCCCAAGTCATGGCAGAAGTGGAATCGGGTCCGTGAGCCGACATGCTCTCTCCAGGCTCCTATTCTCCTGCACACTCAAAGACAGAAGAAACACAAGGCATTGTCTCGTCCAGTGTGACCTCAGGGTCTCTACAAAATGGTTAGTCACATAATAAGCAAAGGTGATCTCTCAACAAAAAGAGGCCTACCTATAAATGCTACCGCAAGGAGAACTGATCTCAAACTAGTCAAGAGTACCATGCAACAGGATAAAGCACTATGGAGCAACATGCAACCTAGAGACATGATCAACCCAGACATAGCCTAAACCTCAACACATGCTACAATGCAAGATAATGATAGCAATAGATCCAAAAGCATGTAACATGATAAAATTGTGGAAAGGCTAGTGCTCAAGCTAAACATATCAACAGGGTACATGTAGCTACACAAAACTAGCACCTGAAAAGTGACACCTAATGAACATCATACCTCTACAAGTAAAGCTCATGGAGAGGTATGGTAAAACATGGCATAATGTTCATAAGGATCACAGACTAGCATGAAAAGTGGATATTCCACAAAAGCTATACACAAAGCTAGCATGACATGATATACAAGATAGCACATGCTAGACTAAAGCAAAACATGATACACAGGAAAAATGTACATGTAAGAACTATACAAGTGAGCACATGACAGACCATCTCATACCACAAGGCATAAATTATGGATGTACAAGGTATGAGTGTATAGGAAAGCTCACCGAGTAGCAAAAACCTCTTTGGAGGCAAATTTAAGCGGGGTGTAGAGAACCATCAAATCTTGGTCACGTCTAAAAGACCAAGTTCCATCAAGCGCGTGTTCTCTACCCTGCGTCCTCATATCTACACACAAGAGGACAAAGTAACCCGAGTCTTGGATCCCGAAGGGTTAGCAAGCATGTACTTGGGAATCCAGGACTTGGTCACAAATCTCAACTTATCATGTGGGTTAGCATGGTGCAAGTGTTGGTTCAAATGCAATTGTGAAACACCCTTGGAAGCATTCCTCAAAAGGACAACTCGAGGAGAAGAACGAGTCGTACCACGGGAAAAGAGGCAAACATCTTCCAAGATTTTTGTAGAAGAACCAATAGAAGCACCATGAGAAGCATGACATGGACCCAAAGAAGAAGCACTAGAGGCATGTCCATGATCATGACCTAACCCACTAGAAAAGGAGTCATAAAACCCATCAACAAAGAGGGGCTTCTTACTAGGAGCACAAGTGTTCATGCCATGGGAAGGGCTATGAACCACCAACTTCCTAGAAGAGCGAGCTTGGCGCAAGCGTTTGGCACGCCGATAGCAAAAGCTTTCTTGATGCCCATCTTTCTCACAAAAAGAGCAATGGTACAAAGGCCTACTGGAAGGCACACCATTCTCCGACAAGTGAGAAGTCCCTTGGGACTTAGAACAAGAAGTATCAACCACCAACTTGGTGCCAACGCTAGGAGCACACGTGCCATGGGAAAGGCTACGCGGCTTCCTAAAAGCCTTAGCTCGAATACGCCGCTCGTGCTTGACATGGCGAAAACAAAAGTCGAGCGAATGTCCATCCTTCTTGCAAAAGGTGCAATGAAAAACCGGATTGGGAGGACGAGTCCCAAAAATATGAGAAGCACCCTTGTCAAGAGAAGTCCCTTGGACATCACTCGAAGAAACAACAAGGTTGGGAGTAGCTATGAAAGAGCTATCCGAAACCTTGACACTAGTGCTATCATCAAAAGACTCACGCGCAACACAAGAACTCAACTCCGGTTGCAAAGATGCAAACTTGGAAATATCAACATCAGAGTTGCAAGAAATGCGTGAATCAAATGACTTAGCACAAAGGCTCTTGCACCTTTTGGATAAAACCTCATTCTCAAACATGAGGCGATCACAAGTACCACAAGGAGTGTTTTTCAGATTCTCCATCTCCTCTTTTATGCACTCGGCATATGTGGTATGCAAGAGCTCAACTTCCCTCTCAAGGTTGGCACTCATATCATTGTGCTCAACCAACTTGGCGCTCATATCATCGCACATTTGCTTCAAAACCAAAACTTCTTTTTCTAAATCAGTGCAAGATGTGCAAATGAAATCGGTGGAAGAAACATCACCATTCACATCAAGCAAAGAATCATGAACAACACAAGAAGTAAGGCAAGCATTTTTATTCAAAGAGCATGAGCTACAAGGCTTAGAATTTAATTCAACAATTTCAGCCCTAGCATGCTCGAGTTCATCTACACATGTTCTGTGAATCAAACTTAGTTCTCTAAGTCTAGCAACAAAAGATTCACAAGAATCACATGGTGACAAAGCATTTGACTTAAGCAAGGCTAGTTCAGTTTTAGCACAATCAAGGTCCTTGCGCAAGTCAATGCAAACTAGACATGGCTCAGAAGCATTGGATTTCATCAAATCAATCTCAGATTTTAAGCTAGCAAGAGAAAGGCCTAGCTCATCATTCTTCCTAACCAAGTCAACACAGGAGGTGCAAGGCAAAGAGGCACTAGACTTCAGCTTAGCGATGGAGCATTTTAATTTTTCTACCTTTCTACGCAAGGTATCACAAAGCTCATCATCCCTAGAGCAAGCCTCATATAAATTGTGCAAAGCCACAAGACCACAAGCAAGTGTACCTCTCTTGGCCTTGCCAAGTTGATGTAGGAGATCCTCCAGTGAAAGCTCGTCATGTCATAGAAGGTTTAGCAGATCGTTCACCTCGCGATCCCTCTCATCAACTGCACTCGTCCTTCTTCCCAAGATGTCATCCATGGAACCGTTCAAGCTGAAAGACAAAGACATGCTTGAAGAAGAACTTGGTGCACTCCAAAACCACCATTAGTGTTAGCAAACTAAAAAGCTCAACACCTCGGCAAACCACGCCGGAAGAAAAAACCACTCTAAAAAGGTCGCCTTTGCGGATCCGGAACCGGTTAAGGTAGAGAGATCCTTAACTGGCTCTGATACCAATTGAGGAATGCTATGGCAAGGCGACTAGAGGGGGGGTGAATGGGAGCCTAAAATTTCTTCTCGAAATTACGGCCTATGTCCCAACAAAATCAACCCCAAAAGCTTCGGACTCAAACGTGATGCCCACGACCCTCGGAAAGAGGGTGGATGATCCCTAGGATCACAGCGAGGCACCACACAAGAGAGCAAAACAAGGCTCTCAAAACTCCGAGTCAAGTTCGTGCCTAAAAGACCACTCCCAAACGTAGATAGAGGGCTACGTTGGGATTCCTCCAAATACCGATGCTAACACGTAGCAAAGATATGTAGAGAGGTTCCTAGGTGAACTCTAGGAGCAAACGAGAAGTCCGGAAATGAAACGGAAAAGCCGGGAGGGCCAACGCACTAAAACTGCACAAGCTGCAGAATCCCGGACAGTCCGCCGTCAGGCTCCCAGACTGTCCAGTGAAGGCCGAACTGTCCGCCACACGGGGGCCGGACTGTCCGCCGGCAAAAGGACTCAAAACGAACTGTTCTGCCATAGCCCTGGACGAGTCCCGGACAGTCCGCGGTTTGCACGCCGAACTGTCCGCGGTTCACATGAACAGTGAACACACAGCAACGCTGCTGCAAAGTCCCTGCTCGGGCCCGGACTGTCCGCGCCCAACACTGGCGGACTGTCCGCCGGTCACCCGAAGGGAAAAAGGCCCGAGGCCAACAGCCACTACTCGGCTGAAACCCCGACTCGCGGACTGTCCGCGGCTGGAGGGGCGGACAGTCCGCCACCACCCAGAATGCCCAAAAACGCCACGGGTCAAAACCAAAATCGATTGGATCTTTACCAAATCGAATGCGGCTGCAACCAAACTTCTCTCAAGTGTTCTTCTACGTGTTGGGAAGCTATTCCTAGGATATCATCACTTCAACCCAACTAATCCATGAGCAATCCGAAGAACACTAGAAAAGGGGAAGAACGAAGAACAAAAACGATTTCGGCCCGATCTACTTGTTCGTGAGCGTAGAGGGAGATCGGGAGAGGGGAAAATCGTGGAGAAAAGAAGAACGCGAAGAACAAATTCAAAACGCGAATTCAACCACGAATTTGATCCTTGGATTTAGATGAATGGAAGATTGATTAATCACTTGGTGTCGGGCTACAAGCCAATCCTAGCAACACAAAGCTTGGATGGCAAAAAGCTCAAGAACAAGAGCCAACTCTCCCTAACCCTAGCCTTCTCTCACAGGAACAAAATGAGAGAGACACCACCAAGAACTCTCCAAGGATCGGCTGCCCTAGCAGCCCCCCTCATATATATAGGCGCACGTCCGAAGACCAAAACGCCCTTACATTAAGCACTCGAACCAAATACCCCCCAATGGTAAAATCGTCTAGTCCGGTCAATCTTCATCCGACGGCCACGCCCGCACATCCGGTAGCTTCGCCTCGACGCGACCTCCCTGATGCCGCCACGTGCCGTCATCGTCAACCGCCGCGCCTTCTCACCGATAGCTTCGCCGCAACGCAAGCCTCTCGGTGCCGCCACGCGTCGACCGTCCTTTTGGACCTTCCCCCGGTTTTGAGGCCCAAACCGAGAAACCTGCCAGCCCATGTTTTGAGGCCCAAACCTGGAAACCGTCCACCCCGAGTTTTGAGGCCCAAACTCGGAAACCCGCGAGCCCAGATTTTGAGGCCCAAACCTGGAAACCGTCCTCGCCGAGTTTTGAGGCCCAAACTCGGAAACCGGCCACCCCAGGTTTTGATGCCCAAACCTGGAAACCGTCGATGGTAGCTTTTTGAGGCTCAGCTACCGAACCCGCACCGTAGACGGGATGTGGTTCGCACACCCCGACCATCGGCACTGATGCCGATGCATGTCCAGCCTCCACGCCGGGCACAACGCCTTCGCCTTCCTTCTTGACTTGGCCGACGGCACTTGCGCCGCACGCAAGCCCGTGTCCGACCTCCCGCCATGTGACACGACTCCAGCGCCTTCCTCCCGACTCGGCCGATGCACCGCACATCCCCATGTGCTCTCGCTCGTCGATGCCACGTGCCAGCTACCACAGCTGGTCCTCTGGCCCTCTGGTCCGTCAGTCCAAGCCTCACGTCCGCCCTTCACCGCTCTGGGTACATCGGCATGGCACGTCCGCCGCACGGCACGCCCGTCCTTCACCGCTCCCGGTCCGTTGGCACGGCACGTCTCTACTTGACCTTCACCTCGCCATTGACCACTGTATCCGAGCTCCACACCTGCACATCAACACAGCCAAGAGACACATGTCGCACACGCACACCAACACAGAAACACCACAACTCAACGCCACCGGTTAGTGATAAACATCAAGCGTATAGATGAATAATGACTCAACCGGGTAAAAGCCTCAAACCTTCCTCATCAAAGTCAATCATTCATCATATATGTTCTCATCAACTCCTATACCTAATGCATCACAGTATAAAAAATACTCAAGTACATTAATTGTAAATACTGGGAGACTTAGAATGCTCCGGGGCTTGCCTTGGGAAAAGACTGAGGCCTCGTGAGCGGGGCACTCAGGCAGGTTAGTTTCTGGCTCGGTGTCAACTTCCTCGGTCCTGGGCAGTTCCGGGATTTCCTGCTCGTTGTTTGCTTGCGGCTCCTGGTTGGGCTCTAGTACTGTCGATCCTATTTGCAATGTGGTACATAATTAAATAATGCAAGATGCGAGATGTTGGTATGAAAGGTATTATTTCTTGCAAACCAACAAAACCAACTTGTTGAACCACTTTTGACATTGAGGAGCAGCACTTTAAATACCACATAAAACAAGTGCTTTTTTTTAAACTCAGAAAAATCCACAAAAATTTCAGAACTTAATTAGCACTAACTGGACTTCACTGAACAATTTTCAGCCAGAAATAAGATACAGAACAATAGATACAAAAATATGAAATACAATGCTCAAAAAGGTGCTTTGAACTAACTTTTCACACAAAAAGGTCAAACAGCAGATTTCATAATTTTCCTGGCTTCATCTACTCCTAAACATTCTACTGTAGAAAATATACTATCAGAGCATAAATACACCAACCTACACAAAATAAACAAATCTATTCCAAAATAACCCAATTGAACTACAACCTAACTCGAAAAGGGTGCTCAACTCAGTTTCATATTTTTCCCAGATTCTACTCCACATTTCATATTTATCAAGAAAGTTCTATGAACAGAAACATTATATTACTTCCTGCATGAATTTCCAAAGAAAAACACAGAAAAGTACATTTGTACAGCAACTTCACATTTTTCTATATAATAACCTATCCTTAACATTTTTCGTAGCTTTAACGTCATATACTGAGACTGCACAAATTTTCCCACATTTTATTTCTACATATAAAACACCTTAACACTTATTCCAAGAAAACATCCAAAAAGGACTTTAAACCCTAACATACATTCTTTCTGCACAAATAGTGCCTCACATATTTTTCACAGGTACCTAATATGATAAGACACCTACAAAAAATTTTCCATGAATTAGCTCGACCAGAAAACATATATATCCATTTATCTTAACAAAAGCTCATAAACTGAAATAAGTAAAAACAATAATTTAAACTTTCACCAAAAATACTTTCATATTTTTCCATTATAGATCTACTCATGAACAAGCTACCAAAATAGAAAGCACTTCATTTGGACTTTTAAATCGTGCTACACAAAAATAACAAGCCTTTCTAGAAATTAAAAACAAAAGAAAAAACATTTGAATCTCCCGGCCCGGCTTCGTGAACTTGGTCCATGGACCGCGTGTGACTGACGCAGGGGACCCGCTGGTCAATGAGGCCCACCGGTCAGAGAGGGCGGAGCAGGGTGATGGTTGACCGGGGTTTTCTCGCCGGCGGCGAGGTCGCCGGCGGTGAGAGGGTGCTCGGCGTGTTCCCCGTGACGAGGCGGACTGAGTGGTGGTGATGGTTGGGCTAGTGCATGGCCGTAGCTAGCTGGCGGCGAGCGGTGGCGGACGGCGGCGGCGGTGACGCGCGGCTACACCATTTCTGGCGGTCGCCGGCCAAATTAACAGGTGCTAAAGCTCGAGCGAACCCTAAGAAGCAAGGTTTGGGGGTTGGTTTGGCTGGAGGAGCTCCTATGGAGCTTGGTCACGTGCGCGACCATGGCGGACCATGGCGGTGCTCGGTTGGGAAGGAGAGGGGTTTAGGGAGCGGTAGAGACCACGTCAGATGGCGTTCTCACCTTGCCTTTGCTCGGTGAGGCTCGTCGAGGAAGAAGGGGGCTCGGCGGAGCTTTGGTTGGGGAAGAGCGACTCCGAGCTCCAGGCGGTGCCGATGGCGACCACGGCGGCGCTCCTCGAGTTTCGGCGTTGGTGAGGCTCGGCGTGTGGCGCGGAGGTGCGCAACACGTGTGCGAGGTGAGGGTGGAGTGACGAGTGGGAGGAATCGGATGGTGGCGCTAGGTTGAGGTCGGAACGGAGAGGAGAGGTGGCGGTGGCGAACAGCGGCGAATGCGGAGCGCTCGGCTTGCGTTCGCGTGCGGGAGAGGAAGGAGAGCTGGGGCGCGGCTCGTGCGAATGGTGAGTGAGAGGGAGAGGGGTGCGGTGCGCTCGGGTTTTGCTCGGCCGGCGGCGATGCGCGGTCGTGGCGGGGGCCACAGCGACGCGATGTTTTGCAGCGAGCGGCGCGAGCGGCGAGGCGGTGCGACAGGCGAGGCTGAGCGGGAGTGGCCGGGGGAGATTTGTGGCGTGATCACGGAGGCAAAGATCGGGTGATGAGTGGCGGAGGCAGATTTGCGGCAGGGTTTGGCGGCCACGCGGCGGTCGGGGCCGGCGTACGGCGCGGTCGCGGTCAGAGCGACCGGCGCGTCGTGCACGGGCGCGAGCGAGGCGCGGGCAAGCGCTGGGCCGGCGCGGTGCGGAACTGGGCCAAAAAGGCCGGCTGGGCCGAAAGTGGAGTGCGGGAGAAAAATCTTTTCCTTTTTCTTTTTCCCGAAATTTTTTCAAACTTTGACCATTCAAAACAGTTTCAAAAACTCCAAACTAGGTTTTGACCCAAAAATAAAAGTTGCTCAAAATAATTTTCTCTACAACTTTCATATAGAACATTTTTACTCAAAAGCACTTTTACATCCTCCACAGAAATAAAGCCAATTTTGAGACATAAATCATTTTGTTTGCCTCGTTTTTATTTTGCTAAACAATTTTGAACTAGGTCAAAATGTTAACAGGAAAAACATTATACTCAATATTCTTTATTTTATAAAATTATTTGCCAAGTAAGAAATCCACTTAAACAATCAAGCCCAAAAGAAACCTAAGATCCAATAAAAAACAAAAGGCAAAAAGCAATCTTATGCACATGAAATGATGCAATGCTCTGCTTATGCATTTTAATAGCTAAATGTAGTTCCTAATGTAGTGCTTGACACCACGGTGTCACAGTTCGTCCCATCAAAAAACGTCGGTTTGCCCACGCCGCGATCCATGTCGCCTTTGGTGGATCTGGAACCGGCTAAGGTGGAAGATCCTTAACCCGCTCCGATACCAATTGAAGGACCGAGAATGCAATAGCAAGGCGACCAGAGGGGGGTGAATGGGAGCTCAAAAATTTCTCTCGAAACTTTGGCCTTTTGTTCCCAAAATCAACCCTGAGAGCTTTGATCGAAACTGTGATGCCCACGACCCTTGGAAGAGGGTGGATGATCCCTAGGATCACAGCGAGGCACCCCAAAGCGATAGCAATCCAAACGCTAAAAGCGCACACGTTCGACCCTCAAAAATAAAGTCCTAAACGTAGATAGACGGCTACGTCATGAAATCCCTAAATACCGATGCTAACAAGTAGCAAAGATACCTAGAGAGGTTCCTTGGTCAACTCTAGTGCCAAACGAGAAGTCCGGAAACCAAGCAAAGAAGCCGGGAGAGCAAACGAACAAAACCGGAGGCTTCAGCCAAATCCCAGACTGTCCGGCCCTAAGGTCCCGGACTGTCCGCGGCTACTGTGGACTGTCCGCCACCCGATCCCGGACTGTCCGCCGGCTAAAAACGCAAAATAGCACAACTCCTGCAAGTCCCCTGGACGTTCCCAGACTGTCCGCAAACTCCAATGGCGGACTGTCCACGGTTCAAAAAAGAACTCGTCCAACAGCGCGGAGTCAGGCCACTGGTCTGACCAACCCCGACGCGCGGACTATCCGCGAGAGGAACGGCGGACTGTCTGCGACCTCCCAGTGAGGGCAATTTCGGTCGCCCCTCACACAACTCTTCCAAATTCGAATCAAATCACAATCCCGTGTTTCCAAACTTGGAGAGAATGATCACGAGGTAGTTAGGAGACTATCCCCAAGAAATCATCCGCTCAAATCAATTCAATCATCGGGAAATCGAAAAGGGAGGAGCATGAACGAAAAAGCGCCATGAAAACGAAATCAACCCGATCTACTTGTTTGTGAGGAGTTAGATGAATTCCTTTGGTGGAAATGATCTCCTCACTACAAAGAACAAGTTGAATCAAACGGATTTCGCAAAGACGCAGTAGAGAGGGAGATCGAGTGACGGGAAAATCGCGGAGAAACGAAGAACGCGAAGAACACGAACAAAACGCGAATCAAGTCATTGATCTGCAACCGTGTGGCTACCACACGCAACAACAGTGAGATTACGGTCTCACTTCCTCAAAATCTCCAGTACACGGAGGTATGGTTCTCTGCGGATCTCAGTTGCTACAGCAGGGTATTGGGAGAGCAGGAAATCCTAGAAGGCAAAGAGCAAATGACTGAGATAGATGGGGAGGTGGGTGTCTCTCCCTACTTATCCTAATTCTAATTCCTACTCTACCCGTAACTAATTACAGAGCGAACCAGCTAAACCCTAGGGTTATTCTAGACCAACTCGTGGTAGGTGGTGATCCGACGGCCACGTCCGCACAACTGGTAGCGTTGCCTCGACGCAACCTCACCGATTGCCACCATGTGCCGCCACCGCTTTGCTTGTCCTTTTCCCGAACGTCGCCCCCAGTTTTGTGGCCCAAACCGGGAAACCAGCCTTCACAGCCAACCCCTGGTTTTGAGGCCCAAACCGGGAAACCAGCCGACCATCGCCTGAGTTTTGTGGCCCAACCTCAGAAACCCGCAGCACCCATGTTTTGAGGCCCAAACCTGAAAACCGTCCTCAGCCTGAGTTTTGTGGCCCAAACTCGGTAAACCCAAAGCACCCAGGTTTTGTGGCCCAAACCTACAAACCGTCCACCCGGTGGTTTTTTTGTGGTTCAACCACCAAACCGAGCCGTATAAGGGATGCACCGCCCGTGCACCCCGTCCACCGACACATGTCCCTAGGTCCTCGACCCGAGCAACACCATGACCGCAAGTCTTTGCTCGTCGCTGTCCCAGGCTGTCAGCCCCCACAGCTGATCCTCAGGCCACCGGTCCCTCAGTCCAAGCCTCACGTCCGCCCTTCGCCACTCTCAGTCCATCGGCACGGCACGTCTCTACTTGACCTTCACCTTGCCTTCGATCACTGTATCCGTGCTTGACACCTGCACAACACAAGCCAAAGAACATGCACATCATCCCAGTTGACAATCACTCATCACCCAGAGACTCGGCATACACCCTTGTATCCGCAAGCCACGCGAGAGCCCGCACAGCAAACACCAAAGTTGCCCACTCACCGTGCGCTGACTCCACCATCCCGACAACCCTTTCTGCCCCCTCTCTGCTCGTTCGCTACGTCGCCGCCACTCACCGGCCGCCGCCGCGCCCGGTCGGAACGGCGAGACGCGTTCCGGCTAGGTTCAATGAACCCACGAGCGTGCAACGCCTCTACCCTTCTCCTGCAAGCGCTCAACCGAGGCCCAGCTCATTCACTCACTCGCCTCCTCTCTATCCATCTTCTCCAGTTCGCAAGCGCCGCCGCCGCCCGCCGAACTCCGGCGAGCGATTCCTCACCACACAGAGCAACGCCGCGCGATTCCTTCCGCCAACCTTTCCGCCTTGACCTCCTCCATCACTTGCACCGGTTGGTTTCCCCTCTTTCTCGCCCTAGCCGGTGGAACGCCGAGTGCCATTCTCGGGCACCTGCCATGACCGCCACCATGACCATTGCGTGGTTCGACCATCTCCGGCCAAACCACCCCAAACCAAGCTTCGTTCTAGCCTTCTCTACCTCCGTGGTTGCTTTGGTCTAGATGGAGATGCCCCTAGCGCCGTGCTTCGGCCGGAACTAGACCTTGCCACGGCAACGTCCGCCGTGGACCGCCGTCGTGCGTGGCACCGAGTCATGCCGGGGTCGGCATGGCTCGTGCGCCTCGCCATTAGGTCGCTTAGGGCTCACTATAGCTAGTGCTTGCCTCGCCGAGCCTCGGAATAGCAGAGGAGAGCCTCGTCGTCGTGTCGCAGCGCCGCCGCTCCGCCATGGCCGCCGTCGAGTTTGCTCCGGTGATCCTCTGGCGTGGAAACCTAGTCGACCGTGTCCGCTCGCGAAGACGAGTCTAGAGGTAGGGTTGGTGTCACCAGAAACCTCACCGCTGGCGAACTAGGGCCGGTCAACGCCGGTGGGGGTGGAGCATGCTGACGCGTGGGCTCGGTTGACCTCGTGACGTGGTCGTCCGACTAGCGGGCCCAGCTGGCATAGAGAGTGAGAGAGGTAGGGAAAAGTCTGGGTGCAATTGAGCTCGGGAAGTCCAGGTGTGTCTAGTGTTGACGCTCACTAAGTGTCATATTCTTAGCATCAACAAGGTCATATAATGCAACCCAAGGACCTAAAATCAACCAAAAAACCTTTTATAAACTAACGATTTCCACTTGTCCTTGAGTTTTATTTGAATGTAGGAAATTGCAGGGTTTTTGAGCAAAATGACCAAGAGGACCCACCAGGAGGCGAGCACACTCACCTGGGCTCACTTTGGGACAAGGTGGGGTGGCGCCCGCCACCCATCACTTGCGGGCGTCAGGGGAGTGAGGCCCAAACTCTTCCCCTGCCGCGTCACTGATCCAGGGGAGGCATGCCACACTCATTCGCAGCCATTGATCACTTAGGTCATTGCATCCAAGGGCCAAGAAGGGATGTCACATGGATCATGACCCAATTGCCCATGTGACGGTTATTTGGACATGCAACCGACCTTGGAACCGCCTCCCTGGAGCTCCTGGATGCCGTTGAAGCAAGGTCGGTGGATCCAACGGCCAGGGGGTGGCGGCCGCCACCTAGGGCTGGCGCCCGCCACCACACTCACCCCCCTGACCTAACCCTAGGTCGATAAGTACCCCCCTAGGTCCCTTAGGCTATAAATAGGACCCCCCGAGCTCATTTGTACTCAGACCTCACCTCATTAGTCCCACTCTCTTGTAAGCGAAGCTCTGGTGAAGGAACACTCTAGTTGAGAGACTTAGAGTGAGAGCGAGAGTGAAGAAGAGAAGAGTTGGAGTTGTAATAGAGGATCTTCCAAGTCTCTAGTATAATTCCAAGTCTTTCTTCATTTATCTTAGTGTTCTTCTACTTTCAGCATTTACTTTAAGTTCTTTACTTATTGTTCTTGTTGAGTGCTTTCGATCATAGATAAATTAGTATTTAGTTTGCATCTAGTTTGGGTTCTTCGCTGAGTAATCAGTGCTCTAGTTTTGGACGCAAGATTAGAGTAGTATATATTAGTGTAAGCGCGGTGCTTAGACTAGTTATACCTTAGTTTGTGGCAAGCCCTCCGGATAGCTGTGGTAGCAAACAGGTGGTGACAGCCCTGGGAGCCTTGAATTCCACCACGTAGTTGGGTTAGTTCTTAAATCATAAACCTCGTTGTGCATGTATGAGGTAAATAGTCTAGAGGGTGTGTACGGTTCGAAGAACTAGATAAACTCTTTACTGCTAAGTTAGTTGTGATCGTAAGTGTGTAGGAAAACATTAATCTGTTCATCGGCCAGACCCCGCCGATTTAGTTTAGTAGTAGTTAGTCTTTCTTTCTTTTTAGTAGTAGTAGATATCAACCCCCATTCATACTTTTCGATCAACCCTGCTAGAATCACTAGTTGTTCATAGCGGTCCTAGTGTTAGTTCTGCCATAGTAGCTTCCCTGTGGAAATAAATACGATACTCGGTTACTCCCGGGTGAAGTGCTACAATAGACTTATTCTGTGCGCTTGCGGAACCTACCAATAGTCATACGAATAGTTAGTTATACTTCTTACATTAAGAAGTATCAACAAACCTTTCTGGCGCCGTTGCCGGGGATAGATTCCATATATAGTCTACTCCTAGTGACGATGTTAGCAAGAGTCAACAAGCATTTCTGGCGCCGTTGCCGGGGAAGCAATTGGCTAGAATTAATTCTTTGTGATTTCTACTGAATTAACCCCCGTAGTTCTAGCGGGTATATATATTGTTCGTTGTTTGAGATCGTTCAAGCAGTCATGGCCGGATTCAATCTTCCGAGCGACTATCAAGAAGATCCTGAGGCCATTCTTAGGAGAGCGAGAGCTAATCTCACTCCTCCGAGGAAGAACCTGGAGTTCCGCGAGAGGAGTTCATCAAGACAAGAATCCCAGTCAAAAGTGACTGACGAACCAAGCTGCTCCAACGATTAATCAACATCGACGTCGACCAAAACACTCTGTGAGTATTCCATGCCTACTCTTGCTCACATTCCAGTGTTACCTTCTACTAGTAATGTAGATTTTGAGCTTAAACCTCATCTAATACAAATGGCTCAAGCTATTGCATTTAATGGCAAACCTTCCGAGGATGCCAATGCTCACCTCCAGAATTTTCTGGAGATATGTAGTACAATTTCTGTGCAGGGAGTTTCGCAGGATGCCATCAGACTTTGTCTTTTTCCATTTTCATTAGTGGAAAAAGCGAAGCAGTGGTTCCTCTTCAACTCTGGACACCTGCTAACGTGGGTGAGATGCGCGGATCAATTCCTCAACAAGTTCTGCCCGATAAGTCGGACTATTCTTTTTCGTAGCAAGATTTCGAACTTTGGACAGGGAGACGAAGAAACAATCACTGAAGCTTGGGAGAGACTACAAGAGTATGTTGAATACTGTCCTCACCATGGTATGCAAGATTGGTACTTGATCCAGAGCTTCTACCATGGACTCCAGCAAGAATCTCGACAACACATTGATGCTGCCGCCGGAGGTGCATACCTCTCTCTCACTGTAGAGAAGGCAACCAAACTGATCGAGACAATGGTGACGAATCAAGGATGGATAGAAAAACGTGCTAGAGGTATGTCTGAAATTAAGCAAGTTGATTCTGTTACCCTGCAAACTTTGGTAAAATTGCTTGAGCAAAGAATAAATGAGAAGAGAGATCGTGCTGCAAAAGAGTACTACGCCAAACAAAGAGCCGCTTCGTCAAGTGAAGGCCAAGAAGAAATTAAGAAAGAGGATGCAAAATCCCTTCTTAATAATGGTGGCTACGAAGAACCTCCAATTCCAATGATCCAACAATGGAATAATAAAGGTATGCCTCAAACCTCCGTATTTAATTCTCCTATTGGAAAATTAGTTTCTAATCAAGGTAGAATTAATGATAGCATAAATAATAAATTGATTGAACATGATAAAATGTTAGAAGTAATTTATGCTAAACTGAATGATTTTTCTGAAGCATTTAAGGGACAAATTAATTTTAATAAGAGATTAGAGCAAAAAGTAGATAACATTAAATCTCAAATTAAATGCTATGAGGAATTAAAAGCTGTAACCATGAGAGGTGGTAAATCCACTCGTGATCCACCTCATCCTAATTTTGTTCCTAGTAGTAATGCTGCTACAAAGAAAAATATCGTTAATGTTGAAGAAGACGAAGAAGAGGAGACCCCAGCGAAACCTTCATCCAAGGTACGAACTGCTCCTCATGAATTCTATGATACACATGTATTACCTTTTCTAGATCGAAACAGAAATCCGACGGAAGATGACCAATTCAAGAAATTCGTCGAGGTAATTCAAAAATTATATATACATGTGTCATTTATTGACGCTATGCAGGTTCCAACTTATGCAAAATACTTGAGAGACATGCTCAATAAGAAGAAACCAATTCCAAGTAGAGATGTGGTTAAATTGACCGAAGATTGCAGTGCGGTCATTTTAAACCAACTCCCAGAAAAGAAGAAGGACCCAGGAAACCCAACGATCGCATGTTCAATTGGAGAGCAGCACTTCGAGCATGCACTCTGTGATCTGGGAGCAAGCGTCAGCGTCATGCCCAAGGTAATATATGATAAATTAAATCATCATACCTTGTCCCCTACTTCTATGTGTTTGTAGCTAGCCAATCAATCGCTCCGATATCCCGCGGGAATAGCAGAGAATATTCCGGTGAAAATCCGGAATCTCTTTGTCCCGGTGGATTTTGTGGTTTTGGATATTAATCCTGACCACCAGACGCCATTGATCTTGGGACGGCCATTTCTGAGCACTGCAAAAGCCACCATTGATGTTGGAGCTGGAGAAATTCAGCTCCACATCAGTGGAAAGGAGGAAAAATTCCAGTTCACACCGCGACCGGAAAAACACCCGTCATCAAGGTTCGTCGGTGCCTACATTCCACCACAACCACCGTGAAGGCGACACTAATCGGGAATCCAAAGCGGCTAACCAAGGTAAGTTAGGCTAAGGTAAGTCTTTATCCCCCATTTAAATTTTCATTTTTACTTAAGCAAATTAATTTTCTGCAAAGTAGATACTTAGTAGGGAGATTAGGTGAAGCCTAGGGGGCTTAGGGCAGCCTTAGGGGTGGCGCCCGCCACCCCATGCTGGCGCCCGCCACCCTTTTTGGCTCTTTTCCACCTAGCCAATCAACTAGACCATTATCCCTACCTCATAGACTCAAATAACACCAGGAGAGACCCATGCCTTTGCTCTTTTTAATGCACCCATTCACTCCCATGTCTCCTCCTCTCTCTTCAACTTCACTCCAACTTTTGGACACTTCCCCACTCAAAAATTCTGGTGAGGAGTGATGAGGATAGCACAAGTGAAAGTAGGAGTGGCTCTGAGTGGAATTTACCAATAAAGGGGTGGCGCCCGCCACCTCAATTTTCACATTTCTGCACGAAACTGCTCCCGAGTAAGTTTCCCACCATCCTTGGTATAAAGTATGACCAGGATGAAGAAGTGGTATTTGAAATTTTCAGCCCAGTTGCCCCATTTAGGAGGTTACACTCTTTCCACTTTGCACCGACACTACCACTTTATTCCCCACTAGGAATTTCAATGGACATTACAAGGGAAACCTCATGTGCCGGTTGCAGATCATTTTGGGCAAGGTGGGGTGGCGCCCGCCACTTATTCTTGGCGCCCGCCAGGTGGGAGGGGCTCTTAGCCTTCCCCCGTCCATCCTCAGCCTATAAATACTACCCACACCCCATGCAAGTTCTTACACCTCACTCAAAACACAAAAACACCAGCCACCTTGAGCACTAGCAAGGAAGTCATGGGCCCTCTCAAGAACTTCTTCACCGGCAAGAAGAAGAAGGGTAAGGGTGAGGGAAGTTCGTCGAGGGCAAACACTCACATTCGCTTTGTTGTGAGTGATGAGGAGAGCGCCGGGTGGGGTACTCCATCCACCAACGAAATGTCGGTGGATCGGGACTCTCCGCCCACACACCAGGCTGGACCGACCATCCGCGTCCTGAACTCCGTCAATGATATCATCTGGCAGAGTGATCGGGAACGGCAGGCCCAGAACATCCTCAGTGAGAGGGAATTCGTTCACACCCGTCACATCGACGACGACTTGCTAAGTCGCACTGGTATGGACAATGAGTTTCTCTATATTTTTCGAACCTTGGGGTGGGAAGATGCATGGAAGGTTAATGAGGAGGGAATCCTTCCCCTCACAATGGAATTTCTGGCCACAATGCAAATATCTGCTAATCACATAACATTTCGGCTTTTTAATGAAGAACATTCTTTAACGTGGAGGTAGTTCAGCAAGAATCTAAACTTTAATGATTCATGCTTGCTGAGCTTGGAATCTGCCTGTACGGGATTCAATAGAAATGAATTCTAGAAAAGTATTGCTGGGAACAGAGACCCAGGCTTGCCCCATACAAGTAATATCCATAACCCCACGCTCAGGTTTTTCCGCAAATATATTAGTATCACACTCTTTCCAAGACCTGACTTAAGACCAATCAAAAAGCCTGATATGCTGCTGCTTTATGCTCTAGTAAACCACATAAAAGTATCACCCGCCAAGGCCATGGCGGACTACTGGTCTAAATTTAATCAACGCACTGGAAATATTGAAATGACATCATGGATAACTAGACTGGCTTTTAACACGGGTCTGCTAAACACCGTTATATACTCCTACATTCCTAGTGACCGAGACCTTTTGACCATGGAGCACTTCTCGCAAGGGCACCTCTTGCGTGAGAACCAGGAGACCGGTGAGATTCACATGATCTACCAAGATTATGTGAATAAAATCGTTTTTCCTGACTTGTCACTTTGGTTGGTGAATGCACCAACGTTACTTTTGGCCCTGGAAACTGAGGCAGAACGAAACCGCAGGTTGGCTCGAGAGAACACCATGTAGGTTCCCAGGAGGAGGACGCGAGCGCAGACCCGTGCAGCAGAAGAGGCCGCAAGAACCGCAGCAGTGGCACAGGAGTTTGACCCTTTTCATGCAGGGCAGTATGAAGAAGCAGCACACTATGGTCATTTGACACCCCCTGGCTCGCACCAAGCAGGAGGGTCAAACTGGCAGCAACCGCAATATCCGTGGTGGGAATACGGCCAGGAGGTGTCCTTTCACTCATCCCAGTTGGGGAGTTCATCCCACTCCTTGGGAGGATCCACCCGGTACACTGGCCGTGGTGATGAGTCCTTCCATAGGGGAATCTCGCCACAGGCCGCTCGCCATTCGTCCTTTCATCAGGACGAGTGGATGCGCGATATGAGATATCTTCAGCACGAAATGAATGGACTCACCATGGATACTGCTGAAATCCGTCAGGACTTGAACGACTTGAACCAAAATTTCCAGGAATTCCGCCAGGAAACTGGTGGAGAGCTGGGTAATATTTCTTCTCTCTTGCAGCAGAACCAGCAGAACTGGGACGACATGTACCGTCGTCAGGGATGGATGTAACCCAACCACGCCAAAAGGCAGCTTGGGGGAGGACCCCGTCAAAAAGGTAAGTATCACTACCGTCTTTATTTCTGTCAGTTTTATTTTTTATTTTTATTTTCAGTAATTTAAATTTGAGTTTTATCTTAGTTAATTTGCAGTTAAAAAAATTAATAATAAATAAATAGCAATAAATGAAACGCTCTCATCGTAAGTCTTTCTATTAAATAAAAATGTATGCCATGCATTAGAGTTCTCATGGGAGAACGTATGCTAGAACTAAACTTGAGACATGAGCATTAGACTAAGTAAAGGGGAAGTAAGTTTCTACTTTGACTTGAGCAAGTCATGTTTGTGGAGTAATTATTTTGAAAAGAAAAATTTAAAAACTTGCTCTAAGTACTTCTGTGGCAAAGAAAGTCCTACCAAAGCCAAATAATTTTTACTCTCAAAGTAGGAGCTTGCACTTGCTGCATGTTAGTGTTGAGCTAGTGAGACTTTTGTTGATAGTCATGGTAGAGAAACTTGTCATATTTTTAGACCAAGGAATTCACTTGCACCCACCTATATAGGGCTATTCTTACACTGAGAATACGCACACAACATGCCTTTATTTCCATTCATTGTTAGGAATACTCCATGGCAAAATATCATGCTCCATAATGAAATCTCAGGGACATGGCTATAGTAGTTAAAAAAAGAGCAAGTGCTCTAGAAAGAAAAGAATATTCAAAAGAGCAAGTGCTCTAGAAAGAAAATTCAAAAGAGCAAGTGCTCTAGAAAGAAGAGAATATCCAAAGAGCAAATGCTCTCATTCATAGCCATGATCCCACAAATGAGATAGAAAGGAGAAGTGCCATGAAAGTATTAGCCACAATAAATACCACACACTTGCACATTCCTGGTCTGAACCTATGACTTGTTGCTCCTTTGCTCCATTTGTCTAACTTAGCAAAATTATGCTAGCATTGCATGCTCATTTTATCCTACCCATTAAACCCCACAAAAAGTCTTAGAGAGAGGATAATTCTTCCATTTCCACATACAAATATGAGTGATCGAGTGAGGCACAGAAGTTACTAAGCATGCTTTATTTTGAAACAAAACTTGCAAAAACTCCACATGTCTTGATTAGCAAAATAGGCAAGGGAAAGACAAACCTTATTTCTTGCTGGTCTTTTGTTCTAATCTTAAGTGCAGGGAAGGCTACCAATTCCATGGTGATGAAAATAATATGAGCATACACAACAAAAAACACAGAGTTTCCAACATTATTCAAGTCCATGCTTGCTCGAGGACGAGCAAGAGGTAAGCTTGGGGGAGCTTGTTGACGCTCACTAAGTGTCATATTCTTAGCATCAACAAGGTCATATAACGCAACACAAGGACCTAAAATCAACCAAAAAACCTTTTATAAACTAACGATTTCCACTTGTCCTTGAGTTTTATTTGAATGTAGGAAATTGCACGGTTTTTGAGCAAAATGACCAAGAGGACCCACCAGGAGGCGAGCACACTCACCTGGGCTCACTTTGGGCCAAGGTGGGGTGGCGCCCACCACCCATCACTGGCGGGCGCCAGGGGAGGGAGGCCCAAACTCCTCCCCTGCCACGTCACTGATCCAGGGGAGGCATGCCACACTCATTCGCAGTCATTGATCACTTAGGTCATTGCATCCAAGGGCCAAGAAGGGATGTCACATGGATCATGACCCAATTGCCCATGTGACGGTTATTTAGACATGCAACCGACCTTGGAACCGCCTCCCTGGAGCTCTTGGATGCCGTTGAAGCAAGGTCAATGGATCCAACGGCCAGGGGGGTGGCGGCCGCCACCTAGGGCTGACTCCCGCCACCACACTCACCCCCCTGACCCAACCCTAGGTCCATAAGTACCCCCCTAGGTCCCTTAGGCTATAAATAGGACCCCCCGAGCTCATTTGTACTCAGACCTCACCTCATTAGTCCCACTCTCTTGTAAGCGAAGCTCTGGTGAAGGAACACTCTAGTTGAGAGACAAAGAGTGAGAGCGAGAGTGAAGAAGAGAAGAGCCGGAGTTGTAATAGAGGATCTTCCAAGTCTCTGGTATAATTCCAAGTCTTTCTTCATTTATCTTAGTGTTCTTCTACTTTCAGCATTTACTTTAAGTTCTTTACTTATTGTTCTTGTTGAGTGCTTTCGATCATAGATAACTAAGTATTTAGTTTGCATCTAGTTTGGGTTCTTCGCTGAGTAATCAGTGCTCTAGTTTTGGACGCAAGATTAGAGAAGTATATATTAGTGTAAGCGCGGTACTTAGACTAGTTATACCTTAGTTTGTGGCTAGCCCCCCGGATAGCTGTGGTAGCAAACAGGTGGTGACAGCCCTGGGAGCCTTGAATTCCACCATGTAGTTGGGCTAGTTTTTAAATCATAAACATCGTTGTGCACGTCTGAGGTAAATAGTCCAGAGGGTGTGTACGGTTCGAAGAACTAGATAAACTCTTTACTGCTAAGTTAGTTGTGATCGTAAGTGTGTAGGAAAACATTAATCTGTTCATGGGCTAGACCCCGCCGATTTAGTTTAGTAGTAGTTAGTCTTTCTTTCTTTTTAGTAGTAGTAGATATCAACCCCCATTCATACTTTTCGATCAACCCTGCTAGAATCACTAGTTGTTCATAGCGGTCCTAGTGTTAGTTCTGCCATAGTAGCTTCCCTGTGAAAAAAAATACGATACTCGGTTACTCCCGGGTGAAGTGCTACAATAGACTTATTCTGTGCGCTTGCGGAACCTACCAATAGTCATACGAATAGTTAGTTATACTTCTTACATTAAGAAGTATCAACAAACCTTTCTGGCGCCGTTGCCGGTGATAGATTCCATAGTCTACTCCTAGTGACGATGTTAGCAAGAGTCAACATCTAGCAGTTTCGGTTGTGTCTCTGTGGGTGTTAACTCGGGTGTCCGTAGCGTTTTAGGATGTGTTTTCTTTTGTCAGGTTTTTGCAGAATAGGTTAAATGCTTCAAAAATTCATACAAGGCTCATTTTAAGTCCAAATGACGTGAAACAAATTTTCTTGTGCTCGAAATAAATGGGTCTACCTGTTAAAAATGTTAGATGCATATTTTGTGATACTTTTTATATGCAGTTTTATTTAATCAATTAAATGGCTATTAACATTGAAAATGCATAACTAATTCTGTATAGCTCAAAAAAATATGATTCCAATTTTGTTAAGTTAATCTTACTGAGTAGTATCTGGGAAAAATATAATATATATAGGTTCTATAGAAAATGTTGGCTATAGGATTTAAAGTGATTAAATATTGTTTTCTTTACGTAATTTTAATAAAAAGAAATGCTTAGATTCTGAGGTTGGTATTTTTTGTCCAATTATGTTAGAGTATAAAGATACCATAAAAAATGTTAGGTTGGACTGATTTGACAATTGGTAGTACAAACCATGAAAAGTGCCTAATTTATGAATTAATAAAGTTAATTTTTATTGCATGCTAGTGTTACTGTTTTGAGCTGAAATTTTTATGGTAGTTTAGTTTGGGTCTGTAGTGACCTGTGAAAAAGTTAGGGAATTTTCTGAAGTCATTTCAATATGATGATAGTTATGTCTGTTTAAATAAATCAATTGAAAGGGGTTAAGTGGATAAGATAAGTAAGGTTGTATAAGTTAAGTAATGTTGTTATGATTACGTATATTAAGTGGCTGTTTAGGAGGGTTAAATGAATCATTAGGTTGTAGGATATTGATAGTTAGTTAGTGGTCAACTGGATGATGTTGACTACCTTGTTGAAGAGAATGAAGTAGATGACATGTGCTTATTTCCTGAGTTGTCTTTGTCCTATGTTGCATCACATAAGCATCCTATGTGCATTCATCATATTTAAACCTGCAATGCACCATACAGGATCGCTAGAGGAGAACCTGAATCCACCACAGTCGAAGGAGCAGCCGCAGGAGGAGATACCGTACGAAAGGACCGAAGAGGCCGCCGTCGAGGAGTTGCCCGAGTGTCAGGACCATCGGTTGTCTGACTTCGAGAGAGGCAAGCCCCGGAGCATCTAACTCCCTATGGTTTGCAAATTATTTACAAAATAACCTGCTATGTTTGTTGCATTAAATTATAGGAGTTGAATGCTACCATTGTTGCATTATTACTTATCCTTGTCCACTAGTAATTATTATCTCGATGTCCCTGTTAGGTCTAGGCTCGTTATATGGTTAGCCCTGCTTAGACCGGTAAAAGTCAGGTGATTTCCTGTCTCCCGCATATAAGTGGATATTGATCATGATTAGCCTGTGCTATCATGGAATAACCATGTGATAAATAATTTGAGACCAGACGGGATGTAGGAGCAGTAGAACTTGGGTTCGGTGTGCTAGTAGTCTCCCATCTGTGTCGCATAGGACCCGTTTGGGAAGCACACCTCAGTCAAATTGAACGCGTCAATCACTTAACGGAGTAGGTTGGAGTACCTCCCGTGAAGCCGAGTAAGGTTATTCGAGCCGGTGATGGAGATGTTGACGCCTAACACCCAGGGCCTCAGATGTACCATGGGAAACTATTCTGAGCAACCTGGCATGGTCTGTGGACAGGCGGGGCTTGACTGACCTGGCATGACCGTGGGCAGTTATAGCTTGAGCGACCTGGTATTGAGATAACCCCCGGTGTAGAAAGGCCCATGGCCGTCCCACGAATCGTGTTATCGAATCTCCTGAGTGGTAGCCGACGACGACCGAGCGCAGGTGTGATCGGGCGATTGTGCGACATTTTATCCCCAGCTGGGTAGGAATCGATTATAATTGCCATCACTACTGGACAATGAGTAATTGACTGGCATGCGTTACCATAGAACTTATGGAACTAAAGATGGTCATGAGTTTGAATCTGAAAGGCTATTGATGAAATAGTCACTCTTGCTTGATTAAGTAGTCAAGTGCTTGCTATAGCTCAAGTGCAAATCTAGTAATTTAGGATTAATTATAAAAGTGAATGCCAATACCCAAAATTATGTTTACCCACAAAAGAGCTTTCATGCAAATGGTATGTTTAGCCAACCCCAGATATAGCTTTCATAATCCTTGGTGTCTCATTATTTCTGGTTTATGACGGGTAAGTCTAGCTGAGTACCTTCTTGTACTCAGGGTTTATTCCCTTGTTGTTTGTTGACACTGGTTATCTATCAAAATTAAAGGATAAATAAATATGAAAAGGGCATGAATTCAATCACCAATAAAGGTTTAGGGTTTTAATTGACAATATTCCATGAGTTTTGGTGAATTGTGATTCTGCAGGGACTAAACCAGGAAATCAGCACTGATTGCTTCCCCTAGAAGGAAACCGACGGGAGATAACGCAACCGCCAAGTCAGGAATACTCCAGAAGGATCTAGAGGACACCAGAGGACACCATGAGGCAGGACACCCCGAGAGGCTGCCAGGTGGGACCGGTCGGTCCCACCCTTAGACCGACCGGTCTCCCCCCGGGCGCGCTGGCCTCCGTCTTCTAGAAGCTTCCTCCACCACCTTTGAGGATCCATCTCAGCCCTACCTGAAGTCGGTTTGATCTAACGGCCGCGATTGATCCCTCAGGGCTATATAAACAGGCCCCTAGACCCCAGGGTAGATCAAGTCTATCTTCAGAAAAGTCTACGCCTCATTCAGAAACCATAGAAGAAGACTTCAAGAGCCAGCTTTCAAGTAGAAGACTAGTTACCCCTCTAGTTTAGGTTTAGAACCTAGTATTATACTAGAACTAGAAGAGAGAGAGAGAGGAAGAGATCAAGAAGGAGCTCCGGCCTGTCGGATCAACTTCTTCATCTTGTACCTGCGGATTCAAGTTTATCTTCAACTTGCTTCAGCGATTGTTTCGGTAATCAACGTCTATATTTAAGTTTGAGCCATTGTTCTTGTTATTCTTAAGGTTTATGACTCTCTTTTGAGTACTTTAATTCTAGTCATTCTAGAGTTAAAGTAGTTGGATAGTGTAAGCGTGGTGCTTAGACTTGATAGCTCATAAATGCCTCCTATAATGCCGGTAGTAGTGGTTGTTCGCAAGGGTGACTCTTATAGCCTTGTTGATTCTTCTATAGTCCACTTACTCGTGTGTAGGCTCGGTAGGAGTATATATTTGCATAAAAGACTCATACTCTGTTTGTGACCTTTTATGGCAACTTCCCCACTAAAAATAATATAAACATATCACTCTTAAATTGCAATTAGACAACCTTAGTGATCCCCTCTATACTTCTAGATTCTCTGTCCTTGTTAGCTACTCAGGGGTTAGACATTAAGACTTATCACTATCTGTTCCTTTGGGTTCGATATTAAAACTGGGTTACTCCGGTGAAGTGCTACATCGGTAGATTTTCTCTGTGCGCTTGCGGATAAAGTAGAGTGTGCGTTAATTTATACCAACATTGTTGCAGATGGACAGTCCTTCTATGGCTACTGTGAGAACTGCCTGTACCCCGTCTCGGGTGATGACTAGACCATGGGCATGGTCGTTCCTTATCCTTTCGTGATGCTTTTGTGGACTTGATCATGTTGATGGCACCGTATTATGAACAACTAAACTTGTGTTTCAAAACTTTGTTGCTTCCACTACTTTATCAAACTATGGTTTGTAATATTGTTTCATACTCCGATGAATTTACTATGTGCAAACTGTGATGTAACTTGTGGACATGTATGCTAAACTATTACGATCTTGGTTGAAGTTGAAATGGTTTGAAATCCTTTGAGATTTTCGAACTACCGGGTTTGTACGAGCTTAAGTACATGATAATCTTTGTGAAAGCGAAGGTTTCTGTGCTTAATCGGGTATAAATTGGTCAGTTCTGTCACATCTGGCATCGGAGCAAGTTTAGTATTACTGTTCATAAGTGTATTTGAAAACCAGTATTTTTCTAAAGAATAAAGCATTATTTGCCAACTTATAGTTATATTAGGATTTGAAAATCTTAAAGATGAAAACTAAGGTGTGCCAGTGATCATGTCCTTATGCCTAGTTAGGATTCTAGGTGGCTATGTAAGTACTGACTTGGGGGTTATGTATCATGTTTTAATTTTGTGATTACTGTCATCCATACGGCAATGGGGAATTGTATGGGTGCTATTCTTTAGAATAGTAATGTATGGATCATTTGCCTCTACGCCAAGGTAATAAGTGAGTTGTGAGAGCATGGACAAAAAAGTTAAGTAATGCTGCTATGATTAGGTATATTAAGTGGCTGTTTAGGAGGGTGAAATTAATCATTAGGTTGTAGGATGTTGACAGTTAGTTAGTGGTCAACTGGATGATGTTGACTACCTTGTTGAAGAGAATGAAGTAGATGACATGTGCTTATCTCCTGAGTTGTCTTTGTCCTATGTTGCATCACATAAGCATCCTATGTGCATTCATCATATTTATACCTACAATGCACCATACAAGATCGCTAGAGGAGAACCTAAATCCACCGCAGGAGGAGACACCGTATGTGAGGACCGAAGAGGCCGCCGTCGAGGAGTTGCCCGAGTGTCAGGACCATCGGCCGTCTGACTTCGAGAGTGGCAAGCCCTGGAGCATCTAACTCCCTATGGTTTGCAATTTATTTACAAAATAACCTGCTATGTTTTTTGCATTAGGTTATAGGAGTTGAATGCTACCGTTGTTGCATTATTACTTATCCTTGTCCACCAGCAATTATTATCTCGATGTCCCTGTTAGGTCTAGGCTCGTTATATGCTTAGCCCTGCTTAGACCGGTAAAAGTCGGGTGATTTCCTGTCTCCCATATATAGGTGGATACTGATCATGATTAGCCTGTGCTATCATGGAATAACCATGTGATAATTAATTTGAGACCGGAAGGGATGTAGGAGCAGCAGAACATGGGCTCGGTGTGCTAGTAGTCTCCCGTCTGTGTTGCATAGGACCCATTCAGGATGTGCACCTCAGTTAAATTGAATGCGTCAATCACTTAACGGAGTAGGTCGGAGTACCTCCCGTGAAGCCGAGTAAGGTTATTCGAGCCGGTGATGGAGATGTTGACGCCTAACACCAAGGGCCTCAGATGTACCGTGGGCAACTACTCTGAGCAACCTGACATGGTCCATGGACAGGCGGGGCCTGACTGACCTGGCATGACCGTGCGCAGTTATAGCTTGAGCGACCTGGCATTGAGATAACCCTTAGTGTAGAAAGGCCCATGGCCGTCCCACGAATCGTGTTCTTGAATCTCCTGAGTGGCAGCCGACGACTACCGATCATAGGTGTGATCGGGCGAGTGTGCGACCTTTTATCCCCAGCTGGGTAGGAATCGATTACAATCGGCATCGCTCCTGGACAGTGAGTAATTGACTGGCATGCGTTACCGTAGAACTTATGGAACTAAAGATGGTTATGAGTTTGAATCTGAAAGGCTATTGATGAAATAGTCACTCTTGCTTGATTAAGTAGTCAAGTGCTTGCTATAGCTCAGGTGCAAATCTAGTAATTTAGGATTAATTATAAAAGTGAATGCCAATACCCAAAATTATGTTTACCCACAAAAGAGCTTTCATGCAAATGGTATGTTTAGCCAACCCCAGATATGGCCTTCATAATCCTTGGTGTCTCATTATTTCTGGTTTATGACGGGTAAGTCTAGCTGAGTACCGTCTTGTACTCAGGGTTTATTCCCTTGTTGTTGTAGATGGATAGTGATTCTATGGCTACTGTGAGAACTGCCTGTACCCCGTCTCGGGTGATGACTAGACCATGGGCATGGTCGTTCCTTATCCTTTCCTGATGCTTTTGTGGACTTGATCAGGCTGATGGCACCGTATTATTAACAGCTGAACTTCTGTTTCAAAACTATGTTGCTTCCGCTACTTTATCAAACTATGGTTTGAAATATTGTTTCATACTCCAATGATTTTACTATGTGCGAACTGTGATGCAACTTGTGGACATGTATGCTAAACTATTACGATCTTGGCTGAAGTTGAAAACATTTGAAATCCTTTGAGATTTCCGGACTACCGGGTTTGTACGAGCTTAAGTACATGATAATCTTTGCGAAAGCGAAGGTTTCTGTGCTTAATCTGGTATAAATTGGTCGGTTCTGTCACAGTGATATTTTCAAAAGAGCATCTGACTCCATTTTCCATACACATGCACTTTTGATTCAATGGTTGGTTGACTTTCTCTTTGGATCCATTGTTTAATTTGACAACACATGTATTAAAGCTTTTGAAAATTTATTAAAACTCCGGGATAAAGGTGAAGTGAAAGAGCTAAATACATGGTGCTTGATTTGATCGTTCTATCTTTCAATTACTCAAGATCTATGGTAAAAGTAATAAGCCACATTGTGTGAATTGCCACCTATTCAACATGGCGAACACTATTAGTACAACAAAATTACTAGAAGTAAAGGTCCAAAATGGCTAGAGGGGGGTGAATAGCCTAATTAAAAATCAACAAAATTACTTAGGCAAACACTATTAGTATAACAAATGGCGAAGCTTTTTGCGCTAGCCTAATAGTGTGTTGCAAGCCACCTATTCAACAATTCTACCTAATATTTCTATGTCACACAATCAACTAGAGCTAATAACAAATGCGGAATAAAACAATCTAGCTCTAGCACAAGTATGATATCCAAAGAATGTATATGAAACAAGTGTGTGCACAAGATATACTAAGCAAGCTAAATACAACTAACTAATCAAGGTATATGACAAGAGATAGTATCTTCACAAAAGAATAGCTTAAAGTAAATGCACAAAGTAAATGAGCTAGATAGATGTGGTTTCACCAAGCTTTCGGGTTCGTCTAGTAGAGAGCCAATCACCGATGAAACCCACTTGTGATGCCAAACACCAAGAATGTGAATATGAAGACCAATCACCAAGATGTGGAAGCAATCACAATAAGCACACAGGACACCAAGATTTATCCCGAGGTTCACGTGCTTGCCGGCACGCTACTCCCCATTGTGTCGACCAACACTAGGTGACCCGGTGGCTAATTGGCACAACACCAAGCTCACAAAGAGCGCCACAAGAATCTACCGCTAGTGAGGTAGCTCAATGACACGAGCAATCCACTAAGGATGCCTCTTACCGCTCCGGCGAGGTGAGGCTCCAAAACCTCTCACAATCACGATCGGTGGTGGCCAAGAACAATCTCCTTCTCTTGCCAAAACTACATCAACGCCTCCAAGCCGTCTAGGCACCGGCAAATGCCAAGAGTAACAAGAGAACTCAATGTTGATGCGAAGAACTAGTGCCACTAGATTGAACTCTTTTCAAATCACGCACTAGATCACTCAATCTCACTTGGTTTGATCAAATCAACTTGGGAGATGAGTTGGGAGGCTTGCCAAAGCTCACTAGTATCCTTAGGAATCAAAATGTTCAAGGGAGAAGCCTAGCAAGCCGGCCAAGCCCCTTAAATAGGCCATACAAGTCGGCCTAGCCGTTGGACCCGAAACAGAGGCATCGGACGCGCCGGTGTTGGGGCCATCAGACGCTCACCCAGCGTCCGATGCTCCGATGAGCACCACGTGTCCCCCTGCTATGAATTCAGCCCGTTAGATCCCAACGGTCATATTCCTTCATGCCACGGTTAAAGTGGCATCGGACGCGCCGATGCCAGGCATCGGACGCTCTGATGCTACTGCTCGATTTAGCTCAAAACTGCGCCACATCGGACGCGCCGGGACTCCTGCATCGGACGCTCAACCCCTGCGTCCGATGACACAACAGAAAGGTTTCAGAACGCTCCAAATCACATCGGACGCGTCCTATGGATTGACATCGAATGCAGCCCAGCGTCCGATGCTTCCTGGAAAACATGCTCACGCCACGTCACTTGCATTGGACTCTGCAACAGTGTTTCCTCAGCGTTCGTTGCCAGCGTCCGATGCTGCTTCAACAAATGTCAGCAGTTAGGGTTTCCCATCGGACGCTCGGCCCAGCGTTCGATGCTGCTTCCAGCAGCGTCCGATGCCCCTAACTCAGCATCTTTTACTTTCTAACTTCTACCCTTGCTCCCATGTGCCAATACCAAAGTGTTTCAACACTTGTGCACGTATGTTAGCATTTTGCAAAGCATTTTCAAGGGTTTAGTTAGTCACTCACTAGGTCTATAGCATCGATATGTTAGAGAACACCAAGTGGCACTTGAACACCGCATAAGCCGTGAATAATATCCTCTTAATAGTACGGCTATGTATCCTAAATGTGATCACACTCGCTAAGTGTTTTGATCACCAAAACAAAGAGCCCTATAGGTTATACCTTTGCCTTCAGGCCTCTTTGCTCATCTCTTCCCTTCTTCTCACATTTCACCAATGGTAGAGCACTTGATCTCTTGAATGCTTGTGGCCATCACCATCCTCCATGGTTGCCATCTTGCTAGCTCCACCACTCGGCTTGGTCACAATCCTTTCTTATAATCTACACACATGCTTAGCAATAGGATTAGACCACATAGGTTTCATCAATTAACCAAAACTAAACTAGGTCTTTTAGTCTCCCCCTTTTTGGTAATTGATGACAACCTATACAAAGATATGTGATTTAAATTTGAGTAACCACATTGATAGTATTAGCTCCCCCTACATATGTGCTATAGAGTTTGGTTCTAAAATTGGCACATATGTATGGATATGAAATGTGGATGAGCAATACTACCAATGATGATGCTAAGGCATAAGAATGGACCTTTGAAGCGTGATACCAATCGGAGTGCACATGTTATACCATCCTTAGCATCATTTGTCACTAGACATACATCAAAACTCAAGAACCCCGTGAGATCAATATTATAATAAGGCTCTTGAACCACTTGAAAATACGAAAATACAAGTATGTCTAGTTATCAACCTATCCATGCTAGTGAGTCATATCATCAATCATGTTCTAACACTAGCATTCACCACATAAGCATGAATATCAAAATAAATAGCTTATGCAATGCAATCAATCATATGAATATGCACATTTCAAATGCAACATTCATGTTTATGAGCTTGCTCCCCCTATTTATATACTCCGATCCCATTTGAAGGTTTACTTAGCATGTCACTTTTTATCTTAGCATTATCTTCCCTCATATCTTTATCATCATTTTCTCCCCCTTTGTCAACAATTATCATAAAAGTGGGGCAAGTTTTAATAACGGAAGCAATGTTTGCATTAAGAGATTCATATGTGGGGATCAAACTAAGTCAAGTTATGGCTTAATCTAGCTTATGAGCATAGGATATTTAACATGGTTTGCTCTAGACTAAGCTTCTTCACACATTTTACAATGGTTATCTTACTCACGTTGGTTAAACACACATTGCTCACTTACGAGACCAAACACTAGAGTTACAAGCTCACAAACAAGTTATATGCTACCACTAGATCAAGTGAAACATAGAAGCAATAGTGGTACCATATATACTTCAAATTCATTTGATTTATAATGAATGAGCCTAAATAAGCAATGTGATGGCTATATGAACTAGATCACGACCTAATAAGAATGCATGCACCTGCCAAACAATTTCACCTTTGCTTTCTAGGAGGAGAGGCATGTTATATTGTGGGGGTGCATTCAACTCATGTTGGAGAAGTCTAGAATATTCAATTCATTCCTTAGCTTGCAAAACCTTCTCTCATCTAGTGGCTTAGTGAAGATATCGGCAAGTTGATCATCGGTGCCCACATTCTCAATAGATATGTCTTTCTTTGCTTGATGATCTCTAATGAAGTGATGCCTTATGTCAATGTGCTTTGTTCTTGAATGTTGAACCAGGATGGTGGCTATTTTGACGGCGCTCTCATTATCACATAGCAATGGGACTTGTCCAAACTTGACTCCATAATCTTGCAATGTTGCTTTCATCCATAGCAATTATGCACAACAACTACCCGCGGATATGTATTCGGCTTCGGCGGTAGAGAGTGCAACACTATTTTGCTTCTTTGATGACCAAGAGACAAGTGATCTTCCAAGCAATTGACAAGTGCCCGATGTGCTCTTCCTATCCACCTTGCATCCCGCATAATCGGAATCCGAGTATCCAATTAGTTCAAATTGAGAGCCCTTGGGATACCATAGTCCAACATTTGGAGTGTGCTTCAAATATCTCAATATTCTTTTGGTTGCCTTCAAATGACTTTCTCTTGGTGAGGCTTGGAACCTTGCACACATGCATACACTAAACATGACATCTAGCCTTGATGCGGTCACATAGAGTAGGCTTCCAATCATTGACCGATATAATTTTTGATCTACCATGTCACCACTAGAGTCACTATCCAAATGTCCATTTGTGCCCATTGGAGTGGTAATTGTCTTTGCTTCATCTAACCCAAACTTCTTGAGCATGTCCTTGATGTACTTGCCTTGACTAACAAATGTGCCTTTCTTCATTTGCTTGACTTGTAGCCCAAGGAAGTAACTAAGCTCTCCAATCATAGACATCTCAAACTCCTTAGCCATCATCTCTCCAAACTCTTCACAAAAGTCATGATTAGTTGATCCAAAGATAATGTCATCCACATAGATTTGCAACACAAACAAGTCACTTCCAATCTTCTTGGTGAAGAGAGTGGTGTCAACCTTCCCAATCTTGAACCCTTTAGCTAGCAAGAAATCCCTCAATCTTTCATACCAAGCTCTTGGTGCTTGTTTCAACCCATATAATGCCTTCTTAAGCTTGTACACATGGTTGGGCTTCTTCAAATCTTCAAATCCGGGAGGTTGCTCAACATACACTAGCTCATTGATGAATCCATTGAGAAAAGCACTCTTGACATCCATTTGATAGAGCTTGATGTTGTGAGAACAAGCATATGTGTGGCGGAACCGTCCTGATTATAAGAGCTCAAGTATTATCTTAGCCAAATCCGTCTGACTTCAAATGATACTTGAACCCATATAACCCCGGTAGTCCGGAAATCTCGAAGGATTTCTAACACCATACATCATACAGGATCGCATCGTTCAAGGATTACATTCGTCAAGATACATCATAATGAAAACGAAACCGAATTTAAAATATCAGAGTGCGAATTTAAAACGGAGTTATTACAATACCGAGTTTAAAAGTGCGGAAGCTGAAATAGTTTAAAGCACGACCACCACACACGTGGTCCAAATAAACACTGTTTGATAAAACCAACTCACACAACTCACTCTTCCCTTTTTAGATAATGTGCCACTAGGAGTCTCAGACCAGCAAAAGAAAAAGGGAAGCTTCTGGACGACCCTGCCCGGGGCCTACTCCTCATCACCTTCCACTGGGTAGAGGCAGTGCTTACAATAGCCAAAGTAGACCTGGCCATCTGCAACAAACGGGATAAACCCTGAGTACGGGAATGTACTCAGCTAGACTTACCCGTCCAACTGAAAATAAAGACTCCAAGGGTATGCAAGGCTTTTGAGGTGGAGCTGGGATCTTGAATTTGTGAAAAGCTCAATTTAAGATAAGAGGTAATTAATGATAATGATGAGCTGTCATCTTTTAGACCTATTCCTTAATCCTAGGTTTTTCACCTGTACTAGAGCACTCACTTGAATCTACCAATCCATAATATAACCATATCCAGTTGACTTATCCACATTTTAGTTGAACCTTTAAAACATCACATGGAGTTGTATCGTGGTGAAGCTCGCCATAGTTTCCCACTAACCGGGGGAGACGGCGACTCGAATCGAATTCCAAACCAGCTGGTGAAAGACCTTTAATACCAGCCCACACTTTCCCCGTTGGGTCCATGCATTGGGCAACCGCTCGATGCTTGTTCGTGGTGGTAATCGTCGTGGCTCACAGCACGGACCGCCCAATTGGAACCTGGCGATGGCCTCACGCGGCAGATCGCAATTTCCATACTAGAGGGCACGACACGGGTTGAGACCGGCCCGAACAGCTTCTAACCGGCTTTGGGGTCGATGATTACGGCACCGACATATCCCTAAGTAAAAGGGCGCATTCAAAAATGAACGAGGGCCAACATCGATACAAACCTACACGATTCAACGGACGGACTGCCCCCAAGTTCCAACTTGGTGCCTTGCCTTCCAGTTGACCGTATTTCATTACTACTCCGGTTCTTTTCCACGATAGCAATATATAGCCAACCGTGATCCGGTAACTACCCATCAGGGTATTACGGGAACATTCTTAACTACTACTTTTATTAAGCAAGCTAAGCAATTCTACATTATAATAGTAAGTAACAGGATAACAAGGTGGGTAATAATCAATAATCAAGGAACGATAATGCAGCAAGTAGGATTCAATCAACTCCTAACCTAATGCATCACAATATAAAAGGACTCAAGTAATTTAATTATAAAAACTGGGAGACTTAGAATGCTCCGGGGCTTGCCTTGGGTGAAGACCGAGGCCTCGTGGGAGGGGCACTCGGGCAAGTTAGTGTCGCTGGCGGGGTCGACTTCCTTGGCTTGCTGAAACTCCGGAATCTGCTGCTCGGCGTTTGCTTCTGACTCCTGCTCGGGCTCCGGAGTGGTCGATCCTATTGCATGCGACGAATAATAAATATTTGCAATGCGGGTGCAAGATGTGTGGTATAAGAGCATTTCTTGCAAACCAACCAAAACCAACTTGTGAACCACTTTCGACATTGAGGTAAATACTTATTTAATTCATAAAACAAAATCCATTTATTCACCTTTTTCTTATTTAATAATTCAAAAGAAACTTAGGTTTGAACTGCAAGTGCACTTTTCTGGACTCAGAAAAATCCACGAAAATTCCAGAAGCCAAACAACAGTTGCTGGACTCCACTGAACAAATTTCAGCCAAAAATAAAATACAGAACTGCAGATATAAAAATGACAAGCAAACTAACCAAAAAGGTGCTTTGAACTAGCTCCTCATTCAAAAGTGCCAAACAGCAGATTTCATAATTTTCCTGGCTTCTTTTACTCAAAAGCATTCTACTGCAGAAAACTTGTGGCTAGAGCATAAACATACAAGCCTACACAAAATAAACAAATCTATCCCAAGTTAAACCATTTGAACTACAACCCTACTGGAAAAGGGTGATAAACTCAACTTCATATTTTTCCCAGATTCTACTTCACATTTTATGCTTATCAAGAAAGTTCCATGAACAGAAACATTATATTATTTCTTACATGAATTTCCAAAGGAAAACGCAGAAAAGCAAATTTGTAAAACAACTTCAGATTTCTTCACATAATAGATCATGCTTACATTTTTCTTAGCTTGGACATCATAAACAGAGACTATACAAATTTTTCCATATTTTATTTCAGCATATAAAACACCTTAACATTTATTCTTAAGAAAACAGCCAAAAAGGACTTTAAACCATAACAGAAACTTTTTTCACATAAAAAGTGCATCATATATTTTTCACAAGTGTAAAACATGATAATAAACTTACACCAAATTTTCCAGGAATTAACTCAACCAGAAAACATATATAACCATTTATCTTAGCAAAAGCATATAAACTGGAATAAATGAAAACAGTAAAATAAACTTCTACCAAAAATACTTTCATATTTTTCCATGACAGATCTACTCACAAACAAGCTAACAAAATTAAAAGCACTCCATTTGGACTAACAAAATAGGATCTACAAAATAAACAAGCATTTACTGGAAATAGAAAAACATTTTGGAAAACGTTTTCTGGAAAACACTCGGCGCACGGAATAGGTGTGTGTTCGCTCGAGGCCCGGCTCGAACGAGACAGTGCCCGAGGGTTCGCTCGAGGCCTAGCTCGGGCGAGACGGAAAACAAACGCCCGTCCGAGGCCTGGCTCGAGGGCTCGGGCGAGACGGAAAACTATCGTCCGTCCGAGGCCTGGCTCGAGGGCTCGGGCGAGACGGAAAGCAATCGCCCGTCCGAGGCCTGGCTCGAGGGCTCGGGCGAGACGGAAAACTATCGTCCGTCTGAGGCCTGGCTCGAGGGCTCGGGCGAGACGGAAAGCAATCGTCCGTCCGAGGCCTGGCTCGAGGGCTCGGGCGAGACGGAAAGCAATCGCCCGTCCGAGGCCTGGCTCGAGGGCTCGGGCGAGACGGAAAAACAGGGGAGAGGTTTGACAGTCGATTCCTTGCCGACGGTGAGGTCGCCGGCGGGGAAGCTAGGCTTGTGAACTCGCCTCGACGAGGCGCACTGAGAGGTGTAGGTGGTTTGGCTAGCGCACGGCCAGAGCATGCCGGCGGCGAGCGGCGGCGCACGGAGGCGGCGGCATCGCGCGGCTACGCCGTTTCCGGCGGTCGCCGGTGAAACAGGTGGAGGCATAAGCTTCTACGAACCCTAGGGAGCAAGACTACGGGGTTGGTTTGGCTCGGGAAGCTCCGAGAAAGCTCGGTCACGTGAGTGGCCATGGCGGGCGGTGGTGGTGTTCGGCTGGGGAAGAAGAGGTGGGAGAGGGCGGTAGCGTTAGGGCTTGTTGGCGTTCTCACCTTGCCTTGGCTCGGTGAGGCAGGAGGAGGAAGAAGAGGAGTCGGTGGAGCTCGGGTTGGGGAAGAACGGCATTGCGGCTCGGCGGTGGCGACCGGCGGACCGAAGGAGGCGCTACGTCCTCCGGCGGCGTCGGGGCTCGGTCGGGATGACGACGTGCGCACGGCGTGTGCACGGCGTAGGCGGAGCGGCGTGCGGAAGGAATCGGTCGGCGATGGAGGGTGGTGGTCGGAACGGAGAGGGGTGGTTGCGGCGGTGGTCGCGGCGAGAGCGAGCAGTGCTCTCGGCTCGCGTTCGTGGGTGAGGAGAGTGTGAGCGAGAGTGGAAGAGTGTGTGCGGTTGGGAGAGAGGGCGAAGGGTGCCCGGGGTCTTGGCCGGGGGCCTTGGCCGGCCAGTGGTGGTGGCGGGGCCGGCGACGGGACGTCGCGGCAGCGCGGCGTGGTCGGCGAGGCGGTGCGACACGCAAGACCGCGCGGGAGTGGGCGAGCGCGATCGCTTGCGTGATCGGGGAGGCGAGGATCGAGCGGGGAGTGGCGGAGGCGGATTTGGCGCAGGGTTTGGGGCGCCACGCGGCAGGGCAAGCCGCCACGCGGCGATTTGGCCGGCGTACGGCGCGGCCGTGTCAGGCGGCCGGTGCGCCGTGCGCGGGCGAGCGGAGCTGGGCCGGCGCTGGCACGGCGAGCGGGGCGTGCGGGCGTGCGGGAGCGGGCGCGGGTTGGGCCGAAAGGCCGGATGGGCCGAAAGGTGGGGCGCGGGAGAAATCGTTTTCCTTTTTCTTTTTCCAAATTCATTTCAAACTTTGACCATTCAAAACAGTTTCAAAAACTCCAAACTAGGTTTTGACCCAAATATGAAAGTTGCTCAAAATAATTTTCTCTACAACTTTCATATAAGACACTTTTTCTGAAAACCATTTTTAAATCCTCCACATAAACAAAGCCAATTTTGAAGTATAAATGATTTTGTTTGACTTATTTTTATTTACAAACTATTCTGAACTAGGTCAAAAACTCCACATAAACTCTTTGCCCAAGCAGAGATCCACTTAAATCATCAAGTCAAAAGAAATCCAAATCCAAATAAATAAACAAAGACAAAACACTCTCATGCACATGAAAATGATGCAATGCATTGCTCATGTTTCTTTAGTAGCTAAATGCAGTGCCTTAATGCAGTGCTTGACACTAGGGTGTCACAGCCCTTCGCCCCTTAAAAGAAATCTCGTCCCGAGATTTGAGTTACGTACCAATCTTTATAAAAAGCGGGGTAGTTTACGCGTAAGTACTCCTCGGTTTCCCAAGTCGCATCATTGGGTCCGTGATTGCCCCAAAGAATCTTGTGAGTCTTCACTGTTCGGTGACGCGTCTCTCGGGTCTTGGTGTCTAAAATCTCCTTGGGTTGTTCGTAGTATTCTAGGTCTGATCTGATCATGACGTCCGGGATTTGAACTTCTTCATGTTCTGGAACTCGAAGACACTTCTTTAACTGTGATACGTGGAACACTAGAAAAACTGTGCTCATTTCTGGGGGTAACTGTACTTCGTATGCCACTTGTCCCTTCTTTGCTATGATCCGGTAAGGTCCCACATATCGAGGTGCTAGCTTCTTCTTAATTCCAAAATGTTGGACCTTTCTCATAGGTGAGACCTTAAGATACACATAGTCTCCTACTTGAAATTCCAAGGGTCTTCTTCGTGTGTCGGCATAACTCTTTTGTCTGGATTGTGCTACCTTAATGTGTTGTTGTACTGTTTGCACAATCTCTTCCGCATCCTTTACGTAATCTGACCCATAGAATCCTAGATCTCCTGACTCAACCCAATTTACTGGGGTTCTGCACCTTCGTCCAAACAAAACTTCAAACGGTGCCATCTTTATACTTTCCTGATAGTTGTTGTTATATGAAAACTCGGCAAGGGGTAACCATTTTTCCCACGACTCTCCTGAAGATAGAACACAAGCTCTTAGGATATCTTCCAAAATCTGATTTACTCTCTCCGTCTGTCCTGCAGTTTGGGGGTGATAGGCGGAACTTCTAATCAATTTAGTTCCTAGTTCCTTGTGCAACTGTTCCCAAAAACGTGCTATGAACTGGGGTCCTCTATCAGAAACAATCCTTTTTGGAACTCCATGCAATCTCAAGATATTCTGAATATACAGGTCTGCATACTAATGGGGGCGGTGTGTAGTCTTAACTGGTATGAAGTGAGCTACTTTAGACAATCGATCCACAATAACCCAGATAGAATCATTTCCTTTTTGAGTGGTGGGAAGACCTGTGATGAAATCCATACTAACTTCTTCCCATTTCCACTCTGGGATCGATAACGGTTGCAACAATCCTGCAGGTCTCAGGTGTATAGCTTTTATCCTGCAGCAAGTATCACATCTTGCAACATAAGCTGCAACTTCTTTCTTCATCTTTGACCACCAATACCTGGTTCTCAAATCCTGGTACATCTTACTGCTTCCTGGATGGATAGATAACTTTGAATTGTGAGCTTCATTCAGAATTCTTTCTTTCAGCTCGGTGTCTTTAGGAACAACCAACCTCTGATTATACCATAGAATTCCCTGCTCATCTGTTCTGAAGTTCAAAGAACTACTGGTTTCCAACCTCTTCTTAATCTGACAGATCTCTTCATCGGTCTTTTGTCTCTCGATGATGTCACTTTCCAAGGTACACTGAAGAGTGATGTTGTTCACCATAACGGGGTGCATAAGGTTAAATCTATCTTCCAAAAGTGGTTGTAGGGAGTTGCAATGAGTCTTGCGACTCAAGGCATCAGCTACAACGTTTGCTTTGCCGGGGTGGTAATGCACTTCAAGGTTATAATCCTTAATTAGCTCCAACCATCTTCTCTGCCTCATGTTCAACTCTGGCTGGGTGAAGATATATTTTAGACTTTTATGATCCGTGTACACATGACATAGATTTCCCATAAGATAATGCCTCCAAATCTTGAGTGCATGCACGATGGCTGCTAATTCCAAATCATGAGTGGGGTAATTCTCTTCGTGCGGTCTCAACTGACGAGAAGCATAGGCGATAACTTTTCCATTTTGCATGAGTACACATCCGAGTCCAATCTTGGATGCGTCACAAAACACATCAAAAGGTTCCTCCAAGTTTGGCTGAGCCAGAACAGGTGCAGATGTCAATAACGTCCGCAGAGTGCGAAAAGCTGTTTCACACTCTAGAGTCCATTCGAACTTCTTATTCTTCTGCGTTAAACGGGTCATAGGCTTGGCTATTCTTGAAAAATCCGGAATAAACCGACGGTAGTATCCGGCCAAACCCAAAAAGCTGCGAACCTCAAAAACACTCGTGGGTGCTTCCCAATCCATAACTTCTTGTACCTTAGAAGGGTCCACAGAGATCCCTTCCTCTGAAAGGACGTGACCAAGGAAAGGTACCTTCTTCAACCAAAACTCACACTTGCTGAACTTAGCATACAACTTGTGCTCTCTAAGCCGGGTTAGAACGACTCGTAGATGCTCAGCATGATCCTTCTCATTTTCAGAATATACCAAGATGTCATCGATGAACACTACAACAAACTTATCCAACTCTGGCATGAAGACCGAATTCATCAGGTACATGAAATGTGCCGGTGCATTGGTCAATCCAAAAGACATAACAAGATACTCGTAGAGTCCGTATCTGGTGGAGAAAGCTGTTTTCGGTATATCTTCTCTTCTGATCTTAATCTGATGGTATCCTGACCTCAGGTCGATCTTAGAGAATACTTTCGCCTTTGACAACTGATCAAACAAGACATCGATTCGGGGTAAGGGATATTTGTTCTTTATAGTTACGGCATTCAACGGTCTGTAATCCACGCACATCCTTAAAGTTTTATCCTTCTTCTTCACAAAGATAGCGGGACATCCCCAAGGTGACGAACTAGGGCGTATCAAACCCTTATCCAAAAGCTCTTGCAACTGAACCTTAAGCTCTGCTAACTCTTTAGCGTGCATTCTATACGGTCTCCGGGATATGGGTGCTGTTCCAGGGATTAACTCTATAGCAAACTCCACATCCCTATCTCGCGGTAGTCCAGGCAACTCATCGGGGAAAACATCCGGAAACTCACATACTATCGGAATCTCGGCTATCTGCTTTGCCGTGATATTGAACAACACTCCAATCTCATGGGGGTTTCGAGGTAACTTGAACCGAAAGGTAGACCCACTACGAGGGCTAACCATAGAAACTACTCGCGTTGCGACATCAAGGTTGACCTTCCAGAGTTTCATCCAACCCATACCCAAGATTACATCCAGACCTAGACCAGGAATGACGATGGGATCCACTATGGCCTTCTTATCCCCGAAGGTCATTTCCACTCCTTTAGCTATTTTTCGCGCGGAGAGAACAGCTCCGGCGGAACTTATCTGATATCCCCGGTCTAACTCTATCAACTCAAGATTACTTCTTATAACAAAATTCTCACTTATGAAAGAATGCGATGCTCTAGAATCAAACAACACAACTGCGGGGCATTGATTAACAAGAAACGTACCAGCGGTGACAGGCTCTCCTTCTGGCACTTCTTCCACGGTGGTGTGATGCACATGACCCGTACGAGGTGGGGGCTGAGTGTACTGCTTCTTTGGGCGAGGGCACTGACGTGACAGGTGTCCAGTCTGACCACAATTATAGCATGGACCAATCACGTACGGGGTCTTGGGAACTCCTGCACTTCCTGCTTTGTTCTTATTCTGCAACATGGGGGCGGTGTAGGGCTTCTGAAAACTGGGACGGGGACGGTTGGTGGTGATCTTCCTCTGTGGGGGATGGAATCTTGCTCCTATGACAGGCGGGCGATATGGGGCGCGTGCTCCGAAAGGGGTCCTCTGCTGGGATGAACCTCCTTCATTTGCACGACGGCGCGTCTCTGTCGCTAGCCGGCTGTCATTGGCCTCTTGATTTAGGCAGTCGCTGACGAAGTCACTGAAGGTGGTGCAGTGACTGTTGCCCATCTTGGAAAGCATGGCGGCACTCATGCCACGTTTGAAGCTTGCGATCTTCTTGGCCTCAGTATCAACAAAGTCTGGGGCGTAGCGAGCTAGGTTGTTGAAACTGTGGAGGTACTCGGACATAGACCTGGTTCCCTGGGATAACCTCATAAACTCTGCAACCGTCATTTCCATCAGACCACTAGGGATGTAGTGGTTGCGCATAGCGGTGGAGAACTGATCCCAAGTGACACGTGCATTTAGTAACAAGGATGCACGGTACTGGGCCCACCATAAACCTGCGGGTCCTTCCAACATGTGGGCGGCGTACTCCGCCTTGAGCTCTTCTGTCAGACGAAGCAGACGGAACTTCTGAGTGATGGAGTTGAGCCACTCATCAGCCTCAAGCGGTTCGGTGGCTTCCTTGAACACAAGAGGACGAGTGTCCAAGAAGTCACGATAGGAGCTGTACTGGTTGGGCTCCAGGCCTTGACGTTGATGATGCTGCTGTGCAGTGTTGCTAGCGATATTGTGGAGGGTGGCCTCCATGTGCCTCTGCATTTCCTCCATATTCCTTTGGCTGCCCAAGAACTGGCCAAAGAACGCTTCCGGCGTCATCGGCGGCGGTGGGGGAGGTGGCAAGTTCTCCTCCTGTCCTGCCCCCTGCCCACGCTGGCTGTGAGTGTGTGCCGGCATCTGCATATCCCATTAATAAGCAATCATTAGGTGATGTTACATCGATCATGAATAAATACTGCGCTGTACATAATTCGAAAATTTAGCACACGACCAAGTATAATTACTCATTTCCATACAACATCACAAAACAATCGCTCAAAATTAGACATGCAAACGACGGATTTCCATAAAAGATGCCGGATCGAAGTCCGAACTTTGTCCAAAAGCTTACATGCCATCAACCATTTAAACATAAAACTAGCACATGTGTAGGGTGTTACATCACTTAGCGAGCAAGCTCAAGCTATACAAAAGAAAACGATCTCTAACAGCTAACGCTCAGGGGTCTCCAGCGGCGGGTGCAGCATCCTCTGGTGGGGCGTCGGGACCAAGGACCTCTCCGTCCTGGGGATCCGGGACCTCAGCTGCTGGGGCGGCGGCCTCCTGCGCGGTGTGATGCATCTGATGGACGGCCTCGTGGAGCTGGTCGATGTAGGCCTGCTGTCCGTGGATATGCTGAATCAGGAGGTGGGCTCCATCTCTGAGCTGGTCGAGCGCGGTGCGGACCTCATCCCTCTGAAGAGCGGTAGTCAGGTACATCTGCTCTGCAACTGTCCTGGCAGTGGACTGTGCTGCTGCTATGGTGCGGGCGTCGTCACGCTCCAGAGTGAGCTGCTGAATCCTCTCCTGCAGACGAGCAACCTCAGCGTCGAAGTCCTCCTGTAGCTTCCTCTTTCTCTGGTAGGTGGCTGTGAGGGTGAAGGACACGCTCCCGAGAGTGTGCTCCAAACTCTCACATACACCCAACAAAGCTCCGGTGGCGCTCATCACAGGCGTCTCACAGTAGAACCTCTCCTCTGGGCTCCCTGTCAAGACTGACTCCGAAGTCTGCTTCTAGCGCAATGGGAAAAGTGATCCACGGGGAAACACTCCCGCCATCGCACTTGCCAGGTCGGCGGGGAAGCGGGCGATGATATCCTTCAGCACTAGGTATGCTGCCCTGTTGGCTCCATCCTTGGCACAAGTGCCTCTGGTGATCTCTGTCCACCCTGTCCAGTGAGGCTTGGCGGGCAAAGCCTTGACTTCGATCTCCACCATGACCAAGGAATCCTGCCCGTAGATCTCCTTCTGCCATGAGTACCTGGGCTCCTGTCCGTCCTCATAGCCTACGGCCTACAGAATCCTCCAAAGGATAGTCGGCAACCCGAAGTAGGACAAGAACGTCTTCCGGGTCAGCTTGGTGGCCAAGCGGTGACGCGGAACTCCTCTGCCTCCGGTGGCCTTGCGAGCAGTCAGCTTAGTCCGGGCCATCTGTAGAACAAAAAGGGTTTCGAACTCTCGTGAGACGGATATTAAGTTGGCAAATTTTATAGAAAAGAGACAACTTTTAATTTAAGGGGAGGTAATGTAAATGCCTGAATATAAACATGATGTATGATCGTACTTACGTTCTCACTCACTAATATGACTCGTAAGTCCTAACGTCCTAGTCGGTGGCAAGAACGATCCCTCATGCGTTATCTACACGTTCTACTCGTTCGCATAGTTAGTGTACCTGCAGAAGATTCATTTCAGCCCAAAGCAATTCCCAATGATAAAACAATTGAGTATTGGCCAATATGCGCAAGATACATAGAAGCCAACACTAAACACCATGCACCAACATAGAAAACACCCTTGAAAACATTGATACCCTCGTATGTGTCCGCGTGGAGCTCGCACATAGTTGGTAAAAGAACTCTCACCTAGACCGACGGTTGGACGGTCATGCTCTCCTATCTCACAAAATCATTTTATGCATGTTTTCGCGATCGACGCATTCTCTTTTTCCCGAGAATGGACCAGCAAATAAAGATCCAGCATGAAGCAAAACCCTGAACCCTGTTAGCAGTTAAGCCACCTGAATCCTAGTATAGGGCTTAAGGACGAGACTGGGCACACTTAGTAATCGAAAATAGTTTTGAAAATAGTTTTGAAATAACCATTTAGTTCAAAAATAGCTCTCTACGGAGGTAATCACTTGAACCATGCTCCGATACCAAGCTGTGGTGGAACCGTCCTGATTATAAGAGCTCAAGTATTATCTTAGCCAAATCCGTCTGACTTCAACTGATACTTGAACCCATATAACCCCGGTAATCCGGAAATCTCGAAGGATTTCTAACACCATACATCATACAGGATCGCATCGTTCAAGGATTACATTCGTAAAGATACATCATAACGAAAATGAAACCGAATTTAAAATATCAGAGTGCGAATTTAAAACGGAGTTATTACAATACCGAGTTTAAAAGTGTGGAAGCTGAAATAGTTTAAAGCACGACCACCACACACGTGGTCCAAATAAACACTGTTTGATAAAACCAACACACACAACTAACTCTTCCCTTTTTAGATAATGTGCCACTAGGAGTCTCAGACCAGCAAAAGAAAAAGGGAAGCTTCTGGATGACCCTGCCCAGGGCCTACTCCTCATCACCTTCCACTAGGTAGAGGCAGTGCTTACAATAGCCAAAGTAGACCTGGCCATCTGCAACAAACAGGATAAACCCTGAGTACGGGAATGTATGGATATGAAATGTGGATGAGCAATACTACCAATGATGATGCTAAGGCATAAGAATGGACCTTTGAAGCGTGATACCAATCGGAGTGCACATGTTATACCATCCTTAGCATCATTTGTCACTAGACATACATCAAAACTCAAGAACCCCGTGAGAGCAATATTATAATAAGGCTCTTGAACCACTTGAAAATACGAAAATACAAGTATGTCTAGTTATCAACCTATCCATGCTAGTGAGTCATATCATCAATCATGTTCTAACACTAGCATTCACCGCGTAAGCATGAATATCAAAATAAATAGCTTATGCAATGCAATCAATCATATGAATATGCACATTTCAAATGCAACATTCATGTTTATGAGCTTGCTCCCCCTATTTATATACTCCGATCCCATTTGAAGGTTTACTTAGCATGTCACTTTTTATCTTAGCATTATCTTCCCTCATATCTTTATCATCATTTTCTCCCCCTTTGTCAACAATTATCATAAAAGTGGGGCAAGTTTTAATAACGGAAGCAATGTTTGCATTAAGAGATTCATATGTGGGGATCAAACTAAGTCAAGTTATGGCTTAATCTAGCTTATGAGCATAGGTTATTTAACATGGTTTGCTCTAGACTAAGCTTCTTCACACATTTTACAATGGTTATCTTACTCACGTTGGTTAAACACACATTGCTCACTTACGAGACCAAACACTAGAGTTACAAGCTCACAAACAAGTTATATGCTACCACTAGATCAAGTGAAACATAGAAGCAATAGTGGTACCATATATACTTCAAATTCATTTGATTTATAATGAATGAGCCTAAATAAGCAATGTGATGGCTATATGAACTAGATCACAACCTAATAAGAATGCATGCACCTGCCAAACAATTTCACCTTTGCTTTCTAGGAGGAGAGGCATGTTATATTGTGGGGGTGCATTCAACTCATGTTGGAGAAGTCTAGAATATTCAATTCATTCCTTAGCTTGCAAAACCTTCTCTCATCTAGTGGCTTAGTGAAGATATCGGCAAGTTGATCATCGGTGCCCACATTCTCAATAGATATGTCTTTCTTTGCTTGATGATCTCTAATGAAGTGATGCCTTATGTCAATGTGCTTTGTTCTTGAATGTTGAACCAGGTTGGTGGCTATTTTGACGGCGCTCTCATTATTACATAGCAATGGGACTTGTCCAAACTTGACTCCATAATCTTGCAATGTTGCTTTCATCCATAGCAATTGTGCACAACAACTACCCGCGGATATGTATTCGGCTTCGGCGGTAGAGAGTGCAACACTATTTTGCTTCTTTGATGACCATGAGACAAGTGATCTTCCAAGCAATTGACAAGTGCCCGATGTGCTCTTCCTATCCACCTTGCATCCCGCATAATCGGAATCCGAGTATCCAATTAGTTCAAATTGAGAGCCCTTGGGATACCATAGTCCAACATTTGGAGTGTGCTTCAAATATCTCAATATTCTTTTGGTTGCCTTCAAATGACTTTCTCTTGGTGAGGCTTGGAACCTTGCACACATGCATACACTAAACATGACATCTAGCCTTGATGCGGTCACATAGAGTAGGCTTCCAATCATTGACCGATATAATTTTTGATCTACCATGTCACCACTAGAGTCACTATCCAAATGTCCATTTGTGCCCATTGGAGTGGTAATTGTCTTTGCTTCATCTAACCCAAACTTCTTGAGCATGTCCTTGATGTACTTGCCTTGACTAACAAATGTGCCTTTCTTCATTTGCTTGACTTGTAGCCGAAGGAAGTAACTAAGCTCTCCAATCATAGACATCTCAAACTCCTTAGCCATCATCTCTCCAAACTCTTCACAAAAGTCATGATTAGTTGATCCAAAGATAATGTCATCCACATAGATTTGCAACACAAACAAGTCACTTCCAATCTTCTTGGTGAAGAGAGTGGTGTCAACCTTCCCAATCTTGAACCCTTTAGCTAGCAAGAAATCCCTCAATCTTTCATACCAAGCTCTTGGTGCTTGTTTCAACCCATATAATGCCTTCTTAAGCTTGTACACATGGTTGGGCTTCTTCAAATCTTCAAATCCGGGAGGTTGCTCAACATACACTAGCTCATTGATGAATCCATTGAGAAAAGCACTCTTGACATCCATTTGATAGAGCTTGATGTTGTGAGAACAAGCATATGTGTGGCGGAACCGTCCTAATTATAAGAGCTCAAGTATTATCTTAGCCAAATCCGTCTGACTTCAACTGATACTTGAACCCATATAACCCCGGTAGTCCGGAAATCTCAAAGGATTTCTAACACCATACATCATACAGGATCGCATCGTTCAAGGATTACATTCGTAAAGATACATCATAACGAAAACGAAACCGAATTTAAAATATCAGAGTGCGAATTTAAAACGGAGTTATTACAATACCGAGTTTAAAAGTGCGGAAGCTGAAATAGTTTAAAGCACGACCACCACACACGTTGTCCAAATAAACACTGTTTGATAAAACCAACTCACACAACTCACTCTTCCCTTTTTAGATAATGTGCCACTAGGAGTCTCAGACCAGCAAAAGAAAAAGGGAAGCTTCTGGACGACCCTGCCCGGGGCCTACTCCTCATCACCTTCCACTAGGTAGAGGCAGTGCTTACAATAGCCAAAGTAGACCTGGCCATCTGCAACAAACGGGATAAACCCTGTGTACGGGAATGTACTCAGCTAGACTTACCCGTCCAACTGAAAATAAAGACTCCAAGGGTATGCAAGGCTTTTGAGGTGGAGCTGGGATCTTGAATTTGCAAAAAGCTCAATTTAAGATAAGAGGTAATTAATGATAATGATGAGATGTCATCTTTTAGACCTATTCCTTAATCCTAGGTTTTTCACCTGTACTAGAGCACTCACTTGAATCTACCAATCCATAATATAACCATATCTAGTTGACTTATCCACATTTTAGTTGAACCTTTAAAACATCATATGGAGTTGTATTGTGGTGAAGCTCGCCATAGTTTCCCACTAACCGGGGGAGACGGCGACTCGAATCGAATTCCAAACCAGCTGGTGAAAGACCTTTAATACCAGCCCACACTTTCCCCGTCGGGTCCATGCATTGGGCAACCGCTCGATGCTTGTTCGAGGTGGTAATCGTCGCGGCTCACAGCACGGACCGCCCAATTGGAACCTGGCGATGGCCTCACGCGGCAGATCGCAATTTCCATACTAGAGGACACGACACGGGTTGAGACCGGCCCGAACAGCTTCTAACCGGCTTTGGGGTCGATGATTACGGCACCGACATATCCCTAAGTAAAAGGGCGCGTTCAAAAATGAACGAGGGCCAACATCGATACAAACCTACATGATTCCACGGACGGACTGCCCCCAAGTTCCAACTTGGTGCCTTGCCTTCCAGTTGACCGTATTTCATTACTACTTCGGTTCTTTTCCACGATAGCAATATATAGCCAACCGTGATCCGGTAACTACCCATCAGGGTATTACGGGAACATTCTTAACTACTACTTTTATTAAGCAAGCTAAGCAATTCTACATTATAGTAGTAAGTAACAGGATAACAAGGTGGGTAATAATCAATAATCAAGGAACGATAATGCAGCAAGTAGGATTCAATCAACTCCTAACCTAATGCATCACAATATAAAATGACTCAAGTAATTTAATTATAAAAACTGGGAGACTTAGAATGCTCCGGGGCTTGCCTTGGGTGAAGACCGAGGCCTCGTGGGAGGGGCACTCGGGCAAGTTAGTGTCGCTGGCGGGGTCGACTTCCTCGGCTTGCTGAAACTCCGGAATCTGCTGCTCGGCGTTTGCTTCTGACTCCTGCTCGGGCTCCGGAGGGGTCGATCCTATTGCATGCGACGAATAATAAATATTTGCAATGCGGGTGCAAGATGTGTGGTATGAGAAGAGCATTTCTTGCAAACCAACAAAAACCAACTTATGAACCACTTTCGACATTGAGGTAAATACTTATTTAATTCATAAAACAAAATCCATTTATTCACCTTTTTCTTATTTAATAATTCAAAAGAAACTTAGGTTTGAACTGCAAGTGCACTTTTCTGGACTCAGAAAAATCCACGAAAATTCCAGAAGGCAAACAACAGTTGCTGGACTCCACTGAACAAATTTCAGACAAAAATAAAATACAGAACTGCAGATATAAAAATGACAAGCAAACTACCCAAAAAGGTGTTTTGAACTAGCTCCTCATTCAAAAGTGCCAAACAGCAGATTTCATAATTTTCCTGGCTTCTTTTACTCAAAAGCATTCTACTGCAGAAAACTTGTGGCTAGAGCATAAACATACAAGCCTACACAAAATAAACAACTCTATCCCAAGTTAAACCATTTGAACTACAACCCTACTGGAAAAGGGTGATAAACTCAACTTCATATTTTTCCCAGATTCTACTTCACATTTTATGCTTATCAAGAAAGTTCTATGAACAGAAACATTATGTTATTTCTTACATGAATTTCCAAATAAAAATGCAGAAAAGCACATTTATAAAACAACTTCAGATTTCTTCAAATAATAGATCATGCTTACATTTTTCTTAGCTTGGACATCATAAACAGAGACTATACAAATTTTCCCATATTTTATTTCAGCATATAAAACACCTTAACATTTATTCTTAAGAAAACAACCAAAAAGGACTTTAAACCATAACAGAAACTTTTTCCACGTAAAAAGTGCATCATATATTTTTCACAGGTGTAAAACATGATAATAAACTTACACCAAATTTTCCAGGAATTAACTCAACCAGAAAACATATATAACCATTTATCTTAGCAAAAGCATATAAACTGGAATAAATGAAAACAGTAAAATAAACTTCTACCAAAAATACTTCCATATTTTTCCATGACAGATCTACTCACAAACAAGCTAACAAAACTGAAAGCACTCCATTTGGACTAACAAAATAGGATCTACAAAATAAACAAGCATTTACTAGAAATAGAAAAACATTTTGGAAAACGTTTTCTGGAAAACATTCGGCGCACGGAATAGGTGTGTGTTTGCTGGAGGCCCGGCTTGAACTCGAGGGCTCGGGCAAGACGGAAAAACAGGGGAGAGGTTTGACAGTCGATTCCTCGCCGACGGTGAGGTCGCCGGCGGGGAAGCTAGGCTTGTGAACTCGCCTCGACGAGGCGCACTGAGAGGTGTAGGTGGTTTGGCTAGCGCATGGCCAGAGCATGCCGGCGGCGAGCGGCGGCGCACGGAGGCGGCGGCATCGCGCGGCTACGCCGTTTCCGGCGGTCGCCGGTGAAACAGGTGGAGGCATAAGCTTCTACGAACCCTACGGAGCAAGACTACGGGGTTGGTTTGGCTCGGGAAGCTCCGAGAAAGCTCGGTCACGTGAGCGGCCATGGCGGGCGGTGGCGGTGTTCGGCTGGGGAAGAAGAGGTGGGAGAGGGTGGTAGCGTTAGGGCTTGTTGGCGTTCTCACCTTGCCTTGGCTCGGTGAGGCAGGAGGAGGAAGAAGAGGAGTCGGTGGAGCTCGGGTTGGGGAAGAACGGCGTTGCGGCTCGGCGGTGGCGACCGGCGGACCGAAGGAGGCGCTACGTCCTCCGGCGGCGTCGGGGCTCGGTCGGGGATGACGATGTGCGCACGGCGTGTGCACGGCGTAGGCGGAGCGGCGTGCGGAAGGAATCGGTCGGCGATGGAGGGTGGTGGTCGGAACGGAGAGGGGTGGTTGCGGCGGTGGTCGCGGCGAGAGCGAGCAGTGCTCTCGGCTCGCGTTCGTGGGTGAGGAGAGTGTGAGCGAGAGTGGAAGAGTGTGTGCGGTTGGGAGAGAGGGCGAAGGGTGCCCGGGGTCTTGGCCGGGGGCCTTGGCCGGCCAGTGGTGGTGGCGGGGCCGGCGACGGGACGTCGCGGCAGCGCGGCGTGGTCGGCGAGGCGGTGCGATAGGCAAGAACGCGCGGGAGTGGGCGAGCGCGATCGCTTGCATGATCGGGGAGGCGAGGATCGAGCGGGGAGTGGCGGAGGCGGATTTGGCGCAGGGTTTGGGGCGCCACGCGGCAGGGCAAGCCGCCACGTGGCGATTTGGCCGGCGTACGGCGCGGCCGTGTCAGGCGGCCGGCGCGCCGTGCGCGGGCGAGCGGAGCTGGGCCGGCGCTGGTGCGGCGAGCGGGGCGCGCGGGCGAGCGGGAGCGGGCGCGGGTTGGGCCGAAAGGCCGGATGGGCCGAAAGGTGGGGCGCGGGAGAAATCGTTTTCCTTTTTCTTTTTCCAAATTCATTTCAAACTTTGACCATTCAAAACAATTTCAAAAACTCCAAACTAGGTTTTGACCCAAATATGAAAGTTGCTCAAAATAATTTTCTCTACAACTTTCATATAAGACACTTTTTCTGAAAACCATTTTTAAATCCTCCACATAAACAAAGCCAATTTTGAAGTATAAATCATTTTGTTTGACTTATTTTTATTTACAAACTAATCTGAACTAGGTCAAAAACTCCAACTCTTTTTTATAAAACTCTTTGCCCAAGCAGAGATCCACTTAAATCATCAAGTCAAAAGAAATCCAAATCCAAATAAATAAACAAAGACAAAACACTCTCATGCACATGAAAATGATGCAATGCATTGCTCATGTTTCTTTAGTAGCTAAATGCAGTGCCTTAATGCAGTGCTTGACACTAGGGTGTCACAATATGCAAGTAGAATTTTAATGGCCTCCAATCTAGCAACCGGTGCATAGGTTTCTCCAAAGTCAATGTCTTCCAATTGAGTGTATCCTTGTGCAACCAATCTTGCTTTGTTTCTAACAAAAATGCCATCTTCATCTTGCTTGTTTCGGAAGACCCATCTTGTACCAATAACATTTGTGTTCTTTGGTCTTTCTACTAATTCCCAAACATCATTGTGGGTGAAGTCATTTAACTCTTCATGCATTGCATACACCCAATCAACATCCATCAAAGCTTCATCAATCTTGGTTGGCTCAATAGATGATACAAATGAGTAGTGTTCACAAAATGAAGCCAATCTTGATCTTGTTTGCACACCTCTTCTTATGTCACCAACAATTTGATCTAACGGATGATCTCTTGCAATATGTGTTGGTTGGAGCACTTCTAGTGGTTGGACACTTGCACTTGGATGAGTTACTTGAGAGCTACTAGCATCTTGTTGATCATGAGAACCACTAGTGCTTGCAATATCATTGCCTTTCATGGTTGGAGGGGAGAGCACTTGATCTTTGTCATCTTCTATGTCATTCACTTGCTTTGGCCTTATATCACCAATGTCCATGTTCTTCATAGCTTCCAACAATTGTGTTCCTCTCACATCATTTAGGTTGTCTTGCTCTTCTTGTGAGCCATTGGTTTCATCAAACTCAACATCATGGACTTCTTCAACTATTCTTGACATGTTGTTCCACACTCTATATGCCTTGCTTGTAGTGGAATAACCAAGTAGGAACCCTTCATCACACTTCTTTTCAAACTTGCCAAGTCTTGTGCCCTTCTTCAATATGTAGCATTTGCACCCAAAGACCCAGAAATATGCAATGTTGGGCTTTCTATCATTGAGGAGCTCATATGGTGTCTTCTTTAAAAGAGGGTGACAATAGAGCCGGTTGCTATAATAGCATGTCGTGTTGATTGCTTCGGCCAAAAAGGAATCACTCACGTTGTATTCACTAAGCATGGATCTTGATATATCAATGAGTGTCCTATTCTTCCTTTCAACTATCCCATTGGATTGAGGTGTATACTTGGCCGAGAATTGATGTTTGATTCCAAACTCATCACATAGCTCATCAACTCTTGTGTTTCTAAACTCACTCCCATTGTCACTTCTCACTTTCTTGATTCTTTTATCAAACTCATTTTGACTTCTCTTGACAAAGGTTTTGAATATGCCAAACACTTCACTCTTGTCAACGAGAAAGAAGACCCATGTGTATCTTGTGTAGTCATCCACTATCATAAAGCCATACTTGTTTCCCCCAATACTTGCATATGTAGTTGGTCCAAACAAGTCCATGTGCAACAACTCAAGTGCATGTGTAGTGCTCATAATTCCTTTGTTAGGATGAGTGTTTCCAACTTCCTTTCCCATTTGACATGCACTACATAGCTTGTCCTTTTCAAAATGAACATCCTTAAGTCCTCTAACCATGTCATGCTTCACTAGCCTCTTTAGTTGCTTCATTCCAACATGTCCCAAGCGCCTATGCCATAGCCAACCCATACTTGATTTGGTGAATAAGCATGTTGTCAATTGAGCTTCACTTGCATCAAAGTCCACCAAATAAAGGTTCTCATATCGAAATCCTTTGAAGACCAAATCACTTCCATCAACACTCACTATCTCCACATCATCAACCCCAAATATGCATTTGAATCCCAAATCACATAATTGTGCCACGGACAACATGTTGAAGTTGAGAGATTCCACTAATAGCACAATGGAGATGCTCAAGTCATTGGATATTGCAATCTTGCCCAAGCCTTTGACCTTGCCTTTCTTGTTGTCACCAAATGTGATAGCATCTGCATGATCATTGCCACTAGTATTGATTGATTTGAACATTCTACCATCTCCGGTCATGTGTTGAGTGCACCCACTATCAAGCACCCAATGCCTTCCTCCCGCTTTATAGTTCACCTACAAAAGATATCAATTCCTTTTAGGTACCCAAACCTTTTTGGGTCCTCCAAGGTTAGTCACCAAGCTCTTGGGCACCCAAATTTCCTTCTTCTTTGGGCCAACCATGGGTGCACCAATGTACTTAGCCTTCACACCATTAGTGCCCTTTGTAAGCATATAACAAGAATCAAGTCTAATTGATGAAACATGAGCATTGTTCTTGTTCTTGTTCTTGTTAAAGCAATTTTGCTCTATGTGCCCAGATTGCTTGCAATTATAGCAATACCGACCATTGCTCCTCACAAAACTAGTCTTGTGAGGAGCAAAAGCGGCTTTGCCCTTCTTGGGCGTATAGCCAAGTCCCTCCTTGTTGAGTGGACACCTTTGGTTACCCAAGCACTTAAGCAAGCGGGCATCTCCACCATAGGCATTGCCTAAGGCATGAGTGAGCTCATACACCTTGTTCTTAAGGTTCTCATTTTCTACCACTAATGATGAATCACATGTAGTAGAAGTAGGCATTTTAGTTGAGCTAGATGATGATGATGCATTGGTGGTTGCAACAATAATAGGAGCATAAAAAGATTCATCAAGAATATCACATGTTACTCCTATGTTGCATGTCTCTACAACATCCTCAATCTTACTTTGATGAAGGAGGGAGGAGTGGGCTTCCTTATGCCTAGTGTGAGCTTGATCAAGCTTCTCATGGGCTTCCTCTAGCCTCTCATGAGTGGACTTGAGCTCATCAAAGGATTGCTCAAGAGCCTTGTTGGCCTTGCGCAATTCTTTGCACTCCTTCCTCTTAGTCTCAATGTAAGAGTGAGCATCTTGTAGTATGCTCATGAGGTCCTCCTTTTAGTACTCCTCATCATCTTCACTCTCACTCTCACTTTCACTCTCATCGGATGATACCTTAGTGGCCTTAGCCATGAAGCATGTCGATGGAGTGTTGAAGATAGAAGGCTTGCTTGAGATAGCAAGACTAGCCATAGCCTTCTTCTTGGTAGTCTTCCTCTCATCATCACTAGAATCATCATCATCGCTTGAGGAAGCATCACTATCCCATGTCACAACATAGGAACCAACCTTCTTCTTTTCCTTCTTCTTCTCTTTCTTTTCCTTTCTTTCTTTCTTGTCTTTCTCCTTGCTCTTCCTGTTATCATCATCTTCATCACTAAAATATGGACAATCCGCAATGAAGTGATCTTTGCTCTTGCATCTATAGCATCTCTTGGTTGTGCTCTTGGTTGCATCTCTTCTCTTTCTTGCTCCATAGCCCTTTTTCTTCATGAACTTGCCAAATCTCTTCACAAAGAGAGCCATTTCTTCATCATCTATCTCACAACCACTTGAGCTTGCTTCATCATCACTTTCCTCCTTTGCTTTGCCCTTGCTCTTTTTCTTGGAGGATGAAGCCTTGAATGCAACAGTCTTCTTCTTTTCTTCCTCTTGGGCTCCCCCATCCCGTTCCACACGGTATGTTTCTTGAGTGACCACATCACCTAGTACTTGGTTTGGGGTTACCGTATCCAATCCTTCCCTCACTAGGATTATCACCAAAGTATCAAACCTTGGTGGTAAGCATCTCAAGAACTTGTGAGAAAAGTCCTTATCTTCCACTTTCTCTCTCAAGGCCTTCAAGTCATTGATAATGACTTGCAACTGGTGAAACATCTCTGGTATGCTTTCATCATCTTGCATCTTGAACATGGCAAGCTTGTCCTTGAGAATATATAGCTTGGCACCCTTGACCGCCTTAGTGCCCTCATATGTTTCCTCCAATCTTTCCCATATCTCACTTGCTCTTTCAAGGTCTTTGATTTGCTCAAACACCTTTGTGTCAAAAGCTTCATAGAACAAGTTGATTGCCACATCATTCCATTGAAGCTTCTCTTCTTCTCTTGGAGTGGGACTTGCGGTGTCAATTACCGCAAAGTCATGCTCAATCACTTCCCAAATCTTTCTATTCATTCCTCTTGTGAATGCACACATCTTCCTCTTCCAACAATCAAAGTTGGTGCCATCAAAATGTGGTGGCTTCCCCATGTAGTTGATTTGAGCCATATTAACACCGGAGGATGTTAAGCCTCGAACAAACGGTGACCACGGCTCCGATACCACTTGAAAGATCCAAAATTGCTAGAGGGGGTGAATAGCCTAATTAAAAATCTACAAAATTACTTAGGCAAACACTATTAGTATAACAAATGGCGAAGCTTTTTGTGCTAGCCTAATAGTGTGTTGCAAGCCACCTATTCAACAATTCTACCTAATATTTCTATGTCACACAATCAACTAGAGCTAATAAGAAATGCGGAATAAAACAATCTAGCTCTAGCACAAGTATGATATCTAAAGAATGTATATGAAACAAGTGTGTGCACAAGATATACTAAGCAAGCTAAATACAACTAACTAATCAAGTTATATGACAAGAGATAGTATCTTCACAAAAGAATAGCTCAAAGTAAATGAGCTACATAGATGTGGTTTCACCAAGCCTTCGGGTTCGTCTAGTAGAGAGCCAATCACCGGTGAAACCCACTTGTGATGCCAATCACCAAGAATGTGAATATGAAGACCAATCACCAAGATGTGGAAGCAATCATAATAAGCACACGGGACACCAAGATTTATCCCGAGGTTCACGTGCTTGTCGGCATGCTACTCCCCGTTGTGTAGACCAACGCTAGGTGACCCGGTGGCTAATTGGCACAACACCAAGCTCACAAAGAGCGCCACAAGAATCTACCGCTAGTGAGGTAGCTCAATGACATGAGCAATCCACTAAGGATGCCTCTTGCCGCTTCGGCGAGGTGAGGCTCCAAAACCTCTCACAATCACGATCGGTGGTGGCCAAGAACAATCTCCTTCTCTTGCCAAAACCACATCAACCCCTCCAAGCCATCTAGGCACCGGCAAATGCCAAGAGTAACAAGAGAACTCAATGCCGATGCAAAGAACTAGTGCCACTAGATTGAACTCTTTTCAAATCATGCACTAGATCACTCAATCTCACTTGGTTTGATCAAATCAACTTGGGAGATGAGTTGGGAGGCTTGCCAAAGCTCACTAGTATCCTTAGAAATCAAAATGTGCAAGGGAGAAGCCTAGCAAGCTGCCCAAGCCCCTTAAATAGGCCATACAAGTCGGCCTAGCCGTTGGACCCGAAACAGAGGCATCAGACGCACCGGTGTCGGGGCCATCAGACGCTCACCCAGCGTCCGATGCTTCGATGAGCACCACGTGTCCCCCTACTATGAATTCAGCCCATTAGATCCCAATGGTCATATTCCTTCATGCCACAGTTAAAGTGGCATCGGACGCATCAATGCCAGGCATCGGACGGTCCGATGCTACTGCTCGATTCAGCTTAAAACAGCGCCACATCGGACGCGCCGGGACTCCTGCATCGGATGCTCAACCCCTGCGTCCGATGACACAATAGAAAGGTTCCAGAACGTTCTAAATCACATCGGACACATCCGATGGATTGACATCGAACGCAGCCCAGCGTCCGATGCTTCCTGGAAAACATGCTCACGCCACGTCACATGCATCAGACTCTGCAACAGTGTTTCCTCGGCGTCCGTTGCCAGCGTCCGATGCTCCTTCAACAAATGTCAGTAGTTAGGGTTTCCCATCGGACGCTCGGCCTAGCGTCCGATGCTGCTTCTAGCAGCGTCCGATGCCCCTAACTCAGCATCTTTTACTTTCTAACTTCTACCCTTGCTCCCATGCGCCAACACCAAAGTGTTTTAACACTTGTGCACATGTGTTAGCATTGTGCAAAGCATTTTCAAGGGTTTAGTTAGTCACTCACTAGGTCTATAGCATCGATATGTTAGAGAACACCTAGTGGCACTTGAACACCGCATAAGCCGTGAATAATCTCCTCTTAATAGTACGGCTATGTATCCTAAATGTGATCACACTCGCTAAGTGTCTTGATCACCAAAACAAAGAGCCCTATAGGTTATACCTTTGCCTTTGGGCCGCTTTGCTCATCTCTTCCCTTCTTCTCACATTTCACCAATGGTAGAGCACTTGATCTCTTGAATGCTTGTGGCCATCACCATCCTCCATGGTTGCCATCTTGCTAGCTCCACCACTCGGCTTGGTCACAATCCTTTCTTATAAGCTACACACATGATTAGCAATAGGATCAGACCACATAGGTTTCATCAATTAACCAAAACTAAACTAGGGCTTTCACCCATGAAGAATAACATGATATATTTTGAAGAACTTTTGTTTAACAGCAGGTGTACTTGTTGGAAGTGAAGATATTGCAGCAACTCCTGATCCATTGTTAAGTTTTGGTTTTGCTAAGGGACTAGCAAAGGGTAAGCTTGGGGGAACTTGTTGATGGTCCTTACAGTCAATATTATACCATCAACTAATGCATAGAATGATATGGAATGAACCATGAAGCATAGTTGTAGGGTTTGATTCTAACAAGGTCCACGGGTTGTATTGTTCTCACTTGTTTTGCTGTGTTATCAATATTTCACCATATAAAAGTATCTCAAGTGATGAAACAGAGCACACCATTGCGAAGACTCGTCGAGACGATTGAAACGGACATATGGTTTGCTACGTTTGGAGTCCCGACAAGAGAGTCCTTGTTAGATACGACTTGGTGAAGGACCGAGAATGCACTAGCAAGGCGACCAGAGGGGGGTGAATGGGAGCCAACAAAATTTCTCTCGAAACTTTGGCCAAATGTCCCAAAATCAACCCCAAGAAGCAACAACCGAAACTGTGATGCTCACGACCCTTGGAAGAGGGTGGATGATCCCTAGGATCACAGCGGAGCACCACAAACCACAAGCGAACCAAACGCCAAAATCACCGGCACAAGTTTGCCCCTCAAAAACCAAGTCCCGAACGTAGATAGACGGCTATGTCGAGGAATCCCCAAATACCGATGCTAACAAGTAGCAAAGATACCTAGAGAGGTTCCTTGGTCAACCCTAGGGTCAAACGAGAAGTCCGGAAACCAAGCGAAGAAGCTGGGAGAGCAAACGCACTAAACCGGAGTACTCAGCCAATCCGCGGACTATCCGGCCCTGAGGTCCCGGACTGTCTGCCCCTACTGCGGACTGTCCGCTAGGGGTTGGCGGACTGTCCGCCGGCAAAATATGCTGAAATGCACTGCTACTGAGAAGTCCCTGGATGATCCTGGACTGTCCGCCAAACACAACGGCGGACTGTCCGCGGTTCAAATCAGACATGTCCGAACGTGCACCGGAGCCACAGGTCTGGCTGGTGCCCGATGCGCAAACTGTCCACGGGTACTATGGCGAACTGTCCGCGAGTACCCAGGGAGGGCGATTTTGGTTGCCCTCAACTCAAATCTTCCCCAATTCGATTCAAACCAAAATCCCAAGTTCCCAAACTTGGTGAAGATGATCACGGGGTGGTTAGGAGACTATCCCTAAGAAATCATCCGCTCAAATCGACTAAATCTCCGGGAAATCAAAAGGGAAGGTGGATGAACCGAAAAAGCGCCACGAAAACGAAATCATCCCGATCTATTCGATCATGAGGAGTTAGATGAATTCCTTTGGTCGAAATGACCTCCTCAATGATACGAACAAAATGATTCAAAGGGATTTCGCAAAGACGCACTAGACAGTGAGATCGAGTGACGGGAAAATCGCGGAGAAACGAAGAACGCGAAGAAAACGAAGCAAAACACGAATCGACACAACGATCTGCAGCCGTAGCGCAAACACACGCTACAATGGTGAGGTTACGGCCTCACTTCCTCAGAATCAATAGTACACAGAGGCAAGTCTCTCTGCGGATCTCAGCTAGCTACAGCAGGGAGTGGGAGAGCAGGAAACCCTAGAAAAGCAAGAGCAAATGACTGGAATGACTAACTGAGATGGATGGGGAGGTGGGTGTCTCCCCCTACTTATCCTAATTCTAAACTATTCCTAATTCCCACACTACCCCTAACTACTTACAGAGCGAACCAGCTAAACCCTAAGGTTATTCTGGACCAACTCGGTGGTAGGTGGATCCGATGGCCACGCCCGCACAACTCGTAGCGTTGCCTCGACGCAACCTCCCGATTGCCGCCACGTGCCGCCCTCGCTCTGCACCCCTGGTTTTGTGGCCCAAACCGGGAAACCAGCCTTTTCCAACCAACCCCCGGTTTTGAGGCCCAAACCGGGAAACCAGCCCACCAGCTTCTGAGTTTTGAGGCCAAACTCAGCAAACCCTCAGCGCCCAGGTTTTGAGGCCCAAACCTGGAAACCGTCCTCAGCCCGAGTTTTGTGGCCAAACTCGGAAACCATCCGCACCCAGGTTTTGAGGCCCAAACCTGGAAACCGTCCACCCGATGGTTTTTCCCTGGCTCTACCACCAAACCGAAGCTGTAGAGGGGATGCACCGTCCGTGCACCCCGTCCACCGACACGTGTCCCCAGGTCCTCGACCCGAGAAACACCATGCCCGCAAGTCTTTGCTCGTCGCTGTCCCAGGCTGCCAGCCACCACAGCTGATCCTCAGGCCCTCCGGTCCCTCAGTCCAAGCCTCACGTCCACCCTTCACCGCTCCCGGTCCATCGGCACGACACGTCTCTACTTGACCTTCACCTCGCCTTCGATCACTGTCTCCGGGCTCGACACCTGCACAACACAAGCCAAAGAACCTGCGATCAAACCCGTTGACAATCACTCATCACACCGAGACCCGACATACACCCATGTATCCGCAATCTCCCCCTTGATGAGTGCATTGTCAACTACTCATACAAATCATAATAGAAAGAAGAAGGAAGGAAGAAGGAGAAAAGAGAACTCGACCAAATGACCCAAAAGCACAGCAAAGCCAAAGAAGGTCAAGTGGAAAGAGCAAGAAAACTTGATCCCCAAAGATATGGGCAACGACTCAATCGCGACCAAGCAAAGCAAAGCTAGCCCTCAAGAAGAGGTAGAACAGGCTCAACACCGCTAGCAAATACCAATTGAAAAACTCCAGAAAAAGAGCTCGTCACCAATTGAGAAATCGAAGAAATGCTAGTCCCTCAAGAAAGAGGCACAGAGGCTCAACACAACTAGCAGAGAAAGCTCGCTCCGAACCAAAACACGCTTCGAACCAATCGAAGTCAAATGCCCTAAAAAATGTTTGCTAGTCCCTCAAGACAGAGCCCTCAAGACAGAGGCGAAGGCTCAACACAACTAGCAAACTCTCCCTCGAATAGTGCAAGCAACCAAGGAAAACTCCCCCTTAGTTGAACACAGGAAGCATATGATGTGCAAAATTTTCTCCCCCTTAGTCAACCGATCGGAGAGCACATGATTTGTCATTTTTCTCCCCCTTAGTTGAAAATGCACTTATCAAGAAAAGGCACCCTCAGGCAAACGAGCAAAGAACTCCCCCTTCCAGAATGCATATGAGCCAAAATGCAAGTTAGCAGCTTCAGGCATATAGTCAAAAGAGTGCAAAGATGCTCTAAACAGTATAACTCCAATGACACAACTAGGCACTCAAATAGCAAGGGCTCAAACTGATCACTGAATACGAAATATGAACATATGAGGAAAATGAGCAGTTTTGAGTCAAAAGGTATTCACCATCAAAATAGCACTAAACATGTATAGACAGGAATCCAAACAAGTGCTAAACATGTATACATGGTGATCTACCCCTAGCAAAGTTCAATCATCATGCTATAGAATGAAACGTACACTTGTGATTTCAGTTTTAGATCGGAGTTGTAGCGGTGAAGTTTCACAAGTTCAAATTTAGCATGTGATTGCGAGAGGTTGAAAGCTTGTCTTTGCCTAACTTTTCAACCGAGCGAAGCCTATGCCGAAGCAATTAGAAGCTTAAAGCTACGGTTTCGGTCATACACTACACGGCTCAAGTTTAACTCAAAGTGCAATGAGAAACAGTCTCGATACCGTGATGTGTTGACAAGCAATCCCATCTCGATCTTTTCAATTCACTAAAACTTGGTTCAAATTTTAAACAGGGTATGAACAGACGAAGCAAGTGAATGACTCAGAACTAGAGACATAGCAACCTAGCATATATGAAATGCACGAGTGAACTCAACACATCCTACACACGCTAGTTGCATATCTCAATGGTGAACATTTTCATATTTTATGTACATTAAGCAAATTCACCATTCCAAAATGGCTCAGCTCACAACATGTACTAGTGATCAGAGAGAGCATAAGCTACAAGCATCAATATAAGCATCGGAGCATACTACATAGAGCATAGTTACATTCTAGTGATTATAAACATGAAGCTCAGAATGTAAATGCGTATGCTAAAATGCAAAAGAAAAGAAAGACAAACGAAAAGAGTCAGTCTATTATACAAGATCCAAAATGTTTCCCCCATCTAAAAGGGGAAACACACACCAAGCTCACCCCTCAACCGATTAAAAGTTGATTCGTCTAAAGGCTTGGTGAAAATATCAGCCAACTGATGATGAGTATCGACATGGCGAAGGTTGATATCACCCTTCTCCTGGTGGTCACACAAAAAATGAAAGCGCACATCAATGTGTTTGGTCTTTGAGTGAAGCACGGGGTTCCTAGCAACGCTAATAGCACTCGTGCTGTCACAAACCAAAGGTACGCGAGAAAAGCTCAGACCAAAATCACGCAAAGTGGCCATCATCCAAAGCAACTGGGAACAGCCGCTAGCCGCAGCAACATATTCAGCCTCTGTGGTAGACTGAGCGACACTAGACTGCTTGCGAGAAGACCATGAAACAAAAGAAGAACCAATAAACTGGCAAGTCCCAGAAGTGGACTTGCGCTCAATACGGCAACCAGCAAAATCAGCATCAGAATAACCGCAAAGGGAGAGGGTGGAGGAAGCAGAATACCAAATCCCGAACTCAGGTGTGAAACGAAGGTACCTGAAAATCCGCTTCACCGCCTGACGGTGAGAAGTGCGCGGCGACGCCTGAAAGCGCGCGCACAGACACACCGCGAACTGCATGTCCGGGCGTGTCGCCGTTAGGTAGAGCAGCGACCCGATCATGGTTCGGTACTCCATCTGGTCCACTGCTTCTCCATCCTTGTCCGCATCCAGGGCAGTCGTCGTCGACATGGGTGTTGGAAGAGGCTTGGCCTCACCCATATCGAACCGCTTCAGCAAGTCCTTGGTGTATGTTGGCGGTTCTTATCGACATATTTATCCCGCCAACATAGTCCACATAAAAGGAGAAAAGCATGTATTTTACTCATATATACATTTATTGCTAACCAAGTTCCACATGTAGTGCAAAGTTATGTTTTGCAGATCATAAACATGCATACAGGTGGATAACAACCAAAAAGGCGCAATCCAACACGCCGAAATGCGCAAAATGAACAAGGACACAAAAAGCCCATATAGATGTGCAGCAAATTTCAGCCGGGAACAAACTCAGGAGCCCAAAAGGAGCAGCTCAGGCTTTTGCCGGGGCTTGTTGGGCCCAGCCAGGGGGCGGCCGCCCCCTGGGTCGACCGCCCCCCTGAAGACGCCACGTGGCCACCGCCTTTGCAGAGGCGGTAAATTAATTGCCCTAAAGGCGGTTCCGGGTGAAATTTGCAGCGACACCCCTCCTAAACCGACCTCAAACACCTATATAAGGAGAGGGGGAGAGGAGGCCAAAGTAGAACACAATCACCTCTTGAGCTACACACTTGGGCACTACCTCTTCTTAGTTTTTCCTTGTTCTTGTGCTAGAGAGAGAGCTAGGCAAAGCTATCAAGGAGGGCTTGGCTCCTTGGAGAGATATTGGGTATGAATAAGATAGATCTGATCTCCAAAGCCCTGTCTTCATTCTTTCGATACAGTTCTTCATATGAACTAGAGTATAGTTCTTGTTCTAGTATTCTGGTATATGACTTAGATCTTAGGTCTTATATCATGTTGCTAGTATATGAACTTATGAATAGTTCTTGTGGAATTAGTATAATATACATTCTAGTGTATAGTTCTTATAATATATTGCTACCCTAGGGTTAGTAGTGTATTATATGAATTAGAGCTAAGTGTGTATTGTATTATTCTCACATAGAACATTAGTCTAATTGCTTCATGCTTGTTATATGATTAGAAATGAGCTTATGTCAAGGGTGGCGGTTTATCATGCTCTTCTGAGTAGGCTCAGGCTTCTTACCTGTCGATCCGTAGGGTCGGGGACCCGGGGGAGTCTGAGTGGGTTCTGTGCATGCAAGCATGGTGCTTGGATGTAGAGGCCGGGTAATTGCATGGTCTTAGTCCACGGTAGTGGGGATGGCGGCAGGTGGTGACAGCCCTCTCCGTCCTTGGCATTCCCCCACGTTCGGCTAGGGTGTATGAGTCTAAATTGTTACGAGAGGTTGCTGGCAGACCAGTACTCGCGTAGTCTCCCGAACCATCTGAAGCATGAGATTAGTTCTATGTCATATGATTGCATGATTAACTTGTTCTATGAATGACTTGTATCTAGACCATGCCTGCTCTATTAGGTTATTCAATTATTCTTTCATTCATTTATTCTTTTAGTCTCTTTTTACTCTTTGCCCTCTTGCCATGCTCAAGATTGTGTTTCTCCACTATTCAAATCATCACTGTTTATCACTTGTTATGACAATTGATCCATTATTGCTATCATGGTATTTGGTACTATATTTATCCTAGAACTTGATACATACAAAGCCTTCCTCGAGCGAACCAATAAATCACGATACTCGGTATATCTCCTGGTGAAATGCTACACGATAATTCCGTGCGCTTGCGGACCTAAACTCCAAACCTACGAACTATCGTATAGATGCATGCTTAACACTGTTGCTGGAAACGCGCCATTCTAAGCAACTTGTTAAGAGACATCGAACAGACACTTCTAGCGCTGTTGCTGGGAATAGATCTTCGGGTCCATTTCTATGCCAATATCCGGCGCCGTTGCCATGGATGGATTGCAAAGTCCATTCTTAGTGACGACGTTAGTAAGTGTCGACGCGCATTTCTGGCGCTGTTGCCAGGGATGGATCGTAAGGTCCATTCTTAGTAATAATGTTAAGAAATGCCAACAAGCATTTCTGGTGCCGTTGCCGGGGAAGGCTAATGTAAAAAGTTCTAGATAAACATAAATCAATATCTGATATGCAAAATGAGTCATTGTTATGCAGGTTAACTCTGCCTGTTTTCCTCCTGTTGTGGATGAAACAGGAATAGTGTATGTCTGGTTTCTCTCTGTCGGAAAACTTCATTAACAATCCCGAGGCACTCCTAAGGGCTAAGCGGATTCATTCCGTTTCGTCTTCTGCTACTCCACCGACAGAGCAACTAGCCGGTTCCGCACCAACCCCAACTGAGGTCATGGCTGAGAAGACACTCCGCGAGTTCTCCGTGCCCACTGTCACCAACGTGGCTACCGGCCCCGCTGTGGACACGGCCGGAAAGAACTTCGAACTCCGTACAGGCCTGATCACCATGGTGCAGGCAAGCCCGTTCTGCGGTTTGCCTAACGAGGATGCGAATGCGCATCTGCAACACTTCCTGGAGCTGTGCGACACTATCGTCATCAAGGACATCACCCCAGATGTCATTCGGCTCCGTCTTTTCCCTTTTTCCCTTGTGGGGAAAGCGAAAAGGTGGTTCTACCAGGACAAGGAAGCTGTCAACACATGGGCGAAATGCTCAGCTGCATTCCTCGCTAAATTCTTTCCCATAAGCAAAACCAATGCTTTGCAGGGAAGAATCTCCAATTTCAAGCAAGATGCCACTGAATCAATCCCTGACGCGTGGGAAAGGCTCCAGGAGTACATCCTGAGCTGCCCCCACCATGGCATGGAAAATTGGATGGTGCTCCAAAACTTCTACAACGGGCTCACGCCCATGTCGAAGGGGCACCTAGATGCAGCCGCTGGTGGTGCATTCTTATCACTCACCACCGCCGGGGCTAAGGCCCTGATTGAAAAGATGGTTGAACACCAAGGCTGGAGTGACGAGAGGACCCAAACACAAACACCAGCCAAAACACAAAAAGGCATGCATACCGTGAAGGAGACGGATATGCTTGCCGCAAAAATAGACCTCCTTATAAAACACCTAGCCGAGAAAAACCAAGAAAACCAAACAAATACGGTGAAAGCCATAGATTCACACATGACGTGTGAAGTCCGTGTTGATGTTGGCCATTCGGGGACCGACTGCCCCGAAACCCGTGAAGACGCCGCCTACATCAACAACGGGTTCCGCCAACAAGGAGGCACCAACCAAAACAATGGTTGGAATAACCAGTCACGGTCGTCATTCCAAGGTAATTCGAACTCCAATTCGAATCAACCTTCTTTAAGAGACTTAGTTCTTGGACAGGCTAAAATTAATGAAAATTTGACTAAAAAGTTGCTGTCCAATGATAAAATTTTCGAAAATATAAATACAAAAATAGAAAACTTATCTTCTTCTGTACAAAATCAAATGAGCTTCAATAAAATGATCGAAACTCAAATAGCTCAAATAGCTGCTGCTCTTCCTGCTGAATATAAAAAGAATAATTCTAAAAATGTGAAAGCGGTGACCACGAGGGGTGGTAAGACCACTCGGAATCCACCAAACCCTAACCATGATGCAGGGAAGAACAAAGAGCAACAAGAGAAGAATAAGAAAACACAAAAAGAAACCGAACCGGAGGTTGAGGAAATGGCACCAAAAGACCCGTTGGGGTATACGGACACCACATACCTGCCATTTCCCACCAGAAACAGAAAGCAAGCTGTGGATGAACAATTCACACGCTTTGTCGAGATGATAGAAAAGATACATGTGAACGTTCCTTTAATGGACGTTTTGCATGTGCCTTCCTACGCCAAGTACATCAAGGATATCATCAACAACAAGCGGCCACTACCATCTGCAGAAACAATCAAGCTGACGGAAGAGTGTAGCGCAGCTATACTCAACCGTCTCCCAGAGAAGAAGAAGGATCCTGGGTGTCCCACGATCACATGCTCAATCGGGACTCAGCGCTTCGATCATGCGCTATGTGATTTAGGGGCAAGCGTAAGCGTGATGCCCAAGGTCATTTTTGACCAACTCAACTACACTCAATTAAAGCCAACCACGATGACGCTCCAACTGGCCGACTCGTCGGTCAGACATCCAGCAGGAATCGCTGAGGACATTCCAGTCCAGATCAGAGGATTATTCGTTCCTGTGGATTTTGTGGTGTTAGAAATGGAACTTACCAAGGAGTCACCATTAATCCTTGGGAGACCATTTCTAAGCACTGCAGGGGCACAGATTGATGTTAAGGCAGGGAAGATCAGCCTAAATATCAACGGAAAAGAGGAAAAGTTTGAGTTCAGGCCAAGGCATCAAGAGCAATGTTCAATGATCCGTGTCAAGTATGGGCCGAACAAGGATATTAGAGAGATACAAATACAGCCTCAAATCATCTATAGCATCTCTAAATATGTAAAAAGACCCTCACAAAAGCCGGAGCCAAAGAAAAAGGCGGCTCCAAAAGAAAAGAAGCCGGAGCAAAAGAAAAAGGCAGTTTCAAAAGAAAAGAATGATGAGCAAAATAAAGCTTTTAAGCAAAACAAAGGAAAAGCTCCGATAGAAAATACCTTTCCACAAACGAATAAAGTATGGAAGGAAGTTCAAATGGTTACCACACCTCCAAATACAAATCAAATGATGTGGAAACCAAAGAAGGATCAGCCATCTTCGTCCACTTCTCCCGGACAAGGAGGCCCATCAACAAGCACAAAATGAAGGGAGAAAAGGTCTTGCTCACCAGACCTAAAAGGGTAAGCTGTAGAATAATAGAAACCGGCCAAGAGCTAGCTTAGGGGAGGACCCCACTTCCGAGGTATGTTGCATTGCATATTTAATTCCATGCATTCTTATTTTTCCATTAGCATGTTTACTTAATGCAATTTTAATTTAAAAAAAACTGAAAAATGCTAAAAAGACCAAAAATATGAATTCCACTCTTATATGTGATGTAAGATATGTGCTTCTTCCTTGTTGAAATGATGAATAGTTGCTCTGTCTTATAATTCACCTGTGCCTAGTTTATAACTTAGTTTCTACTAAGATTTGAGTTTATTGGTAAATGGCTCACTTAAGAACTTGAAACTTGTGGGATGCACATGCTTACTCAAGTCCAAGGTTATTGCTAGTCATGATCTGGTATAAGCAGAGAATTGCTATGACATTGTTCTAAGAAAGACTTGACATCCGGAGAATTTATTTAAAAACTTAAAATTCAAAAGTTCCTCGATGATGATATATCCTACCAGAGCCTTATGATGAAAAACTTTTCAAACCATATACTCATATGCTACTTGTATTTGTATTGAGCTTATTCAAATAGTTGTGACCTATGTGTAGACTTCTTTCATGCATTCAAGATCAAGATTCACGTACACCCACCAAATAAAGCTAACTCTTGCATTAAGAGTTACGCAAGACATGCCATGCATTCACCACAAAATTAAATGCTCCACTGTTGATCATGATCTTTCTCTCCCAAAAGAATTATGGGCTATTAAAAAAAATATATGAGAGAGTAAAAAAATGGACAAGTGTCCAAATGAAAACAATGGGTACTCCGATACCCGCCTCTCTCTAAAAAAAATGAATGAGAGAGTAAAAAAAATGGACAAGTGTCCAAATGAAAACAATGGGTACTCCGATACCCGCCTCTCTCGATGAATAAAGATAGCCCATAGTTCCCAATTTTCCAAAGGGAGAAAGACATGAGAAAAGGAGTATTCAAAAAGAAAATATTCCACACACTTGCACTTCTTGATCTAAGTGTATGACTGAAGTCTCCTAAGGTCCAATTCTTTGACTTTGCAATATCTACAATACAAGTATGCCTACTTCTTTCTACTCACAACTCCAGATAAAGCTTTAGTTGGTAGACTGAAAAGAAAGGCAAAAAGCCTTTGGTGAGGACCATACACATCTTGAGCGAATGAGTGAATCATTTGAGGAACTTGCTTTGATTTTCAAAACTCCTAAAAACTCCGGATTATAAAGTTGCTCAAGGAACAAAAGTTAAGCACCTCTGTGAAAGCCGATCTAACATGCAGTGACTAAGGATTTGAGGAGGCTAACAAGCCCCATGGGTGACAAGGTACTAGGGTGAGTAATAGACTAATTTATTCAAACCCTGGTAGACACTTTGGTATAGGCCTGGCACTTGTGAATAATAATCGGCATTGAAGCAACTCCTGATCAACAACCAAAACCTTAGCTTTTGCTCGGGGACGAGCAAAGGGTAAGCTTGGGGGAGTTTGTTGGCGGTTCTTATCGACATATTTATCCCGCCAACATAGTCCACATAAAAGGAGAAAAGCATGTATTTTACTCATATATACATTTATTGCTAACCAAGTTCCACATGTAGTGCAAAGTTATGTTTTGCAGATCATAAACATGCATACAGGTGGATAACAACCAAAAAGGCGCAATCCAACACGTCGAAATGCGCAAAATGAACAAGGACACAAAAAGCCCATATAGAAGTGCAGCAAATTTCAGCCGGGAACAAACTCAGGAGCCCAAAAGGAGCAGCTCAGGCTTTTGCCGGGGCTTGTTGGGCCCAGCCAGGGGGCGGCCGCCACCTGGGTCGACCGCCCCCCTGAAGACGCCACGTGGCCACCGCCTTTGCAGAGGCGGTAAATTAATTGCTCTAAAGGCGGTTCCGGGTGAAATTTGCAGCGACACCCCTCCTAAACCGACCTCAAACACCTATATAAGGAGAGGGGGAGAGGAGGCCAAAGTAGAACACAATCACCTCTTGAGCTACACACTTGGGCACTACCTCTTCTTAGTTTTTCCTTGTTCTTGTGCTAGAGAGAGAGCTAGGCAAAGCTATCAAGGAGGGCTTGGCTCCTTGGAGAGATATTGGGTATGAATAAGATAGATCTGATCTCCAAAGCCCTGTCTTCATTCTTTCGATATAGTTCTTCATATGAACTAGAGTATAGTTCTTGTTCTATTATTCTGGTATATGACTGAGATCTTAGGTCTTATATCATGTTGCTAGTATATGAACTTATGAATAGTTCTTGTGGAATTAGTATAATATACATTCTAGTGTATAGTTCTTATAATATATTGCTACCCTAGGGTTAGTAGTGTATTATATGAATTAGAGCTAAGTGTGTATTGTATTATTCTCACATAGAACATTAGTCTAATTGCTTCATGCTTGTTATATGATTAGAAATGAGCTTATGCCAAGGGTGGCGGTTTATCATGCTCTTCTGAGTAGGCTCAGGCTTCTTACCTGTCGATCCATAGGGTCGGGGACCCGGGGGAGTCTGAGTGGGTTCTGTGCATGCAAGCATGGTGCTTAGATGTAGAGGCCGGGTAATTGCATGGTCTTAGTCCACGGTAGTGGGGATGGCGGCAGGTGGTGACAGCCCTGTCCGTCCTTGGCATTCCCCCATGTTTGGCTAGGGTGTAGGAGTCTAAATTGTTACGAGAGGTTGCTGGCAGACCAGTACTCGCGTAATCTCCCAAACCATCTGAAGCATGAGATTAGTTCTATGTCATATGATTGCATGATTAACTTGTTCTATGAATGACTTGTATCTAGACCATTCCTGCTCTATTAGGTTATTCAATTATTCTTTTATTCATTTATTCTTTTAGTCTCTTTTTACTCTTTGCCCTCTTGCCATGCTCAAGATTGTGTTTCTCCACTATTCAAATCATCACTGTTTATCACCTGTTATGACAATTGATCCATTATTGCTATCATGGTATTTGGTACTATATTTATCCTAGAACTTGATACATACAAAGCCTTCCTCGAGCGAACCAATAAATCACGATACTCGGTATATCTCCGTGTGAAATGCTACACGATAATTCCGTGCGCTTGCGGACCTAAACTCCAAACCTACGAACTATCGTATAGATGCATGCTTAACACTGTTGCTGGAAACGCGCCATTCTAAGCAACTTGTTAAGAGACATCGAACAGACACTTCTAGCGCTGTTGCTGGGAATAGATCTTCGGGTCCATTTCTATGCCAATATCCGGCGCCGTTGCCATGGATGGATTGCAAAGTCCATTCTTAGTGACGACGTTAGTAAGTGTCGACGCGCATTTCTGGCACTGTTGCCAGGGATGGATCGTAAGGTCCATTCTTAGTAATAACGTTAAGAAATGCCAACAGTGTACTTGCCCTGGTGCACAAACGTTCCCTCTCGAGATTGCTTAATTTGCAACCCGAGAAAGAATGTCAATTCGCCCATCATGCTCTTCTCGAACTCCCTGCTCATAGTATCTGCAAACTTGGCAACCAAGGCGTGAGAAGAACCACCGAAAATGATATCATCCACGTAAATCTGGACCAAGAGAGTGTCTTTGCCTTGCTTGAGGAGAAAGAGCGTTTTATCTACACATCCCATTTTAAAAGCCTTAGCGAGCAAAAAGGTTTTCAACCTATCATACTAGGCTCTAGGGGCTTGTTTCAAACCATATAAAGCTTTGTGAAGTTTAAAAACATGGTTTGGAAACTTGGGATTTTCAAAACCGGGTGGTTGCTCAACATAAACTTCCTCTTCTATGTAGCCGTTTAAGAAGGCACTCTTGACATCCATTTGAAAAAGTTTGAAACCTTTGGATGCAGCAAAAGCCAAGAGTATCCTAATATCCTCCAAACGAGCTACAGGAGCAAAAGTCTCCTCATAGTCTATCCCCTCCTTCTCACAATAACCCTTCGCTACAAGCCTGGCCTTGTTTCTAACAACGTGGCCATCCTCCCCTTGCTTGTTTTTGAGAACCCATTTTGTCCCAATAGGCTTACAGTCTGGAGGAGGTGGAACTAGAACCCAAACCCGATTTCGCTCAAAATTTTCTAACTCCTCATGCATGGCATTGATCCAATCCAGATCCGTCAAAGCGTGTCCAACATCCCAGGGCTCAAAATTAGCAACAAAAGCAGAATGAGCAAAGTGAGAGATTTGCTGTGACCTGGACCGAGTGACACGTTCGTCAATGCCGCCTATCATCTGCTGAGGGGGGTGCAGGCGCTGGATGTGTCTTGGCGCCTCCCGAGCAGATGTGATCTCCCCCTCAACAGCAGCCGGTGCCTCCCCGGGTACAAAAGGTACCGCTCGGAGTGGCGGATCCCACGGCCCCCAGGAAGAGGACGTGTCGGGCCGTGAGTCGTCGTAGAAGCCACTTTTTGCGACACAACAGGTGGAGGCGATGCTGGGTCATCTATGCCTTCAGCATCCTCGTCCTCATCATCGAAAAGAGGCTCACCAACCTCATGATCACCTGCACGCTCAAAACGAGAAGGAGGACAAACCATGGTCTCATCGAAGGTGACATCAGATGTCTCCATGACTCGGTTAGTATCAAGGTTAAGTACACAATATGCGTGAGTGTGAGTGCCATAACCCAAAAACACACCGTCAGAAGAACGAGACTCAAATTTGTCCAGGTTGCCTTTTTCAATATAAAACAGTGGCAACCGAAAAATCTAAAATAGCTCACCTTGGGCTGTCTACCAAAACGCAACTCATAAGAAGTCTTTTTCAAGAACGCTCTCAGAAAAATGAGATTTGAAATGTAGCATGCAGTGTTCATAGCCTCGACCCAATATCGCCTAGGAGTCCTATGCTCATCGAGCATCGTCCTGGCCATCTCAACAAGGGTCCGATTCTTCCTCTCTACAACACCATTTTGTGGCAGTGTGTAGGGGGGAGAAAACTGATGCTCCAAGCCCAATGAGTTACAAAACTTCTCAAAATCTGAATTCTTGAATTCGGAACCATTATCACTCCTAATAGCTCGCATCGAGTTCAAAGGGTACTCGTTCTGAAGACATAAAATCCGATTGCGAGCAAAGGAGAAAGTCTCGGTCTTCTCAGCTAAAAAGAAGACCCACGAATATCTCGAGAAGTCATCAACAACAACAAGCACATACCACTTCCCCCCAACCGAGCTCACCCGAGCCGGACCAACAAGGTCCATATGTAAAAGCTCTCCAGGGCGCTTAGTCATGACCCGAGTCACCGGATGGTGGGGAGCGGCAACCATCTTCCCATGTCTACAAGAATGGCAAACAAGATCCTTCTCCATGGACAACTTGGGCGATCCTCGGATTAGGCCAAGTGAACTAAGTCTTGCAAGCAAGTCGAAGCTTAGGTGACCAAGTCTCCTATGCCACTTCCAAAGATCAGAGGAGGAAGGTCCAGCCAAAAGACAACGAGAAATGCCAAAGGACTCCGAGAAATTCGCACGAAAGACTTTCCAAAGGGCGAAATCAAACATACAAGATTGCCCTGAGGATCTAAAATACGACTGAGATTCGGTTTAAAACAAATCTCATAGTCATCATCAAAAAGATGCGAAACAGAAAGAAGGTTAAAATGCAGGTTAGAAACAAGAGCAACATCGCACAACACAAAATGCTCATTAACCCGCACCGACCCGCGAGAAAACACCTTACCTTTGCTATTGTCGCCGAAGGTGAGAAACTCCTTTTCGGCGACCGGACTAAGACTGGAGAACCATTTGGCGTTTCCGGTCATGTGCCTCGAACAACCGGAATCCACCAAACAAACGTTCTTCAATCGTTTTACCTACATCAATAAAAAGACATAGGGTGAGCATACGGTCCAACACTGGGGTTAGTGAAGTAAGGGGAAAACCAGTGTTGGGCCGACTGCTCAAAAGAACGGTTAGCAGAAAAACCATTCCTAGCGCGTCTACGAGAGGAGCGATCACCACGCTGAGGAAAGCGTGGTCCGCTGGGGAAAGAACGCTCATCGCGATACTCAAAACACGGTGGGGGAAAGCGCTCAACTATAAAGCCTCCGCCACGGGGTCCATAGCCCACAACTGTAGGCTCCCGCCGGGCATGACCTCCCTGACGCCTAGGACCTTGAGGTGCTGCACCTCTAGGCCTAGCAGCTCTCCTCGGAGCTCTCCTCTGAACATTCGGCACATGTACATCATGGAAAGGATGGTACATGTCCGGGTTGTTCATCTCCTTTGCACGGCGTGCCTCTCTCTTGCGCCTAAAGCAGAACTCGCTCAAGTGTCCATCTCTCCCACAGTGCTCACAGTGGTACCTCACCGCTCTCAAAGGGGGTTGTTGGTACTCACGGTTGTGGGTGTGGATCACCTTGTCCTTCTGTGGCAACTCCTCCTGGATAGGTGGCATTGTGTCCAGCTTGTTCTTTAGGTGGTTGGGTTTGGGATGCCACACTTGGTTCTTGGGTGGAGCTCTCGAAGGCTCAACAAAGACCCCATCCTTGGTGTTAGGCTTCAGAGGCTCTTTGGGTGGAAGCTTGGTAAGTTTGGGAGTAGTGGTGGAGTTGGGCTTCTCACTCGGATTCAGACCACTCGACTCTCCAATCTTCCCAAAAACAGAAAGATCAACACCCTGAGTAAAGCCTACACCGGGACCTCCAGCAGCTCGCTTGAATTGGGAAATCATCATCCCGACCTGCGGCTCACCACAAGATACCCATGACAAGATGGTCCAAAGGTATGTGTTTTCTTCCTCGGTTTGCATCTTGTCATGCTTCACATTGGCTATCTCCATCTCCAGGCCCTCACAAAGAACACACCTAGCCACACGTGTGCTACCTGAGTTGGCCTCTTCAAGAGACACAATCTTGGCATTCTTCTCTGCCAACTCAGATTGCAAGACAGGACAAGTCTTGCACGCACCCAACATCGAGGGTCTAGCCTTCAGCTCATCTACCTCTCCTACCAACGCAGCATACTTACCTCTCAAAGTGAGAAGGTCAGTCATGTGCGTGGTGCACATCTCACACTCCACCTCCTCAGAAACGACCACGGTGGATTTTGCAAACTCAAGCTCCTTAACCGTGTCCTCCCACTTCTGCCTAAACTCCTTGCGCTCTCTAGCGGCTCGTCTAAGCAACTTATCTTGACTAAGGAGCGCGGCAGTAAGTTTCTCGACCTCAGCGGAAAGCTCATCGTGGGTCAGAGTTACCTGGGAGGTGTCGTCGTCGTAGTCGTTGTTCCGAGGGGAGTTCACCAGCTCGCCGTCGACCTCCTTGCCGATGGCCATGGTGCAGAGGCCGTCGTCGTCGGCGAAGAAGCAGAGACCGTTCAGCTTGTCCTCGATCCTCTTCTTCTTCTCGGACTCATCGTCGCTTGAGCAAGTGGAGTCATCATCCGAGCCGTCGACGTCGCTGAGCGTGGCGAAGAATGCACGCTACTCAGCCTGGGCCTTCTCCAAGTACTTCTTCTTGATGTACTCCTTGTCGAAGCCGCCCCTCCGCTTGTGCCTCGCGGGGACGTACTTCTCCTTGCGCTTGCCGGAGTCATACTTGTGCCCATGATCGCCCTTCCCAGATGAGTACTTCTTCTTGGGACAGTTGGCGATGAAGTGGTCGGGGTCGCCGCACTCATAGCATCCTGAGCGTCCTCCTCCGCGGCGACGGTTCATGCGGTTGTTGTGGAACCGCGAGAACCGGTTGGCGAGCATTGCCAGCTCGTCATCCCCCAAAGACTCCAGCTGGTCCTTTGTGACAGAAAAGAGAGATGAAAGAGCAAAGCCACCAGAGGGGTTAGCAGAAGAGCCAGAAACCAAAGCCATAGTCGGGCCAGAAGGATTTTCATAAGAAGCCCTCGACATGGCGTCAATCTCACTAGACTTGAGTTTACTAAAGAGCTCGTCGCAAGTGAGGGTCTCATAGTTAGACGATTTGATGATCGCCTGGACCTTTGAGTCCCACACCGACCGATCAAGAGTGTGCAAAAGCTTCAAAGCCCTCTCATGATCGTCAAAAGGCAACAGCTCCTTGTTCGCTCTCATCTTGTTGACAATGACCTGAAAGCGAGCGAATAAACTCTCTATGCTCTCGCCAGGCATGTGTCGAAAGTTCTCGTACTCCCGCTTGTGCGACTCGTAGAGACGAGGTTTGACTTGAGAGGTTCCCTCATGGAAACGCATGAGGGTCGCCCAAATCTCACGAGCCGTGGGGAGGTGAGAAACGCGATCAAACTCAGACATCCTCAAACAGGAGAAGAGAGCGTTACGCGCTTGGCTATTGGCATCGTGCTCATCCATCTGAAGCTGAGTAACACGAGTAGCCAAGACAACGTAATCGTCCCTGTTGCAAATCTCCCAAACAGAAGAGCTCATGCTCTGAAGATAGGCCGACATGCGTATCTTCCAATATGCATAGTTCGTCCCATCAAAGAACGGTGGTTTGCCCACGCCGTGATCCATGTCGCCTTCTGTGGATCTAGAACCGGCTAAGGTGGAAGATCCTTAACCCGCTCCGATACCAATTGAAGGACCGAGAATGCACTAGCAAGGCGACCAGAGGGGGGGTGAATGGGAGCCAACAAAATTTCTCTCGAAACTTTGGCCAAATGTCCCAAAATCAACCCCAAGAAGCAACAACCGAAACCGTGATGCTCACGACCCTTGGAAGAGGGTGGATGATCCCTAGGATCACAGCGGAGCACCACAAACCACAAGCGAACCAAACGCCAAAAGCACCGGCACAAGTTTGCCCCTCAAAAACCAAGTCCCGAACGTAGATAGACGGCTATGTCGAGGAATCCCCAAATACCGATGCTAACAACTAGCAAAGATACCTAGAGAGGTTCCTTGGTCAACCCTAGGGTCAAACGAGAAGTCCGGAAACCAAGCGAAGAAGCCGGGAGAGCAAACGCACTAAACCGGAGTACTCAGCCAATCCGCGGACTGTCCGGCCCTGAGGTCCCGGACTATCCGCCCCTACTGCGGACTGTCCGCTAGGGGTTGGCGGACTGTCCGCCGGCAAAATATGCTGAACCCGGACTGTCCGCCAAACACAACGGCGGACTGTCCGCGGTTCAAATCGGACTTGTCCGAACGTGCACCGCAGCCACTGGTCTGGCTGGTGCCCGATGCGCGGACTGTCCGCGGGTACTATGGCGGACTGTCCGCGAGTACCCAGGAAGGGCGATTTTGGTCGCCCTCAACTCAAATCTTCCCCAATTCGATTCAAACCAAAATCTGAAGTTCCCAAACTTGGTGACGATGATCACGGGGTAGTTAGGAGACTATCCCTAAGAAATCATCCGCTCAAATCGACTAAATCTCCGGGAAATCAAAAGGGAAGGTGGATGAACCGAAAAAGCGCCATGAAAACGAAATCATCCCGATCTATTCGATCATGAGGAGTTAGATGAATTCCTTTGGTCGAAATGACCTCCTCAATGATACGAACAAAATGATTCAAAGGGATTTCGCAAAGATGCACTAGAGAGTGAGATCGAGTGACGGGAAAATCGCGGAGAAACGAAGAACGCAAAGAACACGAAGCAAAACGCGAATCGACACAACGATGTGCAGCCGTAGCGCAAACACACGCTACAATGGTGACGATACGGCCTCACTTCCTCAGAATCAACAGTACACAGAGGCAAGTCTCTCTGCGGATCTCAGCTAGCTACATCAGGGAGTGGGAGAGCAGGAAACCCTAGAAAGCAAGAGCAAATGACTGGAATGACTAACTGAAATGGATGGGGAGGTGGGTGTCTCCCCCTACTTATCCTAATTCTAAACTATTCCTAATTCCCACTCTACCCCTAACTACTTACAGAGCGAACCAGCTAAACCCTAAGGTTATTCTGGACCAACTCGGTGGTAGGTGGATCCGACGGCCACGCCCGCACAACTCGTAGCGTTGCCTCGACGCAACCTCCCGATTGCCGCCACGTGCCGCCCTCGCTCTGCACCCCCGGTTTTGTGGCCCAAACCGGGAATCCAGCCTTTTCCAGCCAACCCCCGGTTTTGAGGCCCAAACCGGGAAACCAACCCACCAGCTTCTGAGTTTTGAGGCCAAACTCAGCAAACCCTCAGCGCCCAGGTTTTGAGGCCCAAACCTGGAAACCGTCCTCAGCCCGAGTTTTGTGGCCAAACTCGGAAACCATCCGCACCCAGGTTTTGAGGCCCAAACCTGGAAACCGTCCACCCGATGGTTTTTCCCTGGCTCTACCACCAAACCGAAGCTGTAGAGGGGATGCACCGTCCGTGCACCCCGTCCACCGACACGTGTCCCTAGGTCCTCGACCCGAGCAACACCATGCCCGCAAGTCTCCGCTCGTCGCTGTCCCAGGCTGCCAGCCACCACAGCTGATCCTCAGGCCCTCCGGTCCCTCAGTCCAAGCCTCACGTCTGCCCTTCACCGCTCCCGGTCCATCGGCACGGCACGTCTCTACTTGACCTTCACCTCGCCTTCGATCACTGTCTCCGGGCTCGACACCTGCACAACACAAGCCAAAGAACCTGCGATCAAACCCGTTGACAATCACTCATCACACCGAGACCCGGCATACACCCATGTATCCGCACTTGGAAGCTTCTAGATTAACCTGGAGTGATCACCAAACAACATAATTCAGGGGCTAAAGTGACAGATTGCACAGCTTTGGTGAATTACTATTTCCCAAGGAGTTTTCTAGCAGATGGAAAGAGGTAGAGTCCTACTCCAACACGATGAATCGCGCAAACAGATGGAAAGTCGCATTAGGGCAACAAGGGAGGTTCCAGAAGATACCACGTCGAAGGAGGGACGAGTTGGCTGACAGGTGGGGCCGGCCGGCCCCACCCCTAGGCCAGCCAGCCTAGGCCCACATGCAAGTTCCTCCTCCTTCGCGTAACGTGTTCCAATACAACTCTACTATGCTTCTCGACCACTAATCAAAGTCGGTTTGATCCAAGGGCCACGATGCATCCCTCCGGGCTATAAAACCAGACCGAGACCCCCCCTGGGGACGCATCTCCATCTTCGTCTTCATTATTCATCCACATATCAAACCCTAGGTTTTCATGTAGAAGTAGAGATCCCTCTAGTTGATTTAGTTCTAGTTCCAGTTCTAGTTCTAATTCTAGTTCTAGTTCTTCTAGTTCTGGTTCTAGTTCATCTAGTTGTAAAGAGTTATCCCAGGATTAGAATTAGAAGAGAGAGAGAGGTATTAGAGGAGGATTAGAAGGGGCTCTGGCCTATCGGATCTACTTCTTCAACTTGTACCTGCGGATTCAAGTTCGTCAAGAGCTTGGATCAGGATATTCTTCGGTCATCATCTTCTAATTATCAGTAAGCATTATTGTTCTTATTATTCTTCTGGCTTGCAACTCTAATTAGAGTACTCTAATTTTAGTAGCTAGGAATTAGAGGAGTTGTCATCATGTAAGCGTGGGGCTTAGACTTGATTGCTTGCATAGTGTACCCTATATTCCGCACCGGTGGTAGCTCGCAAGGGTGACTCTTATAGCCTTGTTGAATCTTCTATAGTCCACCTTCTGTCTATAGGACGAGCAGGAGTATATTACTTAGGAACAGCCATACTATGCATGTGGTCTCCCAACGTAATCCACAGTTGAGTAATAATCGCATAGCTTCTTAAGATTAGAGCTGGTAACCTTAGTTATCCCCTTTATCTTTTGTGTTCTCATCTTTTTTAGTGCTCAGGGTTTAAGCAATAGACTTAAGGCAATCACGTTGTTCCTTTGGGTTCGATATTAAAACTGGGTCTACATCCGGTGAAGTGCGGGTATCTAATCTGTGCGCTTGCAGATTTATCTCTTGTGTTCTGATAACATACCTAAGTCTTTCTAGTGTCGTTGCCAAGGTTAGGGCTTATCTCTACTCTTGGTTGCGATGGTAGTAAGTGTCAACACTTACGGATGGCCTTTTGCGTGATGCGGTTAAAGAAGTATGATATCTGAGTGACCACCATCTTCACATACTCTAGACCGATACCCCTTATCACAATTGCAAGGAACACCGTTAGCATGACGTGGCGGTCATGTGCATTGTAGACGGTCAATGTGAGGTCTTTCAAGGAGACGAGGCTCTTGATATTGGAAGAGAAACTGGTCGACACCTTGATACCCCTAAGAAGCTTGAGCATAGCAGTCTTCTCGTCATGCCTTATGTTGTAGGCTGCACCTGGAAGATCGACTTTACCATTATGAGGTGACCCAGGGTGAAGGTCCTGCGTGATGCGTTGGTTGAGAAGATCCGTCCGTGACTTCAGACCAGCCTTCATCTTGCCCGGGAGGTCCAGCAGGACACCGATCGTGCTATCGAAGACGTTCTTCTCGAGTTGCATGCAGTCGATGACATGGGGTGTTTTCAGTGTCTTCCAATATGACAGGTACTTGAAGAAAATCAACCTCTTCTTGAAAGGAACAAAGGGGACAGCCTGCGATGCTTCCTCCGTCGTATCTCACTTTTGCTTCCTCGTTTGTTTTGTTCCCTCTGGTGGCTTCTTTTTCTTGCAAAACTCGATATGATCAATATCCTTCACCATCTCATACACCTTTGGCTCCCAACTAGTCTGCACCGGTGGTTCACCCTATGGCTCGCCCTGATCATCGAACAATTGATTCATGACACTTCTTCTATATTTGTGCCTTTTCAGAAGGAACTTCCTATGCCTCATGTAGACCATCTTGTTCGATCCCTTGAGGTAAGTGTAGCATGTCCCGTCGATGCACATCACACATCTGGTCTTCCCTTTGAGCAGCCACGACATTGAGAAGAGGTCGGGGTAGTCGGTGATGGTGACAAAGATGATGGCTTTTAGGGTGAACTTCTCTTTGAGGGACGCATCCACCATCTCAACCCCAACATCAAATAGCTCCTTCATTTCCTCCATTACCGGCTCAAGGAAAACATCGATATCATTGTCGGGCTGCTTCGGTCCCGAGATAAGCATGGTCAGCAGAAGATACCTGCGCCTTTGACACAAATGGTGAGGTAGGTTGTAGATGGTGAGTACGACCGGCCAGGTGCTGTGGGTGCTGCTGAGCTCGCCGAACAGATTCATCCCATCGGTGCTCAGCGCAAACCGAAAGTTCCTGGGATCTTTGCCAAATTGCGGGTAGGCCTTGTTGAAATATTTCCACTACTGGGCATCGAAGGGGTGCCGCAGCATGCCATCGTCCTTCAAGCGGTCAACTGATGCATGCCAGGACATGAGCTTCGCGTCCTCTAGGTTCCCAAATAGCGCACGCAGGCAGTCGATCACTGGCATGTACCACACTGTTGGCGGTCCTTATTGCCTATTTATAACCGCCAACTCTCACATAAAATGATCACCAAACTAGAATTAGGACTTTTATATCTAACGAATTCTACAAGTTTTGGCGATTCACTTGTCTTACAGGAGTAATCAAAGAATACCAAGGAAAAGGCAAGAAGAATACGCTTTCCGGCAAGGCGTAAACTCAAGAAATAAAGAAGAAGCCCACCTAAACATCAAATCTGGGCCAACAACCCACATGGGAGGCATCCAGACCCAGCCAAGGACCCAGATGAGAAGGTCGGTGGCGAGAGGCGGTGCCAGGGGTGCGCCCGCACCCCTGGTGTGCGCCCCTCGGGCCCACCTTGCTATGTCGGTTGCATGCCTCCATGCATAGGTCGGTGATGGTGGTTAATATATTTAGACCACCCCGAGAGGTCGGTTTTGCACCTTCCAAAGGAGGAGGAGAGGTCCTCCACTCCCCCCCAAGACACCTCCACTATATAAAGAGGCCCTCTCCACCTTCATAGAGATCATCTTCATGGAGATCATACAAACTACGAGGAGTCCTCTTCACCATATTGCCAAGATGTAGTAGTAGAATAGCTCTAGTTAAGAGTGAGGGAGAGATGCTCAAGTTCTGGAGGAGTCCTCGGAGGATCGGTATAATCTTGTATCGCTTCTTTGTAAGACTCGAGTATTCAATATATTTATCTTCTCTAATTACTTGAATCGCTTACATGGTTATCTAGTTCTTACCTATTGTTTTAGCTAAAGCATGGTTAGTTTAATGTTTTGCACCTTGGCATGGGATCTCCGCTCGACCGAGTGCTCTACTTATTATATGTGGCTAGAGTAGTAATCGGTAGTATAGACGTGGTGTCTAGACAATCAGTTACCTGAGGTTGCGCCCAACCCCATGGATAGTTGTGGTAGCCCCGGAGGTGACAGCTCCGACCAGGCCTTTGTATTCCACCACGTTCGAGTTGGTGTTTCATAGAGCTTTTGGCAGCCTTCTCCCGGTTACCCCTTCCCAGTCTCTTCGAGATCCGAAAAGGAACTGCTGCTCCAAAGTGCCATGGTGTGATCATTATGCTTGACCTTTGCTTTAGTTAATCCCTTGGGTTAGATCTAGATTAGAACCACAGTAATGGAGAAGTATATAGGAACCTTGAACTCTTCCGATGACCTCCCAACTGTGCTTGTCTGCTCTTTATCTTTATATGGAGTTCTCCGGTGTATCAATTACCTATCAATCATATATGCTATCACTTACCCCCACTTTAATCTAGTTGGTACACTAAGTTAGTAGATACATGATTGTCAGTTATTAAACTCTTTACACATTACTTCCCTGTGGATATAAATATGATACCCCGGAATACTCCTGGGTGAAAGCTACAACGGTATCTGTGCGCTTGCGGATTTGTCTGTATGGGTTACACATACCAACTGGCTTTCTGGCGCCGTTGCCGGGGATAGGGTTTAACTCTATTCTTAGTAGCGACGCTACAGAATGCCAACACACACCGACAGTGCTGGAGTTCTCCTCAGCGTGTAACCCTCTTCTTCCTCGTCCTGCTGATGAGCCGAGATGCGATTGGCTGCAGCACTTCTCTTCTTGCCCCCCTTCTTCTTCTTCCTCTGACCACCTCGCAAGGCCTTATCGTCGTCTGCATCCACGCGACAGCCAGCATTCCTCTTGTAGCGACTGGCGCCTGTTGACATCTCTTAGCATCAGTTCAGATAACGGTACCAGAAATATAGGTAGACAAATCTAACAACATTACCTTTAACGCTAGGCTGTCACCACTAGCAGCGACACTAGAGACATGGATTGTATTTATGATCTTGCCCTTATAAAATATGAAAAGAGATTATTCGCAAGCGCACAGATAAAATACATCCGCTCTAGCATTTCACCAAGGAGAGTTTCCAAGGTATCGTTATTTATATTAAAACCTTTCACCTCATGAGTTAAGAGAGTGACAGGAGATAAACATTTACAACTATAACACACACATGTATGATTATGATAAGAGTTCCACTAGATCTACTCAACATAGGAATCAATCATATATGATAAATAAGATAAATGAAATAGAACAGAGTAAGCCATAAGAGTTCCAACAGAGCATTCCCATCCAAGGTTAGATTGTAACTAGAACTAGAAAGAGACAGATTAACTCCCTAATATGGTTCTAACTATAGGTCATAGACTACATCAATTAGTGCAATTATGTTTTGCAATCATGGTTAGAATAACTTATATTTATACGCAGGAGACATCACACATGGAGGGTCAGATCCAGTGTCTATCCCCTCCGGGTGACCAGGTCTTACTAGTCCTATATTCGGGGAGTAGACTACAGAGGACTCAACGAGGCTATAAGAGTCGCCCTCACGAACTACCACTTGTTGGACCAGAATATAGGGTGCATTTGCAGGTAAACAACATATAAGCACCACGCTTACACAATGTTGACCACTCACCTCGTAATTGACAAAATGAGCGCTATACGAACAAGAGCATAAACATAGAGATACCCTAGCTATGCTAGACATATAATCAAAGTAGACGATGACCATTATAATTACGAACACAAAATAGTAACAAGTCATGACAAGTATCAACTAGAACACAAACTAGAAGATGAATAAGAACTAGATGAATAATTAGAAGTAGATTAGAAGCACTAGGCTGAACTAGAAAGGCAATTAGAACTAGATTAGAACACAGAGATGAACTAGAGAGATTAGAAGAGGAACTAAAACACAATTAGAAAACAAGATGATGAACTAGAAGACAATTAGACAATTAGAAGAACAATTAGAAGAACAATGTTGATACAAGAGAGAAGACAAGGCTAATTACCTAGCTCCTCTTGACTACATCAGGAATCCGAGCTTCCTCGACTCTTCTAATTCTATTCTAGCTACGCCTTTGGATGGTGGAGCTCTTGGTTTTCTAGGCTATCTCTAAACTAAATGATTGAAGACTAAATTATGAAGCGATGATCGATGCCTCCAGGTGGGGGGGTCTGGGGTTTCTTATATAGCCCTGTGGGATGAACCGTAGCCCTCGGATCAAACCGACCTTGAACAACGGTTGAGATACAAAGTAGAGGTCGGTTAGGTCACGTCATACAAAGGAGGGGAGGCTGCCATGTGGGCCCAGGCGGTCGACCTAGGGTTGAGGCCAGCCGGCCTCCCCTAGCTGCTGCCTGCCTCATCCTTCGATCGGGAGTCTTCTGGTACCTTCCTTCTCCGCCTAGAGTCCTTATTTGGTTGGTTTGCACAATGAGTCATGGCGTGGTTGGATTCCTTGTCGTCTTCTTCCCGTCTAGTCCCTAGATAATTTTGATATTCTATAGCTGATGGAATCTTGTCTATTACACCCCTGATCTTTGTATGGATAATGCTTCTAGAGGGTTCCAGAGTCTTCCTGGTCGTATTCACCGAGGACTCTCGCTCCGGGGCTCCAAATATGGCAAGTGATATGTCCGTTTCGATCGTCTCGATGAGTTCATGACAATGGTGTGCTCTGATTCTTTACTTCAGATACTTTCTTATGATGAAATATTGAATATCCTGCAAAACAAGTGATAACAACACAACTTGTGGAACTCGTTAGAATCAAACCTTGTAGCTACACTCTTTGGATCATTGTGGGTCATTTATTAGGTTAGTTAACGGTTTAAAATAGGAGTTATCTACCATCAACAGCGCTAGAGTGTGTACAGCTCATCAAATTCTCATACTTTGTGCCCTGATAGAGTATGCAGTGGTTAGGGCATACATCAAACTTTCTAAGCTTCATCGCCACTGGTCGTATAAGCTTCTTTGCCCGATAGGTACTTGCTGGAATCTTGTTACTTGTCGGGAACATTTTAGCATGGTAACCTAACAGCTCATCAAAGCTACTGTCTGACCACCAATGCCGAGCCTTCATCATCAACATGTGGAGGTTGAAACGGAGCACTGTGCACTCCTTCGGACATTCCCCGCCACCCTTATATAAAGGATCAACTGACGCCTGCTTCATCTCTCTGAAATTTTCCAGCCACTTCGGGGAGCCATACACGACGTCGTCTTCGTCGATGTAGTTGAGTAAATCCTGAAACAGCTGCACATCCGTAGGGTTCTGCACCTTAGTGTCCTCAATATCTCCACCACCATCATTTGTCATATCCTGGAGTACATCCTCCACGGCAATGTAGTCACGAGCACTACTGTCACTGAAGGCTGGTGCTACTATTGCTGATGAGACGTGCGCTCCAGGATCTTGGTTCACCGTCATCGTCGACGCTGAGCTTATTCCAGATGCCGCCCCGACACTCGGATCGACTCTCTTGCCGTGATGAGTCCACACCGTGTAATCCTCTATGAGACCAAAATGAATCAAATGAGATTGCACCGTGCCTTCGTCTTTGAAGGCTGTCAGATTCTTGCAGCGATGACATGGACATATGATTATCGTCTTGTTCGATCTCTCACGGTCAGCTTTCGCAGCGGCAATAAACTTTCTCAGTTCAGCGAGATACCGCACATCAAGTACTCTATTGATCTTATACATCCAATCCGACTGGTCCATCATACCTGCAAACCTTAATTACACACATCGATCACAAAACAAAGGTGAATTCGAAAAAATAATAATAATTTATTATATCTATGTTAAATCTCGGGACATAAATAACAACGACAAATAAAATTAATGCATCCATGATGAACTTAGAGAAAAAAATACCAGTTTTCTCTCTCCTCCATGAAACTAGATCTAGAAAGGGGGGCTAAAAAGAGAGGAAAAGAGAGGGGAAAGAGGGTGGAGATCATCTCGGTACCTCTTGTGAAGTACTTCTCCAAATCAAACAAAGAAACCTCAAAAACAAATTATTTTGTGCAAAAATTCAGCAAAACTTCTCCCCCCCCCCATTTTTGTGAAAGGAGGAAGAAGAGATCGCGCTGCGATGGTGCAGGTCGGGGGCTTAAATAGCAAGTAATAACTAAAGCGGACAACTTTATTAGCCCGCTGCGGTTAATCAGTTTTAACTGCAGCGGGCATCCTTAGGTGCCTGCTGCAGCTAAAATAGATTAACCGCAGCGGGCGGCTTATGTTGCCCGCTGCGGTTAATTATTAACCACAGCGGGCCCTTCAGTGGCCGGTGCAGCATGGCCGGCCACCGAATAACCGTGGCAGGCAAAAAGAGTGCCAGCCATGAAGGCGTTTTAGGCAACGCTGCGCAAGTTCCTTTTTGTAGTAGTGGAGATGAACTAGATGAACTAGAAGACAATTAGACAAAAAGAAGAACAAAGTTGATACAAGAAAGAAGTTACAAGGCTAATTACCTAGCCTCCTCTTGACTAGATCCGGAATTCGAGCTTCCCTCGACTCTTCTAATTCTATTCTAGCTATGCCCTAGGATGGTGGAGATCTTTGGTTGCCTAGGCTACCTCTGAACTAAATGATTGAAGACTAAATTATGAAGCGATACCTCCAAGAGGGGGTCTTGGGTTTCTTATATAGCCCTGTGGGATGAACCGTAGCCCTCGGATCAAACCGACCTTGAACAATGGTCAAGATACGTCGAAGAGGTCGATTAGGTCATGTTCCACGAGGATGGGCCAGGAAGGTGCCTGGCCTAGGCTGGCTGGCCCCACCTGGCAGCCTCCAGCTTCGTCTTCGCCGAGTTGTCTTCTGGGACCTTCCATACTCTCCTAGAGTCCTTGTTTGATTGATTTGCGCAATGAGTCATAGCGTGGTTGGATTCCTTATCATCATCTTCCTGTCTGGTCCCTGGATAAATATGGTATTCTGTAGCTGATGGAATCTGCGGATACATGGGTGTATGCCGAGTCTTTGAGTGATGAGTGATTGTCAACTGGGATAATGCGCATGTTCTTTGGCTTGTGTTGTGCAGATGTCGAGCACGGATACAGTGATCAGAGGCAAGATGAAGGTCAAGTAGAGACGTGTCGTGCCGATGGACCGAGAGTGGCGAAGGGCGGACGTGAGGCTTGGACTGAGGGACCGGTGGCCCGAGGATTAGCTGTGGTGGCTGACAGCCTGGGACAGCGACGAGCGAAGACTTGCGGGCACGGTGGTTCCTGGGTCGAGGACCTGGGGACACGTGTCGGTGGACGGGGTGCACAGGCGGTGCATCCCCTCTACGGCTCTGTTTGGTGGTTGAACCACAGAAAAACCACTGAGTGGACGGTTTCCAGGTTTGGGCCTCAAAACCTAGGCGTTGATGGTTTCCGAGTTTGGGCCACAAAACTCGGGCTGTGGACGGTTTCCAGGTTTGGGCCTCAAAACATGGGTGCTGCGGGTTTCTGAGTTTGGGCCACAAAACTCAGGCGATGGAGGGCTGGTTTCCTGGTTTGGGCCTCAAAACCGGGGGTTGGCTGTGAAGGCTGGTTTCCCGGTTTGGGCCACAAAACCGGGGGTGCGACGTCCGGGAAAAGGACAAGCAGAGCGGTGGCGGCACGTGGCGGCGATCGGTGAGGTTGCGTCGAGGCAACGCTACCAGTTGTGCGGACGTGGCCGTCGGATCACCACCTACCATGAGTTGGTCCAAAATAACCCTAGGGTTTAGCTGGTTCACTCTGTAATTAGAGAGGGGTAGAGTAGAAATTAGAATTAGGATAAGTAGAGGGAGACACCCTCCTCCCATTCTATCTTAGTCATTTGGTATTTTGCCTTCTAGGTTTTCTTGCTCTCCCCATCCTCTGCTGTAGCGAACTGAGATCCACAGAGAAGAGAACAATACCTCTGTGCCCGTGAGATTTTGCGGAAGTGAGACCGTAATCTCACTGTTGTAGCGAGTGGTAGCCACACGGTTGCAAATTCGTGGTTGTGATTCGCGTTCTGTTCCTGTTCTTTGCGGATTGCTTTTCTCCACGTTTTCCCGTTGATCGATCTCTTTACTCGGTACGTCTCTTGCAAATCCGTTTGAACCAAGATGTTCTAGATCGTGAGGCACTTCTTTCCATCGAAGGAATTCTCCTTTCACCTCACGAGCTAGTAGATCGATCGATTTTCGTTTTGGGTCAAGTTTTTCTCCTTTTCCCCCGAAATTCTTTGATTCATCGATTTGGAGATAGGTTCGAGCCATGATCCCTTAGAGATAGCTCACTATCCTCCTTGTGACTCTTCTCACCAAGTTTGATCCCTAGAGGATTTGTTTTGGGTGAGATCGAGTTGAATCGGTGAACGAATAGTGCAGTTTCGGGGTGACCGGACTCTTGGCTCGGGTTGACCGGACGCACCTCCAGAGTCCGGTCGTTGAAAGTTCTTCGCAGGACTTTTCTCTGTGTTGACCGGACTCTTCTTTGATCACTGACCGGACGCACAGGTTCTACTGTTCATCAGGGTTTTTGAGACGACCGGACGCCAGGCTGTTTGGGACCGGACGCTTCCTCTGTGAGTCCGGTCAGAAACAGTAAGGTTCCAAATCCGTTTTTGCTTGACCGGACGCGTCCGGTGCCTACTGACCGAACGCACCCGAGAGTCCGGTCAGTGTTGTTTCGTGCTGTTTCATTCGCGGTTCGTTCGATCGTTGACAGATTTGGTTTCCATCTTTTGCGTTAGATTTCTAGGGTTGTGTAGTGTCCCGCTGTGCTTCTCGGAAGCATCCACCCTACATCTAGGGGCGTGGACACTTGCAAGCTCTAGGTTTTCTCTTGGGGTTGATTCTCGGGACAAAGGCTTAAGGTTTCCGAAAGGAAAATTTGAAGCTCCCATTCACCCCCCCTCTGGTCGCTTTCTGGTAGCACTTTCGATCCTTCAATTGGTATCGGAGCGGGTTAAGGATCTTCCACCTTAGCCGGTTCCAGATCCACCGAAGGCGACATGGATCGCGTCGTGGGCAAACCGCCGTTTTTCGATGGGACGAACTATGCGTATTGGAAGATACGCATGGCAGCCTATTTGCACAGTATGGGTGCTTCCATCTGGGATATTTGCAACTCTGCTGATTACGTGGTCTTGGCTGCACGTGTGACTCAGCGTCAGATCGATGATCACGATGCCAATAGCCGAGCCCGTAATGCTATTTTCTCATGCTTGAGCATGATGGAGTTTGATCGTGTTTCTCACCTCGCTACGGCTCGGGAGATTTTGGCATCCCTCATGCGTTTCCATGAGGGAACCTCTCAAGTCAAAACCCGTCTCTATGATTCGCACAAGCGAGAGTACGAGAACTTTCGACATATGCCTAGCGAGAGCATAGAGAGTTTATTCGCTCGCTTTCAGGTGATTGTCAACAGGATGAGGGCTAACAAGGAGCTGTTGCCTTTCGACGATCATGAGAGAGCATTGAACTTTTGCATACTCTCGATCGGTCGGTGTGGGATTCCAAGGTTCAGGCGATCATCGAATCACCTAACTATGAGACCCTCACGTGCGACGAGCTCTTCAGTAAGCTCAAGTCCAGTGAGATCGATGCCATGGCGAGGGCTTCTTATGAAAATCCTTCTGGCCCGTCGATGGCTTTGGTTTCTGGCTCTTCTGCTAACCCCTCTGGAGGTTTTGCACTCTCTTCTCTCTTTTCTGTCACAGAGGAGCAGCTGGAGTCTTTGGGGGATGACGAGCTGGCGTTGCTCGCCAACCGGTTCTCGCGGTTCCACAACAACCGCATGAACCGTCGCCGCGGAGGATGACGCTCAGGATGCTTTGAGTGCGGCGACCCAACCACTTCATCGCCAATTGCCCGAAGAAGAACAAGCAGACCTTCGGCAAGGCGGATCAGGGGCACAAGTACGACTCCAACAAGCGCAAGGAGAAGTATGTCCCCGCGAAGCACAAGCGGAAGGGCGGCTTCCACAAGGAGTACATCAAGACAAATTACTTGGAGAAGGCCCAGGCTGAGCAGCGTGCGTTCTTCGCCACGCTCAGCGATGTTGACAACTCGGATGACGACTCCGCTTCCTCAAGCGACGACAAGCTGAACGGCCTCTGCTTTTTCGCCGACCACGACGGCCTCTGCACCATGGCCCTCGGCAAGGAGATCGACGGCGAGCTGGAGGACACTCCTCGGAATGATGACGACGACACCTCCCAGGTATCTCAGACCCCTAACGAGCTTTCTGCTGAGGTCGAGAAGCTTACTGCCGCGCTCCTTAGTCAGGATAAGTTGCTTAGGCGTGCTGCTAGAGAGCGCAAGGAGTTTAGGCAGAAGTGGGAAGATACTGTGAAGGAACTTGAATCTGTCAAGTCCACCGTAGTTGTTACCGATGAGGAGGAGTGTGAGATGTGCACCACACACATGACTGACCTTCTCACTTTGAGAGGTAAGTATGTTGCATTGGTAGGAGAGGTGGATGAGCTGAAGGCTAGATCCTCGCTGTTGGGTGCATGCAAGTCCTGTGCGGGCTTGCAATCTGAGTTGGCAGAGAAGAATGCCAAGATTGTGTCTCTTGAAGAGGCCAACTCAGGTAGCACATGTGTGGCTATGTGTGTTATTTGTGAGGGTTTGGAGATGGAGATTGCGAATGTGAAGCATGAAAAGATGCAAACCGAGGAAGAAAACACATACCTTCAGACCATCTTGTCATGGGTGTCTAGTGGTGAGTTGCAGCTCGGGATGATGATCTCCCAATTCAACCGAGCTGCTGGAGGTCCAGGTGTAGGTTTTGCTCCGGGGGTTGATGTTTCATCCTCTGGCAAGATTGGAGAGTCAAGTGGTCTTAACCCATGTGAGAAGCCCAACTCCACCACTACTCCGAAGCTTACCAAGATTCCACCCAAAGAGCCTCTCAAGCCTAACACCAAGGATGGGGTCTTTGTTGAACCTCCGAGAGCTCCACCAAAGAAACAATCATGGGCTCCAAAACAAAACCACCTCAAGAACAAGCTTGACACCATGCCACCCATCCAGAAGGAGCTTATGCCACAAAAGGGCAAAGTGATCCATACCCACAACCGTGAGTACCAACAACCCCCTATAAGAGCGGTGAGGTACCATTGTGAGCACTGTGGGAGAGATGGACACCTGAGTAAGTTTTGCTTTCGGCGCAAGAGAGAGGCGCGCCGTGCAAAGGAGATGAACAACACGGACATGTACCATCCTTTCCATGATGTACATGCGCCTAATGTTCAGAGGCGTGCTGCTAGGCCTAGAGGTCCAAAACCTCAAGTTCCTAGGCCTAGGCCATGAGGAGGTCATGCCCGGCGGGAGCCTGCAATTGTAGGCTATGGACCCCGTGGCGGTGGCTTTGTTGTAGAGCGTTTTCCCCCACCGTGTTTTGAGTATCGCGATGGATGCTCTTCCCTTAGCGGACCACGTTTTCCTCAACGTGGTGATCGCTCTTCCCATAGGCATGCTAGGAATGGTTTTTCTGCTAACCGTTCTTTTGAGCAGCCTGCCCAACACTGGTATTCTCCCTACTTCACTAACCCCAGTGTTGGACAGTATGCTCACCCTATGTCTTTTTATTGATGTAGGTAAAACGATTGGAGAACGTTTGGTTGGTGGATTCCGGGTGTTCGAGGCACATGACCGGAAATGCCAAGTGCTTCTCTAGTCTTAGTCCGGTCGCCAGAAAGGAGTTTATCACCTTCGGCGACAATAGCAAAGGTAAGGTATTGTCTCGTGGGTCGGTGCGAGTTAATGAGCATTTTGTGTTGCGCGATGTTGCTCTTGTTTCTAACTTGCATTTTAATCTTCTTTCTGTTTCACAACTTTTCGATGATGACTATGAGATTCGTTTTAAACCAAATCTCAGTCGCATTTTGGATCCTCAGGGCAATCTTGTTTGTGTTATTTCGCCCTTTGGAAAAGTCTTTCGTGCGGATTTCTTGGAGTCGTTTGGAATTTCTCGTTCTCTTTTGGCTGGACCTTCCTCCTCTGATCTTTGGAAGTGGCATAGGAGACTTGGTCACCTGAGCTTCGACTTGCTTGCAAGGCTTAGTTCACTTGGCCTATTCCGAGGATTGCCCAAGTTGTCTATGGAGAAGGATCTTGTTTGCCATTCTTGTAGATATGGGAAGATGGTTGCCGCTCCCCACCATCTAGTGACTCGGGTCTTGACCAAGCGCCCTGGAGAGCTTTTGCACATGGACCTTGTTGGTCCGGCTCGGGTGAGCTCGGATAGAGGGAAGTGGTACGTGCTTGTAGTTGTTGACGACTTTTCGAGATATTCGTGGGTCTTCTTTTTAGCTGAGAAGACCGAGACTTTCTCCTTTGCTCGCAATCTGATTTTGCGTATTCAGAATGAGTTCCCTTTGAACTCGATGTGAGCTATCAGGAGTGATAATGGTTCCGAATTCAAGAATTCGGATTTTGAGAAGTTTTGTAACTCTTTGGGTTTAGAGCATCAGTTTTCTTCCCCCTACACACCGCCTCAGAATGGTGTTGTAGAAAGGAAGAATCGGACCCTTGTAGAGATGGCCAGGACGATGCTCGATGAGCATAGGACTCCTAGGCGATATTGGGCCGAAGCGATGAGCACTGCATGCTACATTTCCAATCGCATTTTTCTATGAGCCTTCTTGAAAAAGACTTCTTATGAGTTGCATTTTGGAAAACTGCCCAAAGTGAGTTATTTTAGAGTTTTCGGTTGCCATTGTTTTATACTCAACAAGGGCAACTTGGACAAGTTTGAGTCTCGTTCTTCTGACGGTGTGTTTTTGGGTTATGGCACTCATACTCGTGCTTATCGTGTACTTAACCTTGACACTAACCGAGTCATGGAGACATCCGATGTCACCTTCGACGAGACCATGGTTTGTCCTTCTTCTTGTTTTGAGCGTGCAGGTGATCATGAGGTTGGCGAGCCTCTCTTTGATGATGAGGATGAGGGTGCTGAAGGTATGGATGATCCAGCACCCCCTCCACCTGCAGTGCCGCAAGGAGCAGCTTCTACTATGACTCACGGCCCCGACACTTCTTCGTCTTGGGGCCGTGGGATCCGCCACCTCGAGCGGTACCCTTTGTACCCGAGGAGGCGCCAGCTGCTGTTGAGGGGGAGATCACTTCTGCTCGGGATGCGCCACGACAAATCTAGCGCCAACACCCGCCTCAACAGATGATCGGCAGCATCGGCGAACGTGTCACTCGGTCAAGGTCACAACAAATCTCTCACTTTGCTCATTCTGCATTTGTTGCTGATTTGAACCTCGAGATGTTGGACACGCTTTATCTGATCCAGATTGGGTCAATGCCATGCATGAGGAGTTAGAAAATTTTGAAAGAAATTGGGTTTAGGTTCTTGTTCCTCCTCCTCCTGAGTGTCACCCTATTGGGACAAAATGGGTTTTCAAAAACAAACAAGGAGAGGATGGCCATGTTGTGAGAAACAAGGCCAGACTAGTAGCCCAGGGGTATAGTCAGAAGGAGGGGATAGACTATGAGGAGACTTTTGCTCCTGTAGCTCGTTTGGAGGCAATTAGGATACTCTTGGCTTTTGCTGTATCCAAAGGGTTTAAACTTTTTCAAATGGATGTCAAGAGTGCCTTCTTAAACGGCTACAAAGAAGAGGAAGTTTATGTGAGACAACCCCCCAGTTTCGAAAATCCCAAGTTTCCAAACCATGTTTTTAAACTTCACAAAGCTTTATATGGTTTGAAACAAGCCCCTAGAGCCTGGTATGATAGGTTGAAAACCTTTTTGCTTGCTAAGGGTTTTAAAATGGGATGTGTGGATAAAACACCTTTTCTCCTCAAGCAAGGCACTGATACTCTCTTGGTCCAGATTTATGTGGATGATATCATTTTCGATGGTTCTTCTCACGCCTTGGTTGCCAAGTTTGCAGATACTATGAGCAGGGAGTTTGAGATGAGCATGATGGGCGAGTTGACGTTTTTCCTCGGGTTGCAAATCAAGCAATCCCGAGAGGGGACATTCGTGCACCAGGGCAAGTACACCAAGGACATCCTGAAGAAGTTCGACATGGGTGAGGCCAAGCCTCTTCCAACACCCATGCCGACCACTGCGGCCTTGGATGCGGATGTGGATGGAGAAGCTGTGGACCAGAAGGAGTACCGGAGTATGATTGGGTCGCTGCTGTACCTGACGGCGACACGCCCGGACATCCAGTTCGCGGTGTGTTTGTGCGCGCGATTTCAGTCGTCGTCGCGCACTTCTCACCGTCAGGCGGTCAAGCGCATTATGAGGTACTTATGCTTCACCCCTGAGTTTGGGATTTGGTATTCTGCTTCCTCCACCCTCTCTCTCTACGGTTATTCTGATGCCGATTTTGCTGGTTGCCGTATTGATCGCAAGTCCACTTCTGGGCTTGCCAGTTTATTGGTTCTTCTCTTGTATCGTGGTCTTCTCGCAAGCAGTCTAGTGTCGCCTAGTCTACCACGGAGGCTGAGTATGTTGCTGCGGCTAGCTGCTGTTCCCAGTTACTCTGGATGACGGCCACTTTGCGTGATTTTGGTCTGAGCTTTTCTCGTGTTCCTTTGCTTTGTGACAGTACGAGTGTGATTAGCGTTGCTAAGAACCCCGTGCTGCACTCCAAGACCAAACACATTGATGTGCGTTTTCATTTTCTGCGAGATCACTATGAGAAGGCTGATATCGACCTTCGCCATGTCGATACTCATCATCAGTTGGCTGATATTTTCACCAAGCCTTTGGACCAATCAACTTTTGCTAGGTTGAGAGGTGAGCTTGATGTGTGTTTCCCCTTTTAGATGGGGGAAACATTTTGGCTCTTGTCTTATAAACTGACTTTTTGTTCTTCTTTTGGATTCTTATGCATCTTTGCATTTCATCTTGCATACTTTCATTCAGAGCTTCATGTATATAATCTAAAGAATGTAACTATGCTTTGTATAGTATTTGCTCTGATGCTTTATGATGATGTTGTAGCTTATGCTCTTTCTGATCACTGATACATGTTATGAGCAGAGTATTTTATGAATGGTGAATCTGATTAATATAAAACTTGAAAATGTTCACCATCGAGATATGCAACTAGCATGTGTAGAATGTGCTGAAATCACTTGTGCTTTTCATATATGCTAGGTTGCTATGTCTCTAGTTCTGAGTCATTCACTTGCTTGGTCTGTTCATATACTGCTTTAAATTTGAACCAAGTTAAAGTAAAATGGAAAGATCGAGATGGGATTGCTTGTCAGCACATCACAGTTTCGAGACTGTTTCTCATTGCACTTTGAGTTAAACTTGAGCTGTGTAGTGTATGACCAAAACTGTTGCTTTAAGCTTCTGATTGCTTCTGCATAGGCTTCGCACAGTTGAAAAGTTAGGCAATGACAAGCTTTCAACCTCTCGCAATCACATGCTGAAATTTGAACTTGTGTAATTAAATCGCTGCAACTCCGATAAATTTTGATACACAAGTCTATGTTTCATTCTATAGCATGATGATTGAACTGTGCTAGGGGTAGTTCACCTAGTCTATGTCATGCAGTACAAAAATCGGGAGTAATTAGAAAGGGGGAAGATCTGTTCCTGTAGCCACAGGAGGGGGTGCATCTGGCCAGGGCAGTGCATGGCCGCCGCGTCGCCGCCGCTGTGGCTTGGTCGCCTCCGCGCCGCTCCGCATGTCCGGCCACGCACATAGCTGCCTGCTTGCTTCATCCAGCGCGGTGGCAAACCCTGAAGGGCTCTGGTTTCTTCAACCGCCTGCGACCGCCACCTCCACTTTCTCCTCCTCTGTTTTCCAGTTAAGCTCTGGCGAGCTCTCTCGTCGCCGTTGCCGTGTCTCTGCAGTCCCCATCTCCCAAACGTGTCTGGCTCATTCCTGCTCTTCCCCTGAACTAGTTAATCCAAGCTCTAGTGCTCCCCATCGCCGTTGCTGGGGTTTTCTTCCCCATGGCTGGAAGCCCGCCGCCACTAACAACTCCGCCATGGCCAGCCTGGCTCGGAGCCTCTCCGGCCAAACCAGTCACACCAATAGCTCTGCCTTGCTTCGCTGGTCATGATTGGCTCGCTCTTGAGGCCTCTACCGCCCTGTCTTGTCCAGTCCGCGAGGTTTGTGTGACGGAACGGTCTTAATCCCATGGCCCACAGGTCCCTGTCAGCCTTTGACAGCCGAACCTATGTTCCATGTGACCATGACAGTTCGTCACCGGGTTGCATCAGCGCCCATCGTCCGCAGGATCATCTCACCATTCGGTTACAGCACTGGATACTTTTAAATAACATCGGAATACAGAGCGGAAGACTTAAATAACATTAGTTTTACAAACCAAGGTTCCAAATAAGATTAAAGGTGCAGTTATTACAAACCAAGTTCGGATAATAGAAATAGGCAACGTAGCGGAGTACAACAAAATAAAGATACTTGCAATCACCCAGCCCGAGGGTGCACAATTATTCATTGGCCTCATCGGCCTCTTCCTGGACGATGGTCATGCAGCAGGGCGCAAGACACATCGGGGACTCCACCATACCTGCAGCATGGGTAACAAACCCTGAGTACTGGGGTACTCAGCAAGACTTACCCGACTAAAGAAAAGGAAGAAGACTCAGGGAAGAGAGGCTTAGGGTAGTCAAGGTAAGGCTTAAGAAAGACCAAGTATTTTGCAGAAAAGCATTTTGTAAACCTCGTGCTATTTTTGGAAAGACTCAAGTATTTCTCAATTTTCCATTGTTCATGATTCATTTTACCTTTCAAAAACATACCTAGTTGAGAACCACTCTCCGTTGACAGTCAGTGACCAAGTCTCCATAACCGAGGAGCAGCGTTAATCCGGATAAATAGTACTCAGCTGAGGATCCCTATCCACACGGCATATGTAGCACCCAAGCTTGCATAGGCCAACTCGTCTACCATGATTCCTCCAAGATTGAACCGGTCCTACGCCACCCGGAAGTACAGTACACCACTCATATCCAGGTACGACGACCACGTGGGTACAAGCTACTTCCGCCATCTCGCCACTCCCAGTGCGCGGTTGTCGGTCCCAATTAAGGAGTCCTCGGAGCCAGAGCTTTCCGAAGTATGTGAATAGTTGCAAGTCTTGGCCAGCAGGCCCCCATACGGATGGTCCCTAATTTTTCTGCCAGAACCATACCTTGGTTATATCTCACCCAAGCGTAATAGTCCTGTCAGTTTTTCAACCCTGTCCCGGTCGGTGTCAACTGTTGAGTCCCGGACTACAACATGACGGCACCGTACGCTCGGACAACCTCTCCTCGCTGTTGACTAGGTACGGATCAGATACTTAGCCAACAGTCGGGGAGTAAAGCCAAATTCCCATAAAAATTCTTTAAGTGATCACACTTTTGAAATTGGCATTTTTGTTGCAAATCTATTGTATAGCATCACTAAGCATTTTGCAAATAGTTTTTTTAAAACAGGGCAGGTGGATCTTCTGGTGGAGGTAAATAGTGCAGGCAATAGGTCATCACACAACTCCTATAACCTAATGCAGTAGTTTAACTCAAAGGCATTTTAAGTAAACTTTTTATAAAAACAAGGAAGGGTTAAAATGCACCGGGGCTTGCCTTGAAGAGCAAAAAGGACAGGTTCGGGGTTGGTGGTGCAGGTGTCGGAGCTCGGGGTCGCCTCGGGGGTAGGTTCGTCAGCGGCGGCCTCGACCTTCATGCCTTCTCCTTCGGTCACTATACGGATGCAATGATGTATGCTTATGAGGATGCTGACATGAATGATAAAGCACAAGACAATTCCACTGATTCTAGAGTACAACTTTCCATCGCGAAAGTAACTTCTAGTGTGGACATAAAGTTACTTATCTCTACCCCTAAGCAAGATTAATCAAACCTATTAAGCATCATTTACCCGACCTAAGCACAAGTCATGCATGGCATCACAATCATTATAAACCAGTTGGGTGGGGGTCTATGAACAGCAAACAATCCAAAAGTCACATCACAGGGCATTCAACATGAACCCTAATAACTTTTTTTTCTATTTTTCTTAATTATTTAAAAAGGTCATTTTATGCAGTTGCTCCAAAAATTACCAAATTAATCTCATAAGTTTATTATGGTATAAATAGATGATAAAACAAATTTCATAATTTTTGGAGATCATTAAGGTGCTCAAATAAAATCAGACATTAATTAACAAAAGGCACTATTTAACCATTAAAATAAATGCCCAAAAATCAACTTACTCCAAAAGGCCTCAAAATTCTACCAGAGACTAAACATGGCATAACTAGCTCATAAAAACTTATCTCATGATTTTTGGAGCTATACATGATTTTCTAAAAAATCTAAAACTATTCATTTCTTAATTAAAAGGGAGATTTTTCATTTTCAAATTTTTGCACAAAATTCAAGTTTCATATTTTTCTGTAATACTACAAGGTATAAAGAGTCTACCATCAAATTTTCAGAATTTTTGGAGCAACACAAAAAATCACACAAAAAGATGAAAAAGGGAACACTATTCATTTATATATAAAATAAAACAGAAAAAGGAAAGAAGCACTGTGCTTCTTCCCCCGCTCGCCGGCGCTCGACCGACGGCGGCGGGGCGTTGTTCCGGCCACGGCAAGGGTCTGCGGGCGAAACCAAGGGTAGGGGAGGAATCAGGAGCTCACCGGCGGTCGGTGACGGGCGGTGGCGAGGCGAGAGGGCGGGCGGAGCAGGGAGGTCGACGGAGCAGGGCTCGACGGCGGACGAATCCGCGTCGCGGCGGTGTTCCGGCGGTCCTGCGCACCACACGAGGTCACAATGGCGCGGTTAGAATCGCAAGGAGACGAGGGAGATGAAACAGGGGTCGGGGAAGGAAGAACATGGTCGGGGAGTGAGTATTTCTCAAACCCGAGCTCACCGGTCCTTCGCTGGAGTTTGGGAAGACGGGGTTACGCCGGGCGACAGGAGGCGGTAGAGGTGGAGATGAAGTACTGGGAAGCTTCGCGAGCTCAAGGCGGAGCTGCTGGGCTAGATGGTTGAGCGAGGGAGGCACTGGAACGAGCTCGCGGCGGTGGCGGAGGGAGTGAGGAGTTCCGGCCGGCCGGCGGGCCTTTTATAGTCGCGGCCAGGGGCAGGCAGGGAGCGCGCGGGGGTGGATAAGAATGCCTGTGGCGCGTGCTATCATCGCATGATGAAGAAAGACAGGAACTCAGTTTGGGACCCGGGCGCTGGGCTCGCCGGCGACGGCCACGCGGCGGCGACGCGCAGGGGTCGGAGGGGGACGGGGCAAAGTCAGCTCTTGCGCGTGCGGGGGCGAAATGATCACGCGGTCGAGGGCGGCAGGTCGGGAGCAGGCGAGCGGCTGCCAGGCGCGTGGCGCACGCGGCGCCGGCGAGGCGGCCATGGCCGGGCCCCCCTGGCTCTAGGTTGAAGACGAACAGTAGGGTCTAGGGTTGGTTTTGAAAATTGAATTCTGTCTTTTGCAAAATACTTCCAAATTTTGAACTGAACAGCAAAAACTCAAAATACCAAAGTTGTGTAGAAAAAAGAGATCTACAACTTTGTGAAAATAAACTTTTTCTGAAACTCAATTGTTTTTTAGATAATTTTGAAAACTGAAAAGGGGACAAAATTGAAGTTTGAAAGAATTTGAAATTACTTCTGATTTTGTATTGAAACTAGAAAATTTGCAAACACCAAAGTTGTTCCTTATTGCAAGATCTATAACTTTTCTTATTGGGCCAACTTCAAATTTTGAATAGTTTTTGAATTAGAAAAAGAGGGGTAAAACTAGAGTTTGGAAATTTAGGGTTTTTCAAAAGGAATTTAAATACTATTTCTGATTTTGAACTTTGATCAACACAACAAAACATCAAGACACTCAACTGAATGAGATTCACACAAAGCTAGACACAGAGATAAAATTACCATTTTGCCCTTATAGGAAGATTTGGGCCTTTAGGGTTTTTGAAAAAGAGATCACTACACAAGTCACCTCAGAAAAAGGTAAATGCAAAACAAGTATTAGGCAAACATAATGCATGGCAAGGATGATTAATGACTAAAGATGATGACATGTCAGCTTCATTATATATTAATCACCAGAGGTGTTACAGCCTTCCCCCCTAAAAGAAATCTCGCCCCGAGATTCTGCGTCTTAAGAAGGATAAAGACAAAACTTTACATCTACAGAGTATCGAGAAAGTCGGGATAGCTCTTCGCTAAGAAGTCTTTGGATTCCCAAGTGGCTTCTTCTTCAGAGTGTTGGTTCCACTGGATCTTGAACCATCTTGTGGTGGTTCTCCGGGTAACACGGTCCTTGTGATCCAACACGCGAACTGGATACTCAGAGTATGACAGATCGGGTTCTAACTCAACACCTTCAACTTCCACCACATGTTCGGGTACTCGGAGACACTTCTTGAGTTGGGAGACGTGAAACACATTATGGACCGCGGAAAGATGATCGGGCAATCTTAGCTTGTAAGCTACCTTGCCACAACGTTCCAGAATCTCAAACGGACCAATATAGCGGGGTGCTAACTTCCCTTTGACTCCAAAACGAGTAACTCCTTTAGTGGGTGAGACCTTCAGGTACACATAATCCCCGATCTGGAACTTCAGAGGTCGACGTCTTTTGTCAGCATAGCTCTTCTGTCGAGACTGCGCAATTTTCATATTCTCTTGTATCTGCTTGACTTTTTCTTCCATATCTTTTACTAGGTCAACTCCAAAGAATTCCCTTTCTCCAGGTTCAGACCAACTGAGAGGTGTACGACAACGGCGACCGTACAATGCTTCAAAGGGTGCCATTTTGATGCTTTCTTGATAACTGTTATTATATGAGAATTCTGCCAAGGGCAAACAGTCATCCCAAGTATCTGCGAAGGTGAGCACGCAGGCTCTCAACATATCCTCTAACACTTGGTTGACTCGCTCAGTTTGTCCGTCCGTTTGCGGATGATATGTCGTGCTATGCAATAGCTTGGTTCCAAGTGAGGTATGGAACGCTTTCCAGAACTTTGCGACAAACTGGGTACCACGATCAGAGATAATGGTCTTGGGTATGCCATGGAGTTTTACTATGTTGTTCTTGTACAAAGTGGCGTAAGTGGGGACGGTGTAGCTGGTCTTGACTGGCAGGAAATGAGCTTGCTTAGTGAGGCGATCCACGATCACCCAGATGGAATCAAAACCTGTTTGTGTCTTGGGTAGCCCATTGATAAAATCCATACTGATATCGTCCCATTTCCAGGCAGGTACCGGTAAAGGTTGCAACTCTCCTCCGGGCTTCATGTGCACAGCTTTGACTTTCTGGCAAGTATCACAGTGAGCGACATATCGGGCGATCTCAATCTTCATCTTTGTCCACCAGAATCTCTGCCTCAAGTCTTGGTACATCTTGTTGCTGCCGGGGTGGATGGAGAATCGAGTCGAGTGTGCTTCATAAAGGATTAACTGTCTCAACTCAGGTACCATGGGAACTACCAGTCGGTTCTTGAACCAAACCACTCCTTCATCATCAATCCTGAAACAATCAGCTTTTCCGGCTCGAACCCTTTCGACGATGTGCTTGATTCCAGGGTTATCTTTCTGTGCAGCGATGACCTGTTCCCTGATAGGGGTTTCTATCCTGATATTACTCAGAGTTCCTTGTGGAACCATTTCAATACCCAGCTTCTCTAGTTCACAACACAGGGAAGATTCATAGGGTTCCATGACTAGACAGTTGCGGTAAGATTTGCGACTGAGTGCATCAGCGACCACATTCGTCTTACCCGGATGGTAATGTACTTCGAGATCATAGTCTTTAATTAACTCAAGCCACCTTCTCTGCCTCATATTCAATTCTTCTTGAGTGAAGATATACTTCAAGCTCTTGTGATCAGTGTACACATTACAGGTACTGCCCAACAAATAATGGCGCCAGATCTTTAAGGCATGCACCACAGCTGCTAACTCAAGATCATGGGTTGGATAATTCTCTTCATGTCGCTTAAGCTGTCGGGAGGCATACGCGATCACTCGACCTTCTTGCATCAAAACACAGCCCAAACCAGTACTAGATGCATCACAGTAGACATCAAAGGGCTTTTCGATGTTTGGCTGCGCTAGCACTGGTGACGTGGTTAACAGTTTCTTCAACATTTGAAAGGCCTGCTCATAGGCTGGTGACCAGACAAACTTTACAGAATTCTTCAACAACTCGGTGATAGGCTTGGCGATTCTGGAGAAATCCGGGATGAAACGGCGATAATATCCGGCCATTCCCATGAAGCTGCGGACTCCGTGAACAGTGGTAGGTGGCTTCCAATCCAGAATGTCTGCCACTTTTCCGGGATCGACTGACACACCTTCAGCGGATAGGACATGACCAAGGAACTGTATCCGATCTAACCAGAACTCACATTTACTGAACTTGGCATAAAGCTGGTGATCTCTGAGGCGGGATAGAACGATACGAAGGTGTTCGGCATGCTCTTCAGGGGTTTTTGAGTAGACAAGGATGTCGTCAATGAACACGACCACAAATTTATCGAGCTCCGGCATGAAAACAGAGTTCATGAGGTACATGAAGTGGGCAGGGGCATTGGTCAAACCGAAGGACATGACCAGGTACTCATATAGGTCGTATCTAGTAGTGAAAGCTGTTTTAGGAATGTCTTCGCGACGTATTTTTATTTGGTGGTAGCAAGATCTGAGGTCAATCTTGGAGAATATTCTGGCTCCAGCTAGTTGGTCAAAAAGAAGGTCAATACGAGGCAAGGGATATTTATTTTTGATGGTGACTTCGTTGAGTGGGCGATAATCAACGCATAACCTGAGACTTTTGTCTTTCTTCTTTACAAAGATTGCAGGACAGCCCCAAGGAGACGAACTTGGGCGAATGAAGCCCTTATCCAGCAAGTCTTGTAACTGGATTTTTAGCTCTGCCAACTCTCTGGGAGGCATTCGGTAAGCTCTGCGGGATATAGGAGCAGTCCCGGGCTTAAGCTCTATGGCAAACTCAACATCACGGTCAGGAGGCAGGCCAGGTAAGTCCTCTGGAAAAACATCAGGAAATTCACAGACCACGGGGATGTCTCTGGTCTCCTGAACATAGGTGGTATTCAATTGCGTGGTTGCTGGTTTCGGAGGCATTGGGAGTTGGAGAAGGAGCTTGGAGGTACTGTTAGGAATGTCCACTCTCACAACCCTATTCAGGATGTCAATCATGGCTTTATACTGGCACATCCAATTCATGCCTAAAATGACATCTATTTCCTGATCACGTAGCACTATCATGGTGGTAGGAAATACATGTTCCCCCAACATCACTGGTATATTACGAACCACCTCCTTAGTACTTATACGCCCTCCAGGCAAAAATATGCAGAAATTTTCTTTCAATTCCCCAATTGATATCCCATGCTTAATGACAAATGTACGACTGATGAAGGAATGTGATGCACCGGAATCAAACAACACGACTGCAGGATGATTGGCAACGGGAAACCTACCGATCATGACGGGCTCCCCTTCTGGGATGTCGCTGACAGTGGTGTAGTAGACTTGTCTGTGCTTCTTGACAACCTTGCCTTTCTGAGCATGCTGCTGCTGGGCACGATGCTGCTGCTGCTGAGGTCCTCCAGGACCCTTCTGAGTGTTCTGAGCATACCTCTTGAGCTTTGGGCACTCACGAGCCCAGTGGCCAGTCTGGCCGCAGTTGTAGCAGGGATGGTTGTAAGCGGTTTGTGGGGTGGTGATACGAACACCTGGGGCGTTCGGCTGCGTGGCACTTTGCTGGTTTGCGTTGTGGGTGGTGGCCGCGGTACGGACGACCACTTGCTGGTGGGGGTAAGGTGGGCGATTTTGGTGGTGGCTAGGGTGATAAATGACCCTCTGGCGCTTGTGACTGCCAGAGAAACTGCTAGATCCTGCTTTCTTCTTCTTCTTTTCCTCTTGGTACTGGCGATTGCTCTCCTCAAAAGCAACAGCCTGGTCAACGGCATCGTGATACGAGCCGGTCAGGTTATTGGACATACTTCTGCGGATCTTGGGGTGCAGTCCCCTAAGGAAACTGTCCCTCTTCTTCTCGTCCGTGTTGACGTACTCTGAGGCATACTGGCTAAGGTGATTGAACTGACCTACGTACTGCATCACTGTGGAATCCTTCTGCTGCAGTGCCAGGAACTGATCAAGTTTCATTTTCATCACTCCAGAGGGGATGTGATGTGCACGGAAAGCCGTGCGGAACTCTTCCCAGGTCAATTGGTGGCCTTTTAGCTGGGCGGCCAACAGGTTGGCATACCAAGCACTTGCTGGACCACGAAGCTGCTGAGAAGCGAACCGGGGCTTCTGGGTGTCGGTGCAGTGGAGAAGACCAAACTTCTGCTTCATGGTGCGGAGCCAATCATCAGCTTCGAGGGGTTCATCGGCCTTGGTAAAGACCGGTGGACGGGTTTCGGTGAAATCCACATATGTGGTCTCGTTGTTGGTGTGGTTGTTGTTGCGACGACCACGGTGGCCATTGTTCGGCTGCCCCTGGTTTTGAGCCATTAGGTTAGCAGCGGCTGCCAAGGCTGCGATGGCATCTGCTAGCGTAGCAGGTACAGGTGGAGGGTTTGGAAGGTCGGCCTCCTGAGAACTTCCAGCTCCAGTGCGAGTGTTCACAGGCATCTGTTAAGTAACTTGGAACTTAGCATTCATTGATTAAGTTCTGAAAAACCACTGACTGAAAAGCTTCACTGATACAAAGGTAGATGATTGATAAAGATGACTGACAGATAACAACAGACTGATAAGGGGAAAAGATGCGAAAAGAAAGATACAGACCCGACTTAACAAAAGACAGACTAGCGCTCCCAAACCTAAACTAAGGGTTTAGGTAAGCAGGTGGTACAGACACACGGGATCTCCATCCTCTAACAACGAGTCTAGTCTTCATCGATGATGATCATGTCCTCGTCGTCGTCTTCCTCGAGGATGAGCTCAGGCTCAACCTCCTCGTCCTCGTCTTTAGCGTGGATGTCTTCGGCAGGTTCAATCTCCTCGTTCATGCCTGGCTCTTGCTCCACGTCCGGCTCTTCCACTACTCCGTCCTCAGGGTCCTCGACAACCGGGGGAACCACGGGGTGGAGTTGGTTGTACAGCTGGTGTACCTTCTCATGAAGCATATCATTGAACTGTTCAATCTGAGTTGTGTACTGCCGCAGTCCGTGGAGCTCGGCTCTGGTGACATCCTCGCGAACCCAAGTGGCATCGCGCTGCTGGATGGCGCGAATCACGTTCCGATTGGCCTGCTCCAGGGAAGCTCGTGCCTCATAGAACTCCAGACGTGAGTGGTAGAAGTCATGCTCCAAGTTCTCCAGCTCAGCCTTCAGGTTCTTGATCTCCTCCTTTAGGTGTTTGCGGGTGCGACGGGGAAAGCGACGACCGTTGGAGGCTTCGCCAGTCTCCTCCCCAGCGCGTGGTGCCAGCTGGTGGCGTGGCACACCGTTCGGTCCAGTCGACTTGCGAGCAGTCAGCTTGATGCGAGCCATGTCTGGATAAGATAAGTTGGATGAGGAGTAAAAAGGCTAGCAAGAAAAGGTAAAGGCATACTATCCCAACAAACTTAGAGAGGAAGTTATTATATTAACTTAAGTGAATATGACATGATGCATGAATCGTTCCTACGGAACAAGGCAATGCAATTAAATAAGGTACTTAGGGCTTAAAACAAGTTGTCTCGCTAACTAGTGTTGCCATATCCAAGACAAGATGAGAGAAGCAGTTTGGACCCAAAATAGTCAAGTTTAGTTTGTTTGGACTCAAAGATCTTTTGAAGTTTTCGCAAGAACACTGCAACGTTATAGTGAGATGCTCCGATACCACTCTGTGACGGAACGGTCTTAATCCCATGGCCCACAGGTCCCTGTCAGCCTCTGACAGCCGAAACTATGTTCCATGTGACCATGACAGTTCATCACCGGGCTGCATCAGCGCCCATCGTCCGCAAGATCATCTCACCATTCGGTTACAGCACTGGATACTTTTAAATAACATCAGAATACAGAGCGGAAGACTTAAATAACATTAGTTTTACAAACTGAGGTTCCAAATAAGATTAAAGGTGCAGTTATTACAAACCAAGTTCGGATAATAGAAATAGGCAACGTAGCGGAGTACAACAAAATAAAGATACTTGCAATCACCCAGCCCGAGGGTGCACAATTATTCATCGGCCTCATCGGCCTCTTCCTGGACGATGGTCATGCAGCAGGGCGCAAGACACATCGGGGACTCAACCATACCTGCAGCATGGGTAACAAACCCTGAGTACTGGGGTACTCAGCAAGACTTACCCGACTAAAGAAAAGGAAGAAGACTCAGGAAAGAGAGGCTTAGGGTAGTCAAGGTAAGGCTTAAGCAAGACCAAGTATTTTGCAGAAAAGCATTTTGTAAACCTCGTGCTATTTTTGGAAAGACTCAAGTATTTCTCAATTTTCCATTGTTCATGATTCATTTTACCTTTCAAAAACATACCTAGTTGAGAACCACTCTTCGTTGATAGTCAGTGACCAAGTCTCCATAACCGAGGAGCAGCGTTAATCCGGATAAATAGTACTCAGCTGAGGATCCCTATCCACACGGCATATGTAGCACCCAAGCTTGCATAGGCCAACTCGTCTACCACGATTCCTCCAAGATTGAACCGGTCCTACGCCACCCGGAAGTACAGTACACCACTCATATCCAGGTACGACGACCACGTGGGTACAAGCTACTTCCGCCATCTCGCCACTCCCAGTGCGCGGTTGTCGGTCCCAATTAAGGAGTCCTCGGAGCCAGAGCTTTCCAAAGTATGTGAATAGTTGCAAGTCTTGGCCAGCAGGCCCCCATACGGATGGTCCCTAATTTTTCTACCAGAAACATACCTCGGTTATATCTCACCCAAGCGTAATAGTCCTGTCAGTTTTTCAACCCTGTCCCGGTCGGTGTCAACTGTTGAGTCCCGGACTACAACATGACGGCACCGTACGCTCGGACAACCTCTCCTCGCTGTTGACTAGGTACGGATCAGATACTTAGCCAACAGTCGGGGAGTAAAGCCAAATTCCCATAAAAATTCTTTAAGTGATCACACTTTTGAAATTGGCATTTTTATTGCAAATCTATTGTATAGCATCACTAAGCATTTTGCAAATAGTTTTTTTAAAACAGGGCAGGTGGATCTTCTGGTGGAGGTAAACAGTGCAGGCAATAGGTCATCACACAACTCCTATAACCTAATGCAGTAGTTTAACTCAAAGGCATTTTAAGTAAACTTTTTATAAAAACAAGGAAGGGTTAAAATGCACCGGGGCTTGCCTTGAAGAGCAAAAAGGACAGGTTCGGGGTTGGTGGTGCAGGTGTCGGAGCTCGGGGTCGCCTCGGGGGTAGGTTCGTCAGCGGCGGCCTCGACCTTGATGCCTTCTCCTTCGGTCACTATACGGATGCAATGATGTATGCTTATGAGGATGCTGACATGAATGATAAAGCACAGGACAATTCCACTGATTCTAGAGTACAACTTTCCATCGCGAAAGTAACTTCTAGTGTGGACATAAAGTTACTTATCTCTACCCCTAAGCAAGATTAATCAAACCTATTAAGCATCATTTACCCGACCTAAGCACAAGTCATGCATGGCATCACAATCATTATAGACCAGTTGGGTGGGGGTCTATGAACAGCAAACAATCCAAAAGTCACATCACAGGGCATTCAACATGAACCCTAATCACTTTTTTTTCTATTTTTCTTAATTATTTAAAAAGGTCATTTTATGCAGTTGCTCCAAAAATTACCAAATTAATCTCATAAGTTTATTATGGTATAAATAGATGATAAAACAAATTTCATAATTTTTGGAGATCATTAAGGTGCTCAAATAAAATCAGACATTAATTAACAAAAGGCACTATTTAACCATTAAAATAAATGCCCAAAAATCAACTTACTCCAAAAGGCCTCAAAATTCTACCAGAGACTAAACATGGCATAACTAGCTCATAAAAACTTATCTCATGATTTTTGGAGCTATACATGATTTTCTAAAAAATCTAAAACCATTCATTTCTTAATTAAAAGGGAGATTTTTCATTTTCAAATTTTTGCACAAAATTCAAGTTTCATATTTTTCTGTAATACTACAAGGTATAAAGAGTCTACCATCAAATTTTCAGAATTTTTGGAGCAACACCGAAAATCACACAAAAAGATGAAAAAGGGAACACTATTCATTTATATATAAAATAAAACAGAAAAAGGAAAGAAGCACTGTGCTTCTTCCCCCGTTCGCCGGCGCTCGACCGACGGCGGCGGGGCGTTGTTCCGGCCACGGCAAGGGTCTGCGGGCGAAACCAAGGGTAGGGGAGGAATCAGGAGCTCACTGGTCGGTGACGGGCGGTGGCGAGGCGAGAGGGCGGGCGGAGCAGGGAGGTCGACGGAGCAGGGCTCGACGGCGGACGAATCCGCGTCGCGGCGGTGTTCCGGCGGTCCTGCGCACCACACGAGGTCACAATGGCGCGGTTAGAATCGCAAGGAGACGAGGGAGATGAAACAGGGGTCGGGGAAGGAAGAACATGGCCGGGGAGTGAGTATTTCTCAAACCCGAGCTCACCGGTCCTTCGCCGGAGTTTGGGAAGACGGGGTTACGCCGGGCGATAGGAGGCGGTAGAGGTGGAGATGAAGTACTGGGAAGCTTCGCGAGCTCAAGGCGGAGCTGCTGGGCTAGATGGTTGAGCGAGGGAGGCACTGGAACGAGCTCGCGGCGGTGGCGGAGGGAGTGAGGAGTTCCGGCCGGCCGGCGGGCCTTTTATAGTCGCGGCCAGAGGCAGGCAGGGAGCGCGCGGGGGTGGATAAGAATGCCCGTGGCGCGTGCTATCGATCGCATGATGAAGAAAGACGAGAACTCAGTTTGGGACCCGGGCGCTGGGCTCGCCGGCGATGGCCACGCGGCGGCGACGCGCAGGGGTCGGAGGGGGACGGGGCAAAGTCAGCTCTTGCGCGTGCGGGGGCGAAATGATCACGCGGTCGAGGGTGGCAGGTCGGGAGCAGGCGAGCGGCTGCCAGGCGCGTGGCGCACGCGGCGCCGGCGAGGCGGCCATGGCCGGGCCCTCCTGGCTCTAGGTTGAAGACGAACAGTTTGTGAAAATAAACTTTTTCTGAAACTCAATTGTTTTTGAGATAATTTTGAAAACTGAAAAGGGGACAAAATTGAAGTTTGAAAGAATTTGAAATTACTTCTGATTTTGTATTGAAACTAGAAAATCTGCAAACACCAAAGTTGTTCCTTACTGCAAGATCTACAACTTTTCTTATTGGGCCAACTTCAAATTTTGAATAGTTTTTGAATTAGAAAAAGAGGGGTAAAACTAGAGTTTGGAAATTTAGGGTTTTTCAAAAGGAATTTAAATACTATTTCTGATTTTGAACTTTGATCAACACAACAAAACATCAACACACTCAACTGAACGAGATTCACACAAAGCTAGACACAGAGATGAAATTACCATTTTGCCCTTATAGGAAGATTTGGGCCTTTAGGGTTTTTGAAAAAGAGATCACTACACAAGTCACCTCAGAAAAAGGTAAATGCAAAACAAGTATTAGGCAAACATAATGCATGGCAAGGATGATTAATGACTAAAGATGATGACATGTCAGGTTAATTACATATTAATCACCAGAGGTGTTACAGTTTGCCTTTGGCGCAAGCTCTGCTTTGGCCGCCACCATGGCCAACCTTGGTCTGGTGCTTCTCCAGCGAGTCTAGCGCGCATCATGGTTGAGATGAGTCCCTAAGCGTGTTGTGTCCCTGAGCTTGGTCTCTACCGTGTCTTTGTGGTCTGTCTGCATGGGTTGCCATCGGCATGAGTGTCCGCCATGGCCGCCATCGTGGTCCATGTCGTTCGGAGTCATCTCCGAGTGAGTTTGGGTGCGCATCATGGTCGCAGAAAGTGCTTAAGTGCAGTGCCGCTCTTGTTTTGGTCCCTACCGAACCCTAGAGGTCGGAACGCCGCGTTACCGCCGTTCTCGCCATGGCCGAGCCGCCATGGCCGTCGCCAGTGCTTGTCCGTGTCTGTCCTAGTCCAAATGAGTGGTGGGATCGGGACGTAAGGTCAAGGGGTAGGGTTTGGAGTCCTCGCCGGTGAGTGAGGCCGACGGCCAGTCAACGCCGGCCGAGTCCCTGGTCAAGGCCAGTCGGGCTCTGGTCCGGGCGTGAGGGGGGGAAAGAGAAGACGCTGACAGCTTGGGCCCGCGGTCAGGGAGAGGAGAAGTTTTCCTTTTTCCAGTTCAAGTGAATAGTATTAGGTTTTGTCTTTTTCATATGTTTTCCTAGAAAGCTCCAAAATTTGTGAAAATTTTTGTGTAGCTTTCTCAAGCTGTCTAGTATTTATGAAAAATATGAAACTTGAGTTTTGATCAAATTTTGAATGTGATTTAAATAGGACTTTTTATTAATAAATGATCTTTGATGATTTTTGTAGGCTTATTTAAATGTCCAAAAATCAAGAAACTATTTTTGTCACTGTTTTTAGCATAAAAGGTATCTCCACAAAAATTTTGAGCTCTGTTGGATAAAGTAAGTTGTTTTGCTATTTCTATGCTTTATTTAATCATTTAGATGTTTATAGTTTAATTTAATTTTGCAGGTTCAATTGTTTGTCCAAAAATTGTTGTATTTATTTTGCAACTGTTATTTTATATAATTAACCATCTCAAAAAGTTTGGGCTCAATTTGATAAAGTTTAGTTTAATTCTTTTTCCTATGTTTAGATAATAAAGAAATGGTTAAAAGACTTTTGTTTAAGTAGTTAAGTGTTTATAAGAAGTTATGGTTAATCTTTACATTTTCAGTTATCTTTTGTTTAATGGTTATATTTCATGTATTTATTTAATCATGGTTGACTTGTTATAGTTCAAGTTATGTATTTAAGTTTCATGTATATGCTGTTATGGTTGCTGGACCAGTCCACTTCAAGGGACTGTTTTCATGATTAAGTTTATGTTTTCTGTAGATAAGTTGTATACAAAAGTTGTAGTTAACTTCTGTCTCGAGCTTGTCCTAAAATTTCATGATTTTAGACCTGCTAGATTAGGAGTTATAGATTTTATAAATCAGCAGGACAGATCTGTCCTACCTTTTGGACAGATCTGAGTTTTTGTGCTGTTTGAGCCTTTTAAGTTGTGAATCACCTGATGGCCTTAATAGGAAAGATGTAGTAAACTTTATAAGCTTTCTAGATTGTTAAGGATCACCATTTTTGGTGACCCATAGCTCCAGTTATGGTTGTAGGAAGTTGGATCAGCAAATCTGTCCTAGTTTTGGACAGAAATGTTTATTCAAGTTAGTTGACAAGTTGCCTATAGAACCAACCCTAGGTGATATTAGAAAGTTTGTAGGCAATTTGATAAGCTTTTCAAATTGTCTAGGATCACCCCTTTTGGATGATGGTAGCTCTGGTTATGGTTAATAAACCATTAAGTTTAAGTTTGCATCTTGTGTGACTTTTGGTTATTATTTGAAGACCATGGGACACCTCTCATCTTGTGATCCTATGGCTTGAGTGATGTTTTAATGAACCTTAGCCATCCTTAGTTGTCTTCCTAAAGGTGCTTGGTGGAAGTTGTATGTGTAGCTAGAAACTCTAGTTGGTGGGTTGCAAGTTGGTTTTGTAGGTTTGCAACTTTACCACGAAGGAAAGTTGTACTCGACTTTCCTTAAGCTTGTTTAATCTTTTGTTATAATTGTCCTGCACCTTAGCATGCATCGCATCATACTAAGCATACATCCTTTATCTACGTGTAGTATCCGAGAGTGTTGGAGTCGTGTTGATCAAGCTTTGATGATCACCCTTGTCCAACAAGCCTCGGAAGGTGACCCTTGTTGGACAAGCTTCATCGAGAAGACTTAACTTCTAGATGAAAGAACTAACCTTTGTGGATCATCCTTGGATCCTAGTTTTCCCTACAACAAAGGCAAGCCCCGATTCATTTAACCATTTCCTTGGATTTACAATTACACTTACTTTCGGTAACCTGATGCATTAAATGTTTATCAAATAAATGCTTTAAACCTGTTGATGCATGATCAACCTTGTTATCGATATATCATTCCTTGTTACCTGCTTTATGCAAATAATAGAAATGCTTAGCCTTGCTTTATGAAGCTTTTGATAAATGTTTTTGGTACTTATCATTTTGGAATGATAATGAGTAAGAATGATGGTTAAGACCAGACAGGCACCTGCACCGAACCTTGGGGCGGTGTAGGATGACCCGGATGTGTCGATTTAGGGTTAACCATTGTTGGCCTGCTAGATTGAGAAATTGTGAAGTACCGATCATATGCTACGGTAAGCCCTGCCTTGGTGGTTCTTAAATGAGAACGGCTACTCGCGCACTGGGAGTGGAGAGATGGCGGGAGTACTAGCTACCCTCGTGGGTTAAAGTCCCAGATTGGAGGTGTACAAGTACTCTCGGGTGGCACGGACCCAGTCTTGTTTGGAGGATCCGAGGTTGGGGTTGATATATGTGTGATCAAGGGTCTACATATGTCGTATGATCGTGGAAAACTCCCAGATCTGGTTGAATCGGTTTGAATCGTCGTGCTCCTCGGTTAAGGAGACTCAATCTTCCGACCCGCACCGTAGAATGAAAATGGAACTGGTTTAAGAAAGAATGATAATGATCTTTCACTAGTATTCACTTTCAGTTCTTACCAAGTACTTAAATGATTAAGTAAAATTTGGATCTAGGATTACTTTAGTAAGCTTTTATGCAAATGAAAAGTACTATTGAGCCTACCCAAACCAGCATACCTGTTCCTTCTCCTATCTTGTCGGGTAAGCCTTGTTGAGTACCTTTGTACTCAGGGTTTGTTAATTCCCTGTTGCAGGTTTCTTAACATATGTTGACGATCACGATCATGTCAGTGGGCTCGACGTGATCTGGTTGTTCTTCTTCTCCAACTTAGGTGCTTCCCTAAGTGTGGTTCTGTAATACTATTCTGCTTCCGCAATACCGGTTATATTTATGTAAAAGTAACATCTTCATGTTTTGAAAAGTTTATCTATCTTGCTTCCGCACTCCGACATATTTTGTAGGAACTGTTGTAATGTTGTAATTATTCCGACCTTCATGATGATGATCCTATGGTTCGTGGATGATTCGGGGTTCTCTCAGGGACACCCGACAGATCTTTCCAGTATTGTGTTTCATTTGCACTGTCATTGGGCTCCTTATAATGATGACGTGTGCGGGTGGGCCACATTACCAGGAGGTTCTGCCACACTTTTATACGGTGAAATATTAATAACCCTGTAAAACAAGTGAGAACAACACAACTCGTGGAACTTGTTAGAATCGAACCCTACAACTATGCTTTATGGTTCATTTCATATCATTCTATGCATTAGTTGATGGTATAATATTGACTGTAAGGACCGTGAACACCGGCAAGTCTCTGTAATACCCTACATCCTGTGTTTTGGTGACAGGATTGTCTTATGACAATGGATGATTCGAGGGGGGTCCCTGCTCGCCTTATATAGCTGGGGAGCAGGGTTATAGTTTCTGAGTCCTAACAGATTATAATTGGTTCCTTTAGGCAAGGAATCCGGATCTATCTCTAGGATCTTCCTTGGTGAGCAAGGCTTCGTGAGAGTCCCTAGCGGCCACGACAGCCTAGTCGCGCACCGCAGGGCCTTTGAGCTGGGCTGTCCTTGCCGAAGGGCCCAATTAGGTCCATGAGGGTATACAGAGGTAATATCCCGGTAGAGGTCTGCCTCCACGGGTACCAGATGAGAGGCAACAAGGCGCCTCCAGGCCTTGAGGCGTGCACCCGCTCCCTGTCTTCTAGTTGTTGAATCGAGCGACAAAGTACTCTAGATGGTGTATCCTGACCTGCATCTCATCCTCCCTTATCTCGAAGAGATTCCACAAGTAAGGATAGACCATGGCGACGAAGATCTGTGGCCTGGTGCCACCCACGACGACGACAAGCGCAAGCTCGAGGGCGTTCTATACATCTTGTACCTCCTGCGCTCTCGGAACCACCACCAGAGGCGCATGGGGGCGTGGGGGTCTCTCATCGAGCACAGCACCAGCCCTAGTCGAGACATCATCCAGCTCAGGTAGCTGTTGAGCGACGGTGTTCTGGGGTGACGGCTGGCGAGGCACGACCGGAGGAGGACGTGATGGCGGCGGCGACAGAAGTGATGATGCTTACGGCGGTGGTGGCAGGGTGGGGGAGGCGCAGCAAGCCGGCATGGGGGTGGAACGACCAGTAGAAACCGATCTCCCCGAGATAGTGTCCACTAGCGATTGGTGCCAGAATCTCTGACCTCTTGGAGAACCCCAGTGTGCCCAACGTCTTCCTCCCGCCATCTTGAGGCGGTGAGCGTCCTCGCTTCGCACCGACGACGACCGTGCGGGCAGGAGGTTGGGGGCAAAATGCCGCTAGGTGCCTTGGAGACTTGCAGATGAAGCACCTCGCTGGTTGCGGGCAGGCTGCCTTGATGTGGTCGTTGGAGAGGAAGTTGAAGCAACGTCCTTGGAACTCTCTCGGGATGGGCTGTGGGGACCGCGGTGGCGAGAGAGAGCGACCACAACGCCGGCTCTGCAGCATGATGAACCCGTCGGTGTTCGGCGCCCCGAGAGCACGAGCGGGGTGCACCACTGGGGCGAGGATCTTCTCTCTCTGCCAGACGGGTGGATGGGAACGCCTAGCGGCTGCCATGATCCCCCTCCGTCCTCGGTCTTCTACGTTGACGGTGTCGGCGAGCCTGGCGTCGCCTCTGGCTTGGCTCCGGGGTGGGCTCCTTCCCCCTTACATCTGGCGTGCGCACCAGGGTGGAGAGCCTTTCGAGTCGTAGTCGTCCTCTGAGTCACTGAGGGCAACTCGCCCTCAAGATCGTAGTTGAGGACCTCTAGCAAGTGACTGGGGGAGCCGAGGCTCTACCACCTCCTCGACCTCAGCCGCACAGGAGCACTTGGTGGGAGACCCTTGCTCCATAGAGTCCTGTGGAGAGGGAGGCGGGAGCGAATATGACCATATCTGGATTTGGTTGGGGGCGGGGGGAGGAGATTGGAGCCATGAAGGAGGGAGGGGATAGGGGAGGCCGCGTAGTTACCAGATGAGCGAGCCGCGTTGAGCTTCAGTGGAGAGGGCGGCCATGGACGGCGGTGGTGGGGGCAGGGCGGCACGAGCCGGGGGCGGAGCCGTGGGGTTCCTGTTCCTCCTTTCTGTACACAACTCCTCTTCACTATAAAAATTATTGTAAATTATTAATTATCTTTGTGTCAACATGGGTCAGATTTTGCCATGTTTGTGGTTTGGTTTAACAGGTTTTTATTATGGTAACTAAAAATTATAAATTATGTCTACATAAATTGTAATAGATAAAGCTACAATCTTAACATAAAGTATATGTAATAACCATCGTAGCAAATTCAAATATCTAATTTTTAGCGAGTCCCTTGTAACAAAGAATTTTTTTGAAATAATATTTTTTTATTTGTAATTGTAAAAGTAGACGCCGTTTTTTAAAAAATGCAGATTTAGAAGCCTGTCGGTAGGTGGATTGTCGATTTGGCACCTATTGGCAGTTGAGCGGGCACTTATCAGCTAATCGACAACCGATATGTGCCTATCCCATCGGTCGGCCGGCCTGTCGGCGCCGACTGGGGCCCAGTCGGCCCACCAACGGCCGACCAACTCTCAAAAAAATCTACAATAATCTTAGGTGTTTATTTCTCGAGTAAAAATTTTAGACCTGTCACATTGGTTTTTGCGGCTCTAATTTTGTATATTAAAAATAGAGTAATTAAAAAACTAATTTGTCAGCAGATGGCTAATTCGCGAGACGAATCTATTAAACTTCATTAATTCATAATTTAAGAATATGATACTAGAGTAAACATTTGTTAATGACAAATTAATTTACTTTAGTAGATTCGTCTTGTTAATTAGCATATGAAAGTGTAATTAGTTTTATAATTAATTTATTTTAAATAGACTAAATTTGTGTTGAAATATCCGATGTGACCCCTAAGACTTTTGTGAAACAATGTCACGTTAAATATAAACTAAAAAAATTTGTTGTTTTTTTCCGGACATATGTTCACGCTAAATAACCTTACAAATATTTCAAAAAATTCTACTCGCTCTGGTTGATTTTATATAATGCACACGCATATCAAGATTTTTGGAGGAATTTGGAAAATTGAATATGGCCTAAACTAGAGAACACATATACAGAAGCTAGAGACAGAGCCCTTGTGATGGCCGTGGGTTGCGGGGCCTGTGGGCAGCTGGGGAGCCCGTCGGCTTCTGGGCTGCCGATAGGGGCCTCTCGGCTCCCCAGTTGCCGATAGGCTTTCTATCGGCCGCCGAGCAGCTGACTGCATACTAAAACTGCAATTAATAAAATTCACATATTATATTTGAAATTAATAATAAAAAATATTATTTTTTTAAAAAAATCTTGTAACAAACTTGCAATAATATAAATGGACCAACAGTTCATGATGAACCTTGTGTGCACGGACTCACTTTGGATTCGCACAGGTATGACAAGTGGCAAGTTTCTTATAACTGTCTAAAGAACAAAATGTTTTTACGCCTTTTAATTGACTCGGCTACCCTCGTTTGAGAGATCCACTGGTTATCCTTTCGTTTCCCACGTAATACAGATCTATATGCATTTCCGGCTCATTGTTCCTGCATGTCAAATATCTTCATCGTTTGCCCTCTAGAACCTGGTAAGGATCTTTCATGTTTTGGCTAGTACTCTATATAATTAGGGTTCGCTCCTCTAATTTGTTGGTCGAATTTGCTACTTCTGCCTCCTCGGCCGCCCTTGTGCTTTTATGCTGTTTCTAACACCGATCAGCGTCTCACTGCACTCCACCCATCGCCTAGAAAACCCTATTTCTACCGAGGTAAAAATACACAGACTTCTTTGTTCATTATTCAGAAAATTTCAGCAGTCCATAAAAAAAAAAGAAAACAGAGTAGCCGAGGGATAACTGAAATTCAGTGAACTATATGTTATCCGTTTTTATCGCAGACACCTTTCGCCCCTCCATTTCCTTCTTTTAAGCATTTGAAAAAAAATATCTTACCAACCTTATATCCTTATATCCTGATTGCCTATAGAATTAATTCGGTCATATTGAAGTTGAATTTAACTACTGACCAAGCATATGTTCAGACATCCTTCATGTATTTTCTCTTTGTGTATCATCGTCATTAGGTTATTGCATATCCTGCTAACAATTATTGTTTCCTCTCTAATATTTGAAACGTGCCAAGAATTTCTATATATATTTTCATCATACTGGCTGAATTGGTTTTAAAAATGTTTTGTAATGCCATGTGACTTTCATTTTTGACAAAATTACAGAACCCTTAATATGATGCCTGCGGATGCTTGTAGCAGTAACGATTCTGAAGAAATCAAACAAACAGCTAGCACTGTAGCACAAGAACTAGGTTGTCTCAAATGGACTGAAGAAAATCTTGGTGACAAGAGCAGCTCATGTCAGATTCATAGAGTTCATCAGCTTGTTCGTCAAATTGATAGGTTTGCTTATGAACCATTTGTTCTGTCTATTGGTCCATATCATCATATGAAGGGCAACCTACAGTATATGGAGAAGCTGAAATGGAATTATCTGGATTATATTCTTAAATTGAACTGCACAAAGAGTATGCAGGACTACATACTTGCTGTTAAGAATGTAGAATATCAAGCAAGAGCATGCTACTCTGGTGAATTTAACATGGACAGCAAAAGCTTCCAGCGTATGCTCTTGTTAGATGGATGTTTTATATTGGTCTACCTTACCGGTGCACTTGGATTTCACAGAATAGATGGTAAACTAAACCAGGGGCCCAGTATTAGCATAAGTGGGACAGGATATGCAGCACAGCAAGCGAACAGGTTCTCAGAAACAGTGCAAAACAAAAGCTGGACAGTGTCCACGACATAGAGGTAGAAACAGTTGATGCTGGCCAACAGAGTTCAGGGAACATAAACGTTACTAGTTGGCAAGAAAACTCCATCGAATGGTATGACATATTTGCACTTCTCGATTTGTTCCTCCTTGAAAACCAAATTCCATTTTTTGTTGTTGAGAAAATACATGAGGTTCTTGTTGGTGCAGACATGGTGAACAAACTTAAAGAAAATGTTTCTAATTACATTGAGGACAATCTGCAGTACTTCACAGGAGCATTTGGTCGGTATGAAAGGCCTAATGATTTTTATCATCTGCTCCATCTATGTCACATGCATTTTAAACCTAGAATTATTCGAGAGGAGATCAGTCATGTGCAGGCTCAGATTGGTGAATGTTTTCTTGATATCTTTTGCAAGTTGTTAAACATTACTCGTAGGCATAGTCAAGATAAATGGGACTCAAGGAACAATCAACAGTTCAACTTATTACATGGTGGGCAGGTCGCTCGTTGGCGTCAAGCCACACAGTATCATGAAGCAGGAATTATTTTCAAGAGAAAAGAGTTCGGTGGACAAAGTGCTCACTCACTGCTGGACATAACATTTCACGATGGTGTACTTGAAATACCTTGCTTATCTGTAGATGACAGAACATGCTCTCTTTTTAGGAACATGGTCGCATTTGAGCAGACTAGCCCGCAATTTGGCAATTCCATTACTGCCTATGTGATGTTTATGTCTCAGTTGATCAACAAACCAGATGATGTTACCCTACTTTCGCAAAGAGGAATAATAGTGCACCTCCTTCATAGTGATAAGGTGGTTTCATCACTTTTTACTCAGCTAACTAAAGGTGTTGTATTTGATTTCATGGGAAATTTTTACGTGAGATCAATATGTTGGAAGATGGATATGTGCTACCAAAGTCGCATAAACAGGTGGATGGCTTGGTTGAGGCACAACCACCTGAGCAATCCATGGTTGGGTTTGGCACTGTTCGCTGGCTTTCTTATTCTCTTCTGCACAATTGCACAGACGGTACTGACTGTCCTTGCATATTCATGACCCTCTTAACGTTATCCGAGCCATAATGGACCCCAAGGAAATTACAAAGGCGCCACAACCTATTTTCCTTCACATTAATTTCATTGCATCTATGTGATTGCCATATTCTGAACCTTAGAATTCATTGATCTCATATTTTTATTGTCTATTAGTATTGTTTTATAAAGCACCGCTAATTCCCAGTTTTCTCTAATCCTTCTATTGGGTAAACTAGTTTTTGGTATTTCTTTTATCTGATTATTTTTATTAGAACACTGACAATATAGAGACTACTATAATTTCTATATGCATTAATTATTTTGCCAACTAGACAGTTTGCTAACGTGGCACGAGAGTTATCGAAGAGAGAGCAAAAATCTTACAAACCATTTTTAGATTAGGGCATGTACAACCCACATATGGATGGTCGTTTGTAACCACCTCGAATCTATCGTACAAACAGGTAAAAAGACAACACATACAATTTATGGTCTATTTAATTGATTGCAAACTCTTTAATGCATCAATATAGCTATGAATAAGTATAAATATGATTCCTACGTATCATTTTGTGTCTAGCTGATCACATATACATGGAACAAAAATCTAAGATGATCACTATAAAGTGAAATGCACAAGTATAGGCACGACATGTCATCATTCAGTTCACTAGTAGAAAATGAGCAAAACAACCGTTTCATATTCAGAAGACTCACACTACCATGTAACATTTCACACTGCCATTTCCATAATCGAATACGGAGTAGATACACTAATTTTCAGAGACTACTAGTTTTTAGATAACAATAACAATATATCTCATAGATATGGAGTAACATTATAGTAAATTATATCAGGATGAACCAGAATATTCATACACAAGTCAGAACTTCATGAAAAAGCATAATTTTCCTGAATCTGAACAATTTTCAAAACTGTTGTCCTTTGACAATGACTGAAATTTTGGAAAAGTAGCAGCTTGCAAAATCAATCATAGCAGTTGAAACTTTCAAACAAACATAAGTTCGGAAACAACATACAATTTCTACAAGCAGCAACGAAAATGACTGAAATTAGAACACAATAGTTAGAATCATGAATGTGTGAATTGTTTTCCTTGAAGAAATCAAGTAAGCAGTTTGTTGTCAGTTTGAATAGAAGAAAAAAAACTGCTACTGCTTGTATTGTTGGTTCTTAAACTTTTGGTACACATATGCCCCTAGTAGGGAACCGAGCTTTAGTTCCGGCTCCAAACCCCCCTTTAGTCCCGGATTTGCAACCCCGGTTGCCGGTCCAGGACTAAAGGTCCCCGCTTTTAGTCCTCGGTCTAAAACCGGGACTAAAGGTAACCTGAGGTTGCCAATCCCATCCCGGGTCTAAAACCGGGACTAAAGGTCACCTGGGGTTGCAAATCCAGGACTAAAGGTCCCCGCTTTTAGTCCCGGGGTCTAAAACCGGGACTAAAGGTCACCTGAAAACAAAAAAATATTTTGAACTCAAGATCTCTCACCTCAACTCATTTTACCAACTTACCTACACAATATTTAGTCCTGGACATGAATGGATGTTTTTACCTACATCCACTGCAACACATTCCATATATGAACTTTCACCACCAATCAATACATAATTTCCAATAGTATACAAATCGTAAACACGCAAGAAGAATCAACAGTAGGAACGAAAGCAGGCGATTAATAATCCCATGGACTGACTTGCTCAGGGCAGATCTCACCCACGTGGTGGAGCACTGGAGCGGCCAGGGCGGCGAAGCTCGCCTGTGCCGCTCATTGAAGGACCGAGAAAGCACAAACAAGGCGACCAGGGGGGTGAATGGGAGCCAATCAAATTTCTCTCGAAACTTTGGCCAAGTGTCCCAAATTCAACCCCAAAAAGCACAGACCCAAAACGTGATGCTCACGACCCTTGGAAGAGGGTGGATGATCCCTAGGATCACAGCGGAGCACCACCAAACACAAGCGAAACAAACCCCAAAAGCTTCGGCTCAAGTTTCCCTTGAGAAAACCGACTCCCGAACGTAGATCGGAGGCTACGTCGAGAAGTCTCCAAATACCTATGCAAACGAGTAGCAAAGATACCTAAAAATGTTTCTTGGTTAACTCTAGGAAGAAATGAGAAGTCCGAAAACCAAGCGGAAAAGCCGGGGCGAAGATTGCACTGAAAAGCAAGCTTCAGCAGGGTCTCGGACTGTCCGCGGGTATGGTCCCGGACTGTCCGGGGTAACTGCGGACTGTCCGCCACCAGGTCCCGGACTGTCCGCCGGCCAATCACCAGAAACAGCAAGGTTGCTGAACCCTTGCTGGAACAGTCCCGGACTGTCCGCGAGGTTGAACTGCGGACTGTCCGCCGTTCAAAAAGCACAGCTCCAACAGCGCGGAGTCAGGCCACTGGTCCGGCCGACCCCGACGCGCGGACTGTCCGCGGTTCACCGGCGGACTGTCCGCGGATGAACAGAGAGGGCGATTTTGGTCGCCCCTCTCCCAAATCCCTCCAAATCCGATCCAAATCAAAATCCGAAGTTCCCAAACTTGGAGAAGATGATCACGGGGTAGTTAGGAGACTATCCCCAAGAAATCATCCGCTCAAATCAACCAAATCACCGAGAAATCAAAAGGGAAGGTGGATGAACGGAAAAAACGCCACGAAAACGAAATCGTCCCGATCTATTTGATCATGAGGAGTTAGATGAATTCCTTTGGTCAAAATGACCTCCTCAATGATACGAACAAATTGGTTCAAACGGATTTCGCAAAGACGCACCAGAGAGGGAGATCGAGTGACGGGAAAATCGCGAAGAACACGAATCAAAACGCGAATCAAGTCATCGATCTGCATTGCAAAGGTGAGGATACGGCCTCACTTCCTCACAATCAACAGTACACAGAGGTAAGTCTCTCTGCGGATCTCAGCTAGCTACAGCAGGGGATGGGAGAGCAGGAAACCCTAAGTGCGAAAGAGCAAATGACTGAGATAGGGGGAGGAGGGTGTCTCCCCGACTACTTATCCTAATTCTAGTCTAAGTACAATTCCTACTCTACCCCTCTCTAATCTAATTACAGAGCGAACCAGCTAAACCCTAGGGTTATTCTGGACCAACTCGGTGGTAGGTGTATCCGACAGCCACGTCCGCACAACTCGTCCGCGTTGCCTCCACGCAACCTTCCGATTGCCGCCACGTGCCGCCCTCGCTCTGCACCCCCAGTTTTGTGGCCCAAACCGGGAAACCAGCCTTTTCCAGCTATCCCCCGGTTTTGAGGCCCAAACCGGGAAACCAGCCCACCAGCACCTGAGTTTTGAGGCCAAACTCAGCAAACCCTCAGAGCCCAGGTTTTGAGGCCCAAACCTGGAAACCGTCCTCAGCCCGAGTTTTGTGGCCAAACTCGGAAACCCTCAGCCCGAGTTTTGTGGCCAAACTCGGAAACCGTCCACGCCCAGGTTTTGAGGCCCAAACCTGGAAACCGTCCATCTGATGGTTTTTCCCTGGCTCTACCACCAAACCGAAGCTGTAGAGGGGATGCACCGCCCGTGCACCCCGTCCACCGACACGTGTCCCCAGGTCCTCGACCCGAGCAACACCGTGCCCCGCAAGTCTTCACTTGTCGCTGTCCCAGGCTGCCAGCCACCACAGCTGATCCTCAGGCACTCTGGTCCCTCAGTCCAAGCCTCACGTCCGCCCTTCACCGCTCGGTTCATCGGCATGGCACGTCCGCCGCACGGCACGCCCATCCTTCACCGCACCCGGTCCGTCGGCACGACCCGTCTCAACTTGACCTTCACCTTGCCCTCGATCACTGTCTCCGTGCTCGGCACCTGCACAACACAAGCCAAAGACCCTGCGATCAAACCCGTTGACAATCACTCATCACTCAGAGACTCGACATACACCCATGTATCTGCAATCTCCCCCTTGATGAGTGCATTGTCAACTACTCACACAAATCATAATAGAAAGAAGAAGAAGGAAGGAAGAAGAAGAGAGAACTCGACCAAATGACCCAAAAGCCTAGCAAAGCCGAAGAAGGTCAAGTGGAAAGAGCAAAAGAACTTGGTCCCCAAAGACATGGGCAACGGCTCGACGCAACCAAGCAAAGCAAAGCTAGCCCTCAAGAAGAGGTAGAACAGGCTCAACACCGCTAGCAGATACCAATTGGAGACTCCAGAGAAAAGAGCTCAAAACCAATTGAAGCCGAATGAAAATTGAAGCAAAATGCTAGTCCCTCAAGATAGAGGCACAGAGGCTCAACACAACTAGCACAGAAAGCTCAAAACCAATGTCTTTCGGCCAAACATGCTCCGAACCAATTGGAATGACTCCAAACCAAAAGAGAACCAATCGATCGAAAAACCCTGAAAATGTTTGCTAGTCCCTCAAGACAGAGGCAAAGGCTCAACACAACTAGCAAACTCCCCCTCGACAAGTGCAAGCAACTAGGAAAACTCCCCTTAGTTGAACATCCAAGAGTATATGATTTGCAAAAACTCTCCCCCTTAGTTGAAAATGCACTTATCAAGAAGGGCATCAAGGCAAGAAACTCCCCCTTCCAACATGCATATGAAGTCAGAAATGCAAGTTAGTAGCTTCAGGAATATATTCACATGAGTGCAAAGATGCTCTAAACAGTAGAACTCCAATGACTCAACTAGGCACTCAAATAGCAAAGGCTCAAACTGATCACACATACGAAATATGAACATATGAGCATGTGAGCAGTTTTTAGCCAAAAAGGGAGTCACCATCAAAATAGCACTACACATGTATAGGCAGGAATCCAGACGAGTGCTAAACATGTATACAAGGTGAACTACCCCTAGCAAAGTTCAATCATCATGCATAGGAATGAAATATACACTTGTGATTTCAAATTAATATTAGAGTTGCAGCGGTGAAAATTTCACAAGTTCAATTATTAGCATGTGATTGCGAGAGGTTGAAAGCTTGTCATTGCCTAACTTTTCAACCGAGCGAAGCCTATGCCGAAGCAATCAGAAGCTTAAAGCTGCGGTTTCGGTCATACACTACACGGCTCAAGTTTAACTCAGAGTGCAATGAGAAACTGTCTCGATACCATGATGTGTTGACAAGCAGTCCCATCTCGATCTTTTCAATTCACTAAGACTTGGTTCAAATTTGAAGCAAGATGTGAACAAACCAAGCAAGTGAATGACTCAGAACTAGAGACATAGCAACCTAGCATATATGAAAAGCACGAGTGAACTCAACACATCTGTAACACCCTGATTTAATTTTTCCCCAATTGAATAAAATAAATTAGAAATTAAATAGGTTGTCTATTTAATTAGAGGAGGAAAATAAAATTTATTTATCATTTTCATGTTGCATTCATGCCGTTGCATAATTTTATTGAGTGGGAAATAAATTTATTAAACCCGGATAGGGCGAATCGAATTTATTCTATTTTGAAAAAAAAAATTATTATAAAAGTTGACACCCCAATTTTAAGAACAAAATTGGAGCACAATATATGTATGCCAGGATCAATTTTCATACATATATCCACATCATAGTAAATATCAAAACAATGCTTTTATTAATATATCGAATATTATTACATAAATGACCCTCGGGTCTGAAAGAAAAAGTACAGACTCTCTCGACATCTAACTTTAATGAAGACTCTGAAGTAGTCGCGGAAGTCTGGACTCCATCTCCACAGGAAGGTCGACCGGGGGTAGCGCCATCCTAGTACAGGTCGTCAGGGTCGAAGCCACCGTCCTCTGGATACTCCGGCTCCTCGTGAACGTAGCCACCAGCGTCTCCGTAATCGCCATCGTCTGGGTGGGGTAGCAAAGGGACAAAGAGGAAGGGTGAGTACATCGAAATGTACTCCGCAAGTGTAGGAAATATATGCTTATGAGGCTAATGACAAAGGTAGGCTGACTTGTTTGACTCAAGCGCCTAAAGCGACACATCCTATTAATCCTATTAATCCTATGCACCTTTTTACTAGGTTATAGACAGACTCTGTAGTAAAATAACAACACTCGGAGTCGCACCGAGCAAGACCACACTCGGAGTCACACCGAGTAACCAACACTTCGAGTCACACCAAGCAACCGCACTTGGAGTCGCACCAAGTACCCACACCTGAAGTCCATCAGGCAACCGCACCTGAAGTCCATCAGATGACCCGAAACAGTAACCAGTAACCAACTAATCTCGAAGAAGTCCAAGCCCGCTCGTGACCGTGAGCACGGCTGATATATCAGTTTTACACTCTGCAGAGGTTGCACATCGTTACCCATGAGTCGTGCAGGTCCCGTCACGCTAAACACTGCCAAGGTGCATAGCAGGTTGCACTGCAAGGCCTTTACAAAGTCCCTCCAAGTCTGTGTTACACGTACTCTAAGGTTTCTCCCCTGTCCATAAGTCAACGACCCCAAGGGACCCCTCTTGAGCCACTATACAAACCCCGTGTAGCATAACTTGGAGAAAACTAATTAATTAGCCAGGTCCAGCCCATCCAGATCTCATGGTTGCGCTGTATTGCCGGGTTACTTGTCCAAGAACCGGGTCCTAGGGATCCAGGCAGGATATGTCTAGCACGAGCCCCGAACCAAAACCAAAAGCAGCTGCCGAGTCCCACGGCACAAAACCACCAATACGGTTCCATCCTGCCGGATTTACCTAAACCATGTTTCTACAAAAGTTATCATGCCCACATCGTTTCATAGTTCATTAATCAGGATTAAAAATATTTGACCATCATCCCATCCCAACATGACTGCAGGGCTAAGCAAGACTTCTACCCGAACAACCCAAAACAGGCGACAAGGATAATATAACAATAACTAGTAAACCATATCATGGGATTCAAATTAATGACAAGCATGCATCTACAAGATCTAGCTACTCTAGTACCAAAAGTAAAATAAGGTAGGTGCAAGATGTTCAAGGACACTTGCCTTCAGGCTGGGTCGAAACAGCAGGGTCACAGGAAGGGTCGGGAGCGTCCTCGTACTCCGCACTCTCTGGCCCAATCAACATACATGGCACATACAAAGCAAAATAAGAAACAGTACAACAAACAGTATGAAAACAGTAAACAAATAGTTCTACTGCGTAGAGAACGAAATTATGAATCTAACGCAAGTTGAATGGGTCAAATCGGAGTTAAAACGCAAAAGTTATAAGCATTTGAAGTTGGATGGCAAAACTGTAAATAGATCAAAGTCATTTTCGGTTTTAAAATAAAAGAAACCAGGTTTTAAATGGCATCAGGACCGGGGGTCATTTTGATGGAAACGGAAGGGCTAGAACGCGAGTTTAATTAGACTCGGTGAATAGGAAGAATGGACTGCGGGTTTATTTGGCCTATCTGGAGGGGCTCAAGTGCAAAAATCGCGAGGCTGGTCGGCTGGCGCGTGCGGGGTGTCTGCGTGGCGCCACGCGTCGAGGCTAGCAGGCTCTCCTCCGACTCGCCCGAGGCCAGCGGGTTCTCCTCCGACTCGCCCGAGGCTAGCGGGCTCTTCTCCGTCTCGCCCGAGGCCAGCAGGCTCTTCTCCGTCTCGCCCGAGGCTAGCGCTGGGTTAGCCTCGGCCTTCCTCCTTCCGACTCGCCCGAGGCTAGCGCTGGGTTAGCCTCGGCCTTCCTCCTTCCGATTCGCCCGAGGCTAGGCTGGCGTGTGCGCCGCGTGGTGCCGACGTGTGCCACATGGCGTACGGGGGTTGGACCGGCGTGCCGCGTGTACGGTGGACCGCTGACGTGGACGGGGTGAACTGTGTCCACGGCGCAGGCGCACCCGGTGTATACCGGTTCGGGGTTTGATCTAATCTCAGCCGCGGAATCAAGATTGGACGGCTGGGAACGAAAAGGGAGCCAGGGGTTACCGCCGGCGGGGAAGGGCACGGCGGCGCCCGGGCTCTACGCGGCGGCGCCATGAAAGGACTCGCCGGAGTTCGCTCGGGAAGGGGCCTAGGGACCAGTAGAGACCTAGGGGAGAGGCGGAATCAGACGAGGACCTTACAACGGATCCGTAGACGCGCTTCTCGCCGCCGATGGAGGTTCGGAGTCGGCTGGCAGCGAGGTCGTCGCGGCGGCGGTGCTTGTGTACTCCGGTGAGGTCGCCGACGCAGCGCTCCTGCTCCGATTCGCTTCGGGATAGGTCTCCTGGACGCGGCGCGTGATCGTGAGGCCGAGGGAGGGAGCGACGAGGGCCGGGGGTGGCTCTCTGGGACGGGACGAGCTCAAGCCGAGCTCGGTGGCTGCTAATGGCGGTGGCGGCGCGGGTGGGCGAGAGAGGGCCTAGGATTCTGGGGGAAAGCTACTTGTAGGTCGAGCGGGAGGGGTGGCGGCGCGATCCGATCGAGTGGGAGAGCCGGAGGGTTCGGGGAGGGGGTTGAGCGCGCGTGCGAGGTGCGGATCGGCGAGCGGCTGCTGCGCGCGCTGCTGTTGCGTGAAGGGCGGGGAGAGATGAGGGATGACGACCTGACAGGGCGGTCCCGCATGGCAGTGAGTGCGCGGGAGGGGAGGGGCGCTACGGCCGGTGGGAGCGGAAGCGGCCAGGCCGGCTCGCGCTGCGCGGGCCGCAGGCGAGTTTGGCCGCGCGGAGGGAATGGGCCGGTGGAGTGAGGTCCAAATGCCTGAGCTTTTCTTTTTTTTTCAGATTCTTTTCTTTGCAAACTCTTTCAAACTCCAAATTTCAAAACCTTTTCAAATCAAACAGTTCACAAACCTTTCCAATCCTTTTCCCAAGGTTTTGTAAACAAAACTTGAGTTTGGTTTTGTAAAACTTTTATAATAAATTTTTTTTCAAAATAGAATAAATTCGATTCGCCCTATCCGGGTTTAATAAATTTATTTCCCACTCAATAAAATTATGCAACGGCATGAATGCAACATGAAAATGATAAATAAATTTTATTTTCCTCCTCTAATTAAATAGACAACCTATTTAATTTCTAATTTATTTTATTCAATTGGGGAAAAATTAAATCAGGGTGTTACAAACCTACCCCCCTTAGAAGAATCTCGTCCTCGAGATTAGGAAGAGTCGGCGAAGAGATGAGGAAAATCTGCTCGAAGATCATCTTCTTTCTCCCATGTGGCTTCTTCTTCGGAGTAATGCTTCCATTGCACCTTGCAGATTTTAATCCTCTTGTTGCGAGTGCCTCGTTCCATCGTGTCCAAAATCTTGATCGGCTCGGAGAAAGTCAGATCATCTCTCAGATCAAGCTCCTCAAGTGGCAACTGCTCCTCTGGAACTCGGAGGCATCTCTTCAGCTGGGATACATGGAACACATTATGGATACCTGCCAGCCGTGCAGGCAACTCCAGCTGATAAGCAACTGCACCTTTCTTGTCAATCACCTTGAAAGGGCCAATGAATCTCGGAGATAGCTTCCCTTTGACATTAAACCTCCGAAGACCTCTGAAAGGTGACACCTTCAGATAGACATAGTCCCCAATCTGGAACTCCAGCTCACGTCGTCTGACATCTGCATAACTCTTCTGTCTAGACTGAGCTGTCTTCAGATTGCTTCGGATCTGTCTGACCTGCTCTTCAGCTTCCTCTATAGACTCAGGGCCAAAGACTTTCCTTTCTCCAACCTGATTCCAGAACAGAGGTGTTCTGCACTTCCTGCCATACAGTGCTTCAAAGGGGGACATCTTGAGACTGGCCTGATAGCTGTTGTTATAAGAGAACTCTGCATAAGGAAGACTCTTATCCCAACTCTGGCTATTCTGGAGTGCACTAGCTCGCAACATGTCCTCCAGGATCTGATTCACCCTTTCTGTCTGACCATCGGTCTGAGGATGATAAGCTGAACTGAAACTGAGGCGAGTGTCCATAGACTCATGCAACCGCTTCCAGAACCTGGATGTGAACTGGGTACCTCTGTCAGATACTATGATCTTCGGCACACCATGCAAGCACACAATACGGGACATGTACAACTCTGCAAGCTGTGGTCCACGATATGACTCCTTGACTGGAATGAAATGAGCAACCTTGGTCAAGCGATCAACTATGACCCAAATGGAATCATATCCGGACTGTGTCCTGGGCAAACCAGTGATAAAATCCATGCTGATCTGTTCCCATTTCCACTCTGGAATATGCAGAGGCTGAAGCAAACCAGCTGGTCTCTGATGTTGGGCCTTAACCCTCTGACAGGTGTCACACAAGGCCACATACTCTGCTACATCTCTCTTCATCCCATACCACCAGTAATACTGCTTCAGATCCTGGTACATCTTGGTACTACCTGGATGGAGAGAGTAGGCTGAATAATGAACTTCCCTCAGAATCATCTCCTTGATAGCCTTCACATCAGGAACACAGATCCTGCCTCTGAACCATAAGACACCCTGATCATCCTCTGTGAACCCTGGGGCTTTGTCCTCCTTGATCAACTGTCTGATCTCTAGCAAGTACTCATCAGTGAGCTGTCCTGCTCGAATATCACGCTCCAAGGTCGAATCAACCTCCAAGACCACTGCATCAGTATGACCAAGAATACCCAAGTTGAGCTTTTCAAACTCCTCATGCAACTCGGGCTGCTGCTCCTTGATCTCAAGCACATTGCAGTAGACCTTTCTGCTCAAGGCATCTGCAACAACATTCGCCTTGCCCGGATGATAGTTGATACTCAGATCATAATCTTTGATCAACTCTAGCCATCTCCGTTGGCGGAGATTTAGATCTGGCTGGGTGAAGATGTACTTCAAGCTCTTATGATCGGTGTATATCTCCGTCTTCTTCCCCATCAGATAGTGCCTCCAGATCTTCAGAGCATGAACAACTGCTGCTAACTCCAGATCATGTGTAGGATAGTTCAGCTCATGCTTCCTGAGCTGTCTCGAGGCATAAGCAATCACCCGACCTTCCTGCATAAGCACACATCCCAGACCCTGTCGCGAAGCATCACAATACACCGTGAAGTTCTTCTGGACATCTGGCATGACAAGAATAGGAGCAGAGGTCAATCTCGCTTTCAGCTCCTCAAAACCAGTCTGGCATTCAGGGGACCATACAAACTTGGCACCCTTCTCAGTCAATCTCGTCATCGGCTTCACGATCTTGGAGAATCCCTCAATGAATCTGCGATAATATCCTGCCATACCGAGGAAACTCCGAATCTCAGTAACGCTCTCAGGTACCTTCCAGTCCAATATATCTTGGACCTTGCCTGGATCCACTGATACACCACCCTCTGAGATGATATGCCCCAAATATGCAACCTTCTTCAACCAGAACTCGCATTTGCTCAGCTTTGCATACAACTGATGCTCTCTGAGCTTCTGCAACACTAATCTCAGATGCTTCTCATGTTCTTCTTCAGTCTTCGAGAATATCAGGATATCATCAAGGAATACCACGACGAACAGATCTAGAAACTCCATGAAGACCTTGTTCATCAGATACATGAAGAAAGCTGGGGCATTAGTCAAGCCGAAGGACATCACTGTGTACTCATATAACCCATATCGAGTCACAAACGCCGTCTTCGGGATATCAGCTTCACGAATCTTCAGCTGATTATAACCTGTTTGCAGGTCAATCTTCGAGAACACATGAGCACCCTTCAACTGATCAAACAGATCATCAATGCGAGGAATCGGGTACTTGTTCTTGATGGTAGCTTCATTCAATGCGCGGTAATCAACGCACATCCGCAGACCTCCATCCTTCTTCGGAACAAAGATCACAGGGGCTCCCCACGGGGATGTACTAGGACGAATATGCCCCTTCTCTAACTGCTCTTGGATCTGCGTCTTCAGCTCAGCTAGCTTTTCGGCATCCATTCTATATGGTCGCCTGTATATAGGTGCAGTGCCAGGAACTAAATCAATAGAGAACTCAATCTCACGATCAGGTGGCATACCTGGCACCTTCTGGAAGACATCTGGGAACTCCTTGACAACTCGGATATCAGGTACCACGACAGCCTCATATGCTCTGGCTTCTTCTATCATCTTTGTCGGTGCTCGATACACAATCTCCGTGCCATCTGGATGCTTCACTGTGATGAGCCTCTGAGCACAATCAATGACTCCCTGGTACTTGCGTAGCCAATCCATTCCCAGAATGACATCAATACCTTGGGAATCCAGAACAATAAGAGAGGTGGGAAAGACTACCCCCCTTATGGTTAAGCTCACATTCGGGCACACATGCCTCGATATCAGTTCTCCTCCAGGAGAATTCACTAGCAGATGCTTTTTCATCAACACTCTATTCATATTATATTTAGATGCGCAGGGTGCTGATATGAAAGAATGAGATGCTCCAGAATCAAACAAGACTGTAACTGGGTGAGAGTCAACAAGGAACGTACCAAACACCACATCTGGTGCCGTCTGGGCAGACTCTGCCGTCACGTGGTTCACACGACCACGAGTGTAGCTCTGGGACTGGCCTGCAGGACGAGACTGCGGTGGAGCTGGCTGCCTCAACGGACACTTGTTGGCGAAGTGTCCCATCTGGTTACACTTGTAGCACGGGCCAACCTGACCTGCCCCCTGTGCTGGACGGGCCTGCTGCGGAGCTGGATGACCCTGGCGAGGTGCCTGAGCCTGGCGGGGCTGCTGCTGCTGCTGCTGAGGTGGAGCCTGGTACTGTGGAGCTGGGTGCCTGTACTGAGGAGCGGGCTGCCGGGACTGGGGCGGCCGGTACTGCTGCTGCTGGGGAATCTGCCTGGAAGCTGAGGCAGGTGGAGCGTAGCGGGGACGAGTAGAGCTGCCTGAGGACTGTCCCTGGTACGTCATCTTCCTCTTGCGATCTGCATCGAGGTCCTTCCGTTCCTTCTCCACTGCGAAGGCACAGTCAACCAGCTTCTGAAATGAGGAATACTCATTTGAAGCTAGGGCATAGCGGAGTCCTGGGTTAAGCCCATGCCTGAGGCAGATAACAATTTCATTATTGAACAGGTAACAAAAGGAATGAACAAGGGTATATGAAGAATATATTTAATATGAAAGAATGTCAGAGATCTTGCCTGAAACACTCCTGCTTCTTATCATCTGTGTCCACGTCATCTGGGGCGTAACGGGACAGCTGGCTGAACCGCGTGAGATACTCACGCACTGTCATCGCGCCCTGCCTGAGATCCTGGAACTCGCGGCGCTTCACCCTGATCTCGCCGAAAGGGACGTACTGGTCGCGGAATGCCCTGCGGAACTCCTCCCAAGTGATCGAGTCGGCGTCCGCATGAGCTGTGGTGTACGCAGTCCACCAGTTCTTCGCCGGGCCCTGAAGCTGGTGCGAGGCGTAGAGGGCCTTATCAAGGTCCCCGACATGGGCAAGCTGCAACTTGCCTGTAATCGTCTCGAGCCAATCATCTGCATCCATTGGCTCTATGGCGTGGTGGAACACTGGAGGGCGCGTCGTCATGAAACTCCTGAGGGTGTCATCCGGTCGGGGTGGCTGTGCGACTCCTGCACCCTGAGCACCCTGAGCAGCCTGCGCCATCTGCTGCATGTGCTGCATGATCTGGGCCATGTTCTGCATCATCTCATTCTGCACCTGGGCCATCTGGAGTGGGTCGTACGGGGGCGGAGGTGGAGGTGGATGAGGATGGGGCGGCTGGTTGCCACCTGCTCCGCTCCCGCCAGCGTGACCGGCGTTACCCGCGCTGCTCCTGGTGTCAACCATCTGTTACATTTTCCAGGAGTAAGAGTGAGATATGATAGATAGATATATAACAACCCTGATTTGGTTAATTAATTTGATTAGTAAAACATTTTAAACAAATGATGTTGCTGCAACCTGACGGCCGCAACACACCAACAATCATTACAAAGAACCAAATCAAAACATGTGCACAAGTACATATCAATCAACGTGCTACGAGTTCAAACAATTATGGTGGGCATCCTACTATTGGAGGACCTACTTTGAAACAAAGTTTGAATTTTCAGCAGAGAAAGGGTCTACAGAAGTGAGAAAAGAGATGGGGTTTTTAAAAATAGTTTTGTAAACTCGACGACTGACTAGGGTAGCGTCCTACGGTCAACACGGCTCTGATACCACTCTGTGACACCCCAATTTTAAGAACAAAATTGGAGCACAATATATGTATGCCAGGATCAATTTTCATACATATATCCACATCATAGTAAATATCAAAACAATGCTTTTATTAATATATCGAATATTATTACATAAATGACCCTCGGGTCTGAAAGAAAAAGTACAGACTCTCTCGACATCTAACTTTAATGAAGACTCTGAAGTAGTCGCGGAAGTCTGGACTCCATCTCCACAGGAAGGTCGACCGGGGGTAGCGCCATCCTAGTACAGGTCGTCAGGGTCGAAGCCACCGTCCTCTGGATACTCCGGCTCCTCGTGAACGTAGCCACCAGCGTCTCCGTAATCGCCATCGTCTGGGTGGGGTAGCAAAGGGACAAAGAGGAAGGGTGAGTACATCGAAATGTACTCCGCAAGTGTAGGAAATATATGCTTATGAGGCTAATGACAAAGGTAGGCTGACTTGTTTGACTCAAGCGCCTAAAGCGACACATCCTATTAATCCTATTAATCCTATGCACCTTTTTACTAGGTTATAGACAGACTCTGTAGTAAAATAACAACACTCGGAGTCGCACCGAGCAAGACCACACTCGGAGTCACACCGAGTAACCAACACTTGGAGTCACACCAAGCAACCGCACTTGGAGTCGCACCAAGTACCCACACCTGAAGTCCATCAGGCAACCGCACCTGAAGTCCATCAGATGACCCGAAACAGTAACCAGTAACCAACTAATCTCGAAGAAGTCCAAGCCCGCTCGTGACCGTGAGCACGGCTGATATATCAGTTTTACACTCTGCAGAGGTTGCACATCGTTACCCATGAGTCGTGCAGGTCCCGTCACGCTAAACACTGCCAAGGTGCATAGCAGGTTGCACTGCAAGGCCTTTACAAAGTCCCTCCAAGTCTGTGTTACACGTACTCTAAGGTTTCTCCCCTGTCCATAAGTCAACGACCCCAAGGGACCCCTCTTGAGCCACTATACAAACCCCGTGTAGCATAACTTGGAGAAAACTAATTAATTAGCCAGGTCCAGCCCATCCAGATCTCATGGTTGCGCTGTATTGCCGGGTTACTTGTCCAAGAACCGGGTCCTAGGGATCCAGGCAGGATATGTCTAGCACGAGCCCCGAACCAAAACCAAAAGCAGCTGCCGAGTCCCACGGCACAAAACCACCAATACGGTTCCATCCTGCCGGATTTACCTAAACCATGTTTCTACAAAAGTTATCATGCCCACATCGTTTCATAGTTCATTAATCAGGATTAAAAATATTTGACCATCATCCCATCCCAACATGACTGCAGGGCTAAGCAAGACTTCTACCCGAACAACCCAAAACAGGCGACAAGGATAATATAACAATAACTAGTAAACCATATCATGGGATTCAAATTAATGACAAGCATGCATCTACAAGATCTAGCTACTCTAGTACCAAAAGTAAAATAAGGTAGGTGCAAGATGTTCAAGGACACTTGCCTTCAGGCTGGGTCGAAACAGCAGGGTCACAGGAAGGGTCGGGAGCGTCCTCGTACTCCGCACTCTCTGGCCCAATCAACATACATGGCACATACAAAGCAAAATAAGAAACAGTACAACAAACAGTATGAAAACAGTAAACAAATAGTTCTACTGCGTAGAGAACGAAATTATGAATCTAACGCAAGTTGAATGGGTCAAATCAGAGTTAAAACGCAAAAGTTATAAGCATTTGAAGTTGGATGGCAAAACTGTAAATAGATCAAAGTCATTTTCGGTTTTAAAATAAAAGAAACCAGGTTTTAAATGGCATCAGGACCGGGGGTCATTTTGATGGAAACGGAAGGGCTAGAACGCGAGTTTAATTAGACTCGGTGAATAGGAAGAATGGACTGCGGGTTTATTTGGCCTATCTGGAGGGGCTCAAGTGCAAAAATCGCGAGGCTGGTCGGCTGGCGCGTGCGGGGTGTCTGCGTGGCGCCACGCGTCGAGGCTAGCAGGCTCTCCTCCGACTCGCCCGAGGCCAGCGGGTTCTCCTCCGACTCGCCCGAGGCTAGCGGGCTCTTCTCCGTCTCGCCCGAGGCCAGCAGGCTCTTCTCCGTCTCGCCCGAGGCTAGCGCTGGGTTAGCCTCGGCCTTCCTCCTTCCGACTCGCCCGAGGCTAGCGCTGGGTTAGCCTCGGCCTTCCTCCTTCCGATTCGCCCGAGGCTAGGCTGGCGTGTGCGCCGCGTGGTGCCGACGTGTGCCACATGGCGTACGGGGGTTGGACCGGCGTGCCGCGTGTACGGTGGACCGCTGACGTGGACGGGGTGAACTGTGTCCACGGCGCAGGCGCACCCGGTGTATACCGGTTCGGGGTTTGATCTAATCTCAGCCGCGGAATCAAGATTGGACGGCTGGGAACGAAAAGGGAGCCAGGGGTTACCGCCGGCGGGGAAGGGCACGGCGGCGCCCGGGCTCTACGCGGCGGCGCCATGAAAGGACTCGCCGGAGTTCGCTTGGGAAGGGGCCTAGGGACCAGTAGAGACCTAGGGGAGAGGCGGAATCGGACGAGGACCTTACAACGGATCCGTAGACGCGCTTCTCGCCGCCGATGGAGGTTCGGAGTCGGCTGGCAGCGAGGTCGTCGCGGCGGCGGTGCTTGTGTACTCCGGTGAGGTCGCCGACGCAGCGCTCCTGCTCCGATTCGCTTCGGGATAGGTCTCCTGGACGCGGCGCGTGATCGTGAGGCCGAGGGAGGGAGCGACGAGGGCCGGGGGTGGCTCTCTGGGACGGGACGAGCTCAAGCCGAGCTCGGTGGCTGCTAATGGCGGTGGCGGCGCGGGTGGGCGAGAGAGGGCCTAGGATTCTGGGGGAAAGCTACTTGTAGGTCGAGCGGGAGGGGTGGCGGCGCGATCCGATCGAGTGGGAGAGCCGGAGGGTTCGGGGAGGGGGTTGAGCGCGCGTGCGAGGTGCGGATCGGCGAGCGGCTGCTGCGCGCGCTGCTGTTGCGTGAAGGGCGGGGAGAGATGAGGGATGACGACCTGACAGGGCGGTCCCGCATGGCAGTGAGTGCGCGGGAGGGGAGGGGCGCTACGGCCGGTGGGAGCGGAAGCGGCCAGGCCGGCTCGCGCTGCGCGGGCCGCAGGCGAGTTGGGCCGCGCGGAGGGAATGGGCCGGTGGAGTGAGGTCCAAATGCCTGAGCTTTTCTTTTTTTTTCAGATTCTTTTCTTTGCAAACTCTTTCAAACTCCAAATTTCAAAACCTTTTCAAATCAAACAGTTCACAAACCTTTCCAATCCTTTTCCCTAGGTTTGTAAACAAAACTTGAGTTTGGTTTTGTAAAACTTTTATAATAAATTTTTTTTTCAAAATAGAATAAATTCGATTCGCCCTATCCGGGTTTAATAAATTTATTTCCCACTCAATAAAATTATGCAACGGCATGAATGCAACATGAAAATGATAAATAAATTTTATTTTCCTCCTCTAATTAAATAGACAACCTATTTAATTTCTAATTTATTTTATTCAATTGGGGAAAAATTAAATCAGGGTGTTACAACATCCTACACATGCTAGTTGCATATCTCAATGGTGAACATTTTTAGATTTTAAGTTATTAAGCAAATTCACCATTTCAAAAATAGCTCAGCTCACAACATGTACTAGTGATCAGAAAGAGCATAAGCTACAAGCATCAACATAAGCACCGGAGCATACTACATAGAGCATAGTTACATTCTAGTGATTATAGACTTGAATCTCAGAATGTAAATGCGTATGCTAAAATGCAAGAGAAAAGAAGGATAAACGAAAGAAAGTCAGTCTACTATACAAGATCCAAAATGTTTCCCCCATCTAAAAGGGGAAACACACACCAAGCTCACCCCTCAACCGATTAAATGTTGATTCGTCTAAAGGCTTGGTAAGAATATCAGCTAGTTGATGATGAGTATCGACATGGCGAAGGTCGATATCACCCTTCTCCTGGTGGTCTCGCAAGAAATGAAAGCGCACATCAATGTGTTTGGTCTTCGAGTGAAGCACAGGGTTCTTAGCAACGCTAATAGCACTCGTGCTGTCACAAAGCAAAGGAACACGAGTAAAGCTCAGACCAAAATCACGCAAAGTGGCCATCATCCAAAGCAACTGGGAACAGCAGCTAGCCGCAGCAACATATTCAGCCTCTGTAGTGGACTGAGCGACACTAGACTGCTTGCAAGAAGACCACGAGACAAGAGAAGAACCAATAAACTGGCAAGTCCCAGAAGTGGACTTGCGCTCAATACGGCAACCAGCAAAATCGGCATCCGAATAACCGCAAAGGGAGAGGGTGGAGGAAGCAGAATACCAAATCCCGAACTCAGGTGAGAAACGAAGGTACCTGAAAATCCGCTTCACCGCCTGACGGTGAGTGGTGCGCGGCGATGCCTGAAAGCGCGCACACAGACACACCGCGAACTGGATGTCCGGGCGTGTCGCCGTCAGGTAGAGGAGCGACCCGATCATGCTGCGGTACTCCTTCTGGTCCACTGCTTCTCCATCCACATCCGCATCCAGGGCAGTCATCGTTGACATGGGTGTTGGAAGAGGATTGGCCTCACCCATATCGAACCGCTTCAGCAAGTCCTTGGTGTACTTGCCCTGGTGCACAAACGTCCCCTCTCGGGATTGCTTGATTTGCAACCCGAGAAAGAAAGTCAGCTCGCCCATCATGCTCATCTCGAACTCCCTGCTCATAATATCTGCAAACTTGGCAACCAAAGCGTGAGAAGAACCACCGAAAATGATATCATCCACGTAAATCTGGACCAAGAGAGTGTCTTTGCCTTGCTTGAGGAGAAAGAGCGTTTTATCTACACATCCCATTTTAAAACCCTTAGCAAGCAAAAAAGTTTTCAATCTATCATACCAGGCTCTAGGGGCTTGTTTCAAACCATACAAAGCTTTGTGAAGTTTAAAAACATGGTTTGGAAACTTGGGATTTTCAAAACCGGGGGGTTGCTCAACATACACTTCTTCTATGTAGCCATTTAAGAAGGCACTCTTGACATCCATTTGAAAGAGTTTAAATCCTTTGGATGCAGCAAAAGCCAAGAGTATCCTAATAGCCTCCAAACGAGCTACAGGAGCAAAAGTCTCCTCAAAGTCTATCCCCTCCTTCTGACTGTAACCCTTGGCCACAAGACGCGCTTTGTTCCTCACAATGTGGTCGTCCTCTCCTTGTTTATTTTTGAAAACCCATTTTGTCCCAATAGGATTACAGTTAGGAGGAGGAGGAACTAGAACCCAAACCCGATTTCTCTCAAAGTTTTCTAACTCCTCATGCATGGCATTGACCCAATCCGGATCCGTCAAAGCGTGTCCAACATCTCGGGGCACAAAATTAGCAACAAAAGCAGAATGAGCGAAGTGAGAGATGTGCTGTGACCTGGACCGAGTAACCCGTTCGTCGATGCTGCCGATCATCTGCTGAGGCGGGTGCTGGCGCTGAATGTGTCGTGGCGCCTCCCGGGCTGAAGTAGCCTCCCCCTCAACAGCAGCTGGTGCCTCCCCGGGTACAAATGGTACCGCTCGGGGTGGCGGATCCCACGGCCCCCAGGAGAAAGAGGTGTCGGGGCCGTGAGTCGTCGTAGAAGCCGCTCTTTGCGGCACGGCAGATGGAGGGGGTGCTGGATCATCCATACCTTCAGCACCCTCGTCCTCGTCATCAAAAAGAGGCTCACCAACCTCATGATCACCTGCACGCTCAAAGCGAGAAGAAGGACAAACGAGAGTCTCGTCGAAGGTGACATCTGATGTCTCCATGACTCGGTTAGTATCAAGGTTAAGTACACGATATGCGCGAGTGTGAGTGCCATAACCCAAAAATACACCGTCAGAAGAACGAGACTCAAATTTGTCCAGGTTGCCTTTCTTCAATATAAAACAATGGCAACCGAATACTCTAAAATAACTCACTTTGGGTTGTCTACCAAAACGCAACTCATAAGAAGTCTTTTTCAAGAACGCTCTCAAAAAAATGCGATTGGAAATATAGCACGCAGTATTCATAGCTTCGGCCCAATATCGCCTAGGAGTCCTATGCTCATCGAGCATCGTCCTGGCCATCTCAACAAGGGTTCGATTCTTCCTCTCTACAACACCATTTTGAGGCGGTGTGTAAGGGGAAGAAAACTGGTGCTCCAAAACCAAAGAGTTACAAAACTTCTCAAAATCCGAATTTTTGAATTCGGAACCATTATCACTCCTAATGGCTCGCATCGAGTTCAAAGGGAACTCGTTCTGAAGACGCAAAATCAGATTGCGAACGAAGGAGAAAGTCTCAGTCTTCTCAGCTAAAAAGAAGACCCACGAATATCTCGAAAAGTCATCAACAACAACAAGCACATACCACTTCCCCCCAACCGAGCTCACCCGAGCCGGACCAACAAGGTCCATGTGCAAAAGCTCTCCAGGGCGCTTGGTCATGACCTGAGTCACTGGATGGTGGGGAGCGGCAACCATCTTCCCGTGTCTACAAGAGTGGCAAACAAGATCCTTCTCCATATGCAACTTGGGCAATCCTCGGATTAGGCCAAGTGAACTAAGCCTTGCAAGCAAGTCGAAGCTCAAATGTCCAAGTCTCCTATGCCACTTCCAAAGATCGGAGGAGGAAGGTCCAGCCACAAGACAACGAGAAGTACCAAAAGACTCCGAGAAATTCACACGAAAGACTTTTCCAAAGGGCGAAATCAAACACACAAGATTGCCCTGAGGATCCAAAATACGACTGAGATTCGGTTTAAAACGAATCTCATAGTCGTCGTCAAAAAGTTGCGAAACAGAAAGAAGGTTAAAATGCAAGTTAGAAACAAGAGCAACATCGCGCAACACAAAGTGCTCATTAACTCGCACAGACCCGCGAGACAATACCTTACCTTTGCTATTCTCGCCGAAGGTTATGTACTCCTTTCCGGCGACAGGGCTAAGGCTGGAGAACCACTTGGCGTTTCCGGTCATGTGCCTCGAGCAACCGGAATCCACCAACCAAATGTCCTCCAACCGCTTTACCTACATCAATAAAAAGACATAGGGTGAGCATACGGTCCAACACTAGGGTTAGTGAAGTAAGAAGAATACCAGTGTTGGGCCGGCTGCTCAAAAGAACGGTTAGCAGAAAAACCATTCCTAGCATGTCTACGAGAAGAGCGATCACCACGTAGGGGAAAACGTGGTCCGCTGGGAAAGAAGCGCTCACCGCGATACTCCAAACGCGGTGGGGGAAAGCGCTCAACAAAGCCTCCGCCACGGGGTCCGTAGCCTGCAAAAGCAGGACCCCGTCGGGCACGCTCTCTACGAGGCCTAGGCCTAGCAACTTGAGGCACTGTGCCTCTAGGCCTAGCATCTCTCCTCGGAGCTCTCTGCTGCCTAGGCCTGGGGACTTGAGGTTCTGGACCTCTGGGCCTAGCAGCTCTCCTCTGGACATTTGGCACATGCACACCATGGAAAGGGTGGTACATGTCCGGGTTGTCCATCTCCCGAGCACGGCGCGCCTCTCTCTTGCGCCGAAAACAGAACTCGCTCAAGTGTCCATCTCTCCCACAGAAATCACAATGATACCTCACCGCACGCAAAGGGGGTTGTTGGTACTCATGGCTGTGGGTGTGGATCACTTTGCCCTTCTGTGGCAAGCACTCCTCCTGAATGGGTGGCATTGTGTCAAGCTTGTTTTTGAGGTGGTTTGGCTTGGGTGCCCACACTTGGTTCTTGGGCGGAGCTCTCGGGGGTTCCTCAAATACCCCATCCTTGGTGGTAGGCTTAGGTGGCTCCTTGGGTGGAAGCTTGGTCAGTTTGGGAGTAGTGGTGGAGTTGGGCTTCTCACTAGGATTCAGACCACTTGACTCTCCAATCTTCCCAAAAACAGAGAGATCAACACCCTGAGCAAGACCTACACCAGAACCTCCAGCAGCTCGCTTAAATTGGGAAATCATCATCCCGAGCTGCGGCTCACTACAAGAGACCCATGACAAGATGGTCCGAAGGTATGTGTTTTCTTCCTCGGTTTGCATCTTGCCATGCTTCACATTGGCAATCTCCATCTCCAAGCCCTCACATAAAGCACACTTCGTGACACAAGTGCTACCCGAGTTGGCCTTCTCTAAAGACTCAATCTTGGCATTCTTCTCTGCCAACTCGGATTGCAAGACAGGACAAGTCTTGCATGCACCTAGCAAAGAGGGTCTGGCCCTCAGCTCATCCAGCTCTCCAACCAACGCAGCATACTTTCCTCTCAAAGTGAGAAGGTCAGTCATGTGCGTGGTGCACAACTCACACTCAACCTCCTCCGACACAACCACGGTGGACCGAGCGAACTCAAGCTCTTTCACCGTGTCCTCCAACTTCTGCCTGAACTCCTTGCGCTCTCTAGCGGCACGCCTAAGCAACTTGTCCTGACTAAGGAGCGCGGCAGTAAGCTTCTCAACCTCGGCAGAGAGATCATCGTAGGTGAGGGATACCTGGGAGGTGTCATCGTCGTCGTCGTTCCGAGGGGTGTGCTCCAGCTCGCCTCCGACCTCATCACCAAGTGCCATGGTGCAGAGGCCTCCGTCGTCGGTGAAGAAGCAAAGACCGTTCAGCTTGTCCTCGATCCTCTTCTTCTTCTCGGACTCGTCGTCGCTTGATGAAGCGGAGTCATCATCCGAGCCGTCGACGTCGCTGAGCGTGGCGAAGAACGCGCGCTGCTCAGCCTGGGCCTTCTCCAAGTACTTCTTCTTGATGTACTCCTTGTCGAAGCCGCCCCTCCGCTTGTGCCTCGGGGGAACGTACTTCTCCTTGCGCTTGCCGGAGTCGTACTTGTGCCCATGATCGCCCTTCCCCGAATGCTTGTTCTTCTTGGGGCAGTTGGCGATGAAGTGGTTGGGGTCGCCGCACTCATAGCATCCTGAGCGTCCTCCACCGTGGCGACAGTTCATGCGGTTGTTGTGGAACCGCGTGAACCGGTTGGCGAGCATTGCCAACTCATCATCCCCCAATGACTCAAGCTGGTCCTCTGTGACAGAAAAGAGTGAAGAAAGTGCAAAGCCAGCAGAGGGGTTAGCAGAAGAGCCAGAAACCAAAGCCATAGTCGGGCCAGAAGGATTTGCATAAGAAGCCCTCGACATGGCGTCAATCTCACTGGACTTGAGCTTACTGAAGAGCTCGTCGCAAGTGATGGTCTCATAGTTAGGCGATTCGATGATCGCCTGGACCTTTGAGTCCCACACCGACCGATCGAGAGTGTGCAAAAGCTTCAAAGCTCTCTCATGATCGTCGAAAGGCAACTGCTCCTTGTTAGCCCTCATCCTGTTGACAATCACCTGAAAGCGAGCGAATAAACTTTCTATGGTCTCGCCAGGCTGATGTCGAAAGTTCTCATACTCTCTCTTGAACGACTCGTAGAGTCGGGTTTTGACTTGAGAGGTGCCCTCATGAAAACGCATGAGGGTGGCCCAAATCTCCCGAGCCGTAGAGAGGTGAGAAGTCCGAAAACCAAGCGGAAAAGCCGGGACGAAGATTGCACTGAAAAGCAAGCTTCAGCAGGGTCCCGGACTGTCCGCGGGTATGGTCCCAGACTGTCCGGGGTAACTGCGGACTGTCCGCCACCAGGTCTCGGACTGTCCGCCGGCCAATCACCAGAAACAGCAAGGTTGCTGAACCCTTGCTGGAACAGTCCCGGACTGTCCGCGAGGTTGAACTGCGGACTGTCCGCCATTCAAAAAGCACAGCTCCAACAGCGCGGAGTCAGGCCACTGGTCCGGCCAACCCCGACGCGCGGACTGTCCGCGGTTCACCAGCGGACTGTCCGCGGATGAACAGAGAGGGCGATTTTGGTCGCCCCTCTCCCAAATCCCTCCAAATCCGATCCAACTCAAAATCCGAAGTTCCCAAACATGGAGAAGATGATCACGGGGTAGTTAGGAGACTATCCCCAAGAAATCATCCGCTCAAATCAACCAAATCACCGGGAAATCAAAAGGGAAGGTGGATGAACGGAAAAAGCGCCATGAAAACGAAATCGTCCCGATCTATTCGATCATGAGGAGTTAGATGAATTCCTTTGGTCAAAATGACCTCCTCAATGATACGAACAAATTGGTTCAAACGGATTTCGCAAAGACGCACAGGAGAGAGAGATCGAGTGACGGGAAAATCGCGAAGAAACGAAGAACGCGAAGAACACGAATCAAAACGCGAATCAAGTCTCTCTGCGGATCTCAGCTAGCTACAGCAGGGGATGGGAGAGCAGGAAACCCTAAGTGCGAAAGAGCAAATGACTGAGATAGGGGGAGGAGGGTGTCTCCCCGACTACTTATCCTAATTCTAGTCTAAGTACAATTCCTACTCTACCCCTCTCTAATCTAATTACAGAGCGAACCAGCTAAACCCTAGGGTTATTCTGGACCAACTCGGTGGTAGGTGTATCCGACGGCCACGTCCGCACAACTCATCCGCGCTGCCTCCACGCAACCTTCCGATTGCCGCCACGTGCCGCCCTCGCTCTGCACCCCCGGTTTTGTGGCCCAAACCGGGAAACCAGCCTTTTCCAGCTATCCCCCGGTTTTGAGGCCCAAACCGGGAAACCAGCCCACCAGCACCTGAGTTTTGAGGCCAAACTCAGCAAACTCTCAGAGCCCAGGTTTTGAGGCCCAAACCTGGAAACCGTCCTCAGCCCGAGTTTTGTGGCCAAACTCGGAAACCCTCAGCCCGAGTTTTGTGGCCAAACTCGGAAACCGTCCACGCCCAGGTTTTGAGGCCCAAACCTGGAAACCGTCCATCTGATGGTTTTTCCCTGGCTCTACCACCAAACCGAAGCTGTAGAGGGGATGCACCGCCCGTGCACCCCGTCCACCGACACGTGTCCCCAGGTCCTCGACCCGAGCAACACCGTGCCCCGCAAATCTTCACTTGTCGCTGTCCCAGGCTGCCAGCCACCACAGCTGATCCTCAGGCACTCTGGTCCCTCAGTCCAAGCCTCACGTCCGCCCTTCACCGCTCGGTTCATCGGCATGGCACGTCCGCCGCACGGCACGCCCATCCTTCACCGCACCCGGTCCGTCGGCACGACCCGTCTCAACTTGACCTTCACCTTGCCCTCGATCACTGTCTCCGTGCTCGGCACCTGCACAACACAAGCCAAAGACCCTGCGATCAAACCCGTTGACAATCACTCATCACTCAGAGACTCGGCATACACCCATGTATCCGCACATGGCGGCCGGGGAGCGGAGCACGCCTGTGCGCAGCCTGCAGTATGGAGCTGACCCGCATTTCTCGCAGTGGCCTGGACGGAGGTCATTGCGTACACCCGACTTCTCGTCGTCTTATGCAGGAACATCTCGTGGCAACGTTCTGGTGGAGTCCAACTTGGCAACGACAGCCATTTTCTTGGCATCTGCGACGCGAGTGGGGATGGAGAATGGCGGAGAAAGAAAGAATGGCGCGCTAGGAATGGATTTGGCGCGGGCCTTCGATTCTTCATGCGCATCACATTCGGATCCACGCCGCATCACCTCAGGCGACGACCCTGTACAACGCATTCCCTCCGCGTCTCTTCGCTCTGGAGAACGAACCCGTCATCATCATCTCATGAGACGACAACATCGTCCTGCTCACAGCTCGTGAGGGTCTTCTTTGCAAAATACATGACCTACAGACGATTCAAAACGCCATGTTGTACCTGCCTTTAGATGCCAAGTCTTCACAAGCACGGCGGATCGAGGAGGCTATCAAGTTTGCATCAGCCACCGGGAGATCCCATGCTCCCGCGTCCTACATCCCCCTTCGGAGCGTTCTACCATCCTCGCCCAGCGTACGCTCGCTCACGAATCCTCCTCCCCGCGCAACAGCAGTCGTGAGTGTTTATACTAGTGGATGCCGAGGGAGCCAAAGTAAGAGGCCGCGACAGCGTGTAGTCAACGCTGGGGAAACGCGACCCGCAAGGAAGGCAACGATGGCAACGATGAGAGTGGATTTTTTACATTTTGGCCCTTTTTAAAAACTTTTTTTTGCAAATAGACCCCGTAGAAAACTTTGTCCAGAAATAGGACAAAAGCTCGGCGTCACGTCATATGACGCCAAGGTACAATGCCGCGACGTCAGGTGAGATGACGCTGAGGTCTGCCACGTCAGCGACGACTACGGTCGTCGTTGCATGTTGGCTCAGCGGGACCCATGGTGCTCGGCGTCAAAGGGAATGACGCCGAGATGCAGGACCTTGGTGTCACTTCCTCTGACGCCGAACCTAGACACGTCAGCCCTATGCGGGGCCGAACTGACACGGCGGGCCCAGAGCTCGGCGTCACGCCTATTAACGCCGAGGTATGTTACCTCTGCGTCACCCGACGTGACGCCGAGCCTTGGCGCCATGAAGCCCACGCGGCCGCGCCAGACATCCTTCTTTCTCACTCTCTCTTTTCCCTCTCTCTCTTTTGGCGTGAAAAGGTAAGCTCTCTCACATTTCTCTCTTTCTTTCACCATCTCTCTCTTTGATCTTGTTTTGTTTTTGTTAGTGTTTCCGTTCACCAGTTTGTGTCTAATGTATGATTCCTTCACTTTATGTACATTTTTTTTTGCAGTTATATTTTGTAGACTGTGTTGGTTGGTAGTATTTTTATAGTGTTTGTGTTCATTTTTTGGAAATAATCACCGTATTGCTCATTTATGTATTTTCTTGTAATATATTATGCGTATTATGTAGTGTTTTACCTATTGTACTTTTGATTTTACTGTTAGCAGTTGTACTGTTCTAGGGTTTCAGTGTAATATTTTTGACATTTGCTTGGAAATTTACATTGGATAGTTCACTTATCTCTTTTATTGTAAGATATTATCCATATTATGTACTGCTTTTTCGTGGTTGTACTGTTGATTTACTGTTACCGGTTATACTGTTATAGTGCACTTGTTGGAAACCCTGCTATTTGCATGACACTGTAGCACTATGACATGTGTGGTTTTGTTTTGGTAGTTTGAATGATGTCTTCCAACAACATTGAGTTTGTGCAGCATCCGCCGAACCATGATGGTAAAGGCTCATTCCCACCAGCTGAACCGACACCAAAGTGCTTGTGTGGGTTGCCGGCCTTTGTGAAGCAATTAAGGCATCCAAAGTCGTCTAGGTGTGCCTTTTACTGCTATCAACTTCAGCGTCGTCCACCCTCCCTTACCGTTGTTTATCTAGCTGGATGCAACGTCTACCAGTGGATCGATGGTGATGAAGAGTTCGATCGCCGCCTCATGTACTTTCCATACGACCCATGGAAGAGCTATATGTATCGTGAGTTTGTTCGGTGGGTGGGTCCACCATCGAACCCACCAGAAATGACGACAATGGAGAAGTTTGACGCTACATTGCATCGGATTTTGCATCCTCTGACTTGCCATTGTGACAAGCCTGTGGTACATCAAAAGCCAAGCAAGCCTGAAATGTTTATTCCCTTCTTCAGGTGTGGTCAGCGTAACGATGTAAGTGTTGTTTCGTTGAATCTATTTTCCTAGGTGGGTGGCATGAGTTTCATATTATAACACTTGAGTCTCAATGTTTTCATTTCAGAGAGGTTTCCCAATTTGTGACTTTAAGGAGTACAACTATGGACCGAAATCGCACTGGCCTTCTTAGTAGGATGCCCTAGACTTTGTATCTGGCACTAAGCCATGGCCATGCTTGAGTATGCCAGACATCAAGTGCAAGTGTTGTATCCTGGCTCGCGAAGGCGTTGTTCCATCCGAGCTTGGTTGGGGGCCACTACTATGGCAATGCTTATGGAGGGCCCATTGAGCGCTTTGTGAGTTCTTTGAACTTTCCATAAAATTATTGATTCAACTTACGCACTCGCTTTTGTTTTCTCATAGATTTATGTTTGTTTAGGAGGGGAAGTCATGCGATTGGGAGGACTTCCCTGGGCGTGGACATGTAATTGCGGAATTGCAGCTGACTGTCCATTCACTTTACCTAAGCGAGAAGAAGAGACTGAAACTCCACAGCGCCAGGGAAGAAGTGCGGAGAAGGTGCAGTGTGCTCATGCCATCGGTGGAGACGTGAAACATGCTAGGTGATGACTTTTGTAACAGAACCGACCAATTTGCACCAGATTAAGCACTGAAAACCTCTGCTCTCGCAGAAATCATCGAGTACTTAAGCTCGTACAAACCCGGTAGTCCGAAAATCTCGAAGGATTTCAAATCATTCAACGACATCCAGCCAAGATCGTACTTGTTCCACGAATATGCTCACGGGTTACATTATAGTTGCATAAAGTTCAAATTACATCAGAGTACGAAATAATATTACAAACCATAGTTTTGATAGTAGTAGCGGAAGCAACATAGTCTTTAAAACATAAGTTTGGATTGTTCATAAATACGGTGCCATCAGTTGACCGGGTCCACAAAAGCAATGGATGAGATAAGTGTTGACCATGCCCTTGGTCTAGTCATCACCCGTTACCGGGTACAAGCAGTTCTCGCAGTAGCCATAAGATCACAATACATGCCCGCATAAAAATCATTACAAACTCGTATTATATGCAGCCCAATTAAGGAAAGTCACAGATTTTAAACCACAAAAAGCAATTGCACAATAATAATAATGAAGCCATATATTTCAGCCATACTTAATATTCCAGCCACAACAGATATGAAACAGCCGATATGCACTAGGTTGAACTACCACTTGAACACCTAGCTACTGTACTAAACCTAGGCAAACTATCCACCTCAAACATCTCAGAATTAGACCAAGAGGAAGGATGGGGGGAGAGAAGCCATGAACGAGGTGTCCTCCAAAGAGTCATCGAAGTACAGCGAAATTCACATTGATGAAGAATCTGCAACCTGAAATAGAAATGCAACTCCTATTATTATCCTAACATTGTACTATATAATCAGAATTTGGAGTTGTTTGTAACAATAGTGAAATCTGAATAAAAAATTGGTCTCATAAAAACATTATCTTTTCATTTCTTTTTTAGCTATAACTGCAACTAAGCATAAGCATGAACCAAAAAAAGTATATTAGTGGTGTGTCCCACTCCAGGTATATAAATCTGACAACTGGAACTCTAATGTTGTGAAGTCTCCTTAAATAAGAGGTCAAGCTAGCTAGCTCAATCATGCACAGACACAAAGCAGTGCAAAAATACAAGTATTTCTCTGGCAACAGATCATTAGGTTCAATTTTTTGTGGCACTTTAATATTCGTGGAAGACAACTATTTCTACTATCAAAATATACAGCACTAGTACAAATTTAAAAGCAACCAAAAATGTCTATGATTGGAAGATTGACAAACTTATTATAGTATCTAGTTGTGCTAAGCATTACTAGCTGTTTAGAATTTATCAGGATGGAAAGGAGCAGTTTTAGGCTAGTAACTCCAAATTTTCTTTACCAATTTCTATGCATTATAGGTATCAAATTTGCCTAACCTTGAACTTCTGTATCTCCTAAATCATTGAGCATTAGATCTGTAATCAAAATTCATAGAGCTGTATACAAGAACGTTTTTTCTTAAGTGGTTTCAGTTGACAAGTAGAGATGAAATTTAGACAATGCAGCTGACACAGCACAAATGATTCCTTCATAAGAAAATGTATGTATGGCTTAGTCAAATACATAATTGAAATGGGAATACATCTAAGAAAACAGCAGCAATACAATTATGGGTTATGTTCAGCTTGTGGTGGGAGGCAGGGTTGTCCTGCACGCAGAAATAAGGAGGCTGCACTACTGCACTACATTATATATAGAGAGAAATTAAAACAGAAGATAAAGAATACCTTCTTGACACCACCATCCTCAATGTCTACATTGAAGGACTCTCCATGGCATCGTACAACAACTCCAGCTTGTCCTGATCAAGGCAAAAAAAACCATAAATTAGAGCAAAGCACAGCTAGTTCCATGCCTTTGCTACAACACAGATAAAACACTGAGTTTTACAGCAACCTATACGACTATAGAATACAACAACCTATCGCCATGTACCAACAGTTATATAAAGTCATTATCTATCGCCATGTACCAGCAGTTATCTATTGCATCACTATCTTAGAAACGAAAAGATAAACCTATAAATTCCCATTAGTAGTAGTAGTAATAATGAATGAATATAATACTAAAGTGGCGTCTACAAGTCCAGCAACATTATTGAATTGTTGGGCAAAGTAGACACTTTTCCCAATTCGGTATCTCCTTGGCAGCAAACAAAACCATCACCGACATCTGAGAACTAATAAGCCAGCAAGAAGGAAACAATAGCATGAGTCGGACAATTGTCAAACACCACCACTGACGTCTGAGAACTAAGAAGCCCCAAGTTGACCTCAGTACCTTAAGCACGAAACCTAGGGTGTCTATGATTGTGAGGTTGGGGCAGTGGGTGTACTGAGCCGTCATGACGACAGGGTTGGATGAGGCAACGGCCTGGTCTTCCGGTGGTGTGACTCAGTCCACTGCTTCATGAGGTCAGTGATGGCCGGAGTCATCAGCATTAGGCTCCCGTACTCCTCGGAGTACTCCTGCAACGTGCCACACAACAAATCAAATCAAACAGCCGCTCGTCGAGTTCACATTCATTACTAAACTCGATCTGGAGTTCACATTCATTACTAAACTCGATCTGGGAGAAGCAACGAGAGAAAACATAGGAGAGGATTCAGATTACCTGGAATCGATGGAGGGGGCGCGGCCAGAGAGGGTCGCTTCAATGGCCGGATCTGGGAGGACTGTGGTGGTCTTGGGCTCTCTTGGCGACGCATGGCGAAGGCGATGCGGGCATCCGAGCCTAGGCAGCTGGCGGCCTGACGCAGCCACGCAGTCGCCAGAGGACAAGGGGGGCCGCCGTCATCATAGTCACGCGGGCGCGGGTCAGTGCGGCCTTGTCCGCGGGCGCGGGCAGCCCCAGCCGCTGAAGCCATGTTCGCGGGCAGTCTCTGCTCGGAGGGGCGCCGCCGCCACCGCTGCTCGTGTGGGGGACGGGATGTCGCCGCCGCTGGTCCACGCTGCCAACTAGGAGAGGGCGCCAGAGAGCTGGGAGAGAGAGTCGTGAGGTGGGAGAGGGAGTGCGCGATGGACGTCGGTGCTCAATCGTGAAGGGAGTCCTAGAGAGAAGAGGGAGAGGGCGCCTCTGTTGGGTCGGCTGGGGGAGGTGGAGAGAGAGAGCTGTGCGTTTTATACGGGCTTCTTCCTGTTAGGATAAATGATGGTCCTTGGATTGAAATGAACGGATGAGATCATGTGACATTAGGGTTTACCTGAACCTTCCATTCATGGACTTAATGGGAGAAGGTGTTTGGGCCTGGGCCTCATTTCAGTAAAGGCCAATTTTCAGTTTTCTTTTTCCAGAATATTGACTACTTTTTCAACACATTAGTTAAGTATTTTATTAAGTTTTAAGTTAATTAATCTTAATTAATATTTTACTATGACTTGAAAACGTTGATCAAACACAATGTTGTTTAAATTATTAAGATCTACAACTTTTATTTTTGTTGATTTTTAATGTGTCCTTTATTCAACAATTCAAAATTTATATTTTAAAATTTAAGAAATTCAAATAAATTTATTTGAGAGCAAATAATTTTAAATAAAAAGTCACAAATAACAAAGTTGTATAGATCTAAAACTTTTGTTTTTATTGTTTCTTCATTTGATAGTTTTAACAATTTAAATTTTGAATTTAAAAAATGACAACTTCAAATCTGATTTTAAAAGACTAAACTATTTCAGTTGAAAAAGTAATGAATACGAAAGTTGTATAACTCGTCAATAGATGTAGTAAACTTTGTTCACAAATCCATAAATCTCTCGCGTAGTTTCGTAAACTATGTGAGAGATTTATGGATTTGTGAACTAAGTTTACAAACAGTTTGTTGGATGAAGAAATGACCAATATAAAAGTTATACATCTTAATGAGTTCTACAACTTTTATATTCAACACTTTTTTAGTTGAAGTCATTTAGTGTTCTAAAATCTTGTTTAAAGTTGTCATTGTTTCGAAATTTCAATTGTTTTTAACCAAAATCACATACAAATAATAGCAGTAACATAATAGCTTGATAATGCATGGTTTTAGAAAATTTTAGGAAAAAATCATCACAATAGAGCTAGTATGAGGAAGAAAGACTAGCTACAAGTTTTAGTCCGAGAGTAAAAAGAAAAATCAAACGTATTCATGCCTGTTCATGCAGGAACAGGTGTGATTTCTCATTTTATTCTCGGATTAAAACTTGTAACTAGTCTTTCTCCCTCATACTACCTTCAAATGTGATTTTTCTTTTTATATATTTTTTCTAAAATCATGATCTATCATTTTACTTTGGTTTTTAATTTGGTGATTCTTCTATAATTCAAAATTTAAAATTGAAACAATAAGAAATTAGAATAATATTTTGAAAGGCTAAATGACCTCAAATCAAAAAGTCATAAAAATTAAAGTTGTATAACTCATCAATATCTATAACTTTTACTTTGATGATTTCTTCATTTGAAGTTATTTGAATGAATCAAAATTTGAATTTAAAGGAATCACAACTTCAAACAAGATTTTAAACACACCCAACAGTTCTGGATGAAAAGTCATGAACTTTAAACAAAACAAAAGTTAAAGATATTAATGAGTTAGACAACTTTTATTTTGGTCATGTATTCATCCAACAAAGTGGTATTAAATGTAATCCAAAAATCCATAAATCTCTCATGTAGTTTACGATTTATTGATTTGTGAACAAAGTTTATTAACACTTTGTTAGATGATTAAATGATCAAAATAAAAGTTATAGATATTGATGAGTTTTACAACTTCTATATTCATTTTTTATCTAAGGTTAAATAAAAATATAATAGTTTTTTATTTTATGACAATCAACTATTGTCGTCGATGTGTCATCACAAAGCCAATACAGAGTATACTGTGACGATGTTTATGACAGAAACACAGTTTGGTCATAAACAGTCATCATCCTGTGAATAGTCATCATAAACAGTCTCTGTTTGTGACAAATAGGTGCTCTGTCATATGGCAGTCGTCATAGAAGCCCATATTTCTTGTAGTGGCAGTTTCTCCCCAAATGGTGCAGTAAACTGTGTTCCACGATCCGAAACTATAACCTTGGGTATACCAGGCAGTCGAACGATTTGATTGATATAAATCTCCGCATAGTCCGGTGCTCGATAACAGGTTTTGACTGGAATAAAATGAGCGGTCTTAGTAAGACGATCGATTATCACCCAAATTGAGTCATTTCCTTTCTGAGTGGTTGGCAAACCGGTGATGAAATCCATACCTATTTCTTCCCATTTCCACTCGGGTATTGGTAATGGTTGAAGTGTTCCGGCTGGCTTCAGGTGAATAGCTTTTACTCGACAACACGTGTCGCATCTGGCTACGTACGCGGCAATCTCTTTCTTCATCTTGGTCCACCAGAACCTTGGACGCAAATCTTGATACATCTTAGTGCTTCCAGGATGAATGGATAACTTAGATAAATGGGCTTCATCCATAATCTGGTTTTTGAGTTCCCTATTCTTAGGCACTACTAGGCATTGGTCAAACCACAACACTCCCTTGTCATCAATCCGAAAATGTTTTACTGGTTCAGTTGCGGCCTTCAGCCTTTCCTTGATATGATAAATTCCCTTGTCTGTTTTCTGCCCTTCAAGAATCTGATCAACTAAGGTGCCTTGCAGCTTGATATTGTGTAAAATCATAGGGTGTACGAGACTAAACTCGTCTTCTGGTTGTAACCTCAAATTATTGCAGTGTGATTTCCGACTAAAAGCGTCGGCAACCACATTGGCTTTTCTTGGATGATAATGTATCTGTAGATTGTAATCCTTGATTAATTCAAGCCATCTTCTGTGCCTCATATTCAGTTCAGGTTGAGTGAAGATATACTTGAGACTTTTGTGATTGGTGTACATATTACAGACGTTACCAAGCAGATAATGTCTCCAGATTTTTAGAGCGTGCACCACAGCGGCTAACTCTAAATCATGCGTAGGATAGTTAATCTCATGTTTCCTCAATTGTCGGGATGCATAAGCAATCACCCTGCCTTCTTGCATAAGAACGCAACCTAATCCAACCTTCGATGCATCACAAAATACATCAAAAGGTTTCTCGATATCTGGTTGAGCTAAGACAGGAGCAGTGGTCAACAGTTTCCGCAAGGTACGGAAAGCTAATTCACACTTCTGTGTCCATTCAAACTTCTAATCCTTCTGGAGCAATGTAACACCCCTGGTGTTAAGCGATAATTAAAACCCTAAGTAAGGTAATTAGTATGCATAATCAATAAGCATCATGGCATAAAAGCATTTCATTTGTTCATGTTTAAGTCATAATTGTGATGCTTTACATGTTAACATAAGTGTTGCATAATCTTGTGTGATGCTTTCATAGGTGATGTATGATGTGGTTAGGTGTTACATGATGACAAGTGTGAATAAAATCCTAGTTTTAAATGTTCTTTTATCTCCTTTTCAATAAGTCAAAAAGTAAGTCAAATTTCACAATGGTTTCAAAAGCAAAGTTGTAGCTCTTGTTGAGAAGAACAACCTTGGTATTTAAAGGTTTCAAAGTTTCTGTACAAAAGTTTGAATAAAGTTGAAATCTTTCAAACCATAAATTTGACCCCTAAACTAGATTTCAAAAACTAAAAAGAATTAGACTTTGGTCCTTTAACAAAAGTTGTAGAGTGGTTTAAAATAAACAACTTTTATTCAGATAGATTTTCATGTCCTTAAAGAAAATCTGAAGTAATTTGGAAAACAAGTTTGATTTAGTTTCAAATTGAAAATCAATTTCCAAACCTAGTTTTATTCCCTTTTGTGTAGTTTGAAAATTAAGCATAATTTGGATATATGACCAAAAACAAAGTTTTAGATAATTTTATAAGGAACAACTTTTATATTGGTGAAATTTGAAGTTGTTCAGAAAATTCAAAAGTAATTTTGAAATTCAGTTTGGTCCAAATTTGAATTTGAACTCTATTTCAAAATCCAGGAAGAATTTGACTTTGGTTCTTTAAGTAAGTTTGTAGAACATAAAATTTGGAGCAACTTTTGTTTTAGGAGTTTTTATCGTGCAGTACAAAAATCGGGAATAATTAGAAAGGGGGAAGATCTGTTCCTGTAGCCACAGGAGGGGGTGCATCTGGCCAGGGCAGTGCATGGCCGCCGCGTCGCCGCCGCCGTGGCATGGTCGCCTCTGCGCCGCTCCGTGTGTCCGGCCACGCACATAGCTGCCTGCTTGCTTCATCCAGCGTGGTGGCAAACCCTGAAGGGCTCTGGTTTCTTCAACCGCCTGCGACCTCCACCTCCACTTTCTCCTCCTCTGTTTTCCAGTTAAGCTCCGGCGAGCTCTCTTGTCGCCGTTGCCGCGTCTCTACAGTCCCCATCTCCCAAACGTGTCTGGCTCACTCCTGCTCTTCCCCTGAACCAGTTAATCCAAGCTCTAGTGCTCCCCATCGCCGTTGCCGGGGTTTTCTTCCCCATGGCCGGTAGCCTGCTGCCGCGAACAACTCCGCCATGGCCAGCCTGGCTCGGAGCCTCTCCGGCCAAGCCAGTCACACCAATAGCTCCGCCTTGCTTCGCTGATCATGTTCGGCTCACGCTTGAGGTCTCTACCACCCTGGCTTGAGCAGTCCGCAGAGTTTGCCGCCGGCGCAAGCTCTGCCATCGCCGCCGCCGTAGTCAACCTCGGTCCAGTGTTTCTCAAGTCAAGATAGTGAGCGCATCGGGTGTTGGAAGAGTCCCTAGGCGTGTTGCGTCCCTCAGTTTGGTTTCTACCGTGTCGTCTTGGTCGGTCTGCACGGTCTGCCGCCGGCGCAAGCGCCGCCATGGCCGCCACCCTGGACCTTGTCGTTCCGAGTCGTCTCTGGTTGAGATAAGGTGAGCATCGTTGTCGCCCTGGACTCCTTAGTGGGTTCCAAGCTCCCTCTAGGTTTCTACCGAGCCCTAGTGGCCGGTGTAGCTTGTCGCCGGCAAGCCAAGCCTCGGCCACCCGCCATGGCCGTGGGCACCCTATCACCGAGTCTCTGTGGGTCGTTTTTAGGGTATGGATCGATGCACGAGGTCAAGACGGAGGGAGTGAGGCCCTCGCCGTCGCCGGATACCTCGTCGGTGAAGAGTTCGATGGCTGGTCAAACATGGCCGGGGCGCGGTCATGGCCGGTCGTGACCGGTCACGGCGTGAGGAAGGAGAAGGTGACCTGGGGCCCAGTCGTCAGCGGCTGTGGGCCGAAGATGGGCCTGGTCCAGTAGGGTTTAGAAGAGTTTTTCCTTTTTCTAGATTAAGGGAATAGTATAGCAGTTTGTCTTTTTCATATGTTTTTCTAGGAAGCTCCAAAATTTGTGAAATTTTTTGTGTAGCTTTCTCAAGCTGTCTAGTATTTATGAAAAATATGAACCTTGAGTTTTGGTCAAATTTTGAAAGTGATTTAAATAGGTCTTTAATAAATAATCTTTGATGATTTTTGTAGGCTTATTTAAATGTCCAGAAATCATGAAACTATTTTTGTCACTGTTTTTAGCATAAAAGGTATCTCCACAAAAATTTTGAGCTCTGTTGGATAAAATAAGTTGTTTTGCTATTTCTATGCTTTATTTAATCATTTAAATGTTTATAGTTTAATTTAATTCTGCAGGTTTAATTGTTTGTCCAATAATTGTTGTATTTATGTTGCAACTATTATTTTGTATAATTTATCATCTCTAAAAGTTTGGGCTCAATTTGATAAAGTTTAGTTTAATTCTTTTTCCTATGTTTAGTTAATAAAGAAATGGTTAAAAGACTTTTGTTTAAGTAGTTAAGTGTTTATAAGAAGTTATGGTTAATCTTTACATTTTCAGTTATCTTTTGTTTAATGGTTATATTTCATGTATTTAGTTAATCATGGTTGACTTGTTATAGTTCAAGTTATGTATTTAAGTTTCATGTATATGCTGTTATGGTTGCTGGACCAGTCCACTTCAAGGGACTGTTTTCATGATAAAGTTTATGTTTTCTGTAGATAAGTTGTATACAAAAGTTGTAGTTAACTTCTGTATCTAGCTTGTCCTAAAATTTCATGATTTTAGACCTGCTAGATTAGGAGTTATAGATTTTATAAATCAGCAGGACAGATCTGTCCTACCTTTTGAACAGATCTGCGTTTTTGTGCTGTTTGAGCCTTTTAAGTTGTGAATCACCTGATGGCCTTAATAGGAAAGATGTAGAAAACTTTATAAGCTTTCTAGATTGTTAAGGATCACCATTTTTGGTGACACATAGCTCCAATTATGGTTGTAGGAATTTGGATCAGCAAATCTGTCCTAGTTTTGGACAGAAATGTTTATTCAAGTTAGTTGACAAGTTGCCTATAGAACCAACCCTAGGTGATATTAGGAAGTTTGTAGGCAATTTGATAAGCTTTTCAAATTGTCTAGGATCACCCCTTTTGGATGATGGTAGCTCTGGTTATGGTTAATAAACCATTAAGTTTAAGTTTGCATCTTGTGTGACTTTTGGTTATTATTTGAAGACCATGGGACACCTCTCATCTTGTGATCCTATGGCTTGAGTGATGTTTTCATGAACCTTAGCCATCCTTAGTTGTCTTCCTAAAGGTGCTTGGTGGAAGTTGTATGTGTAGCTAGAAACTCTAGTTGGTGGGTTGCAAGTTGGTTTTGTAGGTTTGCAACTTTACCACGAAGGAAAGTTGTACTCGACTTTCCTTAAGCTTGTTTAATCTTTTGTTATAATTGTCCTGCACCTTAGCATGCATCACATCATACTAAGCATACATCCTTTATCTATGTGTAGTATCCGAGAGTGTTGGAGTCGTGTTGATCAAGCTTTGATGATCACCCTTGTCGAACAAGCCTCGGAAGGTGACCCTTGTTGGACAAGCTTCATCGAGAAGACTTAACTTCTAGATGAAAGAACTAACCTTTGTGGATCATCCTTGGATCCTAGTTTTCCCTGCAACAAAGGCAAGCCCCGGTTCATTTAACAATTTCCTTGGATTTACAATTACACTTACTTTCGGTAACCTGATGCATTAAATGTTTATCAAATAAATGCTTTAAACCTGTTGATGCATGATCAACCTTGTTATCGATATATCATTCCTTGTTACCTGCTTTATGCAAATAATAGAAATGCTTAGCCTTGCTTTATGAAGCTTTTGATAAATGTTTTTGGTACTTATCGTTTTGGAATGATAATGAGAAAGAATGATGGTTAAGACCAGACGGGCACCTGCACCGAACCTTGGGGCGGTGTAGGGTGACCCGGATGTGTCGATTTAGGGTTAACCATTGTTGGCCTGCTAGATTGAGAAATTGTGAAGTACCGATCATATGCTACGGTAAGCCCTGCCTTGGTGGTTCTTAAATGAGAACGGCTACTCGCGCACTGGGAGTGGAGAGATGGCAGGAGTACTAGCTACCCTCGTGGGTTAAAGTCCCGGATTGGAGGTGTACAAGTACTCTCGGGTGGCGCGGACCCGGTCTTGTTTGGAGGATCCGAGGTTGGGGTTGATATATGTGTGATCGAGGGTCTACATATGTCGTATGATCGTGGAAAACTCCCAGATCTGGTTGAATCGGTTCGAATCGTCGTTCTCCTCGGTTAAGGAGACTCAATCTTCCGACCCGCACCGTAGAATGAAAATGGAACTGGTTTAAGAAAGAATGATAATGATCTTTCACTAGTATTCACTTTCAGTTCTTACCAAGTACTTAAATGATTAAGTAAAATTTGGATCAAGGATTACTTTTGTAAGCTTTTATGCAAATGAAAAGTACTGTTGACCCTACCCAAACCAGCATACCTGTTCCTTCTCCTATCTTGTCGGGTAAGCCTTGTTGAGTACCTTTGTTCCAGTGTTTGTTAATTCCCTGCTGCAGGTTTCTTAACAGATGTTGACGATCACGATCATGTCAGTGGGCTCGACGTGATCTGGTTGTTCTTCTTCTCCAACTTAGGTGCTTCCCTAAGTGTGGTTCTGTAATACTATTCTGCTTCCGCAATACCGGTTATATTTATGTAAAAGTAACATCTTCATGTTTTGAAAAGTTTATCTATCTTGCTTCCGCACTCCGACATATTTTGTAGGAACTATTGTAATGTTGTAATTATTCCAACCTTCATGATGATGATCCTATGGTTCGTGGATGATTCGGGGTTCTCTCAGGGACACCCGACAGATCTTTCCAGTATTGTGTTTCATTTGCATTGTCATTGGGCTCCTTATAATGATGACGTGTGCGGGTGGGCCACATTATCGGGAGGTTCTGCCACAAGCAAACTTGTTATTGGTTTGGCAATCTTAGAGAAGTCGGGAATGAATCGGCGATAATATCTTGCTAAACCAAGAAAACTCTGAATTTCACCAACTGAAGTAGGAGCTTTCCACTCCATCACTTCTTGTACCTTACTGGGGTCCACAGAAATTCCTTCTTCTGACAGGATGTGACCAAGAAATTGTACTTGCTTCAACCAAAACTCACATTTGCTAAACTTCGCATAAAGTTTATGTTCCCAGGGCCTCGTCAAAACAACCCTCAAATGTTCTGCATGATCGTCCGGGTTTTCAGAGTATACTAGAATGTCATCAATGAATACCACTACAAACTTATCCAATTCTGGCATGAATACCGAGTTCATCAAACTCATGAAATACGCTGCGGCATTTGTCAATCCAAAAGACATGACAAGATACTCATATAATCCATATCTGGTCGAGAAAGCAGTCTTTGGGATATCCTGTGGTCAAATTCTAATCTGGTGATAACCTGACCTCAAGTCGATCTTGGAAAACACCTTGGCTCTGGATAACTGGTCAAACAGAATATCTATCCTTGGCAACGGATACTTGTTCTTGACGGTCACGACATTGAGCGGCCGATAATCCACACACATCCGTAGTGACTTATCCTTCTTCTTAACAAACAATGCTGGGCAACCCCACTCGGATATACTAGGTTGAATGAATCCCTTGTCCAGAAGCTCCTTAATCTGAGTCTTGAGTTCAGCTAACTCGTTGGGCAGCATACGGTAGGGTCTTCTAGAGATTGGTGCAGTTCCAGGTAACAACTCAATTGCAAATTGCACTGCCCGCTTGGGTGCTAACCCTGGTAATTCATCCGGGAAAACATCCGGGAAGTCTTGGATGACTGGGATTTTGGACAGGTCTTCTATAGATAAAGTGCATGATAAATCAACAAAGTCAGCACCTCGAGGAAGAGAGATGCATAGCTTCGTATTCGTCCTCCCATCAGATAAGGTAAGAATCCTATTTGCAGTGTCTAACACCGCATTCCACATACTCATCCAACTCATACCTAGGACTACATCCATATTGAGTCCTGGTAGAACTATGAGATTTGCTCCAAATTTGTGCCCTCCGATGTCGATGGTTGCATTACTAACCATCTGCCTAGACAACACGCTACTCCCCACGGAGCTTACGCGAAACCCATAATCCATTTCAGACACCTCTTGACTATGTTTTTGTGCAAATGCTTTGCTCATGAATGAATGTGATGATCCCGTATCAAATAAAACAACTGCAGGATGATGGTTAACAAGACACATACCGGCAGTCACGGGCTCTCCAGAATGAGCTTCTTCAGCGGTCATGTTGTGCAGACGTGCGGGGTAGTTAGCTTGTTGCTTCTTTGGGTGAGGGCAATATCTTGCGAAGTGCCCCTCTTGGTTGTAGTTGTAACATGGCCCATGAACTGAAGGTTTTCCTCTGGTCAAGCTACCCTGACCTCCACGAGCTTGGTTAGCAGCTACTTTGTATGGCCTTTGATTGCGCTGAGCTTGCGGCTGATTCTTCTTCTGCGGCGGCCTGAAATGTGCCCCCGGCGCTGGTGGTCGATACTGGGTTCGTTGAGCTGGTGGTCCCCTAGGTTGAGATGGTCCGGAATCAAAGGTCCTCTTCCAGGCCTTACTTGCAGCATGCTTGTCATTGTGATTCTCTTGAATCAGGCAATCACTGATAAAGTCATTGAAGACTGTACGAGAAGATGTCCCCACTGATTTTCCCATTTTGGTGTTCAAACCTCTCTTGAAACTAGCAATCTTTTTATCATCTGTATTCACGAAGTCTGGAGCATAACGTGACAAGGAGTTAAACAAGTGATGGTACTCGGTAACAGATCGAGTCCCTTGTGTCAAACTCATGAATTCTGCCACTTTCATCTGAGTCAGGCCTGGCGGAATATAGTGCCCTCGTACAGCTTCGGTGAATACCCTCCAAGTGACAGGAACGTTGGCAGGATAGGTGGTGCGATGATGCCCCCACCAAATCCCGGCTGGCCCCTGCAGCTGGTGCGCGACATACTCTGCCTTGAGCTCCTCTGTCAGCCTTAGCAAACGAAACTTTTGTTCCATGGTATGCAGCCATTCTTCTGCCTCTAAGGGTTCAGTAGCTTCCTTGAAAATGGGTGGCCTGGTATCCAAGAAATCCCTGAACGAACTATACTGATTTGGCTCAGGACGCGGTTGACCGTGCGCCAAATTCTCACGCAGTAAAGCTTCAATGTTGCGCTGGCTTCCCAGGAACTGAGCGAAAAGATGCTCGGGTGTGGCTGGTGGAGGAGGTGGTGGATTACGGTTATCCCTGGGATCCTCATTTCCACCACTACCGCCAGCTCCACTACGAGTTGTCGTCATCTGCATGTATTCACAGCATGTGATTATTAGGTGGAGTTGCAATTATTGTAGAGAACAATAGATCATGCCAACTGAATTTATTCGGAAAACGAATTCGCCAAACAATCACAGAGGCATAATAAATTTCAATCCACATCGCAGCATCACATAATAAGATCGCTTAATACATAACATGCAAAAACCAACATAAACATCCATAGTTTTGCCCATACATATGGGACTTTCGAAGGTCTTACACAACGTGCACATAAGTCTTACTACCCATGCTTACATCCAACCCATACAAAAGCAAAAGATCGGGCTTGCCAACACACCCAAAAGATCACTAGGCTCTAAGCATACGATCTAGGCTACTCTCTAGCGATGTCACCAACGTCACCATCCTCACTAGACATATCTGAAGAACTGCTAGAAGAGATACTTGGATCCGGGTCCTCCTGTGGAAAGATGGAGTTCCTCTCATTCTCCCTGCGGTGGATCTCCTCGTGCAAACGGTCATTGTAGTCCTGCAGGTGGTGAAGTTGCAGCTCTAAGTCTCCTACTCGCAGCCTCAACAGCCTGTTCTCCTCTGAAGCACATATGCCCTCAATACACACACCGCGAAGCGACTCCTCGGTCTCCCTCATGATCAAGGCTAGGAAGGTAGCCGCCTTCTGCTGAACACTGAGCTGATGAGCGGTCTCCTGCTCTCTCTGAAGCGCCTGGTCCCTCTCCATCATCAGGTGAGCTAGCTGTGTGGTGAGGTCTATCTTTGTGGCATGCTCCTCCGGCCTGCGATGCTGTGCAGCCATCTCCTCACTAAGAACATGGTCCAGGTGGTCGTAGCTACGTGACAAGCACCCATAGGTAGCCATGAGTGTAGCCATAGCACTCCCAGCTGGTCCTGCGCAGTGCTCTCGCTCCAAAGAACTGGCCTCAAGCACAGTGGCACCTGGCTGTCGCCACACCGACTGGTAAGGGTCCGTCGTAGGAAAGATGCTAGCAGTGGCTTGCGCGACCACCTCCGGGTGATCCTCCATAATGTCCCGAAGAACAGTATAGGCAACCCTGTTAGCTCCGTCCCACGGGGTCCTACCTTGTAGTGCGAAGACCCGGCGGCACCATACATGATCCTGTGGATCACGGCCAGGCACGTCCACCTCAACTGTGTATACGTAGCGATCCTCGGAAAGCTGAACACGATGCCAATCATATTGCGGTTCCTGGCCTTCCTGGTATCCAACCAAGTGCAGCACCCTCCACAAAATGGTAGGCATGCCGAACTCCTCTAGAAAGTCCTCCGACCCCTCAGCAGTCCAGGGTCCCAGCATATAGTTAGGCCTCTTGCCTCCAGTCGACTTACGAGCGGTACACTTGGTGCGGGCCATCTGAAAGAAGTTCATCCACATAGTTTTTAATTAGTTGAGAACAACTTTTATTTTAAAGAAACGGGACGGATAATCATATGGAAGGAAGTAAGATTAATGCAAGATTGTATGATCATGATGCATGCGCGTAACATACGTCCTTACTGTCTATCAATCTAACGGCTAGACGGTGGCATACAACGTTCTCTCATAGCGTTAACTAACGTACTACACGATCGCAAGTTAGCATACCTGCAGAAAATCACTTCAGCCCTGCCCACAGTATGAATATCATGCATTGCTGAAATTAAATCTAATACTAACTCAGGTGCACACCCAGTATGCACGTAAGCAGTATATGCACCCATCAGAATAGTATTACTCCCACAATCAATACTTTCACATATACTTGTGTGTAACAGGTATACATGTCGGTACCATTCAAGCACTACCCTAGATTGGCGGTTGTCCAATCATGCTCTCACAACTCACTTGTTACCTTTGTTGACGCAAAAAACGACGCTCTGCGCCAGGCACACAGCAAGCCGGAGAAGCTGGCTTCAAAATGTGGCCCGGGTGCTCAGAAGTCCGGTGCGTGCCAGTCAGTTTGACCTGCAACTAACAAGGGAGATGAACCGTTAAATACAAAGCTGGAACGTGCCGGGTATGACCAGACAGTTCCAAGATGTACGGCCCTGAAGCCACTTACGACGACACATAGCTACGAAAGCTATCTGCCAACAGGTTTAAAGGTTATTCGGCAATATGAGCGGAGCTATGTGAATAACAGGTTGCCGAACACGTTTGCATGAGAATCGTACTTGCGTGATGTATTATATATAAATTAAAACTTAACCAATCTCGATTGTACAACCGAGTTGGGGTCCATGGAGATTGAACATACAAGCTAAGCGTGACTAAGCTAATCTAAGGCCTGCGCCTGCCGCACGACACCTAGCCTTATCATAGGTCAAACACACTTAACACGCATGAACCCTCACCACGTGGCAATCCAGACACGATCCAATTCGGCTATTGCGACCAATAGATCTACTGCGTGACAGACCTTTCGATGATAAACGTGAAAGAACAGAGCAGATCTATAAAGATGGAGCCGAACCGGACGGTATCTAGACTGGGCAAAAGTGTTATGATGAGATAAACGTAACAAAACACATAACACAGGGTAACTTAATGAATCTATCAGATTGCCAAATCTAACAGAGCCGATAACTATCTTTACTCATGTCTCAATCCGCCGCACGATACAAGACATAAACAAAGACCTCCCGTCATAAGCTTAAATCCGCCGCACGATACTAAGCTTAACGTACGAGACTACTTGCACCACGTCTAAATCCGCCGCACGATACTAGACATGATAACAAGGTTGCCAGGGACTTACGGAGGTCGACGGATCGATGGCCCCTCTCGAAGAACACGACGACACGACTTGGACTCGAAGACGGCGCGGGGCCGGGGTTGGTTGTATTGGTTGTGAACAGATATTACAATAGTCTCAGGGTTTATATTTATACCCTGGTGTTCTACGAGTCCTAGGAGGACACGATTACAACGATAAAACAGGAAACTTATCTAAAATGCGATGCCTTTTATTCTAAGCCTCCTTTAGTAATCGGCACGTGCTAACAACGACAAGATCTTCTGTTGCCGAATCTTCCGACATGCCATATTTGTCGCAAACCGACTTAACCCAAGGTAGCCGACCGCAGCGCCTCATTGCCGAACCCGCTCGCCATTGACTAGTCGCCCTCACAGCCTTGCCGAATGCATCGAGTTAGCCGACCACATTTGCTGCCTGCCGAATCCTTAAGCGGCGATTTCTCCCAAACCTGCGTCGTGCTGGCCCACTTGTCATAGTGCGAAAACTCGGTGTCAACACATGCCCCCTAATTTTGGGATAAATGTTTTATTCTAAAATTCATTTTCTCCTTTTCGCACCACTGTAGAGTCTCTGGAAGCATCCGACTTCCTTTGCCATTAATCACCACAGCTGCCGACTCGCCTTCCGATGCACCCGAGATTCCTTAAGAATTCCTCTCTATTCTATTTCGGCCTGAACTTCCCGAATCCCTCTGTTTAGCTTCTTCATCTAGGGGAAAAAAAAACCTCTCTTCTCTTGCCCTGAACCGCAAAATGTCTTCCCAAGCAAGCCATTACAGCCTCGAGCTCGGTGACACCAGCACTTCTAAGAGAAGGTTGCTTTTGCTTTGATCTTTTCGCTTCGGATGACTATGCCTCATTTGTTTCCCCTTTAGGAGGACTGGCGACGACCTCAATGAGGACCTAGCTCAGAAGGTTACAGATCTCCAATCTGATCTGGGAAAGAAGAATCGGGAGATTGTTCAAATCTCTCTGGAGCGCGATGTCTTTCGGGAACAAGCCATCGGTAAGCATCCCTCAGCTGTCCTTTTCTTATCTCTACCTCCAGCTTGACCCCTTTTCCTTCAGCTCTGGAGAATAGGCTCCACTCCCTCGAAGCCGCTATTGCCGACCTTGCTGCTTCGGCCAATGTGCCAGGCACGGTGGCTCTAAGGCAGGTGAATGAGATCAAGCGGGTCCTTCCTGACATTTCTAGGGCCGGCATGGGCTACGGTGCAGCACTTGCCTTCAATGCCGTCCGGATTCATTCTGGCGCCGATTATCGCCACTTTGACGTTTGCGAGCGAGGACTAGAATCTAGGATAGCACGCTCTGTTGAGGATATGAAAGAAGCCGGAACAGACTTGGCCGACTCTTTTGATTCTGATCTTCCGATTAGAAATAGAATGACATGGACGAACTGATCCTTCATTTGTAATCGACTCCTGTTATGTGGATAAGAAGTCCTTTTATCTTTTTCTTGAAATCAACCTGTGACTGATCTTTCGGAATCAGGGCGTACTCTATTCCATGTGCTTGTCCATTTGTAACATATCTGCATTTTGCATCCAATCGGCTACCGCTCTGATGACACCGTATTTAACCGTGTGAACCTGTTCGGCAACCTGGCCAATGTTCGTCTCGTACACCCAAATCGGCAGTTTTGCCGAAGACAGGCGCTCTATTCTCCGCCGAACACGTATGTGAGCGCACTCAGACGGCCTACGCAGCCCATTACTGTAGGAGCCCATCTTGGGAAACGGAAAAAAACCCCAATCCGTCGATTGATATTCGTCATAAATCGTCCCTGGAGGCTTGCCTTCTCCCATTCTTGCATCCACTCCTTTAGTACTCTCGCCGCCTCGGCTTCCTTGTTTGTTCCGCCCCAGGAAACCCTAACTTTCTGAGTACAATGGCGAGCCATGATGACCGCGGCAAGCGCCCGGCGACCGAGGAGGCCGAAGGGAGCCGTGCTCGGCGCCTCCGTCGGCGCGGGTAGGACTCCTCGCTTACGTCCTTTGTGGCGGTTTCTTGAATCCTTCGTTCACGCTCAGTTGCTGTTCGCTGACAGGGTCCCCGTTATTTCCTCCGCCGGCGGGCATGCCCAGCCTTCTTCAGCGTCAGGGAGGCCAGAGGATCCACCGTCGGATTCGCCAAGCTCTCCCGACAGTCTCTCCTACCATTCCCATCCTTGGGAAGCGAACCCGGACCGGGATTCCGACGGCGGCCTTTACGACCACAACGACGCCTTGAACTTCATGGCGCTGCGGGACGAGTCTCGGGAAGAGCTGGCCGCCGTCTCGAAGCAGTACGGGATAGATCAGCTGGAGTGGGAGGACCAGCGCCGGCAGTTCTGCGACGCAATCACGGGTATGAACACCCAATCCCAGACCGGTTTTCGGTCGTTTTTGTTGATCTTTTAACCGATCCATTTCAACTCGTCGTTCATAGCGCTATCTGAAGAGCTGGAGCGCCTGAAGATGGCGGCGAACGCCGTCGCAGACCGGGTGAACGCCCAGGGTGACACCGCCGAGGCGCGCCTGGCCAATGTACATGGCCGCGTCGAGCAGGTCGCCCTGCAGGGCGTGCGCCATGGCGTGGCGCTGGGGCTGTCGGCGCTAACGGTCCGCGCAGAGGAGGATTTTTCCGTGACGCCGGTTGGCTTCCCCGGCGGAGCGGGTCCGGAGGACGTCGAGCAGATCGATGATCTTCTGGACTCCTACGAGGATCATGCTCGCGCCCTCGCCGCAGTCACCAATCCGCAGACGGTTATCAACAGGATGTTCGATAACTGATCTGCACCTCACTATGAACAGTGTTTTATTTTGTTATGTTTATACGCGCCACCTGTTCTCCTGTCCTGCGCCTGTTGAGTGTTTGATTTGTCTAGCCGATTGCACAGCATCGCGTGCACTTGGCCCTGTATTTCTGCGTTTTTTGTGCTAGAGGCGACACATGCCATGCCGGCTGCTTTTTGCTCTAAGGGCGATAGACTCTATCGGCCATTTTTTGTGCTAAGGGCGATACAACCTTGTATCGGCCGTCGGTGCCCGCTAGTCCTTGATTCCGTTATGCACCGACCTCCACGCTAGGATGAAATCTCTTTAGATAACGTCCATTAATCGCCCTAGCAAACTCTTCTCCTTGGAGGGTTTTTAGAACATACGCATTACCCGGAGCACGTCTCAGAATCCGAAAAGGCCCTTCCCAGTTAGGGGACCATTTGCCGAATACCTTGTCTTTGGTACCGATCGGCAAGATAATTTTCCAAACCAAGTCTCCTTCTTCGAATCCTTTTTCTTTCACTTTCGAGTTGTAGTACTTGGCAATGCGCATCTTATTTTTCTCAATATTTTCCAAGGCCTTGAGACGAATCAAATGCAAATCCTCTAGCTCATCCATCATCAAATCTTTATAACTTTCTTTAGCCAGATCGTTCTGCAATGTAACTCGTCTTGACCCCGACTGCAACTCCCACGGTAGCACTGCATGATGCCCGTAGACCAACTCGTATGGCGATGTCTGAGTTGACCCATGACAAGCCATACGGTACGCCCACAAAGCTTCGCTGAGTACCAAGTGCCACCTTTTAGGCTTCTCTTCGATCTTCTTTTGAATGATTTTAATCATGATTTTGTTAGAAGCCTCTGCCTGTCCATTGGCCTGTGCATAGTAAGGAGAAGAATTGTAGAGTTTAATCCCCATTTCTTCGGCAAAGTCACAAAACTCCGAGGAAGTGAACTGAGTTCCCTGATCGGTGGTGATGGACTGAGGAATGCCAAATCGGTAAATGATATGCTCCCTGACGAAAGACACCATGTTCTCTGACGTCACCTTCTTCAACGGGATGGCTTCAACCCATTTTGTGAAATAATCCGTGGCCAATAGGACAAACCTATGTCCTTTGCTAGATGGAGGGTGAATCTGGCCGATCAAATCAATGCCCCATCCTCTGAAAGGCCAAGGCTTAACAATCGGATTCATGGCCGATGCTGGAGCCCTTTGCACATTGCCGAATCGCTGACAATCCTGACAACCTTTGTAATACTCAAAGCAATCTTCGAGCATAGTCGGCCAAAAATATCCAGTCCTCCTGATCAACCATCTCATACGGTGAGCCGACTGGTGTGCACCACATACGCCTTCGTGCACCTCATACATCAGTTTCCTAGCCCCGTCTTGGTTTAGGCATTTGAGCAAAACCCCATCTATGGATTTGTAGTACAATTGATCGTCCAAGAGCGTGAACTTAAGAGCCTTGTACCTGAGTTTTCGGGAGACTTTCCTGGATGGGTCCCTGAGGTAATCGGCAATGTTGTCTCTCCAGTCTTCAATTGCCTGATTATCACTTGGGACTGCTCGATCACCTTCTGGGGCTGTTTGCTCTTCCTCAAGTGCAAAAATATTTTGATTCTCCCTATACCCGGATGCTGCCTGGGCCAACTGGTTTGCTTCTTCGTTTTGCCCCCTAGGAATATGTTGCAAGGTTGCCGATCGAAACTGTCTGAGGAGCTCTTGACAACCTTCAAGATATTCCTGCAGCGTGTCGTTCTTACACTCGTATTTGCCGGTCAACTGTTTGATCACTAATTCCGAGTCACCGAAGATCTCCACGGCGTCTGCCTTAATGTCCACAAGCAACCGCAGCCCTCGGAGCAGTGCTTCGTACTCTGCTTGATTATTAGTCACCGGGTACTCAATCGGTATAGAGTACTTGAAGGGTGCCCCCCTGGGAGAAATCAACACAATCCCGACTCCACCACCTTTGCTGCACGAGGATCCATCAAAAAACAATGCCCAAGGGATAATGGTTACCATGTTAGCATTAGGATCACGGTGGTGAGTGACAAAATCAGCCATAACCTGGCCTTTAACAGCCTTTGCCGATTCAAAACGCAAATCAAATTCAGAAAGGGCCAAAACCCATTTACCGATCCTTCCACTTAAAATCGGCATTAATAACATGTGCTTGATTACATCAAACTTTGATACTACCACGCATTCGGCATTCAATAGATAGTGCCGAAACTTGGTGCAGGAGTAAAAAACGCACAAGCACAACTTCTCCATAGCCGAATACCTTGTTTCGGGGTCTAGTAGCTTTCGGCTAATATAGGCTATGACTCTCTCTTTTTCTTCGAATTCTTGCATGAGGGCCGACCCTATCGTTAGGTTGTCGGCCGCCACGTACAACTTGAAAGGCTTGCCGAGCTGTGGAGGAACCAATACTGGTGGTGCCTTCATGTACCCCTTGATCTCATCGAAAGCCTTTTGTTGCACGTCACCCCACACGAACTCCTGATCTTTCTTGAGCTTCAATAGTGGAGAGAATGGTAACACGCGCTCGGACAAGTTGGATATGAACCTCCTGACAAAGTTAATCTTGCCGAGCAGTGATTGCAGTTCCTTGAGATTGGTCGGCGGCACTACCTTATCAATTGCTTCCATGCTCTTTTTGCCGACCTCGATCCCTTTTTTGTGGACCAGGAATCCCAGAAACTCACCGGCCGACACCCCAAATGCACACTTGGTTGGATTCATCTTTAAACCATGTTTCCTCGTGCACTCCAAGGTCTTCCTTAAATCGGCTAGGTGTCCTTCCTTGCTTCTGGATTTGACCACCACATCATCAATGTAGATCTCTACGATCTTGCCGATCAGCTCATGGAATATGTAATTCATGGCTCGCTGGTAAGTGGCACCGGCATTTTTCAAACCAAAAGTCATAACCATCCATTCAAACAAACCTATATGGCCGGGGCACCTGAAGGCGGTCTTCGCCACATCTTCTGCAGCCATGAAGATCTGATTGTAACCTGCGTTGCCGTCCATAAAGCTTATGATTTCAAAACCGGCCGAAGCATCCACCAGCAAATCGGCCACCGGCATTGGATAACCGTCCATAGGAGTGGCTTTGTTGAGGTTCCTGAAGTCAATGCAGACCCTCATCTTCCCATTTTTCTTGTACACCGGGACAATATTAGAGATCCACTCCGCATATCGACACGGCCGAATGAAGTTAGCCTCCAGTAATCTTTCCACTTCTTTTTTCACGTCGGCCAATAACTCCTCCTTGTAGATCCTGCGCGGAGGTTGTTTGTATGGACGGTATCCAGGCTTGATCGGCAACTTATGCTCAACAATAGATCGATCCAACCCGGGCATCTCTGTGTAGTCCCAAGCGAAACAATCTTTGAACTCTTTTAGGATATCTATTAACTGTACTCTGAAGGCAGGGTCTAAATTAGAACTTATGAACATCGGCCTTCTTTTACTTGTGTCGCCAACATCCACTTCTTCCAGTTGGTCGGCCGATGCGAAGCCACGCCCCAGTTTGCCCTCGCTGCTGTCAGTTGGGTTGTCCATCTAAAAGAAACTTTGAGAGCCGACTGCTTGGATCGGCTGTTGATCTCTGCCGTAAATGTTGACAGGACCTTCTCCCCACACACGATCGGAGAAGCAATCTACTCCGTCGAATTCCCAGTAAGTGGGCTCAATGGTAGCAACACTCACCGAGTCATCAGCTTGGACAATCTCGATGTCATCTCCAACCCACTGAATGAGTATTTGGTGCATGGTCGAAGGTATGCAGCAGTTGGCATGGATCCAATCCCTGCCCAAAAGCAGGCTGTATGCCCCCTTGCCGTCAATGACAAAGAAAGTCGTGATGAGCGTCTTGGATCCTATCATCAGTTCCACGTGCACGGCACCTCGAGTGTCAGAGGGATTACCGGCAAAGTCACGGAGTATCATGTCCGTTTTGAGCAGATCTTCGTCATTCATGCCCAGCTTTCTGAAGGTGGCGTAAGGCATGATGTTGATCGCTGCACCGCCATCGACAAACATCTTGGTCAGCGGCTTTCCATTGACGTATCCTTTGACATACAACGGCTTCAAATGCCGATGCTTAGCTGGCTTGTCAAATGCTGCCTTCTGAGACAACACGAGCTGTGCCGCGAGCTCATTGGGCTCGGCCTCATCGGAGTCTGAATGCGCTTCGTCCCGTGCCCCCTGGCCGATTGGAGCCATGAATTCCAGGGGAAGGAAGAAAGTCATGGCCACGTCAGCGCCCTTGTCGGCGTCATCTGGTTTTTCCTTCGGGCGCCACTCTTGCTTCTTCCCGTTGGCGGCTGCTTCTTCCAACTCCCTATTCCGGAGGCGTTGCACTCTCCTTTTCTGGCTTTTCCTGAGCCCTGGTGGGCACCACTGCCCCCTTTGCCACCTATATGGGCGGGGCTGTACCTCTTTGCTGTCGTCCTGGTGATGCACCCACTCCTGGTCGGCATATCTTTTGGCTTGCCGACCCGGGCTTCTCATTTTTAGGCGCCGATCGTCCATTGGGATGCGTGCTCCCAACCTTTCATGGACGGGACGGCGGTTGACCCGATCCTGCCTATACCCCTTGTACTGATCGCTGCATTCGGGGCAGTTGTTGACGGCAGGCAGTTTCAAGCCTTCGTTCCAGCAGTGGCGGAAGAACGGACAGTCCCAGTGAGCTTGCTCCCGCTCTTGGCGGCGTCCTTGCTCCCAGCGATGGGCCTGTTCTCTGTGGTAAGCCCTCTCCTCCAGATGATACCGGTGCTCTCCCGCGTGATCGTCTTCATGCCGGTATTCCTCTGTGAATTCTTGCTCTTTGCGTTGGAGACGTACCTGCTCTTTCTCCTTTTGCCGGCGCCATTTGTTAAGGAGATCCCTGTGGGTAGGCCTGCGCTTGGAAGACGACTCTCCGTGCTCGTATCGGCTATTCGCGGCTCGAGTGTGCCGTCGGAGCTCATCGCCAGTGATTTGCCGATCGGGATCCACTGCGCCAGACTCGCGTGCCTTGTCGGAGGTGAGGACTTTGACCTTGCCCTTGCCTCTGGGATCTTCCGGGGCTACCATGTTCACTGAGACAAACACGGAGTTCTGGGCGAAGGGGTTGGCATCGATCTTCATCTTGCCATTGAACTTGATGTGCCCATCCTGGATGGCCTTCTGGATCCTGGTCCTGAACACGCGGCAATCATTAATAGAATGAGTATTAGTGTTGTGGAAGCCGCAGTATTTCTTGTCTTTGACGCCTCCAGGACGTAGCATCGGGTGATCCGGGGGTAGCCTGACTCTCCCTTCGGCAATCAGAAACTCGAAGAGTTTGTCGGCCTTGGTGACGTCGAAGTCATATGCCCCTTTCTGCTGGCGCAGCCACTGCTTGTTGGCCTGGGTCGGTTCTTTGTCCCAGTTGAACTCTGCGGCGGCCACCTCATCTTCGGCGTCGGAATAGTCATCGGCTTCGTCCAGGAAAGCTTGATACATCTGGGCCGCGACATTGTCCCTCTGGAAACGCCCTTCCCTCCGGAAGCCCTGCGCTTGGATAGTCATTTCGTTGAGCCGGCGAGAGAGATGACCCAGGTCCTCGAACTCTTGGCCGAAGAGCTTATCTCTGATGCTTGGGAGCATGCCCGCCACGGCCAATGGCGGAAGCTGGTCATCCGGCAGGTACATGCCGAAGCACTGGCTCTTGACTTCCCTAAACCTGCGTAGGTAGTCCTGCGGCGTCTCATTCGGCCTCTGGCGCACATACATGATGTCTACCAGCTTCTTCTCCTTGGTGCCCGTGTAGAAGTGCGTATGGAACTTCTGTTCCAAATCTGCCCAAGAGAGAATAGAGCCCGGTGGCAAAGATGTGAACCAAGCGAACGCCGGCCCAGTGAGCGATGACGGGAAATACCGAACCCTGAAGGCATCCTCGGTATTGGCCTCTCCAAGCTGGAGCAGATAGCGACTGATGTGCTCCACCGTGCTAGTGTCGTCTAAGCTGGAGAACTTGGACAGGTCTGTCGGCACTTTGACTCTGGGAGGTAGAGCCACACGGTGGAACCATTCGGGGAACGGAGATCTGTAAGCATAAGTGCCCTTAGGCTTCAGGCCGAAAGTGCGCTGCATCATATCTGCCATCCTCTCTAGCATGACATCGACATTAGGGTCGGCGGTCTTCTCGGCCGTCGGCTTCCCGTATCCTGGATGTGGGGCACCCTCTATGTTGTGAGGTTCGAGCATCTCATGGTACCCGTTTCCGTAGTAGTCCTTTATGAGCCTATATGCTTGCGGGGAGATCTTGCGCGTTGACTCTGGCGGCTGACCCTTAGCGCCGAACGCGAGCTGACCCATGGTCGGCAACTGGCCTTCTGGCGTGTGCTTCTCTTGGATGGTCATCCCGCTCGATTGAGCCTTAGGCGGGGTCTCCTCACCAGCAGTTCCTGCCCCCTTGAGGTGATTCGGCAGATTGAAAAGATGCGGTCCCGCTATAGGGCCAAACTCGGCCTCCATGAGTTCATCGGCCTTGGGGCCGAATTGGGCGATCATAATGGTGCGGAAAGTGTTGAGAAACGCCCCATGCATGCGACCGATGGCACCAGAGACAGTTTCGTTGATTATGTGAGACATCTTCAACACTGCCTCCGCCTCCCCGGGATCATTCGGGTTGAGCTGGACGGGTTTCGGCAGATCGTGCAGACGGCGAACCTTGCCGCTCTTGTTCTTGGAAAAGGCCTCTAGGCACTTAGCCTGGAATTCGGCACAAGCATCCTCCACCTGCTCTCTGTACTCGTCAGGTAGTTCGGTGAGCTGCACCTGCACGAACCCCGCCTTGTTGCTGGCCTCGGCTTCAGTGACTTCGACCATTGCTGCAGGAAAAAAGTGTCCCACTGGGCGTGCCAAAAAGTGTGTTGACGCAAAAAACGACGCTCTGCGCCAGGCACACAGCAAGCCGGAGAAGCTGGCTTCAAAATGTGGCCCGGGTGCTCAGAAGTCCGGTGCGTGCCAGTCAGTTTGACCTGCAACTAACAAGGGAGATGAACCGTTAAATACAAAGCTGGAACGTGCCGGGTATGACCAGACAGTTCCAAGATGTACAGGCCCTGAAGCCACTTACGACGACACATAGCTACGAAAGCTATCTGCCAACAGGTTTAAAGGTTATTCGGCAATATGAGCGGAGCTATGTGAATAACAGGTTGCCGAACACGTTTGCATGAGAATCGTACTTGCGTGATGTATTATATATAAATTAAAACTTAACCAATCTCGATTGTACAACCGAGTTGGGGTCCATGGAGATTGAACATACAAGCTAAGCGTGACTAAGCTAATCTAAGGCCTGCGCCTGCCGCACGACACCTAGCCTTATCATAGGTCAAACACACTTAACACGCATGAACCCACACCACGTGGCAATCCAGACACGATCCAATTCGGCTATTGCGACCAATAGATCTACTGCGTGACAGACCTTTCGATGATAAACGTGAAAGAACAGAGCAGATCTATAAAGATGGAGCCGAACCGGACGGTATCTAGACTGGGCAAAAGTGTTATGATGAGATAAACGTAACAAAACACATAACACAGGGTAACTTAATGAATCTATCAGATTGCCAAATCTAACAGAGCCGATAACTATCTTTACTCATGTCTCAATCCGCCGCACGATACAAGACATAAACAAAGACCTCCCGTCATAAGCTTAAATCCGCCGCACGATACTAAGCTTAACGTACGAGACTACTTGCACCACGTCTAAATCCGCCGCACGATACTAGACATGATAACAAGGTTGCCGGGACTTACGGAGGTCGACGGATCGATGGCCCCTCTCGAAGAACACGACGACACGACTTGGACTCGAAGACGGCGCGGGGCCGGGGTTGGTTGTATTGGTTGTGAACAGATATTACAATAGTCTCAGGGTTTATATTTATACCCTGGTGTTCTACGAGTCCTAGGAGGACACGATTACAACGATAAAACAGGAAACTTATCTAAAATGCGATGCCTTTTATTCTAAGCCTCCTTTAGTAATCGGCACGTGCTAACAACGACAAGATCTTCTGTTGCCGAATCTTCCGACATGCCATATTTGTCGCAAACCGACTTAACCCAAGGTAGCCGACCGCAGCGCCTCATTGCCGAACCCGCTCGCCATTGACTAGTCGCCCTCACAGCCTTGCCGAATGCATCGAGTTAGCCGACCACATTTGCTGCCTGCCGAATCCTTAAGCGGCGATTTCTCCCAAACCTGCGTCGTGCTGGCCCACTTGTCATAGTGCAAAAACTCGGTGTCAACAACCTTGGCGTAGAGGCAATTGATCCATACATTACTATTCCAAAGAATAGCACCCATACAATTTCACCCTTGCCGTATGGACGACAGAAACAACATAATTTAAATATGATGCACAACCCCCAAGTTAGTACTTAAATAGCCACCTAGAAACCTACTAGGCATAAGGACTTGATCATTGGCACACCTTAAACTTCATTTATAAGATTTTTCAAACCCTATTATAGCTTATAAGTTTTTGCAAAGAAAGTTTTTGATTTGAAAATACGATTTTCAAATACACTCATGAACAGTAACGCCAACCATGCTCCGATGCCAGCTGTGACAGAACCGACCAATTTATACCAGATTAAGCATCGAATCCCCGCTTTCACAGAGATTTCAGATACTTAAGCTCGTACAAACCCGGTAGTCCGAAAACCTCGAAGGATTTCAAATCATTCAACTTTAGCCAAGATCGTAATAGATTAGCGTACATGTCCATGAGGTATATTCAGTTCACACATAAATCAAATACATCGGAGTTCGACAGTTATTACAAACCAAAGTTCGAATTTCGAAAGCGAAAACAACATGGTTTTAAACATAAGTTCTCAGTTCACAATACGGTGCCAATGCCTGATCAGTCCACAAAAGCATCAGGGAAGGATAAGAGTTGACCATGCCCGTGGTCTAGTCACCACCCTCGACGGGGTACAGACAGTTCTCGCAATAGCCGAAGAAGCATTGCCCATCTGCAACAACAAGGGAATAGAACCCTGAGTACGAGAAGGTACTCAGCTAGACTTACCCATCATAAACCAGAAATAAACGACACCAAGGAGTATGCAAGGTTGTATCTGGGGTTGGATGTACTTACCTTTTGCATAAAAGCATTTTCATTATTAATAATCATCATTAGAGTATTAGCAGTCCATTTTATATAATCAACCTGATTAACTAGATTTGCACCTGATCTAGAGCAATCACTTGGCTAATTAATCAAGGAAGAGTGACTATCTCATCAATAGCCTTTTAGATTCAATACTATAACCATCTTTAGTTCCATAAGTTACTACGGTAACACATGCCCAGTCAAGTTACTCACTAACCAGGAGTGATGGCGATTATAATCGATTCCTACCAGCTGGGGATAAAAATGTCGCACACTCGCCCGATCACACCTTGCCAGGCAGCCGTCGGTGACCACTTCAGGAAATTCGAGAACAGAATGCGCGGGACGGTCATGGGCCCTTCTACACCGGGGGTTATCTCAATGCCAGGTCGCTCAAGCTATAACTGCCCACGGTCATGCAAGGTCAGTCAGGCCCCGCCTGTCCACGGACCATGCCAGGTTGCTCAGAATAGTTGCCCACGGTACATATAAGGCCCTGGGCGTTAGGCGTCAACATCTCCATCACCGGCTCGAATAGCCCTACTCGGCTTCACGGGAGGTACTCCGACCTACTCCGTTAAGTGATTGACGCGTTCAAAATGACTGAGGTGTGCCTTCGTTGGGTCCTAATCGACACAGATGGGAGACTACTAGCACACAGAACCCATGTCCTGCTGCTCCTACATCCCGCCCGGTCTCAGATTAATTATCACATGGTTATCTCCATGATAGCACCAGGCTGGTCATGATCAGTATCCACCTATATGCGGGAGACAGGAAATCACCCGACTTTTATCGGTCTAAGTAGAGCTAAGCATATAATCGAGCCTAGACCTAACAGGGATATCAAGATAATAATTATGGGTGAACAAGGATAAGTAAGTAATGCATCAACGGTATCATTCAACTCCTATAACTTAATGCAACAGTCATTATATTGACTCGATTGCATTTATAAAAGAATGGTAGGAGACTTAAAATGCTCCGGGGCTTGCCTCGCTCAAAGTCGGAGGGACGGTGGTCGAGGCACTCAGGCAGGTCCTCGACGCCTTCTTCTTTGGTCCTCTGGTCTGAGTCTCCTCCGGGCACAGCTCCTCCGGTGGCGGGTTCTGGGTCTCCACTACCGATCCTGGATGATGCATAACACGCATGAGTAATATGAATGCACATGGAATGCATGGGGATGCAATATAGAACAAGATCACTCAGGAGATAAGCACATGTCATCTACTGCGTTCTCTTTAACAAGGTAGTCAACATCACCCAGAGATTACAAAAGACCTTAACTAACCAATCAACCAACTAGTTCTCCTAATTCACTGTTTTAGGATTCTAATTACCACAGCAAACACCCACTTTATTATTTTACCTTCCTTTAATTACTTGCTGAAATAAATCCAATTAATCAAGCTTATAACAGCAACCCATCCTAGATAGCTTCAAAAAAATCTACAAAAATTACTGGAAGTTAACAACACCTAATCTAGTCCCCTGTTCAAAATTCACCCCATTTGGACTCAAACTCCATTCTATATGAAAAAGACAAATTCTATCATGAAAAGGTGCTTTGAACTACACACCCTAGCAAAAGTGTCAAACAACAGATTTCTCATTTTTCTACTGAACTTCTTAGCACAAGAGCAGTGTATAAAAATTCTCAGGCTCAAACTCCTCATATTTTAATTACTACAAAATAAACAAGAAAACAACATTTAACCACTTTAATCACCAGGCGAAACTGTTTCGCCAGTTAGGACTTAGAAGAATTTTCCAAGTCTAATCTCCCCCATTTCTGCCTTGTGGGTCCTAAAACACCTTGTTAAACTCATTTTCATGAGTTGGCCCTTAAACACTTTTTGTTCTACTCTGAATTCTACACATTTTTGGTTAAGGGCCCACAACCATGCAAAGCTTCTATCAAGGAGGTCTCAGTTAGTCAAACAAAAGGACTCCTAGGGCTCTACTAAGGCAATTAGGGTTAGTGAGTTGGTTAGCCAAGAAGACCAACACAAACCTAGCTTCAAACTGACTCCTCAACAAGGTTCAACTACTAAGGAGACTCACACACTCCAAAAGCAAGTCAAACAAGCATCACACCAAGCATAACATTGCAAGCCAACACATGAAATGACACTTAACAAACAAAATGCAACATGGGATGATGATGATGCTTATGCTCATGAGATGTCAAGTTATGCATTTAAGGTTGCTTAACACCAGGGGTGTTACATTCCCAATTAAGGATTAAGTGCTTTTCTTCACATCTTTGCAAAACCTTGTCTAAATTTTCAAGACAATCATCAAAAGTTTTTCCATAAACAGAAAAGTCATCCATGAAAACTTCCATGATTTCTTCAATCATATCATAAAATATAGACATCATACATCTTTGAAAAGAAGCAGGTGCATTACATAATCCAAAAGACATTCGACGATAAGCGTAAGTTCCGTATGGACATGTAAATGTGGTTTTGCTTTGATCATCTGGGTGGATTGGGATTTGGTGATATCTAGAATATCCATCGAGAAAATAAAAGAAAGAGTGATTTCCTAACCGTTCTAACATTTCATCTATGAAAGGTAGTGGGAAGTGATCTTTCTTAGTTGCCTTGTTTAATTTTCTGTAATCAATACACATTCTCCAACCAGTGATAGTTCTTTATGGAATTAATTCGTTCTTCTCATTCTTTACCACAGTCATGCCTCCCTTCTTAGGCACAACTTGGACAGGGCTCACCCACTCACTGTGTGGCACAGGATAAATGATCCCGGCGTGTAAGAGTTTCAAAACCTCCTTCTTTACTACCTCTCTCATTGCATTTCTAAGCCTACGTTGTGGCTCTCTAGATGGCAAAATATTAGGATCAGTAGAAATGCGATGAGTGCAGAAAGCGGGGTTGATTCCCTTTAGGTCGTGGAGTGAATAGCCAAAGGCTGATTTATGCTTTTCTAAGACAGCGATCAACCTAGAAGTCTGTTCCTGAGTGAGTTTATCATTTATGATTACATGAGACTTAGGATCATTATTCAGGAAAGCATATCGAAGCCTAGATGGTAAGGGTTTTAACTATATGGGAGGTTTAGGAGGTTCTTCTAAGGAATCTAGAGGATCTAGATCTGGTGTGTCATCTTCTTCCTCAGTGAAAAACTGTGCATCTTCTTCATATTCAGGTTCAATTATTATTTCAAGAGATGCTTCCTTAATTTCTTCCATAGGATCTGACTCGGGACATGACTCATTTTCAGCATTTAGAGAGTGACTGATGGGTATGGTTCGTTTAAGGTTTTTCCCAAGAGAGAAGTTTAAGTTCCCTGTTTGACCTTCATGAATGAGTTGTTTAAGTGGTTAGCCTATCAGTAGATTAAACTCTTTAATATCAAAGATATAAAAGCTTAAGTGTAGTGGATTGTTATCTACAGTGACAGGCAGGACATACATGATCCCCAAACTAGGAATAACATGTCCTGAAGGGCTTTTCAATAATTTTGCTGTTGGGGTGAGTGGCATTTGTCTTAATAAATCTTGAGCAAAGGTTTCAGACATAATGTTTGTTCCCAGAACAGGATTATAGAGAGCTTCGAAGGGTTGTTGATGGATTTGGCATTGAATGTGTATAGAGGGTGAATCTAAGCGGATTATATCAGTAGAAAGCTCTGATTCTTCTAACCATTCATGACTTATTATAGAGGCTAGTCCCTTCGTAGTCTCTTTTAGGAAGGCCTTATCAGTGAGTTTTTCAAGTGATGATTTTTTATTTTGTGGCTTCCTAATTGTGTGATACTTCGAGGTATTACCAAATTTGGTAAAATATTCATCCTCGAAATCAAAGGTGTCTCCTAAGATTGAGGTTTCCCTCTTACTAGGAATTATGGCTTAGGTTTGTTCATGATTAAGAATGGATATAGGCTCAGCTTCCGGATTTACTTCTAGTGATTCTTGTGATTTAGCTTCATGAGTGGGAGTAATTTGAGATAAGTTTTGCAACATTTCCCTTGCCTTAGAGGCTGGGGTATGCAGAAATGACCCATTTGAAGCTAAGTTAAGGTAATTAGAAGTTTTTCTATTCAGACCACTATAAAAGTGTTGAAGTAGGATAGGGTCTGGAATAGATAAGGCTGAACCAGAGCGGACAAGATTATGAAATCTTTCCCAGACTGCAATTAGAGATTCATCATCTTCTTGGATGAAGGACAAAATCTCTAAGCGAAGACAGACAATTTTGGAGACAGGGAAGTATTCTAAGCAAAAGCTAGTGCAGAGTTCTTTCCAATCCTCATTTTTACTCGGTGCAGTTTGAAGGTACCATGTTTTGGCTTTTCCCTCTAAAGAGAATGGAAAAAGTTTCCATCTAAGGGTTTCATCAGACATGCCTGCAATGTGTAAGCACACACAGGTTTGCTCAAACTCAATTAAGTGAATGTGTGGATTTTCGTCTTCTAGGCCAGAAAAGGTTTGATTCTTAACCATTTCTATCAAGCATGGGCGCAGCTCATAGTTGTCTAAAAGGATAGGCTTAGCAGATTTGGGCAACTCTAAGTCTATGATAGTTCGATAGGTATACTGGTTCAGTGGAATGGAATCTGTGGAGCTAGTGATTGGCTCTGAGAAATCCATGGTGAAGAGAATAAAAGATAAAAGATAAAAGTATAATACAAGGTTAAACTAAGACTTAAGATGATCTACGTTCCCCGGCAACGGCGCCAGAAATGCTTGTTGGTATAAATTAACGCACACTCTACTTTATCCACAAGCGTACAGATAAAATCTACCGATGTAGCACTTCATTGGAGTAACCCAGTTTTAATATCAAACCCAAAGGAACGGATAGTGTTAAGCCTTAAAGTCTAACCCCTGAGTAGCTAACAAGGACGGAGAATCTAGAAGCATAGAAGGGATCACTAAGGTTGTCTAATTCCAATTCAAGAGTGATATGTTTATATTATTCTTAGTGGGGAAGTTGCCATAAAAGGTCACAAATAGAGTATGAGTCTTTTATGCAAATGTATAATCCTACCGAGCCTACACACGGGTAATTGGACTATAGAAGAATCAACAAGGCTATAAGAGTCACCCTTGAAAACAACCACTACTACTGGCGTTATAGGAGGCAATTATGAGCTATCAAGTCTAAGCACCACGCTTACACTATCCAACTACTCTAACTCTAGCGCGACTAGAATTAAAGTACTCAAAAGAGAGTCATAAACCTTAAGAATAATAAGAACAATGGCTCAAACTTAAATATAGACGTTGATTACCGAAACAATCGCTGAAGCATGTTGACGATGAACTTGAATCCACAGGTACAAGATGAAGTTGATCCGACAGGCCGGAGCTCCTTCTTGATCTGTTCCTCTCTCTCTCTATCTTCTAAATTTAATATAAGACTAGTTTCTAAACCTAAACTAGAGGAGTATCTAGTCTTCTACTTGAAAGCTGGCTCTTGAAGTCTCTTCTAGGGTTTTTGAATGAGGCGTAGACTTTTCTTAAGAGGGACCTTGTTCTTCCCTGGGGCCTAGGGGCCTGTATATATAGCCCTGAGGGATCAACCGTGACCGTTAGATCAAACCGACTTCACGTAGGGCTGAGATGGATCCTCAAAGGCGGTAGAGGAAGGTTCCAGAAGGGGGAGGCCACCGGCTCCCTGGGCCAACCGACCGGTGGGGCCCATCGACCGGTTGGTCCCACCTGGAGGTGGCCTGGGGTGCCCGCCTCGTGGAGTCTTCAGGTGTTCTCTAGAGTCTTCTGGAGTATTCCTGACTTGGCGGTTGCTTTATCTCCCGTCGGTTTCCTTCTAGGGGAAGCAATTGAGGGTCGTTTTCCTGTTTAATCCCTGCAAATTCGCAATTCACCAAAACTCATGGAATTCATTAGTTTTAAACCCCATACTAAGGTGGAATTTATGTATTTATCCACTTTCATGTTTATTTGACCTTTAATAATAAGAGTTAATTATTGTCAACAGGCATCATGGCACTTGGCGGGAGGTCAGACATGGGCTTGCGTGCGGCACAAGTGCCATCGGCCAAGTCAAGAAGGAAGGCGAAGGCGTTGTGCCCGGTGTGGAGGCTGGACATTCATCGGCATCGGTGCCCATGGTCGGGGTGTGAGAACCACACTCCGTCTACAGCGCGGGTTCGGTAGTTGAGCCTCAAAAAGCTACCATCGACGGTCTCCGAGTTTGGGCCTCAAAACTCAGGGTGGCGGGTTTCTGAGTTTGGGCCTCAAAACTCGGGGTGGACGGTTTCCAGGATTGGGCCTCAAAACCTGGGCTGGCGGGTTTAGCGGGTTTGGTCTCAAAACCGGGCGGAGGTTCCTATGCGGAACGGTCGACGCGTGGCAGCACCGAGACGCTTGCGTTGCGGAGAAGCTATCGATGAGGAAGGCGCGACAGTCGACGGGACGACACGTGGCGGCATCCTGGAGCTTGCGTCGAGGCGAAGTGAAGGATGAGGAAGGCGCGTGGCAGTCGGATGAAGACCTGACGGAGTTGGACCGGAAAACCCCTAGGGTTAGCCTGTTCGCTCTATGTATCTAGGGGTAGAAGGGGAATAATATATTTGGACTATATGTAGAGATGGCAGCCCCTCCATCCATTTCATCCTTGCATCATTTCATTTCCTATACACTCTATTAGGTTTTTCCCCCACTAGCTGCTTGTGATCCATAGAGAGCTACAATACTTGGTGATTTTGAGGAAACGGGACCGTAATCCTGTTGTCTCCTCGTGGGGATGAGTTTCGGCTAAAATCGAGATTGAATTCGCGTTCTATGTTGTGTTCTTCGCGTTTCGTTCTTTGCATCCTCAGAGATTTTCCTCGTTCTCCCAATCAGAGGGATGGTTTTTGATTTCGCTTGAATCACTTTGTGCTAGGATGTGAGTGTCATCTTTCCACTGAAGGATTTCTTCCCAAACCTCTCGAGCACATAGATCGGGCTGAAATCGCATCCGTTCTTCGTTCTTCCCCCTTTTCCAGTGTTCTTCGGATTTCTCACGGTTGAGTTGGTTTGGAGCGATGATCTCCTAGGATTAGCTCCCCAACACGTAGAGGAACATTTGGGAGAAGTTTGATTGAAGCCCCGTTCAATTTGCTGGAGATCAAATCGAGTTTGGTTTTGACCCATGCTATTTTTTGTGCTTTCTGGGCATTGGTGGGCAGTCCGACGTCCTAGTCGCGGACAGTCCGCGAGTTGGGATTTTGGGGGTTCAGTCAGGCGTAGCCCCCTGACTGTTCACTGTTAGGTGACCAGCGGACAGTCCGCAGGTCAATCCCCAGACAGTCCGGGACCAGACCTGCACGGTTTCAAAACAGTTGGTTTTTTGGGTTTTTGGCCGGCAGACAGTCCGGCACCTAGGTGTTGGCATTTCTTAGCGCAACCACCGGAGGATAGGTTTAAGGTCCATCCTCGGCGATCACGCCAGAAATACTTTCTGACACCTCTTAGCATCATTACTAGGGTAGGCCATCATCCCCACGCATGGCGCTAGGAATGCCTGTTGACATTCCTTAACATCATACACTGAGTATGTTGGTTCCTAGCGATGCTACTAAGGGACATCAGTGTCAGCCTCAAACACAACCACTTAGCTACACATCCGGTATCGGCGCCGAAGTGCGATGGCACTTCATATACCAGAACATGTGGCTTTAGTGACGGCTTGAGAGGCAGGCCTGGTACAACAATTCGATACATTCAGGGTTCGCAAGTGTGGCAGAACCATCCTGATTATAAGAGCTCAAGTACCGTCTTAGTCAAATCCGTCCGACATCGACTCGTACTTGAACCCATATAACCCCGGTAGTCCAGAAATCTCGAAGGATTTCAAACATCATACGACATACAGGATCGCATTATTCAAGTACCACATTCGTAAGGATACACCATCGATAACGAAACCGAATTTAAAACATCAGAGTGCGAAATTTGAATAGAGTTATTACAATACCGAATTTAAAGTGCGGAAGCTTAAACAAGTTTTGAAACACGACCACCACACATGTGGTCCAAATAAAACATTGTTTGATAACTTAACCCAACACAACTCACTCCTCCTTTTTCAGATAGTGTGCCACTATCAGTCCGGGAAAAGAGAAGGGGAAGCTTCTTGAGGACCCTGCTCTGGGCCTACTCCTCATCACCCTCCACCGGGTAGAGCCAGTGCTTACAATAGCCATAGTATACCTGACCATCTGCAACAACGGGATAAACCCTGAGTACGGGAATGTACTTAGCTAGACTTACCCGTCCAACTGAAAATAAAAGACACCAAGGGTATGCAAAGCTTTTTGGTGGAGCTGGGACCTTTAGTTGCAAAAAGGCTCAAATTGAGAGAAGGATTATTTAATGATATTGATGAGCTGTCAGTTTTAGACCTACCTCTTAATCTAGGTTTGCACTTGAACTATTACACACACTTGAGTCTAACAAGCAATAATATAACCATATCCAGTTGACTTAACCACATTTTAGTTGAACCTTTAAAGAATCACATGGAGTTGTATCGTGGTGAAGCTCGCCATAGTTTCCCACTAATCGGGGGAGACAGCGACTCGAATCGAATTCCAAACCAGCTGGTGAAAGACCTTTAATACCAACCCACACTTTCCCCGTCGGGTCCATGCATTGGGTAACCGCTCGATGCTTGTTCGTGGTGGTAATCGTCGCGGTTCAAGCACAGACCACCCAATTAGAACTATACGATGGCCATTCCGAGGTAGATCGTGTTTCCATACTAGAGGGTACGACACGGGTTGAGACCGGCCCGAACAGCGTCTAACCGGCTTTGGGGTCGATGATTACGGCACCGACATATCCCTAAGTAAAAGGGCGCGTTCAAAAATGAACGAGGGCCAACATCGATACAAACCTACACGATCCAACGGATGAACTGCCCCAAGTTTCCAAACTTGTGCCTTGCCTTCCAGTTGACCGTATTTCATTACTATTCAGGTTCTTTTCCACGATAGCAAATATAGCCAACCGTGATCCGGTAATTACCCACCAGGGGTATTATGGGAACATCCTTAACTACTAGTTTTTATTTAGCAGACTAAGCAATTCTACATATAAATAAGTAACAGGATAATAAGGCAGGAGTAAACAATAATCAAGGAAGGGTAATGCAGCAATTAGGGTTCAATCAACTCCTATACCTAATGCATCAGAATACAAAATACTCAATTAAATTAATTGTAAATACTGGGAGACTTAGAATGCTCCGGGGCTTGCCTTGGGAAAAGACTGAGGCCTCGTGAGCGAGGCACTCAGGTAGGTTAGCTTCTTGTCCGGGGTCGACGTCCTCGGCTTGGGGTAACTCCGGGATCTCCTGCTCGGCGCTTGCTTCCGGTTCCTGACTCGGCTCTTGGACTGTCGATCCTATTGCATGCGCGAATTAAATAATTAATGCGGGGTGCGAGATATGGTGGTACGACTGTAAATATTTCTTGCAAACCAACAAAGCCAACTTGTTGAACCACTTTTGACATTGAGGAAAACACTTATTTACCTCGTAAAACAAAATCATTATTTCAACTATTTCTTATTTATTAATTCAAAAGAAACTCAGGTTTGAACTGCAAGTACATTATTCTGAACTCAGAAAAATCCACAAAAACTCCAGAAAGCAACTAACACCAACTGGACTTCACTGAACAATTTTCAGCAAGAAATACAATATAGATCAACTGTTATAAAAAGATGAAATAAACTGCTCAAAAGGTGCTTTGAACTAACTCTTCACATGAAAAGTGTCTAACAGCAGGTTTCATATTTTTTCTAGCTTCACCTATTCATAACCACTCTACTTGTAGAAGACTCACTGCCTAAACATGAACATATCAACCTACACAAAATAAACAAGTTTATTCCAAAACAATCCATTTGAACTACAACCCTACTGGAAAAGGGTGACATACTCATTTTCATATTTTTCCCAGATTCTACTCCACATTTCATATTTATCAAGAAAGTTCCATGAACACAAACATTATATTATTTTCTACATGAATTTCCTAAGAAAAACACAGAAAATCTTATTTGTACAGCAACTTCACATCTTTCCATGTAACAACCTATGCTTAACATTTTTCCTAACTAGAACATCACACACAGAGATTGCACAAATTTTTCCATATTTTATTTTTACATATAAAACACCTTAACACTTATTCCAAGAAAACAGCCAAAAAGGACTTTAAACCCTAACATACACTTTTTTCAACATAAACAGTGCCTCATACATTTTTCATAGGTACTTAACATGATAAGAAGCCTATACAAATTTTGCCATGAATTAACTCAACTAGAAAACATATAAATCTATTTATCCCAACAAAAGAACATAAACTGGATTAAATAAAAACAGTAAAATAAACTTTCACCAAAAATACTTTTATATTTTTCCAAGATAGATTTACTCATGATCAACCTAACAAAACTGAAAGCACCTCATTTGGACTTTTAAATCGTGCTACACAAAAATCACGAGCTTTCCTAGAAAATAAAACAAAAAGGAAAAACATTTAAATCTTCCCGGCTGGGCCTGTGTGGACTCGGTCCATGGACTGCGTGTGACTGACGTGCGGGGCCCGTGGGTCAACGGGGGCCCATCGGTCAGAGAGAGCAAAGCAGGGGAAGGAGTTGACCGCACGGTTCTCGCCGGCGGTGAGGTCGCCGGCGGTGCGACCAGGTTCGGTGTGTTCGCCTTGATGAGGCGGATCGAATGGTGGTGGTGGTTGGGCTAGCGCACGGCCGTAGCTCATCGGCGGCGAGCTATGGCAGGCGGCGACGGCGGCGATGCATGGCTTCGCCGTTTTCGGCGGTCGTCGGTGCAATCGATGGAGTGGGGAGCATCAGTGAACCCTAAGAGAGCTATTAGGTGAGTTGGTTCGGCCAGAGAAGCTCCGGTGGAGCTCGGCCACGTGCGCGGGCCACGACGTCGCTAATGGCGCTCGGCCGGGTGAGAGAGAGAGGTGGGGGTCGGTAGAGACCTAGAAGAGGGGTGTTCTCACCTTGCCTTCGCTCGGTGAGGCTCGTCGAGGAAGAAGGAGCTCAGCGGAGGCTTGGTCGATGAAGAACGGACACTTGCCCTCCTTCGGCGGTGATGGCGACCGAAAGGGGGAAGTGGTGGTGACGGCGTGGTGGAGCTCGACCGGTGTTTCCTTCGCGCGCACCATGTGTGCGGGGCGAAGGCGAAGCTTGGTGCGAGGTGGATTGGATGGTGGAGCACGGGCGTGGCCGGAACGGAGAGGGGAAAAGACGGTGGTGAACGGCAGCGAGCGGGGAGTGGACTCGGCTCGCGTTCGTTTGCGGGAGAGAGGGGAGAGCTAGGGGTGCGGCTTGTGTGAATGGAGAGTGAGAGGGAGAGGGGTGCGGTGCGCGGGGTTTTTGCCCTCGGGCTCGGCCGGCGGCGATGCGAGGTCGTGGCGGGGGCCACGGTAACGCGACGTCACGCAGCAGAGCGGCGCGAGCGGCGAGGCGGCACGGCAGGCGAGGCAGAGCGGGAGTGGCCGGTGGAGATCATTACGTGATCGGGAGAAAGAGGATCACGCGGAGAGTGGCGGAGGCGGATTTGCGGCAGGGACAAGCCGCCACGCGGCAAGCCGGCCAGCGTACGGCGCGGCGGGCGGTCGCGCGCGGCGCGCGCGGGCGGGAGTGGAGCGGCGCGTGCGTGAGCGGGCCGGCGCGGCGGTAGGCGGGCCGAAAGCCCAGTTGGGCCGGAAATGGGGCGCGGGAGAAAAAGGTTTTCCATTTTCTTTTTCCAATAACTTTTCAAACTTTGACCATTCAAAAACAGTTTCAAAAACTCCAAACTAGGCTTTGACCCAAAAATAAAAGTTGCTCAAAATAATTTTCTCTACAACTTTCATATAAGACACTTTAGCTGAAAATCATTTTTACAACCTTCACATAAATAAAGTCAATTTTTGAGACATAAATCATTTTGTTTACCTCATTTTTATTTGCCAAACTAATTTGAACTAGATCAAGTTGTCAATATAAAAAGTATTAGACTCATTATTCTTTATTTTACAAAATTATTTGCCAAGTCAGAAATCCACTTAAACAGTCAAGTCCAATAGAAACCGAAATCCTAATAAACAACAAAAAGGCAAAAAGCACTTTTATGCACATGAAATGATGCAATGCATTGCTTATGCAATTTAGTAGCTAAATGTAGTTCCTAATGCAGTGCTTGACACTAGGGTGTCACAGCCCTTACCCCTTACAGAAATCTCGTCCCGATATTTGGGTTACGTACCAATCTTTATAAAAAGCGGGATAGTTTTCGCGCAACTACTCCTTGGTTTCCCAAGTCGCATCGTTGGGTCCGTGGTTGCTCCAGAGAATCTTGTAAGTCTTCACTGTTCGGTTGCGAGTCTCTCGGGTCTTGGTGTCCATGATCTCCTGAGGCTGTTCATAGTACTCTAGATCTGATCTGATAGTGACATCAGGGATCCGAACTTCTTCTTGTCCCTGGACTCGAAGACACTTTTTCAACTTGGATACATGAAACACGGGAAAGACTGCGCTCATCTCTGGGGGTAACTGCACTTCATAGGCTACTTCTCCCTTTTTGGCTATGATCTGATATGGTCCCACATATCAGGGCACTAGCTTTTTCTTAATTCCAAAACATTGGACCTTTCTCGTGGGTGAGACCTTAAGGTAAACATAGTCTCCTACTTGGAACTCCAAGGGTCTCCTTCGTGTGTCTGCATAGCTTTTCTGTCGGGATTGTGCTGCCTTGATATGTTGTTGTACTGTTTGCACAATCTCCTCAGCATCCTTTACATAATCTGACACATAAAATCCTCGATCTCCTGATTCAACCCAATTTACCGGGGTTCTGCATCTTCGTCCATATAAGACTTCAAATGGTGCCATCTTTATGCTTTCTTGATAGCTATTGTCATACGAGAATTCCGCGAGAGGTAACCATTTCTCCCATGATTCTCCTGAGGATAAAACGGAAGCCCTGAGGATATCTTCCAAAATTTGATTTACTCTTTCCGTTTGTCCTGCGGTTTGTGGGTGATAAGCGGAACTTCTTACCAACTTAGTCCCTAGCTCCTTGTGCAACTGTTCCCAAAAACGCGCTATGAACTGGGTCCTCTGTCAGAAACAATCCTCTTAGGGACTCCATGTAACCTCAAGATGTTCTGAATGTACAAGTTCGCATATTGGTGGGGTCGGTGTGTAGTCTTGACTAGTATGAAGTGAGACACTTTGGATAACCGATCCACGATAACCTAGATAGAATCATGTCCTTTTTGGGTAGTGGGAAGACCTGTGATGAAATCCATACTAATCTCTTCCCATTTCCATTCTGGGATTGACAACGGTTGCAACAATCCGGCAGGTCCTAGGTGTATAGCCTTTATCCTGCAGCAAGTATCGCACCTTGCGACATAAGCTGCAACTTCTTTCTTCATCTTTGACCACCAATACCTTGTTCTCAGATCGTGGTACATCTTACTGCTTCTTGGATGGATAGACAACTTTGAATTGTGGGCTTCATTTAGAATTCTTTCTTTCAGCTCCGTGTTCTCGGGAATAACCAACCTTTGATTATACCATAAAATTCCTTGTTCATCTGTTCTGAAGTTCAATGAACTACTGGTTTCCAACCTCTTCTTGATCTGGCAGATATCTTCATCGGTCTTTTGTCCTTCGATGAAGTCACTCTCCAGGGTGCACTGTATGGTGATATTATTCAACATAACGGGGTGCATAAGGTTGAATCCATCTTCCAACAATGGTTGTAAGGAGTTGCAATGAGTCTTGCGACTCAAGGCATCTGCTACAACGTTCGTTTTTCAAAGGTGGTAATGCACTTATAGGTTGTAATCCTTAATCAACTCTAACCATCCCCTCTGCCTCATATTTAACTCTGACTGGGTGAAGATATATTTCAGACTTTTGTGGTATGTATACACATGACATAGGTTACCCATAAGATAATGCCTCCATATCTTGAGTGCATGAACTACGGCTGCCAATTCCAAATCATGAGTCGGGTAATTCTCTTCATGTGGTCGCAACTGGCGCGAAGCATATGCTATAACTCTTCCATTCTGCATAAGCACACACCCAAGTCCAATCTTGGATGAGTCACAAAACACATCAAAAGGTTCCTCCAAATCTGGTTGAGCCAAAACTAGCGCCGAAGTCAACAAGGTTCGCAGAGTGCGAAATGCTGCCTCACACTCTGGAGTCCATTCAAACTTCTTGTTTTTCTGAGTTAGACGAGTCATCGGTTTTGCGATCCTTGAGAAATCCGGAATGAACCGACGGTAGTATCCGGCCAATCCTAGAAAGCTGCGTACCTCATGTACGTTAGTGGGTGCTTGCCAATCCATAACTTCCTGTACCTTCGTGGGATCCACAGAAATTCCTTCCTCTGAAAGGATGTGTCCAAGAAAGGGTACCTTCTTTAACCAAAACTCACACTTGCTAAACTTAGCATACAACTTGTGCTCTCGAAGTCGAGCTAAGACGACTCGTAGATGCTCAGCATGATCCTTTTCATTTTCAGAGTATACCAAGATGTCATCAATAAACACCACAACAAACTTATCCATCTCGGGCATGAAAACCGAATTCATCAAGTACATGAAATGTGCCAGCGCATTTGTCAGTCCAAAAGACGTAACTAGGTACTCATAGAGTCCATACCTAGTGGAAAATGCTGTCTTTGGTATGTCCTCTCTTCTAATCTTAATCTGGTGGTATCCTGACCTTAAGTCAATCTTGGAGAACACTTTTGCCTTTGATAACTGATCAAACAAGATGTCAATTCGGGGTAGGGGGTACTTATTCTTTATAGTTACTGCATTCAGCGGTCTGTAGTCCACACACATCCTTAAAGTTTTGTCCTTCTTCTTCACAAAGATGGTGGGACATCCCCAAGGTGACGAACTAGGACGTATCAATCCCTTATCCAAGAGCTCTTGCAACTGAGTCTTGAGCTCTGCTAGCTCGTTAGCTGGCATCCTATACGGCCTCCGAGAAATTGGTGCCGTTCCGGGGATTAACTCTATAGCAAACTCTACATCCCTATCTGGCGGTAGTCCTGGCAGCTCATCAGGGAAGACATCTGGAAACTCACATACTACCGGGATCTCAACTATCTGCTTGGCTGTGATATTGAACAACACTCCGATTTCATAGGGGTTTCGGGGTAACTTAGACCGGAAAGAAGACCGATTCCAGGGACTAACCATCGAAACTACTCGCTCTGCGATATCAAGATTGACCCTCCAGAGTTTCATCCATCCCATTCCCAAAATTATATCCAGACCTAAACCAAGGATGACTATGGGATCCACTATGGCCTATTTATCCCCAAAAGTCATTTCCACTCCTTTAGCCATTTTACGGGCGGAGAGAACAGCTCCGGCGGAACTTATCTAATATCCTCGATCCAACTCTACTAACCCGAGATTACTTCTTATAGCAAAATTCTCACTTATGAAAGAATGCGATGCTCCAGAATCAAACAACACAACTGCGGGGCATTGATTAACAAGAAACATACCAGCGGTGACAGGTTCTCCTTCTGGCACTTCCTCAACAGTGGTGTAATGCACATTTCCGGTGCGAGGTCGGGGCTGGGTGTACTGCTTCTTCGGCTAGGGGCACTGACGTGAAAGATGTCCGGTCTGACCACAGTTGTAGCATGGTCCGATCACATACGGAGTCTTGGGACCTCCTGAACCTCCTGCCTTTGCTTTGTTCTGCATCATGGGAGCGGTGTAGGGCTTTTGGAAACTTGGGCGGGAGCGGTTGTTTGTTATCTTCCTCTGCGGGGGACGGAACCTTGCTCCTGCAACTGGCGGGCGGTACGGGGTGCGTGCTCCGAAAGGGGTCCTCTGTTGAGACGAACCTCCTTCGTTTGCACGACGGTGGTTTTCTGTCGCCAGCCTGCTGTCATTCGCCTCTTGGTTCAGGCAGTCACTGACAAAGTCACTGAAGGTGGTGCGGTGACTGTTTCCCATCTTGGAGAGCATGGTGGCACTCATGCCACGCTTGAAACTTGCGATCTTCTTGGATTCCATGTTGAGGAAATCTGGGGCATAGCGAGACAGGTTGTTGAAGCTATGGAGGTATTCTGACATTGATCTGGTTCCTTGAGATAGCCTCATAAACTCTGTGACCTTCATTTCCATCAAACCACTGGGGATGTAGTGGTTGCGCATAGCAGTAGAGAACTGGTCCCAAGTGACCAGTGCATTTGCTGGTAGGGATGCACAGTACTGGGCCCACCACAAACCTACGGGTCCTTCCAACATGTGGGCGGCATACTCCGCCTTAAGATCTTCAGTCAAGCAAAGCAGGCAGAACTTTTGGGTGATGGAGTTGAGCCACTCATCTACCTCAAGCGGTTCGGTGGCTTCCTTGAACACAGGGGGACGAGTGTCCAAGAAGTCACGGTAGGAGCTGTACTGGTTGGGTTCTGGTCCTTGGCGCTGCTGATGCTGCTACGCAGTGTTGTTAGCGACGTTGCGGAGGGTGGCCTCCATGTGCCTCTGCATCTCTTCCATGTTCCTTTGACTGCCCAGAAACTGGCCGAAAAATGCTTCCGGCATCATTGGCGCCTGTAGGGGTGGTGGCAGATTCTCCTCCTGTCCAGACCCCTGTCCACGTTGGCTGCGAGTGTATGCCGGCATCTGCATATCCCATTAATAAGCAATCATTAGGTGATGTCACATTGATCATGAATAAATACTGCGCTGTACATAATTTGAAAATTTAGCACACGACCAAGTATAATTACTCATTTTCATACAACATCACAGAATAATCGCTCGAAATTAGACATGCAAACCACGAAATTTCCATAAAAGGTGCCAGATCGAAGTCTGGACTTTGTCCAAAAGCTATACATGCCATCATACAACTTAAACATAAAACCAACACATGTCTGGGTGTTACATCATCAGCGAGCACGCTCAAGCTATACAAAAGAAAACGACTCCTAGCGAAGCTAACGCTCAGGCGTCTCCAGCGGCGGATGCAGCGTCCTCCTCATCGGCGTCCATCATCGGCTCGTCGGCGTGGTCCTCGTCGTCCGAAGAAGGCTCTGGACCAAGCACTACCCCGTCCTGGGGCTCCTGGGCCTCATCTGCAGGGGCCTCGTCAGCTGCTAGGGCGGCGGCCTCCTGTGCGGCGTGATGCATCTAGTGAACTGCCTCACGGAGCTAATCGATGTAGGCCTGCTGGTGATGTATTTGCTGTATCAGTTGATGGGCGCCTTCTCTGAGCTGATCAAGCGCTGTGCGGGCCTCGTCCCACTGTAAGGATGCCGTCAGGTACATCTGCTCAGCGATGGTCCTGGCGGTGGTCTCTGCACCTGCAGTAGCACGTGCATCGTCACGCTCGAGAGTGATCTGGTGGAACTTCTCATGTAGACGGGCTACCTCGGCATCAAACTCTTCCTGCAGCTTTCTCTTGCTCTGGTAGGTGGCGGTGAGGGTAAAGGACACGCTCTCTAGGTTGCGCTCTAAACTCTCACATACACCCATCAAAGCTCCGGTGGCGCTCATCGCGGACGTCTCGCAGTAGAACCTCTCCTCGGGACTCCCGGTCAAGACTGACTCCAAAGTCTGCCTCCAGCGCAATGGAAAAGGTGTTCCGCGAGGGAACACTCCTGCCATCGCACTAGCAAGGTCGGCGGGAAAACGGGCGATGATGTCCTTCAGCACTAGATATGCTGCCCTGTTAGCTCCATCCTTGGCACAACTGCCTCTGGTGATTTCTGTCCATCCTGACCAGTGGGGCTTGGCAGGCAAGGCCTTGACCTTGATCTGCACCATGACCAACAAATCCTGCCCATAGATCTTCTTCTGCCACGAGTACCTGGGCTCCTGTCCCTCCTCATAGCCCACTACCTGCAGGATCCTCCAAAGGATAGTCGACAACCCGAAGTAGGTCAAAAACATCTTCTTGGTCAACTTGGTGGCCAAGCGGTGACGTGGAACTCCTCTGCCTCCAGTGGCCTTGCGAGCAGTCAACTTAGACCGGGCCATCTGTAGAAACAAAAGGGTTTCAAACTCGCGTGAGACGCACATTAAGTTGGCAAATTTTATAGAAAAGGGGACAACTTTTAAATAAGGGGAGGTAATGTAAATGCAAGAATGTAAACATGATGCATGATCGTACTTACGTTCTCACTCACTAATAGTGACTCATAAGTCCGAACGTTCTAGTCGATGGCAAGAACGATCTCTCATGCGTTATCTAATCGTTCTACTCGATCACGTAGTTAGTGTACCTGCAGAAGATTCATTTCAGCCCGAAGCAAATCCCAATGGTAAAAATATCGGAGTATTGGCTCTTATGCACGAATACATAGAAGCCAACACTAAACACCATGCAACAATCCAGAAAACATACCCAAAACATTGATACCCTCGTATGTGTTTGCGTGGAGCTCGCACATACTTGGTATAATAACTCTCACCTAGACCAACGGTTGGACGGTCATGCTCTCATATCTTACAAAATCATTTTATGCATGTTTTCGCGATAGACACATTCTCTTTTCCCTGGAGAATGGACCAGCAAATAAAGATCCAGCATGAAGCAAAACCCTGAACCCTGTTAGCAGTTAAGCCACCTGAATCCTAGTATAGGGCTTAAGGACGCGATTGGGCACACTTAGTAATTGAAAATAGTTTTGAAATACCCATTTTAGTTCGAAAATAGCCCCTTTCGGATGCAATAACTTGAACCATGCTTTGATACCAGCTGTGGCGGAACTGTCCTGATTATAAGAGCTCAAGTACCGTCTTAGTCAAAGCCGTCTGACATCGACTCGTACTTGAACCCATATAACCCCGGTAGTCCGGAAATCTCGAAGGATTTCAAATATCATACAACATACAGGATCGCATTGTTCAAGTACCACATTCGTAAGGATACACCATCGATAACGAAACCGAATTTAAAACATCAGAGTGCGAAATTTGAACAGAGTTATTACAATACCGAATTTAAAGTGCGGAAGCTTAAACATGTTTTGAAACACGACCACCACACATGTGGTCCAAATAAAACATTGTTTGATAACTTAACCCAACACAACTCACTCCTCCTTTTTCAGATAGTGTGCCACTAGGAATCTCAGTCCCGCAAAAGAGAAGGGGAAGCTTCTTGACGACCTTGCCCTAGGCCTACTCCTCATCACCCTCCACCGGGTAGAGGCAGTGCTTACAATAGCCATAGTACACCTGACCATCTGCAACAACGGGATAAACCCTGAGTACGGGAATATACTCAGCTAGACTTACCCGTCCAACTGAAAATAAAAGACACCAAGGGTATGCAAAGCTTTTTGGTGGAGCTGGGACATTTAGTTGCAAAAAGGCTCAAATTGAGAGAAGGATTATTTAATGATATTGATGAGCTGTCAGTTTTAGACCTACCTCTTAATCTAGGTTTGCACCTGAACTATTACACACTTGAGTGTAACAAGCAATAATATAACCATATCCAGTTGACTTAACCACATTTTAGTTGAACCTTTAAAGAATCACATGGAATTGTATCGTGGTGAAGCTCGCCATAGTTTCCCACTAACCGAGGGAGACGGCGACTCGAATCGAATTCCAAACCAGCTGGTGAAAGACCTTTAATACCAACCCACACTTTCCCCGTCGGGTCCATGCATTGGGTAACCGCTCGATGCTTGTTCGTGGTGGTAATCGTCGCAGTTCAAGCACGGACCACCCAATTACAACTATACGATGGCCATTCCGAGGCAGATCGGGTTTCCATACTAGAGGGTGCGACATGAGTTGAGACCGGCCCGAATAGCGTCTAACCGGCTTTGGGGTCGATGATTACGGCAGCAATTAAATTATGGAAGGGTAATGCAGCAATTAGGGTTCAATCAACTCCTATACCTAATGCATCACAATATAAAATACTCAATTAAATTAATTGTAAATACTGGGAGACTTAGAATGCTCCGGGGCTTGCCTTGGGAAAAGACTGAGGCCTCATGAGCGGGGCACTCAGGTAGGTTAGCTTCTTGTCCGGGGTCGACCTCCTCGGCTTGGGGTAACTCCGGGATCTCCTGCTCGGCGCTTGCTTCTAGTTCCTGACTGGGCTCTTGGACTGTCGATCCTATTGCGTGCGCGAATTAAATAATTAATGCGGGGTGCGAGATATGGTGGTATGACTGTAAATATTTCTTGAAAACCAAGAAAGCCAACTTGTTGAACCACTTTTGACATTGAGGAAAACACTTATTTACCTCGTAAAACAAAATCATTATTTCAACTATTTCTTATTTATTAATTCAAAAGAAACTCAGGTTCGAACTGCAAGTACATTATTCTGGACTCAAAAAAATCCACAGAAATTCCAGAAAGCAACTAACACCAACTGGACTTCACTGAAAAATTTTCAGCAAGAAATACAATACAGATCAGCAGCTATAAAAAGATGAAATAAACTGCTCAAAAGGTGCTTTGAACTAAATCTTCACATGAAAAGTGTCAAATAGCAGGTTTCATATTTTTTCTAGCTTTACCTATTTATAACCACTCTACATGTAGAAGACTCACTGCCTAAACATGAACATATCAACCTACACAAAATAAACAAGTTTATTCCAAAACAAACCATTTGAACTACAACCCTACTCGAAAAGGGTGACATACTCATTTTCATATTTTTCCCAGATTCTACTCCACATTTCATATTTATCAAAAAGTTCCATGAACAGAAACATTATATTATTTTCTACATGAATTTCCTAAGAAAAACACAAAAAATCTCATTTGTACAACAACTTCACATCTTTCCATGTAACAACCTATGCTTAATATGTTTCCTAACTGGAACATCACACACAGAGACTGCACAAATTTTCCCATATTTTATTTTTACATATAAAACACCTTAACACTTATTCCAAGAAAACAGCCAAAAAGGACTTTAAACCCTAACATACACTTTTTCTACATAAACAGTGCTTCTTACATTTTTCACACGTACTTAACATGATAAGAAGCCTATAGAAATTTTGCCATGAATTAACTCAACCAGAAAACATATAAATCTATTTATCCCAACAAGAGCACATAAACTGGATTAAATAAAAATAGTAAAATAAACTTCCACCAAAAACACTTTCATATTTTTCCATGATAGATTTACTCATGATCAAGCTAACAAAATAGAAAGCACCTCATTTGGACTTTTAAATCGTGCTACACAAAAATCACAAGCTTTCCTGGAAAATAAAACAAAAAGGAAAAATATTTAAATCTTCCCGGCTAGGCCTGTGTGGACTCGGTCCATGGACCGCGTGTGACTGACGTGTGGGGCCGTGGGTCAACGGGGGCCCATCGGTCAGAGAGAGCAAAGCAGGGGAAGGAGTTGACCGCACGGTTCTCGCCGGCGGTGCGACCAGGTTTGGTGTGTTTGCCTTGACGAGGCGGATCGAATGGTGGTGGTGGTTGGCCTAGCGCACGACCGTAGCTCGTCGGCGGCGTGCTATGGCGGGCGGCGACGACGGCGATGCACGGCTTCGCCGTTTCCGGCGGTCGCCGGTGCAATCGATGGAGTGGGGAGCATCAGTGAACCCTAAGAGAGCTATTAGGTGGGTTGGTTCGGCCAGAGAAGCTCCGGTGGAGCTCGGCCACGTGCGCGGGCCACGGCGGCGCTAATGGCGCTCAGCCGGGTGAGAGAGAGAGGTGGGGGTCGGTAGAGACCTAGAAGAGGGGTGTTCTCACCTTGCCTTCGCTCGGTGATGCTCGTCGAGGAAGAAGGAGCTCAGCAGAGGCTTGGTCGATGAAGAATGGACACTTGCCCTCCTTCGGCGGCGACGGCGACCAAAAGGGGGAAGTGGTGGTGACGGCGTGGTGGAGCTCGACCGGTGTTTCCTTCGCGAGCACCGTGTGTGCGGGGCAAAGGCGGAGCTTGGTGCGATGTGGATTGGATGGTGGAGCTCGGGCGTCGACGGAACGGAGAGGGGAAAAGACGGTCGTGAACGGCGGGGAGTGGACTCGGCTCGCGTTCGTTTGCGGCAGGGACAAGCCGCCACGCGGCAAGCCGACCGGCGTATGGCGCGGCGGGCGGTCGCGCGCGGCGCGCGCGGGCGGGAGTGGAGCGGCGCGCGCGTGAGCGAGCCGGCACGGCGGTAGGCGGGCCGAAAGGCCGGTTGGGCCAGAAATGGGGCGCGGGAGGAAAAGGTTTTCCTTTTTCTTTTTCCAAAAACTTTTCAAACTTTGACCATTCAAAAACAGTTTCAAAAACTCCAAACTAGGCTTTGACCCAAAAATAAAAGTTGCTCAAAATAATTTTCTCTACAACTTTCATATAAGACACTTTAGCTGAAAATCATTTTTACAACCTTCACATAAATAAAGTCAATTTTTGAGACATAAATCATTTTGTTTACCTCATTTTTATTTGCCAAACTAATTTGAACTAGATCAAGTTATCAATATAAAAAAGTATTAGACTCATTATTCTTTATTTTACAAAATTATTTGCCAAGTCAGAAATCCACTTAAACAGTCAAGTCCAATAGAAACCGAAATCCAAATAAACAACAAAAAGGAAAAAAGCACTTTTATGCACATGAAATGATGCAATACATTGCTTATGCAATTTAGTAGCTAAATGTAGTTCCTAATGCAGTGCTTGACACTAGGGTGTTACAACAAGCGCACGGGGTTACCGTTGTAGCATTTCACCGGGAGTATTCCAGGTATCGTTATTTATATTTTACCACTGGGAAGGCTAGGTGCGAAGGGATTTGATATATATCAATGACAAGAACATAATAAGTGCATAATTGACTAATTAATTAACCATAGCAGGAGGATAAACGGTAGTTTGGATAGTGGGATCAACACACACATTGCCTAAGATACATGGAGCTTCTATAGGGATAGGAGAAAGAATAAAAGAATAAAGAATATCCTAAGGAGCGTGGATCTTAACAAGGTTATGTAAATGAATTGAGTATACATGGTTATGATCAAGTTAACATTAGTGCTAAGTACTTGGATGGATTAGGAGACCCGGGAACACTGGTCTGCCAGCAGGATACACCGGGCAATTTAGACTCCTACCCAAAAGCCGAACATGGGGGATTACAAGGGATGGACAGGGCTATCACCACATGCCGCCTACCCCTCAACCGTGGACTAAGCCAGGCATTCACCCAACCCCATATACCTGAGAACCATTCTCACGTACATGAAGAACAATTGCACCCCCTCAAGTCCCCAACCCTACGGATTGACAGGAAAAGGGCAGAAGCACGCCCGAAGGCACGACAATTTACCACCCAACACATATCACTAAGTTATCAGGATCTAAGCATGTTAAATGAAGAACAACATTCATGTTCATGGTGAACAAAGATCTAAGACTATGAACTAGTTCTAGAATGATGAACAATGAACAAGAACATGGCTCTAATTCAAGAACACAACAATGTTGATCATAAGAGAACAAGAACAAGTATGAAAAGAAGAACTTAGTATTCATACCAAGTAGATCTTTACAACTCCTCCTCCTCTCTTGCAAGTAGTACTTGCTCCAACTACTAGAAGATCTAAACTAAGGTAGAGAGCTCCAAATACAAGTGGAATGAAATGACAAATGTGTTGAATGTGTGATTGATGTTGAAAGAGGGAGCTCTACCTCAACTTTTATACTACAACATGGTCAGTTTGGAGGCGCTAAGTATGGTAACCACCTAAACAACCGTATGCATGCCGCGATGCAACCGCCTGAGGAGGTCGGTGGCCAGTGGGGCCACCTGGGGTGCAGGCACAACACCCCTGGGCCCACTGGCCACCGCCTTTGTGTGGTGGGCCCTTGGCGTGGTGCACATTGCATCTTTGGGGGTTTCCAGCCCAAATGTATTCTTTAGGTGGGCCTCTTCTTTGTTTGTTGGAATTAAGCTTTGCCAGCAAGCGTTTTCTTCTCGTCTTTTCCACTATTTTCATGTTTAATACCTGAAAAGTAATGATTCTCCAATAAAAGTGGAAATAGGTCAAGGTGATAACATATGTATGAATGTATGCTTTATTTTGTCCTTGGTTGGCTTATAAAAGTTGTCGGTAAGCACCGCCAACAAAACCGCCCCAAGCTTACCCCTTGCTCATCCCGAGCAAGCAGTACAATCTTTAGGTTGTTGATCAGGAGTTGCTGCAGCGCTGATCATTATTCAAAATTGCTATGTTTATAACTTAGAATTCTTCTTTGATTTAAATAAATTGGCATTCTACTCACCCTTTTACCTTGTCACCTGTAGGGCGTTGCAGCAATCTCCGAGTCTTTGGCGGTTGCGAGACCGACCGATTTCATAGACCTGCTTATTCTTCATTCTTTGGTCCACTATTAATCCAAAGGTTTTAATGTATTTTGAAATAGTTCCTCAAATGATACACTCGATCGCTCTTTGTGTATTCGATCCTTACCAAAGGCTTTTTGGAAGTTGCCTCGCTTTTCCCTACCAACTATGAAGGCTTTATGTGGAAGTTGGGCATACTTGTGTTACATATTTTTGCTATGTCAAAGACCGAACCATATGGAGATTCAAGTCATATACTTTGATCGAGATGTGCAAGTGTGTGAAAATATTTTTGTTTTCAGCTGCTTAGTCAAATCACTCTCTCTTTTTAGAATTTCATGAGTACGGGCTATCTTTTTGTTCTCTTTTTTTTTCAGGTGGGTATTGAGTATACCCCTAATTCTACATCGGGCACTTGCCCATTTTTTCCAACATGCCTTTTGGCATGGGTTATTTTATTCTCTCCTTTTTTTCAATAGCCCGCAACTCTTCTCTTTTTTCGACTTTTTGTGAGAGAAAGAAGTGACATGTGGATGGAGCTTTTATTTGGTGGATGGGTGGATGGCATGTCGTGCGTAACTCTTGGTGTAAGAGTTAGCGATGTTTTGTGGAGTGTACATGAATCTCGGATCATGGGTGTATGACAAGAATCTCGACATAGGTCACAAACAATTTGACAAGGCTCAATGTAATTACAAGTAGCATATGAGTAGAAAGTTTTCAAATGAATGACTCATATGGCTTTGGTAGGATACATGATCATTGAGGAACTTGTAATTTTAATATTTTGAAAATGAAAACTCTGGATGTCAATTATCACTTAGAACAAAGCTATAGCATGAGTCTACTTCATCGAATCAAATCAAGCAACAACATAGAAAAGGATCATGCTTATGCTACCCATAAGTTTCAAGTTTCATAGGATGCATAGTCTTAGCCAATAAACTTAACTGTCAGGGAATTCAAAATCATAAACTAAGCAAGATTTGAAATATGAAACAGAGCAACTATTCATCATTTCAACAAGGACATGACAAAAGCATGCTTGAGATACAGATGTGAGTGGAATTATTTTATTTTATTTTTTTATTTCAAATTGAAAAATCAAATTTAAATATGCAATGCAAGGTTTAGAAAAGAGAAATATGCAATGCAGATACAAGATACAAGGTACCTGAGGGGGGCTCCTCCCCAAGCTAGCGCAGCTACGGACCCAGGGGATAGTACCCCAGCGACGCCCAATACGCCAGCTGGTGCTCTTGCTGCTGTCGAAGTAGTGAATGAACTTGGCACATTTCTTCGAGTGATTCTGCTTGTCTGGCATCGAACTGGTCCTGTCTGGCATCAAAACATTGGTTCCACTTGGTTTGTTCATTCAGGGAACCCTGAATGTTGTCAGTGCGGATCTCCAACCCCTCAATCCTTGTGTTCAGGCCTTCCAGAGTGATGGATTGCCATGGCGTGACTGGAGGTGGTAGCCCCTCAGAATCTGATGACTCGGCCCATGTGCCTTGGGTCCAAGCTGCATGGCTTCCTTTAGGCCACTCCGTACCAGCTGTAGACTGTCAGGGTAGGTCGTCCCAGCTAGGCTGATATCCGGGTGTAAACCCAGGTACTTGTCTGGTGGGATACCATCCCTACATGGCTAGCTGTGGAATTGGTATTGACGGTGCCTGCAAGCTTGTTCCTGTTTCCTACCTGGTTCTGCTCCTGGTTGCCCTGCAAGATGAAGTGCTTTTTCGGGCTTCCTCTTGTGAAACGAGAGGAAGGATAAATTCTCGGCATTTATATAAAAGCGAGTTTTGGGTTAGGTAATAGATACTCGTTAATAAATCCAGGGAAGAAGTATACGATCGTTCCATCTTCTATTACTTTTAAATTATGCCCTTGTATCAAGTATGCTTAATTGATGATGGTGCAGGGGATGGGGATGTATGAAACATCGTGTCCGTCCAACGCACCAACACTCTCAGCAATACGAGTTACAAGAGACGTGCAGGATATAGAAGTGGAAACCCGAAACATCTCTAGCATGTGTAAAAATATTTCACGAGCAGGGGCAATTTTAATTTTGTGGACAATCGCAAAGAGTAATCTTAATTCATCATTTCTAACATAGCGAATGTCTTGGCTAGGAAACAGAGTCATTGATATCCAACGGTGTATAAACCTCAAAGTAGGATGGTGAATTTGCATGTTGCGAGGTTGGAACTTGCCAACTACCGTTTGGCCAAAAATTTCGCCCCAAAACTTGTGGCGATTAAAGCTCTTAAGCGCATGGTCAAGATCGATAGAGCATTTCTTATTAAAGCCGACATGAGATGCAAAATCCTTCCATGTTACTAAGTACTCAGTATTAAACATGCGGAAGGTAAAGCCATCTTCTACTTCTACTACGGTGCATAAAAATTGGATGGTTAGGAAACAAGAACCTTCCTCATAGAGGGGGTCAACCTTTTCCCAGCCAACTGCTTTGAAAATAGCACGGAACTCAGAATCCATACCTATCTTTTTGAGGAGGCCCGGGTCGTATTGTGGTGTGTGGATGAAGGCGCGGCCCTGGAGGATCACGTACGCCCAAAACTCCCATTCCCAATCGAGGAAGACGTTGGTGTCGTCCGCGCTTGCTGCACCAGCTTGGCTTGCAGTCGGTGGAGATTCTCCTCATACCGAGCTCTTTTCTTGATCGACGGAGTAGGGCACACTTCGGCTTTCGCGAGCGCTTCTCTCCATCGCTCTCTTCATCGCACCGGAGAGAGCTCTTCCAAAACCCTTCATGATTCTTTGTGGAGTGGAGCTAGAGAGGGGTTTTGGACAAGGCCTTGCTGCTAGTACCTTGCTCAAACTTTGTGGAATTGGTGTGGAGATGAAGTATGAAGCTAGGAGATGGTGTGTGAGTGAGGAATATTAAGAAGTGAGGATGAGATGAGCTCAACCAGCACCTCTAGTATTTATAGAGGTGGTGACAAGATGAAAGGGGGAGAGGGCAACGGCTAGTAGCTGTTGGCCAAAGTTGAGAGCCGTTGGGCTCTGGCCAGGTGCGGCCGCACTAGGGGTGCGGGCGCACCCCTGTGGGCCCGACTTGGCCCCACTTTCAGCAGGCAACCTCCAACGGCTAGTTGGAGCAACTAGCCGTTGGTCACTCACTCCAACAATTTTGTCTTCTCCCAGATTTGTAAATTTATACAAAATTTGATGGTTTTTGGATTTTATAAATATTTTGAAAAAAATAAGAAATAGTAATGTAAAAATTCTTTTATTCAGAAAATGATTTTTAAACATTTTTCCATGCATTTTGAAAAAAAAATTGATTTTAATAGCAAATGATTTATATATATTTTTTTATATGCATGGTCAAAATTTAAATATGAATTCAAAAATATTAAAGTGAAATTTAAAAATAGATAACTACCATTTAACCTCTGGCCGAGGACATACCATTTATAGCCCGGTAGCAAGGCTATACCTCCTCTATTTTCCCAAAGTAGAAGGTTCTGACCCAGGAGATTGAGGTGGTTGCTTCTTCTTCCACCACACTGGCCATGGCTTGGCCGAGGGTGGTGGAGTAGACATGATTGGCTTCGGGTTCTTCACTTTCTGTTGCTTCCACACAGGTTCATGGCGGAAGTATCCGTTGAACCGACATTGGATGGTCCTTTCAGGAAGCTAAAAGTGAATTTGTCTTCCAGAGACAAATATCATGGCATTAGCCGTGTTCATGAATTGTCGTCCCAAAAGGAGCGAGACATCATCATTTCTTCCTTGTCTAGGATGACAAGGTCGACGGGGATGTAGCTATCCTTGATGCGTATCAGATATCCTAAGCTACCCCCTCTGGCCTGCATACCGTGTTGTTGGCCATTTGGAGTGTTATGTTGGTGGCCGACAACGGACCACCAAGGATCTTCTCGTATACTGCCTTCTAGAGGATGTTTATGCTTGCTCCAAGGTCGCAGTATGCGTTGCGAAACTTGTGTGCCCCTATGGCACACTCGATGGTGGGTCATCCCGAATCTTCCTTGTTTGACATGAAGTGTTGATCAAGATAGTAATGGTAAATGGGCCAACTCGGGGGCTTGTTATACCTTGCAATGATGAGCTTGATGGACTCGAGGGGGGTCTCAGGTTGGCCTGGGATCTTCCATGAGTCGTTCACTGGGATTGCCGCCGCAATCTGAGCTAGTTGGGTTTCGATCATCTTGTTGAAGCTCAATTGGTTCTTCACTGCCTAGGCTAGGCCCTAGATCTTCGAGTTCATCCCTTCAAGGGTCTTCTCGTTATGGGCAAGCTTCTTGGAGATGCTCTCGTTGATCTTTGCTTGCCCTAACACCAGGTCCTTGAAGGTAGGTGTGTTGGAGTTGTAGCCCTGGTTTCCTCCCTGATATGGAGGCTGATGCTGATTGTTCTACGAGTTTCCGCCCTGTGGGCGAAACCCGTTGTTGATGTATGCAGCATCTTCATGGATCTTGGGGCAATCATTCCCTGAGTGCCCGATTTCTCCACACACCTCGCATGTCATGTGCGCATCCATGGCTTGGACGATACCTCTTTCTTCTCTTGTTGTCGTCTTCTCGTCCAGCCGCTTGAGCAGAAGATCTATTTTTGCGGCAAGCATATCCGCCTCCTTTATGGTATGCATGCCTTTTTGTGACTTAGCTTGGGGTCTTCCATCCCCCCAAGATTGGTTCACCATCACCTTGTTAATCAGGGCCTTAGCCCCATTGACAGTCACGGACATGAATGCCCCTCCAGCTGCAGCGTCCAGGTGCCCCCTTGACATAGGCGTAAGCCCCTCATACAAGGTTTGGAGCACCAGCCATTCTTCCATCCCATGATGGGGACAGGGTGCAATGTATTCTTGCAGCTGTTCCCATGCCTTGGGCATGGACTCTGTTGAGTTCTGCTGAAAGCTGGTGATTCGTCCCCTCAGGGCAGTTGTTTTGCCCAAGGGGATGAATTTTGCAAGGAACTCCGCCAAACATTTGTCTCATGTGGCAACATCTTTCGGGTTCTTGTAGAACCACTGCTTTGCCTTCCCCACAAGGTAGAAGGGAAACAGTCGGAGCCTCATGACGTCCGGAGTGATGTCCTTGATGACGTTGGTGTTGTAGAGCTCTAGGAAGTTCTTAAGATGTTCGTTCGCATTCTCGCTTGGCAAACCACAAAACGGGTTTGCCTGCACCATGGTGATGAGTCCAGTCCTTAACTCGAAAGCTTTATCACCGATGTTGACAGCGGGCCCAGTGGGCACGTTGGCAACAACGGGGATGGAGAAGTCGCGCAGGGTCTTGGCCATGGCAAGAGTTGAGCTTGGTGCAGAAACTGGTGGTTCTTCTATCGGTGGTGGAGCTGCGGAGGAGGAAGAAGACTTCTTCTTTCTCCTGCCGATAGCCTCTGGATTATCGGTGAAGTTCCCCGGCAGAGCGAAACCACGCATACACTATCCTGTTTTCATCCACAACAGAAGAAAATAGTAAAAGGTTATCCTGCATGATCAATTAGCAATTTATACATCTATTAGTTCATGGTCATGTTCTATCTGAATTTTCATATCTATGCCTTCCCCGGCAACGGCGCCAGATATGCTTGTTGGCATTTCTTAGCGCAACCACCAAAGGATAGGTTTAAGGTCCATCCTCGGCGATCACGCCATAAACACTTATTGACACCTCTTAGCATCATTACTAGGGTAGGCCATCATCCCCAGGCACGGCGCTAGGAATGCCTGTTGACATTCCTTAACATCACAAACTAAGTATGTTGGTTCCTATTGATGCTACTAAGGGACATCGGTGTTAGCCTCAAACACAGCCACTTAGCTACACATCCGGTTGTTGACGGTCCTTACAGTCAATATTATACCATCAACTAATGCATATAATGATATGAAATGAACCATAAAGCATAGTTATAGGGTTTGATTCTAACAAGTTCCACAAGTTGTGTTGTTCTCACTAGTTTTGTAGGGTTATCAATGTTTCCCCATATAAAAGTATCTTAAGTGATGAAACAGAGCACACCATTGCGAAGAGCTCATCGAGACGATCAAAACGAACATATTGTTTGCTACATTTGGAGTCGCGACGAGAGAGTCCTTGTTGGATACGACATGGAAGCTTCTAGAACAAGCTGGAGTGATCACCAAGCAACATAATTCAGGGGCTAAATAGACAGATTCAATAGCTTTGGTGAATTACTGTTTTCTAGGGAGTTTTCCAGCAGATGGAAAGAGGTAGAGTCCTAGACGAATCGAGCAAACAAATGGAAAGTCGCGTTAGGGCAACAAGCGAGTTTTCTAGAAGACACCATGTCGAAGGAGGGGCATGTTGGCTGACAAGTGGGGTTGGCCGGCCCCAGCCCCAGGCCGGCCGGCCTGGGCCAGGAACCATCTCGGCCCATTGTCACACCCCAATTTTAAGAACAAAATTGGAGCACAATATATGTATGCCAGGATCTATTTTCATACATATATCAACATCATAGTAAATATCAAAATAATGTTTTTATTAATATCTCGAACATTATTACATAAATGACCCTCAGGTCTGAAACAAAAAGTATAGACTATCATGACAACTGACTCTAATGAATACTCTGAAGAAGACGCGAAAATCTGGACTCCATCTCCAGAGGGAGGTCGACCGGGGGTAGCGCCATCCTAGTACATGTCGTCAGGGTCGAAGCCGCCGTCCTTGGGGTACTCCTGCTACTCGTAAGCGTAGTCTCCAACGTCTGGGTGGGGTAGCAGGTGGTTCAAAGAGGAAGGGTGAGTACATCGAAATGTACTCCGCAAGTGTAGGAAATATATGCTTATGAGGCTAATAACAAAGGTAGGCTGACTTTGTTTGACTCAAGCACATAAAGCGACACAACCCTATTAAATCCTATTAAACCTATGCACCTATTTACTAGGTTATATCCACAGTCTCCAACAGTAACAGTAACCACACTCGGAGTCGCACCGAGCAAACCACACTCGGAGTCACACCGAGCAACTAACACTTGGAGTCCACCAAACAACCACACTTGGAGTCACACCAAGCAACCACACGTGAAGTCCATCAGGCAAACCACACCTAAAGTCCATTAGGCCATCCACAAGGCCGACTTGAAGAGTCCCCTTATGTGTATTAGTTCCATATGTCACGACATAGAAAACTACCTTCGGTAATAACACCAAGTCTACGCCCGAGCCTAGGAGTCACTCCCGTACCAAGCAGTAACCCGCGTAGAAGAAGCCTCTGTACCCATGTCACATGGGACTAATGACCACATAAGGCTTCCCTAACGAACCAGACCCAACCCACCAACTAATCTCGAAGAAGTCCAAGCCGCTCGTGACCGTGAGCACGACTGATATATCAGTTTTACACTCTGTAGATGTTGCACATCGTTACCCATGAGTCATGCATTCCCCATCACGCAAAACACTGCCAAGGTGCATAGCGGGGTCGCACTACAAGGCTGTTACAAAACTCCGTCCAAGTCCATTTTACACGTTCACTAAGGTTTCACCGCTAACGGTGGACATACGCACCACTGCAGTAGCCCCCTCTTGTGCCACAAATCTGACCCCGTGTAAACCCTCAACTTGCAGGCAATTAATTACTTAGCCAGGTTCGTCCCATTCCAAACCTCATGGTTGTGCTGTTAAGCCAGGTTACAGGCTTCGTGAACCGGGTCCTAGGGATCCAGGCAGGATAATCTAGCACAAGCCCAGAACCAAAAACCAAATGCAGCTGTCGAGTCCCACGACACAAAAACCACCAGTACGGTCCATCCTGCCGGATTTGTCTACTCACCATACTACTACAATAGTTACCAACCCACATGTTCCATAGATTATTAATTAAGATTTATTTATTATTAATCATCCCATCCCAAGACAGCAGGGCTAAGCATGACTTCTACCCAACACATCCCAAACCAGGCGACAAGGATAATATAATCAAGTGCTAGTAAACCATATCATAGGATTCAATTTAAGACTGCATCCATCTACTGGATCTAACTACTCTAACTCAAAATAAAATAAATACGAGAGCAATATGTACAAGGACACTTGCCTTCGGGCTGGGTCTGATCAATTGAGGCGAAGGCTGGATCCTGGGATTCCGCGTAGCTCGCACTCGCTGGATCAAGCATCATCACATGGCCCAAACAAACATTATAAGAAACAGTACATCATACAGTAGTAAAACAAAATGTAAATAGATCTACTGTGTAGAGCTTGACGAGACGAATCTAACGCAAGTTGAACATGTCAAAACAGAGTTAAAATGAGCAAGTTATGAGCTTTTGAATATTGATGGCAATTCTATAAATAAACCAAAGTCATTTTCGTATTTTAAATAAATTAAATATGAAAAAGAACACGCTCTGGACGACGCCTCATTTATCAAAAAATACAGGGGGCTGGAGCGATAAAAATGCAGACTCAGTGCACAGCGAAACTGGATGGCAGGTTGATTCCAAAAGAGCTGGGGGTTCTTTCTACAAAACGTGCAGGCTGCCGGTGCGGGCGCGACCGCGGCTGACTCTGGTGCCACGTGGCACTGTGCCATTTGCCTGGCTCACCGCGCGGCTATGGACCAAGGGAGCCAGCGCTGTGGACCGCGTCCACTCCTTGGCACATACCGGTTCGTCAGAAGATCTAATCTGGGCCACCGAATCATGATCGAACGGAAGAGAGAGAGGGGAGGGAATACACTAGCCGCCGGCGCCAAAGACACAGCGGCGCCATGACTTTAGGTGGCGGTGCCATGGAAGGTGCGCTCGTAAACTAGGCTAGGGGGCATTAGAGACAACAGGGATGGGTGGAAACGGATGTGGAGCTTACAGTGGTCTTTCTGGCGGTGTTCTCGCCATCAGTGGTGGCTCAGGGGCGTAGCCCGACGATAGCGACGAGGTCTGCAACTCGGTGGTTTGGCGAGCTCGGGGTAGAGGTGATCCCGGTGCCAACTCGTGCCGAAGGGTGGTTCGCCGGACACATAGAGGCGATCCCGGTGCCAACTCGTGCCGAAGGGTGGTTCGCCGGACACGTAGAGGCGATGCGGGCGTGGCGGAGGGTAGAGGAGGGCGATGGCAACCTTGCCGATGGAGAATCCCGAGCTCGGGCGTGCATGGTAATGGCGAGAGCGGAGGCGGTGTTTCTAGTGTGGTGGCAAGGGTTCGGAGGGAGAGAGAGTTGGCGCTAGGGTACGAGTGGCAGCGCGAAGACCTCAGGGTTGGCTATAAAGGACAGAGGGAGGGAAGTGGGGTGGCTGTGGAGCTCGGTCACGCCATCTATGGTGGCGGCGCGTTTGGCATCTACTGGCCGCGGTTGTTGATCGAACCCGAGCAGATTGATCTACTTGGGGTGCTCAGACACGGGTGGCTCGTTTGCGTTCGGTGAAAGAGAGGGGGAGCCCGTGGCTGAGCGCTGATGGCGGAGGGGAAAAGATAAGCAGCGGCGCAGACTGTGCGGAGGGGAAGTTGGGAAGCGATCAGAGGAGGGAGAGGAGTCTGAAGTGGTGGGCCCGCGTGTCAGTAAAGGGAGGGAGGAATGCGGGCGCTACTGCGCGTCGCGGGCAGGAGGGCGATGCGGGCCGCCTATCTAGGCCGGTTGTGCGCATAGATAGGAGGGGAGAAGGGAGGGCCGGTTGGGCCGAGCGGAAGCGGGCCGAAGGGGAGAGGGAGAGAGGAGAAAAAGTTGGGCCGGCTAGAGAGAATGGGGAGGTTTCAGGTGCGGGCCGACTGGGCCAGGAGAAAGGAGAAAGGGAGGAGGGAGCCCAAACCAGGTTCTCTTTTCTTTTCTTTTCTTTTCTTTTCTTTTCAACTCTTTTGCAAATCTTTTGAAAACCAATTTGAAATCAGTTTGAAATAAAATGAATTCGAAAAGTTTTGAAAAAATTTTCCCTAGATTTTGAAAACAAAATTTGAGTTTGATTTTGATAAATTTTCATAAATCTTTTATTTACTTTCTAAATAGAATAAGTCCGACTCGCCCTAATCAGGTTTAATAATTTTTTTTTCACCCAATAAAAATTGTGCAATGACATGAATGCAGCAAACATCTGGTTAGAATTTTTCCTCCATCTAGGTTTTTGGCCATTTCTTAATTAAATTCTATTTAATTTTAATTAATTAAACATCGGGGTGTTACACCCATCTTCGTGGAGCGTGCCCTAATCGACCTCCTCGACGCATCTCAACCCTTGTTCAAGGTCGTTTTGATCCGAGGGCTGCGGTTCATCCTTAGGGGCTATAAAACTAGACCCAGACCCCCTCGGGGAGACATCTCCATCTTCACTATTCATCTCCACATCAGAATCTAGGGTTTCAACTAGAAGTAGAGGTCCCTCTAGATGAATCTCTTCTAGTTCATCTAGAATTAGATCTAGTTCTAGTTCTTCTAGTTCTATTCTTCAAGTTCTAGTTCTAGTTCTTGTCCTAGTTGTCTAGTTCATCTAGTTGTAATTAGAGATCAGATTAGAGAGGAGGAGGAGAGAGCTGAGGAGGAGCTGGATCTGTTGGATCTTCCTCGACATTGTATTGGTGCAGCATCTAGTTCGTCTTCAAGTAATCTCCAGGTTCTTCATTTATCACTTCTAAGTATTATATTTAATTTCAGTTCTTGCTTTATTTTATTTACTGAATCTTTGCTCGTATTGAGTGCTCTAGTTATTCATGGTAATTAGAGTAGTAAGCGTTAGTGTAGATGTGGTGTCTAGACTATGGTTTACCTGAGTTTGCGCCCAATGCTCCGGAATAGTTGTGGTAGCCCCAGAGGTGACAGCTCTGTCAGGTCTTTGTAATGCACCACGTTAGGGTTGTTGTTCTCGCAGAGCTTTTGGCAGCCTTCCCCCAACTACCTTCTTCCCAATCTTTTTTGATAGTTGGAAAGGACGTGCTGCTCCGAAGTAAGTAAAGTATATTATGTCTTTGATTAGATAGACCCTCTTAGAAAACCCTAAAATCTCTCACTAACCACATTACCATTCTTTTATTTGACATTCTTAATTCTTCTAGTACACTTCACATTCCCCGTGGAAATCGATACCCTGGAATACTCTCGGGTGAAAGCTACATCGGTATCCGTGCGCTTGTGGATTTTTCTGTGTGCTTTTAAAATACCAAACAAGCTTTCTGGCGCCGTTGCCGGGGACGGTAGCTGTTCTAGAATTGAGCCAAGTCCGTCCGCGTTTCTTTTCTTTTTACCACCTTTCCATTTTTACCACCTTTTTCTTTTACCACTACCTTTACCTCACCACCACACATCTTACCACATGGATTTCATTCCTATCTATAAATTCTTTGCTCCATAGGGCGACTTGTTGGAGCGTCCACCATCATCACACCCCATTCTTACAGATGGCTATGAGCTTCGCCCTGCTCTTATAGCCATGGTTTGGGAGAAATCCTTCTCTGGGTCAAAAGACGAAGATCCATATGCCCACCTTAGGGAATTTGAGCAGTTGTGTTCTTATCAATCTATCACTGGCATGACACAAGAGACCATTAAATGGAAACTATTCCCGTTCTCCCTTTTGGGAAGAGCGAGAAAATGGTATAATCATTCCGTAAGGGGCGTAAATGGAAATTGGGATGAACTCCGGGACAACTTTTGTCTTACTTTGTTCCCTCTTTTTTGAATCACTGATCTTAGAATCAAAGTTCCTACGTTTAAACAAAAAGAGAAATAGACACTAGGAGCAGCTTGGGCTAGGTTCAAACACCTTACCAATTCTGGCCCAAACTTTTCCTTGCCAGACCATGTCCTACACTTTCACTTCTATCGTGGTCTTAACAAGGAAGCTGCTCTACATCTCGATTTAGCTTCTGGAGGATCATTCTCACATAAACTTGTTAGTGAAGGAAGAGACATCCTAGAGAAAATCCTTGAAAGCACTCCTTACACTGGCATCTTTAACGAATTCCCAGAAGAAGAAGTCGAGCCCAACCCCGACCAACACGAGGAGGAACTCACAACCAAATTTGAAATTCCTTCAAATCCTTCTAATAATTTGGTTGTCACAAAACCTTCCGTAGAGAAAACACCCCACACTTTAGAAAATGATGAACCCCATCCTTCGGTGTTCTTCTCTAAAATCGAGGAACGTGATATCAAAGAGCATGGAAGCTACTTCGTAAACACCTCTTTAAATCCATGCTCATATGAGACATCTCTTGATTCAAGTGGTCTGTCTAACATTGCAACACTCGATATTTTCAACCCCCTCACACTTTCTATTAACAAACACTTCAAAAGGGTGGTTGTAGATGCATATATTTATCACAAATTTTGTAGATCTCATTGTGCTCTTAAAGTTGGTGTAGGAGGGGAAACCACTTCACCAAATCATATCTTGATGGTTTCCCCAAGACAAGCTCAATGTCCTAAAACAAGCACTTTTCAGATCAGTGTTCTCCTTCCTGCTACACTGCCCTTGTGTAATGAGCATAGGGATATAATTGTTAAAATATTCCATCGGGTATTCTTGTCACTAACCTTTCCAGGTCTAGAGCAAAGAGTTTGAAGGAACGACAAACACAAGGTATGTCCAACTATCATCATGCAACATTGAATTACATTCATCCAATCTTGATTTTTTGCAAATCTAAGCTTGGGGGATACACTTAAGAACATCTCTTACCATGTTGCTATGTTGATTGTCCCTATGTTTATGTCATGCTCATGTGCTATACACTAATCATGCTCTTTAATCACCATTTGAGTAAATCTCTTTAATGCTTTAATGCTACCTTCATTTGCTATAGTATATGTTTAGGTTTGAAGTACTTTCATACATCTCTTAAATGAAGCATGGTGCCTGTTAACGGTCCTTACAGTCAATATTATACCATCAACTAATGCATAGAATGATATTAAATGAACCATAAAGCATAGTTGTAGTGTTTGACTCTAACAAGTTCCACGAGTTTTGGTGTTCTCACTTGTTTTGCAGAGTTATCAATATTTCACCATATAAAAGTATCTCAAGTGATGAAACAGAGCACACCATTGCAAACAGCTCACTGAGACGATCGAAACAGACATATGGTTTGCTACATTTGGAGTCTCGACGAGAGAGTCCTAGTTGGCTACGACATGGAAGCTTCTAGAACAACCTGGAGTGATCACCAAGCAATATAATTCAGGGACTAAATTGACAGATCCAACAGCTTTGGTGAATTGCTATCTTCAAGGGAGTTTTCTAGAAGATGGAAAGAGATTGAATTCTACTCCAACACGACAAATCGTGCAAACGGGCAGAAAGTCGCATTAGGGAAATAAGGAAGGTTCGTGAAGACACACAAACGAAGGCGGAACCCGGCGGCTGCCAGGTGGGGCCGGCCGGCCCCAACCCCAGGCCGACCGGCCTGGGCCCACCTAGAAGTGACCTCTCCTTCGTGTGACGCACTCCAACAGATCTCTACAATACAATTTGGCCCATTAAGGCCCATGTTCGTACGATGAAGAAGTTTAGTACCACATCGCTTGCTCAAGGTGGAGGGGAGGCCAGGAGCCCCTATATAATAAACCCAAGACCTCCCCTATGGAGCATCATCTATCTTCATCATAGGCATAGCCAAGAGCAATAGCTAGGGTTTCTAGATGGGAGGAGTCCCTCGAATGGACAACCTCGCACTAGAATTAGTTTAGATCTAGTCTTCTAGATAGTAGAGAGATGGAGAGCGAGGGAGGAGTTTGGAGGAGATGCCGGCCTATCGGTGCTTCTTCCTCCGGTTGTACTTCGGCAGGATCAAGCTTCGTTCGAGCTTGCTCCTGAGATGCTTCGAGTGATCAACTTTTGATTCATGTAAGTTTCTTGTTTATATTATTATTCTGGTCATGAGTTTCTTTTGAGTACTTTAATTTACTGCAGTAGGTTAGAGTATAATTTGTAGTGTAAGCGTGGTGCTTAGGCTCGGGTTACTCGTAGATGTATCCTATAGGCCGGGCGTATTTAGGTGGTAGCTCGCGGGTGTGAATCTTATAGACCCGTTGAATCCTTTGTAGTCCACTTCCCCGTTTATATGACGAGCAGGACCATAGTTACCTAGTTGAGGTTGTACTCTAGATGCAGCCCTTCTATCGTAATGTCCCCAATTGAATCATATAAAACATAGTCTCTTGCCTAGATCAGAACTAGACGAATCCCAAGTTATCCTCTCAATACTCTTACTATCGACCTTATACTAGATTACTATCCCCTTACGCTTTAATCTTGTTTTTACTTTATCTCGTCTCTACTTTAGTTTCTACTCCTACTCATTTATCCTTTCGGTTAAGTTATAACGTAGTTGAGCTCACACGTTTTCCTGTGGATACGATATTAAAACCTCTGGGTGAAAGCTACAACGGTATCCGTGCGCTTGCGGATCTTTTTCTATGTGCTCATATATACCAACCAACCATTTCTATGTGTTGCAGCTAGTGGTGACAGCCTACCAATAGTGTGACGCTAAGAAGTGCCAACAAGCTTTCTGGCGCCGTTGCCGAGGAAACGGTTGCTGAATTAACTACGAACCTAGCTTAATCTTTTCCTTTATAAAAAAAATCTTCTTCTTTCTATATCTTTATCTTTTCCCTCTATCCTTTACTTTTATCCTTTGCCTCATCTCTGCTTTTCTTTCTTATCTATCCTTTCATCTCAAGCATGGATAATAACATTCCTATCTATCAATATGCTAGACCCACAGGCACATTCCTTAAACCACCAGAACATTTAGAGCCTATCACAGCATCTAGTTTTGAGATAAGCCCGGAATTCATAGAATTTGTTCAAAAACACCCTTTCTCAGGAGAAGGTGAGGAAAACCCATACACACACCTACGAGAGTTTGATCTAATTTGCGGCCTCCTTCGCATAGAAGGTATGCCCGATGAAACCTTAAAATGGAAGCTTTTTCCGTTCTCCTTAATGGGAAAAGCTAAACATTGGTATAAACTCAACAAAGGAAGTGTTCAAGGAGATTGGAAGACGCTATGCACCAAATTTCTCTTAAAATTCTTTCCCATCTCCAAAGTAATTGACCTTTAAAAAGAGGTTCTAACTTTTAGACAACTAGAAGAAGAATCTTTTGTCGAATCATGGGATTGATTTATTGACCCTACTCTCACTGGCCCAGATCTTTCTATTGCAGAATCTATTCTTTTGCAACACTTTTACATGGGTCTTAGTAGGGAGAATAGGGAATCCCTTGATATATCCTCTGGAGGAGTTTTGCTTTGTCTATCTGCTAGTAAAGAAAGGTACTTAATTGATATAATGAGAGGAAAGACCCCTTGCCCTAGCATTCAGAAACCAATCCCTCAGGAAGAGAAGGAATCAGTTCCTAGACAAAAAGACGAAGTTTTGATAGCCAAATCACAATCACTCACATCCCAAGATTTAGCTATCCATCCTAAACCATCTATGCCCCAAAATCCTCCTAGGGAAGAAGAAATTCCACCCTTGGAGAGTTTTAAGCTTTCTGGTGCTAATGGTCTAGACTTGCGGTTTCATAAGAGACCTTCAAGCAATGAAAATCCAAATCCTCACAAGAACGGTTCTCTTAAAGAGTATCCTAATTCCCATTATGGAGTAGTCGAGGATGGCATGACAAGTGATGCCATAGAAGGAGAGCTAAGCCACATGGAAAATTCTACCTACACCCCTACTATGCTCACAAATAATACAAACCATGAATACATCTCTAAACCCATCCTTGACCTCGAAGAGTCCTCTTATACTCATCCTTCCCAATCTCATGACAATCCTAAAAATCCACAATTACAACCAAACCATAGGAGTCATGAAGACCAAGAGGACGACCAAGAGACGTTACAACTATGTCTAGAATGTGTAGAATGGATGGACAGGGAAGAAGCGTTAATGGAATCTAACCTTAGTTTAGTCTCAAATGGTGAGTATTCAACTCCCTTTGAAAATGAGATTCATCCATCTATATAAGAGGACCTAAATGAGACCAATCCAAGTGAAACTCTAAACATTCAGATTGGAGACAAAGATAACATCAATGAGCATGGAATCTATTCCATAACCACCTCATTAAACCCATGCTCATATGAAACATCTCCCCAATCAATTGGTCTCTCCAACCTCACCACATTCGAGATCTTCAACCCTCTCACACTTTCTGTTTACAAAAACTTCAAAAGGGTGGTTGTAGACGCATATGTTTATCACAAGTATTGTAGATCTCGTTGTGCTCTTAAGTTGGTATTGGAAGGGAAACCACTTCACCAAATCACATCTTAAAGGTTTCCCAAGGACAAGCTCAGTGTCTTAAAACAAGCAATTTTTAGATCCTAACATGAGTACACTACCTTTGTGTTATGAGCGTAGGGATATAATTGTTAAAATGTTCCTTCGGGTATTCTTGTCACTAACCTTTCCAGGTCTGGAGCAAAAAGATCGAAGGAATGACAAACACAAGGTATGTCCAACTAATCCTCATGCAACATTGAATTAAATTCATCCAAACTTGATTTTTGCAAAATTCAAGCTTGGGGGATACACTTCATAAAAATATCCTTGCCATGTTGCTATGTTGGTTGCCCCTACCTTTAAGACATGCTCAATTTGTTAAACACTAATTATTCTCTTTTTATCACCATCAGAGTAAATCTCTTTAATACTTTAATGCTACCTTCATTTGCTATAGAATATGTTTAGGTTTAAAGTACTTTCATACATCTCTTAAATTGAGCATGGTGCCTAGTTTAGGATTGGTGATCTTGCTTTCAAAGGCCTTTTAAATTAAGCATGGTGCTTAGGTTAAAATTCCCTCTTTAATCAAATTAGACATGGTGTCTAGGTTTCTTTTTGAGCCGATAGTATGCTATAGTAGATATTGGATATTTTTGTTGGACTAACCCCTGCAAGAAAACTTTCAAAGTCAATCTCGGAAAGTCCTGAGATAAACTCACACTAGAGATTAAGAGGGTGACACATGAACTTTAACAACAAGGAAGACACAGCTCATTCATCATAGAGAGATGAGAACCAGGCAACAAGGGGAAGAGTGCCACAAATAAGATCCAATCAAGGCACTCACTCCATGGAAGTGGTCGAACAAATCTCAACCAAGCCCCTTGAAGATGAACAACATCATGAATTCTCAAGAAGGAGTTCAACAAGGAGACAAAAGTACATGAACAAGATGCACAACCACTAGGCAAGGGAAGCTTCTACAAGGTGAAATGGTACCATCACTGTTCAATGATTAAGGTAACATCTCAAGGTAAGTGACCATCACTTTAAAAGGTTCTCCTTGATTCTGGTGTGAGCATAGATAAAGAACCAAACATGTTTAAGTTACACCACACTTGATCTAACCTAATCAACTCAACATGTTCAGTCATTTGATCTTTATTCGTAGCTTTACTCTCTTGAATCTCACTATCTTAATGAGCTAAAAAGTTGCACATCCAACCTTTGGAAGATGATAGATCACAATCAGATAAATACATTATGCATAAATAGATTATCCTTCCATAGGTTAAGTAATATAATCTGTCAAATATTGTGAGATATTTATGCTCATCTTGTAATCTCTTATCACTCATATTAAAACTGAGCAGAACATATAATCAACATTTGTACCTGGTTCAATGTGCTTAAGGTTAGAGAAGTATGAATAAACATTTTAGCTCTGTTGGTGTTTTTCCACCAACAGAGCCCATGCACTTGATCTCTACTTTGTCTTTATGAGCAAGACACACTCTTCAGCAGAACATGGAGAAGTTTTTCAACTCCCAAATCCTATAGAGTGAAGGTCTTGGATCTACAAGAATATGAACACTGAGCAAGGTGCTGCCAACTTCCACAATTAATGCTGCACTTCAAACTACTGGGCGAATGAATAATATGGGTGAAACCATATTAAGAGGCATAAACAAGAAGGAATGATGGAAGACGTCGTAGTCATAATTAGAGGTCATGAAGTCCCCATAGACTTCTTGGTTCTCGACATGGGAGAAGACGATGATGTCCACCTCATCCTAGAAAGACAGTTCCTCTACACTACAAGTGCAATCACCTACATGAAGCAAGAGGAAGTCCATTTTTACTTTCCTGGAGAAAAGGTATGATGCTACTTCATCAACTACATACCTAATGAAGCACCCAAGAAGAGTAGAAGTGAAAGATGCCTCTCTCAACGCCAAAGAAGACAAACTATAAAGAATGGAGAGGCCAATCACAAAGAAGAAGCTAGTGACACCATCCCAGAAAAGCAAGAAGAAGAGAAACCTCAAGACAATGAACAACAGGAAGTAAACACTCAGACCAAGAAAGTAAGGAAGAAAAAGACACCACCTTAAGAGGAACAATCAGAAACAACTTTCCCAACATCTGACACACCTTGGGAGGTTTGAACCAAGGGAATGTCTGGTTCGTCGGACCTAAATATCCGAACCTTCGCCAAAAGGTAAAATCGGTAGTTATCCTCATATTTACTTTTCTACATATTTCTAATATTTAATTATTAGTCATTTATTGCATCATCATACTTTATCCATAAGCATTTTAATTTCTGCATTGCATAGAAAAGAAAAAGAAAAATAATCATGTTGCATTATCACATTGCATTTAAAAAAAATATTAAACTCTTGTTGAATCATGCTTGCTTAAACATCTATAAGGCTCGATAAGACATAAATGGTTTTACCACTAGCGCTTAATCAATTCCACGAGCTTTGTTGTCTATTTGAGTTTAGCAGGAATCAATGAGAAGGCCAGATAACATCATCCACTCTGGAGAGACTAAACCAAACAACCTTCCATTAAGGACCAGAGGAGTGAAGTACATCGAACCAATAGAACAAACATGCAAGCATCTAGCTTAGGGGAAAAGGCTCCGTTGTTATCAGAGGTAATATATCTATATATTTTCAATTTTCACAAAAACATAAAACACCAAAAATATGTGAGCATATGAAGGTTCACTCTTAAAAAAACATCAAAAATATGTGAGCACATGAAAGCTCACCCTTAAAAAAAGGAAGAAAAAAACAAAAAATATTTGGGCACATGAAGGCTCGATGCTATCAAAGGGATTAGCTTGGGGGAGACGCACCCCCCTTATCTTCGCTATTAAGGTATGTCCTTATTATTATATTATTATTATTATATTATTATTATTATATTATTATTATTATATTATTATTATTATTTTTTATTATATTTAAGTGTGTTAGATTAAATAAATAAAGTGTGTCTAGTTTGTTTTAAGAAGTTGATAAAAGAAGCAATGTCTCTATAATCTTTTGCATGGAAATGATGAATAGTTGCTCTATCGTAATTTCTTTCCGGTACCTAGCCTTCAAACACAAGTTCTCCTAATTAATAATGATACTTTAAAATAAAATTAAATACATGGATAGCAAATGCTTGATCTAAGGTCTAGGTAATTGACAGATATGATATGTGATGATCTGAGCTGCTGTTATCTTGTTCTAAAACAACACTAGAGTCCTGGAGATTTCTTAATATTAAACATGGTTAATAAATACATTTAATAAAGTTCTATCGACCTAAGAAAAGTTATCAAGCTATTGAATTAAGATCACTTAAACATTTCATCTTCCGTATAAATGCTCATAATTATTTGTTGCTATCCTCTCAAAAGTTTGTTGGAAACATGTGGCTATTAAAAAAAAGAGAAAAATACATATATATGTATATCCGAGGAAATAAAAAGGAACAAGTGTCCAAAACCTCAAAAAGATAGATCCCGAGGAAATAAAAAAGGACAAGTGTCCGGAACCTCGAAAAAATGAAAAAATGGGCACGTGCACTACTATAGAATTAGCCTGATAGCCATGTGTTTCTGATAAGCAGAAGAGAGTGATATAATCAAAAGAGCATCCGACTCCATCTTCCATACACTTCTCAATTCAATGGTGTGATTGATTTTGTCTTTGGATCGATTGTTTAATTTAACAACACACATCTTTAAGCTTTTTGAAAATGCCTAAAAACTCCAGGATAATGGTGAAGTGAAAGAACTAGATACATAGTGTTGTTTCAGGACCGAGTCCTTGAAACAGCGGGTTGTCGCACGAACGAAAGCGCAAAGCGAAAGCTGAAAGCGAACAGGGAAGTGGAGAAGTGGTAGAAGTGAACAGTGTTTCCCCCCCTCTCCCTTGGGAGGTTGTGAGCTTTTTATATTAATCCAGATCAATTTGAAAGTACTAGAATGCCCTTCCAACCACTCTGCTACAATTACAATGATGCCCTGCTCAACTACTCCATGGTTGTACGCCGCCTTTTCCGGCGCGAAGGGGCATCATCGTAACTTCGCCATCTGGTGGGCCCAGCGTCCCCCGGCTCCTTTTCCCGGCCGGTGGGCCCGCTCCCTTTGACCCAGGCTCCCGTCGACTTGCGAAAACCTAAGAAAAACCAAAGTCATGAATGACGAAAACTCTCGCCGGAAACGCTGGGCTCCTTTCGCGCGAATGCTTCCTTTCGCACGAAAACTCCATCCTATTCCGGTCATGCGGACCGGAGGCGAATGCCTGCTTCCGCGCGAATGCTTCCTTTCGCACGAAAGCTCCGCCTTCCCTTGGTCCGCAAGCCGAAACGCGTGCTTCCGCGCGAATGCTTCCTTTCGCACGAAAGCTCCGCCTCCCTACTCCGGTCATGCGGACCGGAGGCGAATGCCTGCTTCCACGCGAATGCTTCCTTTCGCACGAAAGCTCCGCCTCTCCTTGCTCTGCGGGCCGAAATTTGTGCTTCCGCGCGAATGCTCCCTTCCGCACGAAAGCATCATCATCTTTCAGTAAAGTGCGGGTCGGAGGCGCCTGCGGTCTGGGCGCCGCCCCAACAATAGCCCCTTACGGTTGAATCTGCAGCTTGTGAAGTTCGACCGTGTCCTTTCGCTAGGCGCCTACGCCCGCCCAAAGAACCTTCGTTTCGTCCCGAAGCTGAGGGGTTTTTTTTTTGACACGACCAGTTGCCTTTTCATTTTGCTGACACGGTGTGACGTTTGTGATTCCGCTGCGATGCTTAATTTTTATGCTTAAACGTCTTTTCGTCTTTCTCGAAAACCGTGTGTCATGATGGGATGCCTATGCGACGCTTAGGACTCTGTGCCCACACATCTTTTCGATTTCCTCGGTCGCCATGTCGCGGCTGCCGTATAAAAGCTTTGTGGCTTCGGATGGGGAGGGCACCCGTTCAGTTGAAGCCTCCCCGCACCTGCTGCTTCCGTCTCGCGACGTCTTGCGCCTTTCGCCTGACACGATTCGCTTTGGGCGAAAGGTGCATTCTCCAGCCTTAGTGACTCGTCGAACGGCCGCTGAGGTGTGTAGCTCTCGTCTCTTGTCTTTTCGTTATCTTTCTGCTTCACAGGTTGTGAATTGGTTGTTTGAGTTTGCTTGATTCCACCTTTCTCCTTCCCTTTTTATTTATTCCTTTCGCATCCACTGCTTGTTTATTTTTCCTTTCGCGCCATGTTAGATGGCGTCTTCCGACTCGACGTCGTCCACGAGCTCTTCTAGCGAAAGTTCCGGTGGAACCGAGTCCTCTCGCCGCGAGCGTAGCGCGGAAGTGTCAATTGGATCCGGGGAAGCTCCGCGAATACCAAGCCACAGCGGAAGTCTATCTAATGATGGGGACTCCGGTCTGGTTTCGGTCCCAACAGATTGTTCTTTTTTCCTGGGCGCTTCGCGAATAACAGCCGCCAGCTTGCAAACAATGGCCAAAAAGGGGCCTTTAAGGAGGGATCATCTTGCAAACTATCGCGTCCCAGGAGACGAAGAGGTGCCTATTCCTCGGCCCAACGAAGCTATCGTTTTTCGCGATTGCTTCGTAGCCGGGCTTGATTTTCCTCTCGAGGACTTCGTCTCGGATGTCCTATCGGGGTTCGGTATTCAACTGCATCAGCTGACGCCGAATGCTTTTCTCAGACTCAGTGTCTTCGCTCACGCAATGAAGATGCTGGACTGCACGCCGCGAGCTGACGCTTTCGTGCGGTTCTACGATATCCATCGTCGTCCGACGCAAGTGTATGACCCCTTTCTAGGAAGCAAGTTACCCAGCGAAATTGGCTGCATTAATTTTGTTCCGCGGAAGACACGGGGCAGTGTTTCCATTTCACTCACATATCGGAACAAGTGGCCGGACTGGAATCGCTTCTGGTTCTACTATCGCGTGTGCTCGGACGAAACCGCCGCTATTGAGTTAAGTAAAGGAGAGAAGAAAGGCTCTCCACTTGTGTCTGTTTTGGAGAGGTGCCCTGGAAGGCATCTTCCGCCAGTTGTGCTGAGTGACCCGGAAGCCATTCGCTGTGGGGATGCATTCGCGCTTACTGCACGATTTCAAATCAGCCGGGATTTGGTGGAAGAGTGGATGGCCATCGGGATGAATCCGCTCTGCAGTGCCACATCTTTCGAAGGTTTTTCGGAGAAGGACGGATACTGGGGCCCCCTTCTATTGCTAGAGAAACCTGCGAATTACTCCGATGATGAACTTTATGTGAAGCAAATCGAGAAGGAGGCCAGGAAAATTTGCGGGCCGTACTTGCGTAAAGAAAGCGAGTTCCAGCTCGGTAATCTCGGCCGGAGCCGCCGCGTGAACCGGGCCTTCGACGCTATGGGCGTCGAGTACGCCGAAAGGCCTCTAGTTGACGAGGGCAAAGAAGAGGATGAAGGTTCACGGGCAAAAGGAAAAGGCGTAACTCGACGCGGTGGTCGGAGCGGCGTGATCCCTCGGCGAAAGCCCGCCGAACTTGGGGAAATTCGCATCGGGCGGTTAATTGCCAAGCCGATGCTCAAAAGCCAAGCGAGAACGATGGAGTCGATGCCCGACGTTGATCCTTTCGATCGTCCGAGTGTGGTTGGTTTCTACGCCTTTCTCTTCTGCCTGGGCCTTGATTCGCGTGCCTTCGAATTTTTCTTTCGCACCTTGTTAACGTGTGGGAACATTGCAATTGTTCGTTTTATTGGTTACATGCATTCTTAACCCCCCTTTTTCGTCTCAGAGCGCTTCGCACGCTGGAGGAATGGCTCCGAAGAAGTCAAGTGCTCCGCTTTCGCGTGCGGCGTTTGACGACGACGCCTCGGTTGCCGATATGCCGACGTTTGCGAAAGTCGGGGCACGGAGGCCCTCCGGCCCGATCGATGCCACGGAGCGTCCAGCGAAGAGGGCGAAAACTCCGCGGCCGGATGCGTCCGTGCAGGCGACGGGCAAAAGAGTTGCTGCTGCCGAAAAGGATGGTGTGTCCTTGAAGATGCCTGCCCCTGCTGCTGTTGAGAAAGGTAAGCTACACCTTTCGCCACATTGCATTCGACTGACACAAGAGATGGTGGAAGGGCAGCTTTTGGGATTTGGGAGGCTGGTTCTCGACGGGGCGCCATCGGACTATGAGAATCCGCGTTTTTATACTGGCTTGAGCTCGTCGAATGATACTGACGAGGCGAAAGAAGGATCTTATCGCATTGCTCGTTCTTTAGGTGCGCCTTCGGACGCCCAACTCGCGTGCCGACTTGACTATCGCCGAGCCGGAATCCTTCCCGGCAGCAGCGAGGATGCCACCAAATTTGTGGAGTTCTCGCAGAAAGCATTCGTTGCACCGGAGATGGAGAGAGATCTCCTGAAAGTGAGCAGCTTGAAACTCGACGATGCGTTGTCCTTTCATCTGGCTAGCGTAAGTTTTGAACTTTCGTCGTTTTCTTCTCGATCTCTTTTCGGTGTTTTTGACTGCATTTGATTGTTATTCGCAGGCCGCTGTTGTCGCTCGCAGCCAGATCAATCAAAGGGACCTCTATACTCGCAAACTCGAGCGCGAGAAGCAGGAGCTAGATACCCAAGTGAAGAACTTCGACGCACAAGTGAAGAAACTGACCACCGACGTTAAGCAGCAAGCCAAGAGGGCTGACGCCGAGCGCACCTCAAGGAAAGCAAGTCAAAAAGAGCTGGAAAATCTCAAGAAAGAGCTTTCGCTGCTGCGGGCCACCCAAGCCGAAAAGGAGGGAATTCTTTTGACTTCTGCTGAGGAGGCCGTGGCTCGCTTCCGCGAGTGCCTTCGCAGCATCGGCGTCGAAGCGGAAGGTCCCTCAGAGCGTAACATCGATAGCTTCGTTGGCTGGATCTGCTCCGAGATGGAGTCCCTGGAAGGACATATGGCTCTCGGTCGTGACTACGCTGCCGTTACCGGCATCAAGGCGATCGGTCATAGCCTTGTGGACGCCGGCTGCTCCCATATCACGGACCTTTCGGTCAAAGAGGTGGACTATTATTGGCGCACCCCCGAAGCGGCGAAAGTTCTTGGCAAGAGATTTTTTGATGAGTTTTGGCTGGCCGGCGGAAACGATATGTCACTTATGCAATCCGCTGTGGCTCGTGGAAAGGTATACTTTGCCGATTATTTATGCTTTCGTTTTATTAATGATATTTCATTTGTGCTTTCGTTTACGCGATCCTATCTTGTTTTATTGGTTTGAGCAACGCTTCTTCTGGGATTTCGCTTCCATGTGCAGACTTCGGAAGAAAAAGCGCACATTCGTCAGGTGTTTTCGGAGTACATTTCCGAAAGACGGGCGCGCGAGGTCGAGCCGGAAGACGAGGCGGGTCCGCCCACGCCTAACGATGAAGCTCCCGAAAGCTCGGCTGCTGCTACTGCCCGCGATGCGAATGCTTCACAAGACGCCGCGGTAGAGGAATGATGTTTCTAGGACTCGTCTTTAATGTGTTGGTAACTTTGCTTCTGGACCGTGTGTATGATTTGGAACTTAAGTTCGAATATTGTATTTTGAACAGGGTGCGGATGCGGGAACGCCGATTGTTCTCGACATCTGCCCATTAATGATTAGGTCTGGCGATGTCTGTGTTGGTGGGGACCTGTGGAGGAGTATTCGCTCTAGGTTCCCGACGGCGTCGCTTTCGGCTTATATGAGGAAACGCGCTAAGAAACTTAGGCGCACAGAAGAGCGACTACGCATTTTTTACGAAAACTTCGATCCACGGGAACTTGAATCGAGGCGTGTGATGCGCGGGGCTTCGCGCGCACCACCAGGCTTCGATGGTGCTGCGTTCGTTAAGCTGGAGCATGAAGACGACGTGCCTTCTCCAGATAAAAGGCGATATAGCATTTTCCTTGGCCGCGAAAGTAGTTCGCGGCCCTGAATTACATTGTACAAACTTCATCCCACAAGTCTGGTGCTATAGGAAGTGTCGCAGTGTGTTCTGACTTTCGGCGTTAATCGTTATTTGCGATTGTGCGACTTTTTCATTCTTTCGCATGAAAGTGACTTGGATGGTCGTGTGCCGGTAGCATTCGCGCGAGGGAGCTTTCGGTGCGAGGCCCTCGGCCGATAGCAAAGAAGCGCCCGCCCCCACTCACTTAGGCGAGGGGCGGTAGCATTCGCGCGAGGTAGCTTTCGGTGCGAGCCCCTCGGCCGATAGCACAGAAGCGCCCGCCCCCACTCACTTAGGCGAGGGGCGGTAGCATTCGCGCGAGGTAGCTTTCGGTGTGAGCCCCTCGGCCGATAGCAAAGAAGCGCCCGCCCCCACTCACTTAGGCGAGGGGCGGTAGCATTCGCGCGAGGTAGCTTATGGTGCGAGCCCCTCGGCCGATAGCACGGAAGCGCCCGCCCCCACTTACTTAGGCGAGGGGCGGTAGCATTCGCGCGAGGTAGCTTTCGGTGCGAGCCCCTCGGCCGATAGCAAAGAAGCGCCCGCCCCCACTCACTTAGGCGAGGTGCGGTAGCATTCGCGCGAGGTAGCTTTCGGTGCGAGCCCCTCGGCCGATAGCAAAGAAGCGCCCGCCCCCACTCACTTAGGCGAGGGGCAGTAGCTTTCGCGCGAGGGAGCTTTCGGTGCGAGACCCTCGGCCGATAGCAAAGAAGCGCCCGCCCCCACTCACTTAGGCGAGGGGCAGTAGCTTTCGCGCGAGGGAGCTTTCGGTGCTAGCCCCTCGGCCGATAGTAAAGACACGCCCGCCCCCACACACTTATACGAGGGGCGGTAGCTTTCGCGCGAGGAAGCTTTCGGTGAGAGCCCCTCGGCCCATAGTAAAGACGCGCCCGCCCCCCACACACTTAGACGAGGGGCGGTAGCTTTCGCGCGAGGGAGCTTTCGGTGCTAGCCCCTCGGCCGATAGTAAAGACGCGCCCGCCCCCCACACACTTATACGAGGGGCGGTAGCTTTCGCGCGAGGAAGCTTTCGGTGCTAGCCCCTCGGCCAATAGGAAAGACGCGCCCGCCCCCCACACACTTATACGAGGGGCGGTAGCTTTCGCGCGAGGGAGCTTTCGGTGCTAGCCCCTCGGCCGATAGCAAAGACGCGCCCGCCCCCCACAAACTTAGACGAGGGACGTTAGCATTCGCGCGAAGGCGCTTGATAATTCGGTTGACGTAAATGTCTTTATGAACGCAACTTGGGGGACATACAATCGACTATGATTATGATATTGCTCGTATTGCTGTCCAGCCGCATGCACGGCTTGGTTCATCTCCTATCTTTGGTTTGAGATGGGAAAGCCACTCGACAGTACTACCGCCTACAGTTGCCGGATTGGTGACGATAGGTGGACGCGATGCCGATGACACGATCATAAAAGCGAAAGCGTAGCTCCTGATGCTTCCTACTCGCATTTTCGATAATGAGCTGACTACCTGGAACTAACATTTTGAAGAGCCTCGGTAGTTTAGGATGGATGGGAGGCTTGCACTTTGTTGCCTATTTATACTGCCTTGCCCGCGGTACAGGACGACCGCATCTACTCACCTGGCTGTATTTGTGATCACTTGGTAGGTGAAAAGGTTAATACAACATTTATGTTTTAGCGGCTTTAAATGCTTGCCAGCTGCCGTTTGTTTTGCCCTACTAGGGCTGATGGGCTTGGCCTCCGCTACCATTCTCCCCTTTCGGAGATGGGGGCTGGTTTTGCATAGCCCGCAAGCTTTCGTTCAGCCCTCGTTTTGTCGGAGGATCGGTTTGTTCATGGCCCGCAGGCTTTCGTTGCGCCCTCGCATTTTGTCGGAGGGTCGGTTTTTTCATAGCCCGCAGGCTTTCGGTCCGCCCTCGCATTTTGTCGGAGGGTCGGTTTTTTTTCATAGCCCGCAGGCTTTCGTTCCGCCCTCGCATTTTGTCGGAGGGTCGGTTTTTTCATAGCCCACAGGCTTTCGGTCCGCCCTCGCATTTTGTCAGTGTGTCGGTTTTTTTCATAGCCCGCAGGCTTTCGTTCCGCCCTCGCATTTTGTCGGAGGGTCGGTTTTTTCATAGCCCGCAGGTTTTCGAGATTGTCAGTGGAGGTAAGGGGTCTCCTCCGCCTTAGCTCCCTGACATTCTCTTTTCATATTTTAATGACGAATGTCTCAACCCTATGTTTGGTTGACTTCGTCTGTTGTCGAGCCAGGTGATATCTTGGGGGAACTACACTTACTTTCGCAATGTAGCGATTACATTCGGCTGCCTCGTTAAAAAACCTCGCACCCCGATTCAGGGCTTCCCCCGCGAGGAAAAAGAGTGCAGACGATTTTTTTATTACAAAAATGGTGATAGATGAAAAAGGAAATTATATCAAAATTCAACGGAGATAAATCATGGGTAGAAACGGCGCAGGTTGCTCGCGTTCCATGTATGGGTTGATTCTTCGCCCTTGTCATTCATCAACCGGAATACACCCGGAGCCGCCATGCTTGCCACAACGAAAGGGCCTTGCCACTGTGATTGCAGCTTACCTTGCTTATCTGGCTGCCGAATGGTGACCATGTCACCAGGCTTGATATCCTTTCGGATTATCGTCTTGTCCTTGTGATGCTTTGTTTCGGCGTGGTACTTTTCAAGGTTGTCTGCGGCCTGCAGTCTTACTTCTTCGACGGTGTCGAGCTCGACGTGTCTTTGCTCTTCAGTAGTTGGGGTCATTTCGGTTCGGAAGGAACCCAGCTTTACTTCTTCCGGGGTTACTGCTTCCTCGCCGTAAAGTAGCCTGAATGGGGTGAAGCCGGTAGCTCTGGACCGTGAAATGTTGTGTCCCCATACAGCTGTTGTTAGGCTGTTGGCCCACTTGCCTTTCGGCGAGTCGTACAGTGTTTTCGAAATTGCTGAAAAGATTAAGCCATTCGCTCTCTCGACGGCCCCGTTTGCTTGCGGGTAATTCACAGAAGCGAAATTGAGCTTGATGCTGAGTTCATCACAAAAATTCCTGAATTCGGCGCAATTGAACTGCTTCCCATTGTCGCAGGTGATGAATGACGGAACACCAAAGTGACAGATTATCCTCTGCCAGACGAACTTGGTTAAAGAGGTGGAAGTTATGCTGGCAAGGGCCTTCGCTTCCACCCATTTGGTGAAATACTCAAGAGCTACCGCTGCAAAACGCAAGTTGCCCGGGGCTGCTGGTAGCGGACCAACTATGTCGATGCCCCACCTCTGCAATGGCTAGGTCGGCACTATCGGCGTGGTCTCATTTGCTGGGGCTTTCTGATTTTTGGCGAACATCTGGCAACCTTTGCAACATTTGACCAGCTCTTTGGCATCTGATGCAGCGGAAGGCCAGTAAAATCCTTGTCTCATTGCTCTGTGCGCTATCTCGTGAGGCCCTCTGTGCGCTCCGCACATTCCGGCATGCATTTCTTCGAGTAGCTGAATGCCTTCGCGCTGACTTATGCATTTCAGAAGAGGTGCTGTTATCCCATTTTTGAACAACTGCTCTCCGATGATTGCGTAACCTTTCGCTCTGCTAGCCATTCTTTCGGCGTCCTTCCTAGACTGCGGCTCGTAAGTCCCAGCTAAATAGGCGAATATCTGTGACCTCCAGTCATCACTGACGATAGCATGTATCGGGCTTGGATGTTCTTCCTCCTCTTTCACGGATTCTGCCGAAAGGACCTGATAGAACACATCTGATGGCAGCGGTAGATTTTGTGCTGCGGCTTTGGCCAGCTCGTCTGCCTCTGCGTTTTCGGCCCTTGGGATGTGACGCAAGGTGAAACCAGTGAAATATTTCTCCATTCTTCTGATTGCCGCCAGATACTTGGCTAGCTCTGGTTCTCTTGCAGTGAAATCCTTTTCGGCATGACCGACAACCACTTGGGAATCCGACTTGACTATGCATCTTCTCGCTCCGATTGCTCGAAGCTTTCGTAAACCTAGAAGCACGGCCTCGTATTCGGCAGTGTTGTTGGTTGTGAGGAACTGCAGCCTCGCGGCAAATCTGACCTTCGGTCCTCTTGGTGGTGTAAGGATCGCTGAGATTCTGGCTCCGGCCATTCCCCATGCGCCGTCACAATTTACTGTCCACACAGGCTCTTCGAATTCAAGCGTTGTGTCGAAAACGGCGGGAGTCCAGTCTGCTATGAAATCCGCCAATGCCTGCGACTTGATTGCGGATCGGTGCTGGAAGTCGATCACGTATTCGTTCAACTCCGCCGCCCACTTGCCGATTCGGCCGATAGCTTCGTTGTTGCGGAACAGGGCTTCCAATGGCTGAGCCGAAAGTACTATGATGTGATGGGACTGAAAGTAGTGCTTCAGTTTTCTAGAGGCCATTACTACTGTGTAAGCTATCTTCTCCAGCTCTGAGTAGTTCAGTTTTGCACCCGAAAGGGCCTCGGAGACGAAATAGATTGGGAACTGCGTCATCCTGTTTTCATGCTCCTTCTCTTCCACCAGTACTGCGCTTACGGTGGTGTGCGATGCTGCGAGATACAGCAAGAGTGTCGCTTCCGGCGAAGGTTTGGATAGCGTGGTCAGTTTTGTCAAATACTCCTTTAGTTGCTGAAAGGCCTGCCGCTGCTCGTCCCCCCAATCGAAAGGGTCGGAGCTACGCAGAGTTCGAAAGAAAGGCAGTCCTTTTTCAGCGGACCTTGCGATAAATCTGTTCAAAGAAGCCAGCCTTCCTGTCAATTTTTGCACTTGCTTTCGGTTTGAGGGCGGTTGCATGTTGATGATTGCCGCTATCTTGTCGGGATTAGCTTCAATTCCTCTTGCCGATACCAGGCAACCGAGGAGCTTGCCTTTCTTGATGCCGAAAATGCACTTGTCAGGGTTTAGCTTTAAACCGCTCTTCCGGAGATTGCCGAAAGTCTCGAGCAAATCTGCCTGATGATCTTCCTGTCTATCGCTCTTGACCACTATATCGTCAACGTAAGCCAACAAGTTTTTCTTTTGCTTCTGGCTTTCGAACACTTTGTCAGTCATTCGCGAGAAAGTAGGGCCTACATTCCGCAGCCCTTCCGGCATTCGCCGGTAGCAGTATGTGCCTGTAGGGGTGATGAAGCTGGTTTTCTCCTCATCGTTGGGATGAAGCCAAATCTGGTGATAGCCTGAAAAACAATCTATGAAGCTCATTATTTCACAACCAGATGCAATGTCGACAAGCTTGTCGATACGAGGCAAAGGATACGGATCCTTCGGGCAGCATTTGTTGAGGTCGGTGAAATCGACGCACATTCGCCATTTTCCATTTTTCTTTTTCACCAAGATGACATTGGCCAGCCATTCGGGATACTGGACTGGCCGAATTACTCCAGCGTCGAGTAATCTTTGTACTTCGGCTTTTGCCGCGTCAGCCCTTTCGTTTGACATCTTTCTCAGTTTTTGCTTTCTGGGTTTAGCGCCGCTTGCAATGTTCAAACTGTGCTGGGCGAGATCCCTGCTAACGCCTTGCAAGTCGCTTGCGGACCAAGCGAAAATGTCATCATTGTTCGCGAGGAAGGATGCCAAAGCGTTCCTTTCTTCCTCCGGCATGCTTGACCCAATGTGCACGGCTCTTTCGGGCCTGGAGGCCGCGAGCGGAATTCTTGTCGTTTCTTCGGCTGCCCCAACCTTGCATTCCGACGGGCTGACGATAGCATGCTCTTCGGTGGTTGCTTGCGATTCGTTTTTATTCGCCACCTCATTGATAAGGCTGTAGCCTGGGGTTGGCCTTCCCTCTATTCTTCTAGAGGCTTGCTGGTCTCCGTGTACAGTGATGATGCCGAAAGGAGATGGCATTTTCATGCACAGGTAGCTTTGCTTAATGACGACGTCAAACCTGTTGGTGAAGCCTCTGCCGAAAATGGCAGTGTATGGATAGTCCATGTTTACTATGTCGAATGTCAGTGTTTCGGTGCGGACTCTTTCTCCTTCGGCGAAAGATACAGGGACTTGCTTTTTGCCGATAGCGTCAATTTTCCTTCCTCCGAACCCATACAGTGAGTTGCCGGCGGGGTCCAGACTGCGCTTGTCGAATCCCATTGCCTCGAAAGCTTTTACGAACAAAATGTCTGCTGAGCTTCCGGTATCAATCAGAATGTTGTGCAAAGTGAAGCCGGCCACGTTGGCTGTGGCGACGAAAGCGTCGCAATGCGGGTAGTCGCGGACTTTGAAGTCGGACTCGTCGAAACATATCGGCGCTAGTGACCAAGCTGGCCTGTTTAGTGGAAGCCTTGGTGATACTGTCTGGACTCTTCGGTGGTAGTCCCTTCTAGCTCTCTTGCTTTCGTGCTCTAGGTTAGATCCGCCCGTGATGGCGAAAATGTGCCCTCTTGACGGAAGGATGTTGTTGATTGCGCTAGTTTCATTTTCCACTTCCTGCACCTGCTGGAAACCCGGCTGTGCTTGCTGCCCCTGAGGTTGGGTCTGAGCCGGAAGCGCTGGCGGCGGCGCTGGCTGACGCTGATAGTGCATAGGTGACGAAACTGCCACCGACTGTGGTGCGAAGACCGGGAGCTGGTAACTCTGATACGCCGGATTGTACCAATGCAAGTTTTGGGGATGCATGTACTGCGGGGGATGCATAGGTGTGCTCACGTAATTGCTGCATGCTGCCACCACAGCTGACGGGTCTTGCGAATTGTGGAAAACGTGCTTCGAGCTTTCGGCGGAGGCTGACGTTTGATCCTTATCTTTCAGCTCTTTCGCCATTTTGCTGTATTTGCAATCCCGAGTGGTATGGCCGAAATTGCCGTCACAAATGACGCAATATGGTGGCCTGGGTCCTCTTCCGTGGCCTCTACCATCTCGGCCGCCGCGTCCTGTCCTTCCGCCGCGCCCTCCGCGGAACGGCTGATCGAATCCTCTTTGGGGATGAAAGTCAGGCATGTCAGGCCTCTCTGTGCCTGTTGCTGATTGCGTCGGTTCTTCTTGCAAATTGTTGATTGAACGAAATGGCCTAACAATCCTTTGATTCGGCACAGGCGGCGGGCGACTTGCTTTCGTCGCCTGCCTCTGCATCTGGCGGGCAGCCTTGCGTCGCCGAAAGTCATCATCCGACCTGGCGTACGCATTCATCACGTCAAACAGTTCCTTGACATCTTTCGGCGGCTCCCTGGACAGATGAGCGGCGCACTGCCCAGTCCCCAAGCCTTCGATAGCTGCTGCGATCACCGCCGCTTCCAGCACATTCGGAGCTTGAGCTTTCAGCTGGATGAAACGTTTGAGGTACTCCGAAAGTGGCTCGTCGTCTTGCTGGGTGCAATTCATGAGGTCCCGCGTGGTCTTGACATCCGGTCGGAATCCTTGGAAAGTGGCCAGCAGCTCGGCTTTCAGCTGTGCCCATGAATAGATGGACTGTGGCTTGAGAGTGGTGTACCAATCGTGGGCCACGTCTTCGACTGCCAGGATGAGAGATTTTGCCAAAGCCTGATTGTCTCCTCCTGCCGAAAATACCGCCGTCTCATAGCTTGCCGAGAACTTGCGTGGGTTCGCTTTACCGTCGAAAGTCGGAATGCGGGGCTTGTAATTGAGTGGCCACGGGTGAGCTTGCAACTCCCTCGAGAGTGGAGAGGTTTCGTCGATGGCGTTGCCGAGAGCTGGCGGTTGCTCTCGCCTTGGTATGCATACGTTTTCGTGTGCTATCGGATTTGGGTCCGCCCCGGCCCTTTGCAGCTCCTGAATTTCCTTCTCGAGTTGCCTCCTCTGCGCCTCAGCTCACCGAATAGCGTTGCGAGTCTCGTCCTCTCTTGCTTTCGCAGCCAACTGCTGCTGCAGCTGGTCTCTTTGCAACAACAGCATCTCGATTTCCCCTTGCTGCTGTGCCAGCGTCTTGATTGCTTGGGCATGTCTTGTGATTTCGTCATCGTCTTCATCCTCGTCCTCGAACTCATCGTCGACGTGCCCATCCGGCGTGCGTTCTCTGCCCGAAATCCGCTGATGCTGAGGCTGCACGTCCTGGCTCGTCGATGCTCCCGGCGGCGGCTGCGCTTCTATCGACAGAGCGCCGCCGAAAGGTGGCGGCTCTGCGACTGTGTTTGGTGGAACCTGGCTAGCTGGGACTGAAACCGCGATGGTGCCGAAACCATCCTTTCTCGCGGCGATCATCTCCGGATTGTCGGCCGCTTTCGGCGCTTTCCTTGGCGGCATGGTAAGCTCGGGCGACAACCACGGTGGGCGCCAATGTTGTTTCAGGACCGAGTCCTTGAAACAGCGGGTTGTCGCACGAACGAAAGCGCAAAGCGAAAGCTGAAAGCGAACAGGGAAGTGGAGAAGTGGTAGAAGTGAACAGTGTTTCCCCCCCCTCTCCCTTGGGAGGTTGGGAGCTTTTTATATTAATCCAGATCAATTTGAAAGTACAAGAATGCCCTTCCAACCACTCTGCTACAATTACAATGATGCCCTGCTCAACTACTCCATGGTTGTACGCCGCCTTTTCCGGCGCGAAGGGGCATCATCGTAACTTCGCCATCTGGTGGGCCCAGCGTCCCCCGGCTCCTTTTCCCGGCCGGTGGGCCCGCTCCCTTTGACCCAGGCTCCCGTCGACCTGCGAAAACCTAAGAAAAACCAAAGTCATGAATGACGAAAACTCTCGCCGGAAACGCTGGGCTCCTTTCGCGTGAATGCTTCCTTTCGCACGAAAACTCCATCCTATTCCGGTCATGCGGACCGGAGGCGAATGCCTGCTTCCGCGCGAATGCTTCCTTTCGCACGAAAGCTCCGCCTTCCCTTGGTCCGCAAGCCGAAACGCGTGCTTCCGCGCGAATGCTTCCTTTCGCACGAAAGCTCCGCCTCCCTACTCCGGTCATGCGGACCGGAGGCGAATGCCTGCTTCCGCGCGAATGCTTCCTTTCGCACGAAAGCTCCGCCTCCCCTTGGTCCGCGGGCCGAAATTTGTGCTTCCGCGCGAATGCTCCCTTCCGCACGAAAGCATCATCATCTTTCGGTAAAGTGCGGGTCGGAGGCGCCTGCGGTCTGGGCGCCGCCCCAACACATAGTGCTTCATTTGATCATTCTATCTTTCAATTAATAAGATTCAAGGTAAAGTACTAAGCCCCGTGATAAATAATATGATATCTTTTGTAATCCAAGTGAGAACCTTTGTTTGAATGCTTGTGTACTTGTTGGAAGTAAAAATATTGTAGCAACTCCTGATCCATTGTTGAGATTGGCTTTGCTCAGGGACTAGCAAAGGGTAAGCTTGGGGGAACTTGTTGACGGTCCTTACAGTCAATATTATACCATCAACTAATGCATAGAATGATATTAAATGAACCATAAAGCATAGTCGTAGTGTTTGATTCTAACAAGTTCCACGAGTTTTGGTGTCCTCACTTGTTTTGCAGAGTTATCAATATTTCACCATATAAAAGTATCTCAAGTGATGAAACAGAGCACACCATTGCAAAGAGCTCGCCGAGACGATCGAAATAGACATATGGTTTGCTACATTTGGAGTCTCGACGAGAGAGTCCTTGTTGGCTACGACATGGAAGCTTCTAGAACAACCTGGAGTCATCACCAAGCAACATAATTCATGGACTAAATTGACAGATCCAACAACTTTGGTGAATTGCTATCTTCTAGGGATTTTTCGAGAAGATGGAAAGAGATTGAATCCTACTCCAACACGACAAATCGCGCAAACGGGCGGAAAGTCGCATTAGGGAAATAAGGAAGGTTCGAGAAGACACACAAACGAAGGCGGAGCCCGGCGGCTGCCAGGTGGGGCCGGCCGGCTGAAAGCCCTAGTTTAGTTTTGGCTAATTGATGAAACCTATTTGGTCTAATCCTATTGCAAAGCATGTGTGTAGCTTATAAGAAGGGATTGAGACCAATCCAAGTGGTGGAGCTAGCAAGGTGGCAACCATGGAGGATGGTGATGGCCATATGCAACTCAAGTGATCAAGTGCTCTACCATTGGTGAATCACGAGAAGAAGAGAAGATATGGAGCAAAGAGGCCCGAAGGCAAAGGTATAACCTGTAGGGCTCTTTGCTTTTGGTGATCAAGACACTTAGTGAATGTGATCACATTTAGGATACATAGCCGTACTATTACGAGGAGATAATTCACGGCTTATGCAGTGTTCAAGTGCCACTAGGTGTTCTCTAACATATCGATGCTATAGACCTAGTGAGTGACTAAAAAAACCCTTGGAAAATGCTTTGCAAAATGCTAACACACGTGCACAAGTGTTGGAACACTTTGGTGTTGGCACATGGAAGCAAGGGTATAAGTTAGAAAGTGAAAGATGCTGAGTTAGGGGCATCGGAAGCTGCTGGCGACAGCATCGGACGCTAAGATGAGCATCCGATAGTAAACCCTAAATGCTGACAGAAGTTGAAGGACCATCGGACGCTGAGGAAACACTGTTGCAGAGTCCGATGCAGGTGACGTGGCGCGAGCGTGTTTTCCATAAAGCATCGGACGCTGGCCTGCGTCCGATGCCAATCCATCGGACGCGTCCGATGTGATTTGACCCTTTCTGGAACCTCTCTGCAAGGTCATCAGATGCATGGGTTGAGCGTCCGATTTGATGGTGCCTGCGCGTCCGATGTGGCGCAGAAAAGAGCTAAATCAAGCAGCAGCATCGAAGCGTCCGATGTCACTTTAAATGTGGTGCAAAAGGATATGATCGTTGGGATCTGATGGACTGAATTCATAGCAGAGGACATGTGGTGCTCATCGGAGCATCGAACGCTAGGGTGGGCCCCGACACCGGCGCGTCCGATGCTCGGGTTTTCAGCCCAACTGGTAGGCCGTCTTGTGTGGCCTATTTAAGGGGCTTGGCCAGCTCACATGAGTTTTCTCTTGCACATTTTGATTCCTAAGCATTCTTATGAGCATTGGCAAGCCTTCCAACTCATCTCCCAAGTTGATTTGATCAAACCAAGTGAGATTGAGTGATCTAGTGCTTAGATTTGAAGGAGTTCATTCTAGTGGCACTAGTTCTTCGCATCGACATTGAGTTTCTTGTTACTCTTGGCATTTGCCGGTGCCTAGACGGCTTGGAGGCGTTGAGGTGGTTGTTGGCAAGATTGCTGATTGTTCTTGGCCACCACCGTTCGAGATTGTGAGAGGTTTTGGAGCCTCACCTTGCCGGAGCGGCAAGAGGCATCCCTTAGTGGATTGCTCGTGTCATTGAGCTACCTCACTAGTGGTAGATTCTTGTGGTTTATGAGCTTGGCTTTGTGCCAATTAGCCACCGGGTCACCTAGTGTTGGTCGACACAATGGAGAGTAGCGTGCCGACAAGCACGTGAACCTTGGGATAAATCTTGGTGTCCCGTGTGCTTATTGTAATTGTGCTTTTATCTTTGACATTGGTCGTCATATCCTCATCTTTGGTGATTGGAATCACAAGCGGATTTCACCGGTGATTGGTTCTCTCCTAGGCGATCCCCGAAGGCTCGATGAAACCACCTCTATCTAGCTTATTTACTTTGTGTACTTACTTTGAGCTATTTATTTTGTTGAAATTCTTTCATATATTGTCTTGATACTTCTCTTGTGTGGCTAGGTGTGATTAATTATCTTGTTTTACCTATTGCACATACTTGCCTCATATACTTTTTTGTATATCATATTTGTGCTAGAGTTAGATTGTTTTATTCCGCATTAGATACTAACTCTAGTTGATTGTGTGACATAGTTTTATTAGGTAGAATTGTTGGATAGTGGCTTGAAACACACTATTAGGCTAGTACAAAAAGCTTCGCCATTTGTTATACTAATAGTGTTTGGCTAAGTGATTTTGTAGATTTTTAATTAGGCTATTCACCTCCGTCTAGGCAATTTGGACCTTTCAAGTGGTATCAGAGCCAAGGTCACCGTTTGTTTTGAGGCTTAACATCCTCCGGTGTTACAATGGCTCAAATCAACTATATGGGGAAACCACCACATTTTGACGACACCAACTTTGATTGTTGGAAGAGAAAGATGTGTGCATTCACAAGAGGAATGAATAGAAAGATTTGGGACGTGATTGAGCATGTCTTTGCTTTAATTGATCCCGCAAGTCCTACTCCAAGAGAAGAAGAGAAGCTTCAATGGAATGATGTGGCAATCAACTTGTTCTATGAAGCATTTGACACAAAGGTGTTTGAGCAAATCAAGGACCTTGAAAGAGCAAGTGAGATATGGGAAAGATTGGAAGAAACCTATGAGGGCACCAAGGCTGTGAAAGGAGCCAAGCTATACATTCTTAAGGACAAGCTTGCTACCTTCCAGATGCAAGATGATGAGAGCATACCGGAGATGTTTCACCGGTTGCAAGTTATTATCAATGACTTGAAGGCTTTGGGAGAGAAGGTGGAGGACAAGGACTTTTCTCACAAGTTCTTGAGATGCTTACCACCAAGGTTTGATACTTTGGTGACTATCCGAGTGAGGGAAGGATTGGATATGGTGACCCCAAACCAAGTACTAGGTGATGTGGTCACACAAGACACATACCATGTGGAACGGGATGGGGAGCCCAAGAGGAAGAGAAGATGAAGAAGTTCATGGAATTCAAAGCTTCATCCTCCAAGAGCAAGAGCAAGGGCAAAGCAAAGAAGGAGAAAAGTGATGATGAAGCAAACACAAGCTTGAGTGAAATGGATGATGAAGAGATGGCTCTATTTGTCAAGAGATTTGGCAAATTCATGAAGAAGAAGGGCTATGGAGCAAGAAAGAGAAGCGATACAACCAAGAGCACAACTAAAAAGTGCTATAGATGCAAGAGCAAGGATCACTTCATTGCGGATTGTCCATATTCTAGTGATGAAGATGATGACAAGAAGAGCAAGAAGAAGAAAGACAAGAAAGAAAGAAAAGAAAAGAAAGAGAAGAAGAAGGAAAAGAAGAAGGGTGGTTCCTATGTTGTGACATGGGATAGTGATGCTTCCTCAAACGATGATGATGATTCTAGTGATGATGAGAGGAAGACCACCAAGAAGAAGGCTATGGCTAGTCTTGCTATCTCAAGCAAGCCTTCTATCTTCAACACTCCATCAACATGCTTCATGGCTAAGGCCACTAAGGTATCATCCGATGAGAGTGAGAGTGAAAATGATGATGATGAGGAGTACTCAAAGAAGGACCTCATGAGCATGATACAAGATGCTCACTCTTACATTGAGACTAAGAGGAAGGAGTGCAAAGAATTGTGCAAAGCCAACAAGGCTCTTGAGCAATCCTTTGATGAGCTCAAGTTCACTCATGAGAGGCTAGAGGAAGCCCATGAGAAGCTTGATCAAGTTCACACTAGGCTTAAGGAAGCCCACTCCTCCCTCCTTGATCAAAGTAAGATTGAGGATGTTGTAGAGACATGCGATATAGGAGTTACATGTGATATATTGATGAATCCTTTTATGCTCCTATTATTGTTGCTCCCACAAATGCATCATCATCATCTAGCTCAACTAAAATGTCTACTTCTACTACTTGTGACTCATCATTAGTGGTAGAAAATGAGAACCTTAGAACAAGGTTAATGAGCTCACTCATGCCTTAGGCAATGCCTATGGTGGAGATGCCCGCTTGCTAAAGTGCTTGGGTAGCCAAAGGTGTCCACTCAACAAGGAGGGACTTGGCTATACCCCCAAGAAGGGCAAGGCGGCTTTTGCTCCTCACAAGACTTGTTTTGTGAAGAGCAATGGTTGGTTTTGCCATAGTTGCAAGCAATCCGGCCATATAGAGCAAAATTGTTTTAACAAGAACAAGAACAAGAACAATGCTAATGTTTCATCTATTAGATTTGATTCTTGTTATATGCTTACAAAGGGGACTAATGGTTTGAAGGCTAAGTACATTGGTGCACCCATGGTTGGCCCAAAGAAGAAGGCAATTTGGGTGCCCAAGAGCTTGGTAACTAACCTTGGAGGACCCAAAAAGATTTGGGTACCTAAAAAGAATTGATCTCTTTTGTAGGTAAACTATAAAGCGGGAGGAAGGCATTGGGTGCTCGATAGCGGGTGCACTCAACACATGACCGGAGATGGAAGAATGTTCAAATCAATCAACACTAGTGGCAATGATCATGTTGATGCTATCACATTTGGTGACAACAAGAAAGGCAAGGTAAAAGGCTTGAGCAGGATTGCAATTTCAAATGACTTGAGCATCTCCAATGTGCTATTAGTGGAATCTCTCAACTTCAATCTATTGTCCATAGCACAATTATGTGATTTGGGATCCAAATGCATATTTGGGGTTGATGATGTGGAGATAGTAAGTGTTGATGGAAGTGACTTGGTGTTCAAAGGATTTAGATATGAGAATCTCTATTTGGTGGACTTTGATGCAAGTGAAGCTCAATTGACAACATGCTTATTCACCAAATCAAGTATGGGTTGGCTATGGCATAGGCACTTGGGACATGTTGGAATGAAGCAACTAAAGAGGCTAGTAAAGCATGACATGTTGAGAGGGTTAAAGGATGTTCACTTTGAGAAGGACAAGCTTTGTAGTGCATGTCAAATGGGAAAGCAAGTTGGAAACACCCATCCAAACAAAGGAATGATGAGCACTACACATGCACTTGAGTTGTTGCACATGGACTTGTTTGGACCAACTACATATGCAAGCATTGGGGGAAACAAGTATGGCTTTGTGATAGTAGATGACTATACAAGATACACATGGGTCTTCTTTCTCGTTGACAAGAGTGAAGTGTTTGGGATATTCAAAACCTTTGTCAAGAGAAGCCAAAATGAGTTTGATAGAAGAATCAAGAAAGTGAGAAGTGACAATGGAAGTGAGTTTAGAAACACAAAATTTGATGAGCTATCTGATGAGTTTACAATCAAACATCAATTCTCGGCCAAGTATACACCTCAATCTAATGGGATAGTTGAAAGGAAGAATAGGACACTCATTGATATGTCAAGATCCATGCTTAGTGAATACAATGTGAGTGATTCTTTTCGGGCCGAAGCAATCAACACGGCATGCTATCATAGCAACCGGCTCTATTGTCACCCTCTATTGATGAAGACACCATATGAGCTCCTCAATGATAGAAAGCCCAACATTGCTTATTTCCGGGTCTTTGGGTGCAAGTGCTACATATTAATGAAGGGCACAAGACTTGGCAAGTTTGAGAAGAAATGTGATGAAGGGTTTCTACTTGGTTACTCTACTACAAGCAAAGCATACAGAGTGTGGAACAACACAACAAGAATAGTTGAAGAAGTCCATGATGTTGAGTTTGATGAAACCAATGGCTCTCATGAAGAACAAGACAATCTAGATGATGTGAGAGGAACACAATTGGTGGAAGCTATGAAGAACATGGACATTGGTGATATAAGGCCAAAGCAAGTGATGGATATTGAAGATGACAAAGATCAAGTGCTCTCTCCTCCAACCATGCATGGCATGATGTTGCAAGCTCTAGTGGTTCTCATGATCAACAAGATGCTAGTAGCTCTCAAGTGGCTCATCCAAGTGCAAGTGCTCAACCACAACAAGTGCTTCAACCAACACATATTGCAAGAGATCATCCATTAGATCAAATTGTTGGTGACATAAGAAGAGGTGTGCAAACAAGATCAAGATTGGCTTCATTTTGTGAACACTACTCATTTGTATCATCTATTGAGCCAACCAAGATTGATGAAGCTTTGATGGATGTTGATTGGGTAAATGCAATGCATGAAGAGTTGAATAACTTCACCCACAATGATGTTTGGGAGTTAGTGGAAAGACCAAAGAACACAAATGTTATTTGTACAAGATGGGTCTTCCGGAACAAGCAAGATGAGAATGGCATTGTTGTAAGGAACAAGGCAAGATTGGTTGCACAAGGATACACTTAATTGGAAGGCATTGACTTTGGAGAAACCTATGCACCGATTGCTAGATTGGAAGCTATTAGAATTCTACTTGCATATGCTTGTTCACACAACATCAAGCTCTATCAAATGGATGTGAAAAGTGCTTTTCTTAATGGGTTCATCAATGAGTTAGTGTATGTTGAGCAACCTCCCGGAGTTGAAAAATTGAAGAAGCCCAACCATGTGTACAAGCTCAAGAAGGCTTTATGTGGGTTGAAGCAAGCACCAAGAGCATGGTAAGAAAGATTGAGGAACTTCTTGCTATCAAAGGGCTTCAAGATGGGAAAGGTTGACACCACACTCTTCACCAAGAAAATTGGAAGTGACTTGTTTGTGTTGCAAATCTATGTGGATGACATCATATTTGGATCAACCAACCAAGACTTTTGTGAAGAGTTTGGAGAAATGATGGCTAAGGAGTTTGAGATGTTAATGATTGGAGAGCTTAGTAATTTCCTTGGGCTACAAATGAAGCAAATAAAGAAAGACACATTTGTTAGTCAAGGCAAGTACATCAAGGACATGCTCAAGAAGTCTGGGTTAGATGAAACAAAGGCAATAACCACTCCAATGGGCACAAATGGACATTTGGATAGTGACTCTAGTGGTGACATGGTAGATCAAAAGTTATATCGGTCAATGATTGGAAGCTTACTCTATGTGACCGCATCAAGGTCGGATGTCATTGAAGGACCGAAAGTGCTACACAATGGCGACCAGAGGGGGGGGGGGGTGAATGGGAGCTTTAAATTTCTTTTGAGAAACTTATGGCCAATGTCCCAACAAACAACCCCAAGAGCAAACTTAGAGCTTGATAGGGTCCACGATCCTAAATGTAGGGTGGATGCTTCCAAGAAGCACAGTGGGACACTACACAACCCTAGAAACCCAACGCAAAAGCCGGAAATCAAAACCGACAATGAACGAATGAACTGCGGACAAAACTACACAGAACACAACTGACCGGACTCAGGCCAGCGTCCGATCAGGAGTGATCGGACGCGTCCGGTCAGCAAAAATGCGTTTTAGGACCTCTCTGTGTTGGACCGGACTCATAGCATGGAGCGTCCGGTCACAATGCAGGATGCGTCCGGTCAACGCCGAAGGGCAGTGAACAGTGTCACCTGCGCGTCCGGTCTCTGGCAAACCGTGCGTCCGGTCAAGAGCTGGCGAAACAGAGCAGCCAAGCCTTCAACGACTAGACTCACTGAACAGAGTCCGATCACTTCGACCTGTGCGTCTGGTCACCCCGAAACAGTGTTGTTCGTCCACCGATTCGACTTGATCTCCCCCAAAATGGAACCTCTAGGGCTCAAACTTGGTGAGAGGAGTCACAAGGAGGATAGTAAGCTACTCCTAGGAGATCATGGCTCGAACCTATCTCCAAATTGATGAATCGAAGGAATCGGGGGAAAAGAGAGAAAACCGATCCAAAATGAAAAACCGATCGATCCACTTGTTCGTGAGGTTTAAGTTGAATTCCTTCAGTGGAAATGATCCCCTCAAAACAAAGAACATGTTGTTTCAAACGGTTTTGAAAAAGATGCAGCGAGGAGGGAGATCGAGCAACGGGAAAATTGAGACAAAAAGGGAAATGCGAAGAACAGCTCAAGAACGTGAATCACAATCTCAATTGCCAGCCGAAAATCATCTCCGCGAGGAGACAACGGGATTACAGTCCTGTTTCCTCAAAATCTCAAGAACATAGAGTTATGGTTACCTGTCTCTGCGGATCTCAGTAGCTACAGCAGTGATGTGGGAGAGCAGGAAACCCTATGTGGAAAATAGCAATGGCTGAGATAGTTTGGAGGGAGGGGTGGCCTCTCCTAATATAGCCTAATACAATTATTCCCCTTCTACCCCTACAATAATGAGCCGGCAGGTTAACCCTAAGGGTATTCCTGACCAACTCGAGGTGTAGTCGACCCGACGGCCACGCCTGCATATCTGGTAACTTCGCCTCGACGCGACCTCATCCGATGCCGCCACGTGCCACCAACGCGCCCTCCGTTCTTTTCACGGACCTTCCCCCCGGTTTTGAGGCCAAAACAGGGAAACTAGTCGTCCATCGGCTGAGTTTTGTGGCCCAAACTCAGAAACCCGCCAGCTCCCAGGTTTTGAGGCCCAAACCTGGAAACCATCCTCAGCCCGAGTTTTGAGGCCCAAACTCGGAAACCCGCAACACCTAGGTTTTGTGGCCCAAACCTGCAAACCATCCACCCGGTGGTTTTTCTGTGGCTCAACCACCAAACCGACGTCATAGAGGGGATGCACCGCCCGTGCACCCCGTCCACCGACACATGTCCTTAGGTCCACGACCCAAGCAACATGGTGCCCTGCAAGTCTCCGCTCGTCGTTGTCCCAGGCTGTCAGCCACCACAGCTGATCCTCAGGCCACCGGTCCATCAGTCCAAGCCTCACGTCCGCCCTTCAACGCTCCAGGTCCATCGGCATGGCACGTCTCTACTTGACCTTCACCTTGCCTTCGATCACTGTCTCCATGCTCAACAGCTGCACAACAGAAGCCAAAGAACATGCACATCAAACCAGTTGACAATCACTCATCATCACAAGACCCGGAATACACCCATGTATCCGCAATCTCCCCCTTGATGAGTGCATTGTCAACTACCAACACAAATCATATATGAATAGAAGAAAGAAGAAAGAAGGTAGAAGAGAACTCGTCCAAATGACCCAAAAGCATAGCAAAGCCGAAAGAAGGTCAAGTGGAATGAGCAAGACAACTTGGTCCCCAAAGACATGGGCAACGGCTCAACGCAACCAAGCAAAGCAAAGCTAGCCCTCAAGAGGAGGCAAAACGGGCTCAACACCGCTAGCAGGAAAGCTCGATACCAACTGAAAAACTCATCAAAAAGCAAAAACTGCTAGTCCCTCAAGATAGAGGCACAGAGGCTCAACACAACTAGCAGATAAGCTCAATACCAACTGAAACGATACCAGCTAAAAAGCGCATAAGTACGCAAAACTGTTAGTCCCTCAAGATAGAGGCACAAAGGCTCAACACAACTAGCAGAAAATCGCTCCAAACCAATTGAAAAGCTAAACAACGCCGGAAAGCTCCCCCTTGCTCAAAGAACTTCCCCTCAACAAGTGAAGCACAAGACGTACAAGATTTGCAAATTATCACCACATCTGGAAAAAGCACCCCCTAGGAAAAATTCTCCCCCTTGGGGGCAATTTGCAAATAGAAGAGATGGGAAAAGAGCTCAAAGAAGCAAATCGGAGCTAGGCCATGCCTATCGGAGAAAAGCAAAATGCATATGAGTCAAAAATGCAAGTTAGCAGCTTCAGGAATATAGTCGATAGAATGAAAAGATGCTCTAGATAGTGCTGACCTTATTACTAAGCAACAAGCAAGAAAAGCTAGCAAACGCTTAAACTGATCACACAATACGGAATATGAACATTGAAGCTTGATAAGCAGGTTTAAGTTCACCATCATAATAGCACCGAACATGTAAAGACAGGAAGTCAAACAAGTGCTAAACATGTATACAAGGTGAACTACCCCTAGCAAAGTTCAATCATCATGCTGTAGAATGAAACATAGACTTTTGTTTTCAAATTTTATCAGAGTTGCAGCGGTGAATATACACAAGTGCAAATTTCAGCATGTGATTGCGAGAGGTTGAAAGCTTGTCATTGCCTAACTTTTCAACCGAGCTAAGGCTATGCATAAGCAATCAGAAGCTTGAAGCAACGGTTTCGGTCTTACACTACACAGCTCAAGTTTAACTCAATGTGCAATGAGAAATAGTCTCGATTCCATGATGTGCTGACAAGCAATCCCATCTCGATCTTTTCAATTCACTAAAGCTTGGTTCAATTTTAAAGCAGAATATGAACATACCAAGCAAGTGAATGATGTGGAACTAGAGACATAGCAACCTAGCATATATAAAAAGCACAAGTGATTTCAACACATTCTACACATGCTAGTTGCCAATCTCAATGGTGAACAAGTTCCAAATTTTAAGTTTATTGAGCATATTCACCATTCATAAAACAGCTCGGCTCACAACATGTATTAGTGATCAAAAGGAGTGTAAGCTACAAGCATCATCATATATCATCGGAGCATACACTAAACAGAGCATAGTTACATTCTATGGAATATAGTCATGAAGCTCGAAAATGCAAAGATGCATGATGGATTGCAAAGTTTAATCTACCAAGAACGAGAACAAAACAAAACAAAACAGAAGGAGTCACTCTATGATACAATAGACAAAATGCTTCCCCCATCTAAAAGGGGAAACACACACCAAGCTCACCTCTCAACCTAGCAAAGGTTGATTGGTCTAAAGGCTTGGTAAATATATCGGCCAACTGATTATGAGTGTCAACATGCCTAAGGTCAATATCACCCTTCTCATAATGGTCTCTCAGAAGAAAGCGCACATCTATGTGTTTGGTCTTAGAATGCAACACGGGGTTCTTAGCTACGCTAATCACACTCGTGCTGTCACAAAGCAAAGGAACTCGAGAAAAGCTCAGACCAAAATCACACAAAGTGGCCATCATCCAAAGCAACTGGGAACAGAAGCTAGCCGCAACAACATACTCAGCCTCTGTGGTAGACTGGGAGACACTAGACTGCTTGCAAGAAGACCAAGAAACAAGATCAGAAGAGCCCAAAAACTGACAAGTCCCAGAAGTGGATTTGCGCTCAAGTCGGCAACCAACAAAATCAGCATTCGAGTAACCGCAAATGGAGAGGGTGGAAGAAGCAGAATACCAAATCCCGAACTAAGGTGTGAAACGAAGGTACCTCATAATGCGCTTAACCGCCTGACGGTGAGAGGTGCGCGGAGACGCCTGAAAGCGTGCGCAAAGACACACCGCGCACTGAATGTTCGAGCGTGTCGCCGTCAGGTATAGCAGCGACCCGATCATACTCTGGAACTCCTTCTGATCCACAACTTCTCCATCCTAGTCCGCATCTAGGGTCGTCGTGGTCGACATGGGTGTTGGAAGAGGCTTGGCCTCACCCATATCAAACTTCTTCAATATGTCCTTTGTATACTTGCTCTGGTGCACTAACGTCCCTTCTCAGGATTGGTTGATTTCCAACCTGAGGAAAAACGTCAACTCACCCATCATGCTCATCTCAAACTCCCTACTCATAATATCTGCAAACTTGGCAACCAAAGCGTGAGAAGAACCACCGAAAATGATATCATCCACGTAAATCTGAACCAAGAGAGTGTCATTGGCTTGCTTGAGGAGAAAAAGAGTTTTATGAACGCATACCATTTTAAAACCCTGAGCAAGCAAAAAGGTTTTCAATCTATCATACCAGGCTCTAGGGGCTTGTTTCAAACCATACAAAGCTTTGTGAAGTTTAAAAACATGGTTTGGAAACTTGGGATTTTTGAAACCGGGGGTTGTTTCACATACACGTCTCCTTCTATGTAGCCGTTTAGGAAGGCACTCTTGACATCCATTTGAAAAAGTTTAAAACCTTTGGATACAACAAAAGCCAAGAGGATTCTAATTGCCTTCAAACGAGCTACAGGAGCAAAAGTCTCCTCATTGTCTATCCCCTCCTTCTGACTATACCCCTGGGCTGCAAGTCTGGCCTTGTTTCTCATAATGTGGCCATCCTCTCCTTGTTTGTTTTGAAAACCCATTTTGTCCCAATTGGGTGACACTCAGGCGGAGGTGGAACCAGAACCCAAAGCCAATTTCGCTCAAAATTTTCTAATTCTTCATGCATGGCATTAACCCAATTTGGATCAGATAAAGCATGTCCAACATCTCGGGGTTCAAAATCAGCAACAAATGCAGAATGAGCAAAGTGAGAGATTTGTTGTGACCTTGATCGAGTGACACGTTCATTGGTCCTGCCGATCATCTGTTGAGGAGGGTGTTGGCGCTGAATGTGTCATGGCGCCTCTCTTTCTGATGTGACCTCCCCCTCAACAGTAGTTGTTGCCTCCTCGGGTACAAGTGGTACAGCCTGAGGTGGTGGATCACACGACCACCAAGTAGTCAACGAAGAGGGGTAGGGGCCATGAGTTATCGTAGTCGAAGCCGAATCTAGCGGCACAGCAGGCGGAGGAGGTGCTGGGTCACCAATGCCTTCAGCACCCTCGTCATGAAAAAGAGGTTCGCCAACTGTCGACGAAATATGGTCGGCTGTCTACCGAGGGGTATGCCCAAGGTAGTAGATTAAGCGGTGGAGGCGTGCGAGATGTCTGCAAAGCCTAGACACAGGGACGAGAGACAGTGATTTAGACAGGTTCGGGCCGGCAAGTCGTCGTAATACACGACATCCTGTGTTCTGGTGGCTGGTTTGTATTGTTCATTGAGCGATCATATAGGATCTGAGTTGTTTCGAGAGGGGGTCCTTGCTCGCCTTATATAGCTGGAGAGCAGGGTTACAACTTGCCGGATCCTAACAGATTACAATCGGTTCCTTTTGGTAAGGAATCCGGGTCTATCTATCTGGATATTCCTTGTAGAGCAAGTCATCGGGAGAGTCCTTGGCGTCTGCGATAGCTTGGTCACGGACCGCAAGGCCTCCTGGTTGGGCCGTATTTGCAGAGCAGCCCAAGTAGTGCCATGGGGGTATACGGGTGTAATATCCCCACAGCTAGTCCCCAAGCACTTTGCATCCGTTGTGCGGGGCGTCGCGAAGTCTTCCGAGTAGGTCGAGTCTGGTCGCATGTCGGTGAAGGCGTCTTCCGACCAGGTCGCCTGGTCACGGGTGCACCTGTAGTAGACTTCCGACCAGGTTGATCCGGTCGCGGTTGTAGTTGTAGCCGAAGTGCGTCGGCGTGAAGTATTTTGCGTCGTCCTGCAAGAAGGATGCAAGGTGCTGCAAGAAAAATTTGAAGATCTTTCATCTGGTGGAGTGTATCCACTTGGGACGTGGCTGGACTGTAGGAGCCGATGACGTTCCAACAGAAGTTCGGCTAGTCCACACCAAGCTGTGACGAAAAAGAAAAAAACAATACATTCACCGCGAGGTGAAGTGTATCAACTTAGTCCCCGAGCTTGGGAGTAGGTGCTGTAGGCACGTGGTGCCAAGCTTGCAAAATTTCTGCAACAAAACAAAGTCATTTTACGAAAGAAAAATGACGTGTGTACACGTAGTCCCCGGGCATGCTGTAAGAAGCAGTATGGTTCTTGTAGCTGGGCGAAAGAAAATGCATTGATACAGGTACTTAGGGATAAGGGGGAAGTTTCTGAGGGTGGAGTTGAAGATCTGCAGTCCCCGGGAGTAACTGTAGCGCCGACCAGTAACTGTAGAGTTTACTGTTTCCCTGAAATGAATATCACAACTAGCAGGTGGGGTCAGTCCCCGTGCATTAGCACCACATTTACTAGCAGAGAGTAAATAAAATCGAGAAAATGATGTAGGCAAATGGGCAGGCCGTTTTGCAAACCGTTGGCCCAACGGCCCATTAAGAAGAGTGCGGCGGTCGTGCGTGCGTACAGTTGCCGCATGCGACGTGGCGGTCATGGGGGTGATGGGCACGGGCTCCCAGGAACCCTGGAACTGAAGAGTCGGACTGCGCTGTGACAGAACCGACCAATTTATACCAGATTAAGCACCGAACCCCCGTTTTCACAAAGATTGACAGGTACTTAAGCTCGTACTAACCCGGTAGTCCAGAAATCTCGAAGGATTTCAAACATTCAACTTTAGCCAAGATCGTAATAGATTAGCGTACATGTCCATGGGGTACATTCAGTTCGCACATAGTTCAAATACATCGGAGTTCAACAATTATTACAAACCATAGTTTGGAATTCAAAGCGGAAGCAACATAGTTTTAAAACATAAGTTCATAGTTCACAATACGGTGCCATTGCCTGATGAGTCCACAAAAGCATCAGGAGAGGATAAGAGATGACCATGCCCACGGTCTATTCATCACTCGCAACTAGATACAGGCAGTTCGCACAGTAGCCATAGAAGCACTGTCCATCTGCAACAACAAGGGACAAAACCCTGAGTACGAGAAGGTACTCAGCTAGACTTACCCATCGTAAACCAGAAATAAGGTGACACCAAGGAGTATGCAAGGCTGTATCTGGGTTGGCTATGCTTACCTTTTTGCATAAAAGCATTTTCATTACTAAATAATCATCATTAGAGTGTTAGCAGTCAGTTTTATGTAATCAACCTGATTAACTAGATTTGCACCTGATCTAGAGCAAGCACTTGACTACTTATTCAAGCAAGAGTGACTATTTCATCAATAGCCTTTCAGATTCAGTACCATAACCATCTTTAGTTCCATAAGTTACTACGGTAACACATGCCCAGTCAAGTTACTCACTGTCCAGGAGCGATGGCGATTATAATCAATTCCTACCCAGCTGGGGATAAAATGTCTCACACTCGCCCGGCACATCCGGCTACGGCAGTCGTAAGCTACCAGTCAGGAGATTCGAGAACACAATGCGCGGGACAGTCATGGGCCCTTCTACACCAAGGGTTATCTCAATGCCAAGTCGCTCAAGCTATAACTGCCCACGGTCATGCCAGGTCAAGTCGGCCCCGCCTGTCCACGGACCATGCCAGGTTGCTCAGAATAGTTGCCCACGGTACATATAAGGCCCTGGGTGTTAGGCGTCAACATCTCCGTCACCGGCTCGAATAACCTTACTTGGCTTCACGGGAGGTACCCACACCTGCTCCGTTAAGTGATTGACGCGTTCAAAATGACTGAGTTGTGCCTTCGTCGGGTCCTAATCGACGCAGACGGGAGACTACTAGCACACAGAACACATGTCCTGCTGCTCCTACATCCCGCCCGGTCTCAAATTAATTATCAAATGGTTATTTCCATGATAGCACCAAGCTAGTCATGATCAGTATCCACCTATGTGCGGGAGACAGGAAATCACCCTACTTGTACCGGTCTAAGCAGACTAAGCATATAACGGCCTAGACTTAACTGGGATATCAAGATAATAATTGTAGGTGGATAAGGATAAGTAAATAATGCACCAACAGTATCAATCAACTCCTATAACTTAATGCAACAAACATATCAAGTTAATTTAGTAATTCATTTGCAAACCATAGGAGTGGGATGCTCCGGGGCTTGCCTCTTTCGAAGTCGGAGGGCTGATGGTCGCGGCACTCAGGTAAGTCTTCGACGTCTCCCTCTTCGGTCCTCTCATCCCGGGTTTCCTCCGGGTACGGCTCCTCCGGCGGCTGCAGGCTCTTGGTCTCCACTACCGATCCTGTATGATGCATAACACGTGTGAATAAAAATGAATGCACATGGGATGCATTGGTGATGCAACTTGGAACAAGATAACTCAGGACATAAGCACATGTCATCTACTTCATTTTCTTCAACAAGGTAGTCAACATCATCCTATTATCACTTAACTACTTGCTACCATTTAACCATTTTATTTAGCCTAGAACAGCAACCCTCAGATAACAATTTCAAAAAAATCTACAGAAATTACTGGAGGTTGACAGCATGCAATCTAGTCTCCTGTCCACATTTCAAACCATTTGGACTTAAACTCTATTCTCTATGAAAAAGACAAATATTACCATGAAAAGGTGCTTTGAACTACATACTCTAGCAAAAAGTGTCAAACAACAAATTTCCCAATTTTCTACTAAACTTCTTAGCACAAGAGCAGTATACAAAAATTCTCAGGCTCAAATTCTTCATATTTAAATTACCACAAATTATACAAGAAAACAACATTTAAACATTTTATTTGCTACTGCCAAAATATTTCACAGAACAACCTCATATTATATTTTTCCCAGAAACTAATCATCAACACAAACCTAACAGAATGAGAATCACATTTTTCTGAGCAATACACAGTTTATTACGCATTTAACAAGATTTCAGCCTAAACATAAATTAAATACAACTGCACATAAATTTATCACAAACTGGACATATCATAATTTTCATGCATAGAGCTCATCAAAACAAACTTAACAAAACTTATTTCACCTTTTTAGCATCTACAGAACTCAAGATATGAATTAAACAAACTACAAAAGCATTTCTGAAACTATTAAAACAAAACCCTGAAAAAAACCTTTTCAGCTTAAACTGCTACACGCACCCACACTACTGCACCCAAGCCACTGAACAGCGGGCCCCGAGTCAACCCGGCCCACCTGTCACACACACAGAACAGGGGAGGTCGTTGACCGTGGCGAAGCTCGCCGACGGCGACCCCTCCGGCGAAACCACCACCACCACTCTACTCCTCTCCATCTTCCGCACTGATCTATGCTACCCACCGGCCCGGCATTGCGACGGACGAAGCTCGCCGTCGAAAATGGCAGACACGGCGGCGTGGATTTGCTACGCCGGCCGACTCCGGCCACTCCGAGGCCAACCATTCCCCGATTTCTACTCCGGTGACCCTCACAACCCTAACCCGAGGCTCAGAAGCCAGGGTTCCTGCTCCGAGCACCCGAGACCACGGCCATGCCACTCCGGCGACCATGGCGAGCGGCGAACGGTGGCGTACCACAGGCACCAATCCCTAATCGGCTAAACCAACTCCCCCTTCTACTTCCGCGGACCTCACTGACCCTAGAACGGGGGCTAGGACAACACGAAACCAACGGGAAAGAGGTCGGCCATGGCAAACCGAGCTCGGCGGTCATGGCGGCCATGGCAGGAGCTCGTCCCGGGGCTCGCCTATGGCTTTCTACGGGGCGCTAAGGACAGCAAGAGGTGCGGGGGCTCACAGCGAAGCTTTGTGGGTGGTCGGGCTTGTGGTGAGGCGGCGGAACGGCGGCGAGCGCTCTGTTTTCCCCCCTTTCTGCCCGAGCGCTGGCGAGAGCAGAGAGGAGGCAAAGTGGAGGGAGTGAGGCGGCTCTAGCTGCGCAAGGGCGAGCTGGCGGCCTTGTGCTCGCCACGTCACGCGCGGGCACTGGCTCGGCCGGCAGTGGCACGCCACGCGGCCGAAGATGCCTAGCGCGGTCGGCCACTGAACTCGCCGATTCAAACTGAATCGGGCGATTCAGTTAAGCTCTGGCCGACTGACGGCCGAAATTCAAACGCGATTAACTCACTAATTACTCAATGAAACGATACACCGTTTGCTCCTTTGGTTAGAGCTATATGCCGGCTACAACTTTGGTTATAGGATCAAGCTTTGGTTCGGCCTAGATTTTGCTCAAGAAAGCTCCCAAGATTGCTAGACGAAACTGTTTCGACAGTTTAAAGACAGGAAATTTTCCAAGTCTAAACTCTCCCGTTTCTGCCTTGAGGGTCCTAAAACACCTTGTTACATCCATTTTGATGAGTTAGTCCTAAAACAACTTTTGTTCTACTCTAAAATCTACACACTTTTGGTTAAAGGCCCACAGCCATGCAAAGCTTCTATCAAGGAGGTCTTAGTTAGTCAAACAAAAGGGCGCCTAGGGCTCTATTAAGGCAACTAGGGTTAAAGGCTTGGTTAGCCAAAGTGACCAACATAAACCTAGCTTCATTTTGACTCCTCAACAAAGTTAAGCTACTAGGAACTCAACCACTCCGAAAACAAGTCAAACAAGCATCACACCAAAAACAACAGTAAAAACCATCACATGAAAAGACACTTTACAAAAAGAATGAAACAAGAGGATGATGCTTTATGCTCATGAGATGTCAAGTTATGCATTTAGGGTTGCTTAACACCAGGGGTGTTATAGCCCTCCCCTCCTTAAAGGAATCTTGTCTCGAGATTTAAGTTACTAACCCGTTTTTATAAAATTGTGGATACACCTCTTTCAAATAGTCTTCTGTTTCCCAAGTGGCATCTCGATCATCTTGCTCACTCTAAGATACCTTGTATTGCTTTACTATTCTTCCACGAGTTACTCTATCCTTTTCATCAAACACCCGGCACGGCTCCACTAAGTAGGTGAGATCGGATTGCAGCTTGATATTGGCCGGTTGTACTTCTTCTTCTGGTACTCGAAGACATTTCTTTAACTGCGACACATGGAATACAGGGAATATAGCCTTCAAATGTTCCGGCAGCTGTAGCTGATAAGCTACCTCTCCCCTCCTTCCACAATCCTGTATGGCCCCACAAATCTTGGCGCCAGCTTTCTTTTTACTCCAAAGCGTCTGACACCTTTCATGGGTGACACTTTCAGATAAACATAATCGCCTTCGTTGAATTCAAGCGGTTTTCTCCTCTTATCTGCATAGCTCTTTTGTCGAGACTGCACAGCTGCCATATGTTGTTGAATTGTTCTAACTTGTTCTTCTGCTTCGTTAACGAAATCAATTCCATAATATCGACGTTCTCCTGGTTCAACCCAATTCACCGGTGTCCTGCACCTTCTACCATAGAGGGCTTCAAAAGGTGTCATCTGTATGCTTTCTTGGTAACTATTATTGTATGCAAATTCTGCTAAAGGTAACCATTTCTCTCAAGATCCTTTTGCTGAAATCCAACAGGCTCTCAACATGTCCTCCAAAACTTGGTTCACTCTTTTTGTTTGCCCTGATGTTTGGGGATGATAGGCAGAGCTACGGATTAGCTTTGTGCCTAGTTCCTTTTGCAGTTTCTCCCAAAATGGTGCAGTAAACTGCGATCCACGATCCAAAACTATGACCTTGGGTGTAACATCCCGGCCCAAGGCTTAATAGGAATAATAGAATACTCATACCAACAAGTTGCAACTTCTTTTTCAGAAGCCCATCTCCAAAGAACTTTAAAGTTAAGCGTGCTTGGCCTGGAGAAATTTAGGGATGGGCGACCGACCGGGAAGTTCTTCCCGGGTGCGCACGAGTGAGGACAAAGTACGCAGAAAAGACTAGTGTTGGTCTGTGAGGGAAGTCTATGTCCTAGAAAAGCTGCCAGATGTAAGTGGGCCCGGCCTCGTGGAGGCGGGACGTTACAGAATGGTATTAGAGCCGACTCTCGCGGTTTCACGGTCGCGTGTGTCGCAGTTGCTCAGGCATGGTGGTCATGGCTGGTGTGGACCCAGAGTGGTCACACAGCATGGCACTGGACACACGGACGTGGCCAAGAGAGGACGTTCCTGGTTTGGGATTGATCGACGAGGACGTCGATCTCTTAAGGGGGTGAGGATGTAACATCCCGGCCCAAGGCTTAATAGGAATAATAGAAAACTCATACCAACAAGTTACAACATCTTTTTCAGAAGCCCATCTCCAAAGAACTCTAAAGTTAAGCGTGCTTGGCCTAGAGAAATTTAGGGATGGGTGACCGACCGGGAAGTTCTTCCCGGGTGCGCACGAGTGAGGACAAAGTGCGCAGAAAAGACTAGTGTTGGTCTGTGAGGGAAGTCTATGTTCTAGAATATAAATCTCCGCATAGTCCGGTGCTCGATAACATTGGGTATACCATGTAGTCGAACAATTTGATTGATATAAATCTCCGCATAGTCCGGTGCTCGATAACAGGTCTTAACTGGTATGAAATGAGCGGTCTTGGTGAGACGATCAACTATCACCCAAATTGAATCATTTCCTCTTTGGGTGGTTGGCAAACCGGTGATGAAATCCATACCTACTTCTTCCCATTTCCACTCGGGTATTGGTAACAGTTGAAGCGTTACGGCTGGCTTCAGGTGAATAGCTTTTACTCGACAACACGTGTCACATCTGGCTACATATGCGGCAATTTCTTTCTTCATTTTGGTCCACCAAAACCTTGGACGCAAATCTTGATACATCTTAGTGCTTCCAGGATGAATGGATAACTTGGACAAATGAGCTTCATCCATGATCCGATTTTTGAGCTCTCTGTTCTTGGGTACTACTAAGCGCTTGTCAAACCATAAAACTCCATTATCGTCAATCCAAAAATGTTTTACTGGTTCAGTTGTGGTTTTCAGCCTTTCCTTAATATGATAAATTCTCTTGTCCGTTTTCTGCCCTTCAAGAATCTGGTCAACTAGGGTGCCTTGCAGCCTGATGTTGTGCAGAATTACAGGGTGTACGAGACTAAACTCGTCTTCCGGTCGTAACCTCAAGTTGTTGCAGTGTGATTTCGGGCTCAAAGCATCGGCAACCACATTTGCCTTTCCTGGGTGATAATGTATCTGCAGATTGTAATCCTTGATTAGTTCAAGCCATCTTCTTTGCCTCATATTCAGTTCAGGTTGAGTGAATATATACTTGAGACTCTTGTGATCAGTGTACATATTACAAACATTGCCAAGCAGATAATGTCTCCAGATCTTCAGAGCGTGCACCACAGCGGCTAACTCCAAATCATGTGTAGGATAGTTTATCTTATGTTTTCTCAATTAGCGTGAGGCATATGCAATCACTCCGCCTTCTTGCATAAGAACACAACCCAAACCAACTTTTGATGCATCACAAAAGACATCGAAAGGCTTCTCGATATCTGGTTGAGCTAAGACAGGAGCAGTGGTGAATAGTTCCCGCAGGGTACGAAAAGCTATTTCACACTCCTTTGTCCATTCAAACTTATGGTCCTTCTGTAGCAAGCTTGTCATTGGTTTTGCAATCTTGGAAAAGTCAGGAATGAAACGACGATGGTATCCCGCTAATCCAAGAAAACTTCGAATCTCACCAACTGAAGTAGGAGCTTTCCAATCCATCACTTCTTGTACCTTACTGGGGTCCACAGAAATTCCTTCTTCTAACAGAATATGACCAAGAAATTGCACCTGCTTCAACCAAAACTAGCATTTGCTAAACTTAGCATAAAGCTTATGTTCTCGGAGCCTTGTCAAAACAATCCTCAAATGTTCTTCATGATTGTCCGAGTTCTCAGAATATATCAGGATGTCATCAATGAACACTACTACAAACTTATCCAATTCCGGCATAAACACCGAATTCATCAAACTCATGAAATATGCTGGGGCATTTGTCAATCCAAAAGACATGACAAGATACTCGTATAGTCCTTATCTGGTTGAGAAAGCAGTCTTTGGGATATCTTGTGGTCGAATTCTGATCTAGTGATAACCTGATCTCAAATCGATCTTGGAAAACACCTTGGCTCTGGATAACTGGTCGAACAGAATATCTATCCGCGACAACGGATACTTGTTCTTGACAGTCACAGCATTGAGCGGCCGATAATCCACACACATTCGTAGCGACTTATCCTTCTTCTTGACAAATAACGCTGGACAACCCCACTCATATATACTAGGTTGAATGAATCCTTTGTCCAAAAGTTCCTTGATCTGGGTCTTGAGTTCAGCTAGCTCATTGGGCGGCATACGGTAAGGCCTTCTAGAGATTGGTGCAGTTCCAGGTAACAACTCAATTGCAAATTCCACTGCCCGCTTGGGTGGTAATCCTGGTAATTCATCTCAGAAGACATCTGGGAAATCGCGGATGACTGGGATCTTAGATAGGTCTTCTATAGACAAAGTGCAAGATAAATCAACAAAGTCAGCACCCCAGGGAAGAGGGATGTGTAACTTGGTATTTGTTCTTCCATCAGATAAGGTAAGAATCCTATTCGCAGTGTCTAACACCGCATTCCACATACTCATCCAACTCATCCCTAGGACTACATCCATACTTAGTCCTGGCAGAACTACTAAATTAGCTCCAAATTTGTGCCCTCCAATGTCGATGGTTGCATTACAAACCATCTGCCTAGATAACACACTCCTCCCCACGGAGCTCACGCGAAACCCATAATCCATTACAGATATCTCTTGATTATGCTTTTGTGCAAATGCTTTCCTCGTGAATGAGTGCGATGATCCAGTATCAAACAAAACAACTGCAGGATGATGATTAACAAGACACATACCAGCGGTCACAGGCTCTCCGGCACGAGCTTCTTCAGTAGTCATGTTGTGCAAACATGCGGGGTAGTTAGCCTGCTGCTTCTTTGGGTCTGGGCAATACCTTGCAAAGTGCCCCTCTTGGTTGCAATTGTAGCATGGCCCACGAACTAGAGGCTTGCTTCCGGCTGAGCTGCCTTGACCCACTCGAGTTTGGTTTGCTGCTACTTTGTACGGCCTTTGACCACGCTGAGCTTGCTGCTGACCCTTCTTCTGAGGTGGTCTGAAACGTGCTCCCGGCGCTGGTGGTTGATACTGAGAACGCTGGGCTGGTGGTCCCCTAAGCTGAGATGGACCAGACTCCAGGGTCCTCTTTCTAGCCTTGCTCGCAGCATGCTTGTTGTTGTGGTTCTCTTGGATCAAGCAATCACTGATAAAGTCATTGAAGACGGTACGAGAAGATGTACCCACTGATTTTCCCATTTTGGTGTTCAAGCCTCTGTTGAAACTAGCAATCTTTTTAGCATCTGTGTTCATGAAGTCTGGAGCATAACGTGACAAAGAGTTAAACAGGTGATGGTACTCAGTAATATATCGAGTCCCTTGTGTCAAGCTCATGAACTCTGCCACTTTCATCTGAGTCAGGCCGGGCGGAATATAATGCCCTCGAACAGCTTCAGTGAACATCCTCTAGGTGATAGGAACGTTGGCAGGTTAGGTGGTGCGGTGATGCCCCCACCAAATCCCGGCTGGCCCCTGCAGCTCGTGTGCAGCATATTCTGCCTTCAACTCTTCTGTGAGTCTGAGCAACCGAAACTTTTGTTCCAGAGTATGCAGCCATTCTTCCGCCTCTAAAGGTTCAGTAGCTTCCTTGAAGATGGGTGGTCTAGTATCCAAGAAATCCCTGAAAGAACTATACTGATTCGGTTCAGGACGCTGGTGACCGTGCGCCAAGTTCTCTCATAGCAAAGCTTCAATGTTGCGCTGGCTTCCCAGGAATTGGGCGAAAAGCTGCTCGGTAGCGGCTGGTGGAGGAGGTGGTGGATCGTGGTTGTTCCTGGGGTCCTCATTTCCACCACTACCGCCAGCTCCACTACGGGTTGTCGTCATCGGCATGTATTAATAGCAAGTGATCATTAGGCGGAGTTGTAATTTTTGTAGAGAACAATAGATCATGCCAACTGAATTTATTCAGAAAATGAATTCGCCAAACAATCACAGAGGCATAATAAATTTCAATCCACAACGCAGCATCACATAATAATATCGCTTAATACATAACATGCAAAAGCCAACACAACATCCATAGTTTTGCCCATACATATGACACTTTCCAAAGGTATCGCACCATGTGTACATAAGTTTAATATTCATGCTTACATCCAGCCCACAACAAAAGCAAAAGATCGGGCTTGCCAACATACATCAGAGAACACTAAGCTCTAAACATATGAACTGAACTACTCTCTAGCGACGTCGCCACTATCATCATCATCACTAGACACATCTGAAGAACCACTAGAAGAGCTATGCGGGTCCGGGTCCTCCTGAGGAAAGATGGGGTTCCTGTCATTCTCCCTACGGTGGATCTCTTCATGCAAACGGTCATTGTAGTCCTGCAGGTAGTGAAGTTGCAACTCTAGGTCTCCCACTCGCAACCTCAATAGCCTGTTCTCCACTCAAGCGCGTATGCCCTCAAGACAAACACCTCGGAGCGACTCCTCAGTCTCCCTCATGATCAAGGCCAAGAAGGTAGCGGACTCCTCCTGAATGCTGAGCTGATGGGCGGTCTCCTGCTCTCTCTGAAGTGCCTGGTCCCTCTCCACTGTCATACGTGCCAACTCTGCAGTGAGGCGATCTATCTCAGCGGTATGCTCATGCTGCCTCCGGTGCTGTGCAGCCATCTCCTCACTAAGGATGTGGTCCATCTGATCATAGCTGCGTGATAGACATCCATAGGTAGCCATGAGGGCAGCCATAGCACTCTCGGCTGGTCTGGCACAATGCTCCCTCTCAAGCGAACTGGCCTCTAGTACGGCGGCTCCTGGCTGACGCCACACCGACTGATAAGGATCTGCTGTCGGGAAGATACTAGCTGTAGCCTGGGCAACCACCTCCGGATGGTCCTCCATAACGTCCCGGAGAACGGTGTAAGCAACTCGATTGGCTCCATCCCATGGGGTACTCCCTTGCAACGCGAACACTCGGCGGCACCAGACGTGATCCTGCGCATCACGGCTAGGCACGTCCACCTCCACCGTGTACATATGGCGGTCCTCAGAAATCTGCACTCGATGCCAATCATACTGTGGCTCCTGACCCTCTTGGTATCCCACCATGTGCAGCACCCTCCAAAGGATGATAGGCATACCGAACTCATCTAAGAAGTCCTCCGACCCCTCAGCAGTCCATGGTCCCAACATGTAATTAGGTCTCTTGCCTCCGGTTGACTTACGAGTTGTGCGCTTGGTACGGGCCATCTGTAAGAAGTTTATCCACATAGGTTTTTATTAGCTTGAGAACAACTTTTATTAAGGAAAACAAGACAGATAACATAAGGAAGGAAGTAAGATTAATGCAAAGATATATGATCATGATGCATGTGCGCAGCATACGTCCTCACTGTCTAACAGTCTAACGGCTAGACGGTGGCATACAACGTTCGCTCATAGTGTTAACTAGACGTACTATACGTTCGCAAGTTAGCGTACCTGCAAAAGACCATTTCAGCCCTGCCCACAGTATGAATATCATGCATTGCTGAAAGTAAATCTAATACTAACTTAGGCGCACATCCAGTATACGCGTAAACAGTATATGCACCAATAAAATTTAAATACTCCTGCAATCAAATACTTTCACATATACTTGTGTGTAACAAGTATACATTCCGGTACCATTCAAGCACACCCCTAGATTGACGGTTATCCAATCATGCTCTCACAACTCACTTATTACCTTGGCGTAGAGGCAATTGATCCATACATTACTATTCCGAAGAATAGCACCCATACAATTTCACCCTTGCCGTATGGACGACAGAAACAACAGAATTTAAATATGATGCACGACCCCCAAGTTAGTACTTAAATAGCCACCTAAAAACCTATTGGGCATAAGGACTTGATCACTGGCACACCTTAATCTTTATCAATAAGATTTTCAAATCCTATTATAGCTTATTGATTTGAAAATACGATTTTTCAAATACATTCATGAATAGTAACGCCAACCATGCTCCGATGCCAGCTGTGACAGAACCGACCAATTTATACCAGATTAAGCACCGAACCCCCGTTTTCACAGAGATTGATAGGTACTTAAGCTCGTACAAACCCGGTAGTCCGGAAATCTCGAAGGATTTCAAATATTCAACATTAGTTAAGATCGTAAAAGATTAGCGTACATGTCCACGAGGTACATTCAGTTCGCACATAGTTCAAATACATCGGAGTTCAACAATTATTACAAACCATAGTTTGGAATTCAAAGCGGAAGCAACATAGTTTTAAAACATAAGTTCATAGTTCACAATACGGTGCCATTGCCTGATCAGTCCACAACAGCATTAGGAGAGGATAAGAGATGACCATGCCCACGGTCTATTCATCACTCGCAACTGGATACAGGCAGTTCACACAGTAGCCATTGAAGCACTGTCCATCTGCAACAACAAGGGACAAAACCCTGAGTACGAGAAGGTACTCAGCTAGACTTACCCGTCGTAAACCAGAAATAAGGTGACACCAAGGAGTATGCAAGGCTGTATCTGGGTTGGCTATGCTTACCTTTTTGCATAAAAGCATTTTCATTACTAAATAATCATCATTAGAGTGTTAGCAGTCAGTTTTATGTAATCAACCTGATTAACTAGATTTGCACCTGATCTAGAGCAAGCACTTGACTACTTATTCAAGCAAGAGTGACTATTTCATCAATAGCCTTTCAGATTCAGTACCATAACCATCTTTAGTTCCATAAGTTACTACGATAACACATGCCCAGTCAAGTTACTCACTGTCCAGGAGCGATGGTGATTATAATCGATTCCTACCCAGCTGGGGATAAAATGTCTCACACTCGCCCGGCACATCCGGCTATGGCAGTCGTAAGCTACCAGTCAGGAGATTCGAGAACACAACGCGCGGGACAGTCATGGGCCCTTCTACACCGAGGGTTATCTCAATGCCAGGTCGCTGAAGCTATAACTGCCCACTGTCATGCCAGGTCAAGTAGGCCCCTCCTGTCCACGGACCATGCCAGGTTGCTCAGAATAGTTGTCCACGGTACATATAAGGCCCTGGGCGTTAGGCGTCAACATCTCCGTCACCGGCTCGAATAACCTTACTTGGCTTCACGGGAGGTACCCACACCTGCTCCGTTAAGTGATTGACGCGTTCAAAATGACTGATGTGTGCCTTCGTCGGGTCCTAATCGACGCAGATGGGAGACTACTAGCACACAGAACCCATATCCTGCTGCTCCTACATCCCGACCGGTCTCAAATTAATTATCAAATGGTTATTTCCATGATAGCACCAGGCTAGTCATGATCAGTATCCACCTATGTGCGGGAGACAGGAAATCACCCGACTTGTACCGGTCTAAGCAGACTAAGCATATAATGGCCTAGACTTAACAGGGATATGAAGATAATAATTGTAGGTGGACAAGGATAAGTAAATAATGCACCGACAGTAATAATTGTGGTAACTGAATGCAACAAACATATCAAGTTAATTTCGTAATTCATTTACAAACATATTATCATTTAACTACTTGCTACCATTTAACAATTTTATTTAGCCTAGAACAGCAACCATCAGATAACAATTTCAGAAAAATCTACAGAAATTACTGGAGGTTGACAGCATGCAATCTAGTCTCCTATCCAAATTTCAAACCATTTCGACTTAAACTCTATTCTCTATGAAAAAGACAAATATTACCATGAAAAGGTGCTTTGAACTACATACTCTAACAAAAAGTGTCAAACAACAAATTTCCCAATTTTCTACTGAACTTCTTAGCACAAGAGCAGTATACAAAAATTCTCAGGCTCAAATTCTTCATATTTAAATTACCACAAATTATACAAGAAAACAACATTTAAACATTTTATTTGCTACTGCCAAAATATTTCACAAAACACCCTCATATTATATTTTTCCCAGAAACTAATCATCAACACAAACCTAACAGAACGAGAATCACATTTTCTGAGCAATACACAGTTTATTATGCATTTAATAAGATTTCAGCCTAAACATAAATTAAATACAACTGCACATAAATTTATCACAAACTGGACATATCATAATTTTCATGCATAGAGCACATCAAAACAAACTTAACAAAACTTATTTCACCTTTTTAGCATCTACAGAACTCAAGATATGAATTAAACAAACTATAAAAGCATTTCTGAAACTATTTAAACAAAACCCTGAAAAAAACCTTTTCGGCCTAAACTGCTACACGCACCCACACTACTGCACCCAAGCCACTGAACAGCGGGCCCCCGAGTCAACCCGGCCCCACCTGTCACACACACAGAACATGGGAGGTCGTTGACCGTGGCGAAGCTCGCCGGCGGCGACCCCTCCGGCGAAACCACCACCACCACTCTACTCCTCTCCTTCTTCCGCAACGATCTATGCTACCCACCGGCCCAGCATTGCGACGGACGAAGCTTGCCGTCGAAAATGGCGGACACGGCGGCGCGGCTTTGCTACGCCGGCCGACTCCGGCCACTCCGAGGCCAACCATCCCCCGATGTCTACTCCGGTGACCCTCACAACCCTAACCCGAGGCTCAGAAGCCAGGGTTCCTGCTCCGAGCACCCGAGACCACGGCCTTGCCACTCCGGCGACCATGTCGAGCGGCGGACGGCGGCGTACCGCAGTCACCAATCCCTAATCGGCTAAACCAACTCCCCCTTCTACTTCCGCGGACCTCACTAACCCAAGAACGGGGGCTAGGACAACACGAAACTCACGGGAAAGAGGTCGGCCATGGCGAACCGAGCTCGGCGGTCATGGCGGCCATGGCGGGAGCTCGTCCCGGGGCTTGCCTAGGGCTTTCTACGGGACGCTAAGCGCAGCAAGAGGTGCGGGGGCTCACAGCGAAGCTTTGTGGGTGGTCGGGCTTGCGGTGAGGCGGCGGAACGGTACACCGTTTGCTCCTTTGGTTAGAGCTATATGCTGGCTACAACTTTGGTTATAGGATCAAGCTTTGGTTCGGCCTAGATTTTGCTCAAGAAAGCTCCAAAGATCGCTAGACGAAACTGTTTCGACAGTTTAAAGACTTAGGAAATTTTCCAAGTCTAAACTCTCCCATTTCTGCCTTGAGGGTCCTAAAACACCTTGTTACATCCATTTTGATGAGTTAGTCCTAAAACAACTTTTGTTCTACTCTAAAATCTACACACTTTTGGTTAAATGCCCACAGCCATGCAAAGCTTCTATCAAGGAGGTCTTAGTTAGTCAAACAAAAGGGCGCCTAGGGCTCTATTAAGGCAACTAGGGTTAAAGGCTTGGTTAGCCAAATTGACCAACATAAACCTAGCTTCATTTTGACTCCTCAACAAAGTTAAGCTACTAGGAACTCAACCACTCCAAAAACAAGTCAAACAAGCATCACAACAAAAACAACAGTAAAAACCATCACATGAAAAGACAATTTACAAAAAGAATAAAACAAGAGATGATGCTTTATGCTCATGAAATGTCAAGTTATGCATTTAGGGTTGCTTAACACCAGGGGTGTTACATGCGCTGTATAAAAAGGCGAGGCGGACAGCGGCGGGTCCCCACTTGCTCATTCGCTTACACCTCGTTGCCTTCGTCCGCTTCGTTTCCTTCGTGCGTACGAGTGAATCCTAGCGCAAAATCCCTGTAGCTCCAGATCTAGATCCAAAACCGACCCTCGTAGTTGTCGATGGTGGGCGGCGGGCGCACTCATAGGGCGACGAAGAAGGGGAATAAGGTGGCGAAGACGAAGGCCGACGACCGCATAGACGTGCCGAGCTGGGCGAGCGGGTGGCGCCGAAGTGTTCTTCGCTGGGAGAATCTGGAGGAGCTCGTCTTCTGTGGCTTGCTCCTTGATAGCGTGACCAGCGGTTGGAGAGATGCCTACCTGGAGGACTTCCCGACACCAAACACCGCTGAGCTCGTCGTCTTCGAGGCATTCTTCAGGTGCGGCTTTGGCGTCCCCGTCCATCCCTTTCTCCACAGGCTGCTGGAGTATTACCAGGTCGCGTTGTGCAACTTGAATCCGAATACAATGTTGCACATCGCGGTCTTCATCCACTATTGCGAGGCGTATTTGGGAATCGAACCCCATTTCGACCTCTTCCGCCACTTTTTCTGACTGAAGATCAACGGTACCGGGTCATCGAACATCGTAGGGTCGGTGTACCTCTAGGGACGGGATGGCGGACATGTACATTGCGATGCCGCTCCCTCGAAGGCGATGGAGTACAGGCCGAAGTGGTTCTACATCCATCAGGATGCGCCAAGACCGCCGTGCGACCCGGCCTTCGCGCCGAGCGTGCTGCCGTCATGGTCGCAGCGTCCCGGCGCGGCGGCGATGGAGCAAGTGGAGGAGCTTCTGAAGCTGGTTGACAAGCAGTGCGTCTACGGGGTGGCAGTGGCGTCGAATTTTATCAAGAGGCGCTGCCAGCCCTGCAAGGAGAGGGCGCACCCCCCGCACGAGTATGCCAGAGACGAGGACGACCGGATGCGGGAGGCGCCACAGCCCCTAGAGGCATCGGAGGTGTTCCTGCGGGTCGATGCTTTGTTCAATCTGCAGAAGAGGAGGAAGCTGAAGTACCTGCGGAAGTCGTACTGCCTGGAGTACCCTCCGCCTAAGGTATGCACCGTTGCCCTGCATATGTTTGTCAAAATGCGCGAGAGAAATGCAGACAATTATGAGGTTTTTAACGCCGGGTCGTGGGGCGTTCGTGTCGCAAGCCCCGTTGAAGGCGATGCCGAAGGGCGTTGATCCACGGCGGGACGATGTCGGCGGCTGCGGTCGCGGTGCGAATGATGAGGCGGAGGTCGACGAGGAGGAGATCGAGACCAGCGGGGAGGAGGGGAGCCGAGTCCCTGAGCCCTGGTTAAGCAGGCGGCAAGCGCGCGATGATCCGAAGGGGAAGCGCCAGGCCGCGCCTGCAAAGAAGAAGAAGGTGTCGCTGGAGACCGGCGGTGCCTTCAGTATTGATGAAGAAGCAGCGAAGCGTCGCTGTGTGGTCCTTGTTTGGTCGGACGACGAGTCTGATGGTGAGGACGAAGTCCCGCTGAGTGCCCGTTTCGGGTAGGGGTCCTCAACGGGGTGTGGTGGTTGTGCGGCGAGGTCGAAGCCGAGGCCGAAGGTGTCGCGGACGCCAGAGCCACGGCGGTCGGAGCGGGAGGCGGAACCGCGAGAATCGTCTGGCGGGACGTCGGGTGCGCCCAGGCCGCAGGAAGAGTCCACGGGGAGTTTAGCGCGTCCGCGCTCTCGTCGCTTCTCGCGGGAGAGGAAGGTGTCGGGCTTGTAAGTATGCCCAGCTCATCTTGCAGCTTTTTCTCTGGTCGGATTTTGAGCGTTGACGACGTGTCCGTGTCCTTCGCAGGTCGGTGGACGCCGAGGATGTGTCGGGCACCAACGGCGAAGGTCGGAGGGACGAGAGCCCGCCGGTAGACACCGAGGCTGGCGGGTCGGCGATGTCGACCGCACCGGAGGTAGCGCCGGAGGCGGCTGGCGGGTCCGGGACATCTGCAGTCCCCGAGCCTCGGGAGGCGGAGTAGCCGGAGGTGTCCGAAGTCCCCGAGCCTCGAGAGGCGGAGCGCCGACGTCCCCAACGCCTGGGTCGATCTCTGGAGGTGGCGGAGCAGCAGAAGCGACTGCTGCACCGGTAGCCGGATCCTTGGGCCGTCGTGCCCGGGGGGTGAAAAGGAAAACGCCAGAGGCCTCCTTGCCAGAAATTGAGGAGATTGAGCGTCCAGAGGCGGACCCTGTCAAGCGCCCTGTTCGTCTCTTCCGCGTCGAGGGTGACATAGTTGTTGGGGGAAAGGACCCTCGACAGAAGCGCCGCCCGAACTGGTGCTCAAAATCAGCCCTCGCGTAACGCCTGGCGTGCTTGCGGGGTCTCTCTACCATCGGAGGCCACTACCCTGACCCCCGAATGCGGGATCAACCCTCGCTCTCTTGCTGTGTTCCCGTGCAGGTCTGAGGCGATGGGCGCACTGCAGGAAACCTTCGCTGACCGTCGACACCACCTTCGCTTGGAGCGAGGGTCCAGGCAAGCAGCAAGCGTGTTCACTTGCCTCTCCCGGGAGGCAAATGCAGCCGGAGGTGAGCGCGGCCGAAGGTCAAGACCGCCGCACCTCTCCCCGAAGGTGAACAGGGGGCCAGGTGGCGGCGCGCCGGGGTGTGACCGATTAGGGCTTCCGCTCCAGCTGTGTGTTTACGCTTCTGCCCTTCCTCCCTGCGCGGAGGCGAGGAATCTTTGCTGTGCCCTTTTGTAATTTGGCCCGTACCCCTTGGCATTCCCTATAAATATCAAGGGGATGAACAGTGTAAACGACGACTTTTTGGGAATTCGAGCACTTTCCACTTCCGTTTCACCTTCGCTACCGCATCCGACGCTTGGTCACCTTCGCTCCTTCCCCTGCACAAGTGCGGAGGTTGGGCAAGTGTGCTCCCAACAGTTTAGCGCCGTCCGTGGGGAACGCAGTCTGAAATGGCGGGAAACAGGAGAGCACCTTCGGCGAGGGACCAGCGCGTTGCTAGAGAGGCGGCAGCGGTGGTCCCGCCTGCTGAGGAAATTGCACAACCCTCGGGAGGAGAAAATGTCACCCCGGAACCCCAATCCCTGGGCCCCCAGGCCCGAGTGGCGACACAGCCGCACCCACACACTTCGGGAGAAGGAGAAGGGGAAGAAGAAGAGGTGGGCCTCGAGGCCCTTGAAAGGCTCGAAGCTGAGCTGCAAGAGAAGAAGAGGCGCCTGGAACAGCTTGAGAGGCACAACCGACTACGCTCAATCAGACAGAGGGCAGACGAGGCCAGGGAGCAGCTTCGCCGCATGGAGGAGTCCCTCGCCGCGGCAGAAGCCGAAGCCGAGGGCTGGAACAATGAGGAGATACCCCCGTTGCGAGAGGGGAATGAGGAGCCAAATCAAGACAACCTTCGTCACCACCCACCACCCCCACCACCACCAGTACACCCAGAGCCATATCTTGTGAGACACCCAAACCTCCGCCAACTCTACCCAGATGAGAGAGAGCAAAACCTTCGCATTCAGCGAAGGCATCAACAACACCAAATGCCATACGATCCAAAGTCACCACTCTCCCAAACACTCCAAACCCAGCCCTGGCCACCTTGCTATAATCCGCAAAACCTACCTCGCTATGATGGACTTTCCGACCCTCGCCAGTTCATCATGAGCTATGAAGCAGCGGTTGCCGCAGCAGGCGGTGACGAATCAACAATGGCCAAATCCTTTGTCATCATTCTGCGAGACATCGCACAAACTTGGTACAGCAACCTTCGCCCCGGAACTGTGGATTCCTGGGCCTGCCTCAGAGACAAGCTGTGTACAAACTTCAAGGGCATCACTCCAGCCCCGTTAAACCCCATCGAGCTATTCAACTGCAAGCAAGAGGAACGCGAGCCGCTCCAAGATTACTGGCGAAGGTTCATTCAAATCAGAACGAGGACCCCCGGGATATCTGACGAGGCTGTCATCCTCGCTGCAGTCAGTGGTCTGCGCCCAGGACCATGCTCCTCAAAATTTGCCAGAAAACCGGCAAACTCGATCGAGGAGTTGCATGAAACAATGGAAAGATACTGTAGAGCTGATATGGATTTCAGGGCAAAGTCCGACGCTCGGAGGTCTCAGCAGAGGCCACAGCCGAGGCCTCAACCGAGAGAAAGCAACCCTCGCCAAGAGCAAAGCAACGTTGGTGCGATCAACAAAGCAACAAGCTATGAACATCAAACACGGGACGCTCATCACCCGAGCAGCCAAGCCCCGCAGGCTTTGCCACCTCCGCCGAACCAGCGCTACCAGCAGCGAGATCCTGCCAAAATGTATTGTCACTTCTGCGGAATGGGAAAGGGGCACACAACAAAGCAATGCGAATGCTTCGCCAAAGGAAAAGAATTCCAGGAATCCAGGAAACCTGCCATGTCAGACCCCCGAACCATAAACCACACAAGGAAACCAAGCTTCCACCCACCAAACCCAACATACCACTATACCCCCATAAACTACGGCCTACCTTCGCAACAACCCCCCTACACCCACCACCCACTCTACAACCAAACCCATTATCAGCCAACCACCACCCCACAACGCCAAAATCCACCTTACACAGTCACATACCCAGCTACCCCGCAAAACCAAATTCCAACAACCCACCAAGCCACCAGCGCCCTGCCACCACCACCGCCGATCCCCGCGTTACCAGCACCACAACCTGTGAAAGCCGAAGGCTCGAACCAAACAACCATCAACAATCCAACATCGACCTTCGGTGTCATTCTAGCTATCACCGGAGGCTCAAACGAAGACCATGGCAACAAACGGCAGAGGAAGGAACATGCCAGACGCGTTCACCACGTGGCCGTCGAAGGACCACATAAATTCGGTCGCTGGTCTCACATCCCCATAACCTTCGATTCCAGTGACATGAAGCTAAGAGATTACCCTCACACAGATGCCATGGTGATCGAAACCAACCTCGCTGGGTGGACCGTCACCAAAATACTGGTCGATACAGGAAGCTCCGCTGACATCTTGTTCGCTTCAACCTTCGACAGCATGAAGCTTGACAGAAATCTTCTGCAACCAGCCGACAACCCCCTATACGGTTTCGGTGGTCAACAAGTAAGTGCCGTCGGGAAAATTTCTCTGCCCGTAACCTTCGGCGACCAAATCAACTGCAGGACGGAACACATAACATTTGATGTCGTCGACATGTTCTACCCATACAATGCCATTTTTGGCCGAGGGGTCACAAACGCGTTCAATGCGGTCATCCATCCCGCCTACCTATGCATGAAACTTCCCGCGCCGAAGGGTGTCGTCGCGGTATTCGGGGATCAGGACATTGCAAGGACAGCTGAAGGGAACGTCGCTCCGGGGCAACGCAATGTACATAATTTGTCAAAACCTCAAACCCCCGGTATCAGCGTCGAAGGCGAGGCCTGCAATGACAGAGTGAAGGCGGCGCCAAAGGACGAAACCAAACAAGTCCAACTCTTCGAGGGTAATGGAGAAAGAAAGGTGATCATCTCAGCCAATCTAGACCCTCGATCAGAAGGCAAACCTCGTCACCTTCCTCAGAGAAAATTCCGACACCTTCGCTTGGTCCGCCGAAGACCTAAAAGGAGTCAACAGATCAATGATCGAGCATAGCCTGAACATCAAGACAGGTTATCGCCCAATCAAACAAAAGCTTCGCAAGATGTCAGAAGAAAGAAAGGAGGCAGCGAAGGCTGAGGTAAAAAGGCTTCTGGACGCAGGCGTCATTCGCCCAGTCAAATACCCAACTTGGCTCTCAAATGTGGTCCTAGTCCAAAAGAAGAATAAAAAATGGCGAATGTGCGTCGACTTCACTTGCTTGAACAAAGCCTGTCCGAAGGATGACTTCCCCCTCCCAAACATAAGCACCCTGGTCGACAGAGCGGCAGGCTGCCAAATGCTATCCCTCCTCGATTGCTTCTCAGGCTATCACCAAATCTGGATGAACGAAGAAGACGAAGAAAAAACAAGCTTTATCACACCCTCGGGCACTTTTTGCTTCCGAAGAATGGCAGAAGGTTTGAAAAATGCAGGCTCAACCTTCGCTCGCATGACCTCCGAAGTTTTCAAGGATGAGCATGCAGTCTCCGCCTATGTCGACGACCTAGTCGTTCAAAGCGAACTAAAAGAGAACCACATTCCAGACCTATCGAGGGTATTCAGCAACCTCCGGTACGCCGGACTGAAACTAAACCCAGAAAAATGTGTTTTCGGGGTAAGCGAAGGCAAGTTGCTAGGTTGCATCGTCTCAGCCAGAGGAATCGAGGCCAACCCTGAGAAGATTGATGCCATCATGAACATGGAACCTCCGACGACCAAGAAAGCAGCTCAGCGCCTGACTGGTCGTTTGGCAGCACTTAGCAGATTCATCTCAAGATCCGCAGAGCGAGGGTTACCATTTTTCGAAACACTCAGAAGCAATGCTCCTTTCCACTGGGGCCCCCAGCAGCAAAAGGCCTTCGAGGAGCTGAAAAATATCTGACCAGCTTGACTGCCTTAACCAGCCCAAGCAGGGGAGACTTGTTGTTACTCTACGTCGCAGCTTCGCCACACGCTGCAAGCGCAGTCCTCATCAAGGAGCTCCACGAAAACAACAAAACCAGACAAGCCCCAATTTACTATGTTTCAGAAACCCTCGAAGGCCCAAAGAGAAATTATTCGGAGCTTGAGAAAATAGCATACGCCGTCGTCATGGCATCAAGAAAGCTTAAGCACTATTTCCAGGCTCACGAGATACATGTACCTTCGACGTACCCTCTCGAGAGCATTTTCAAAAATAACGAAGCCGTTGGAAGAATAGCAAAATGGGCAGTCGAGCTTAACAGTTATGCTGTAACCTTCGTTGGCAGAACAGCGATCAAATCACAAGTGCTGGCTGATTTCATAGCAGAATGGACACCCGACCCTCGCCCCGGTGAGCTGCAGCAGGACCAGTTTTGGATCGTTTACGTCGACGGGGCCTGGGGTGCAACTGGAGCCGGTGCCTCGGCCATTCTAATCTCGCCCTCCGGGTCGAAGCTGAGATACGCACGAAGGCTGGACTTCAAGTGCACAAACAACTCCGCTGAATATGAGGCTGTGATTCTGGCACTTTCAAGGTTGCGTTCATTATCAGTCCGAAGGGCACTCATCAACACAGACTCTCAAGTCATTGCGGGGCACATTGAAAAGAACTTCAAAGCAAAAGATCCAGAGCTTCAAAAGTATTTTCAGTATGTACGAAGGTTAGAATCCTTTTTCCTCGGCATAACCGTAAAGCAATATCGAGGACTGAAAACAGCGAAGCAGATTGCTTAGCCAAAGCAGCCGCGCAGCAGCTACAGCTCCCTCCGGACGTGTTCTACGAGGTTTCCACTCGGTCAGCCTTCGAAGCTTCCGAGATCAGCATCAAGCTGATCAACACAATTCAGTGCGAGGATTGGAGAGCACCTATCATGGCCTACATCAAAGGACTCCATGAACCCAGCTCCAAAGAGGAAGAGAACAGACTAAAGCAAAGAGTGCGAGGGTACAAGATTATGGATAACACCTTGCTCAAAGCTTCGGTAACCTCACCTTGGCTCAAGTGCGTGTCACAATCCGAAGGTACCGACATTCTCAAACTCATCCACGAAGGTATATGCGGTTCACACAATGGCCCAAGAGCATTAGTAGGAAAGGCTTTCCGGCAAGGTTTCTACTGGCCAACTGCGCTGAGAGACGCTGAAACCATCGTCAAGAAGTGCGAAGGTTGTCAACTGACAGCAAAAAACCAAAACACCCCAGGGGCCCCCACAACCCTCATACGCCCAACCTGGCCCCTACAAAGGTGGGCAATGGATCTCGTGGGCCCATTACCGACGGCCCCGGGGAACCTTCGCTACGCGGTGGTAGCCGTGGAATATTTCACCAAATGGACCGAAACAAGACCGCTGTCCTCCATAACATCCCTCGCAGTAAAAAGGTTTTTCTGGCAGCAGATAGTTTGTCGCTTCGGAGTCCCCCAACATCTAACCGTCGACAATGGCACCCAGTTTGACAGCGAGGTTTTCAAAGAGTTCTGCGCACAAATCGGAACAATTCTATGCTTCGCCTCAGTCCGACACCCGCAGTCCAACGGCCTAGTCGAAAGAGCCAACGCAACAATCTTCCAATCCATATCCAAAAATTGCAAGGCAGACCCAAAGGCAAATGGGCAGACGAGCTAACTGCAGTCACCTGGTCTCACAATACCTCCGAATGCAGAGCAACCAAGTTCACACCCTTCAAACTTTTGTTTGGCGAAGAAGCCGTGTTACCAGAGGAGCTAAAATTCATCTCACCAAGAACAACCCTCGCAAGTGATGAGCCAGCCATACTAACCGACAAGGACTTGCTAGAAGAAACAAGATGCAGCGCAGTTCACAACCTTCGCAAATATCAGGAAGAGACCAAGAAGTGGAGAGATAAAAAGGTCAGAATCAAGAACCTGCAGAAGGGTGACCTCGTCCTCATCCGTAAACAAAACGCAAGCATGGCGGGAAAGTTCCAGCCTAAGTGGACAGGCCCGTTCCTGATCGCAGAATGCAATCGCCCAGGCTCTTTCCACCTCTCCGACAGCGAAGGTAACATACTACCACACACCTGGAACATCGACGACCTTCGCAAATTCTACCCATAGCGGAGCCTTAGCGAGCCCTCGCATTATGTAATTTTTGATACTTTTCACGTTATCTACTCATGTATTCAACAAAAACAGGAGCTGCACTCTTTTTCCTTACGAAGGGGCGTAAGGTTTTTTAACGAGGCAGCATCCAAAGCATTAATACAGGCTACAACCCCCAAAAAAGTAAAATCTCTAACCCTCTACGCCCAAACATCGAAAAAGCGGATCTCTTTCAAGAGCGCTACCTTCGATGGAAGCCCGCTAAGATTGCTTCGAAAAACATTCCTTTCCTTTTCAAAGCAAACTTCACCTCCGCCTAAGATAAGGGGAGGAAAGTCGAGCACCCTGGCACAAACGACAGGGGCTCGCAAAAGCAATCCCACCTCCGCCTAAGATAAGGGGAGGAAAGTCGAGCACCCTGGCACAAACGACAGGGGCTCGCAAAAGCAATCCCACCTCCGCCTAAGTTAAGGGGAGGAAAGTCGAACACCCTGGCACAACGACAGGGGCTCGCAAAAGCAAACTCACCTCCGCCTAAGATAAGGGGAGGAAAGTCGAGCACCCTGGCACAAACGACAGGGGCTCGCAAAAGCAATCCCACCTCCGCCTAAGATAAGGGGAGGAAAGTCGAGCACCCTGGCACAAACGACAGGGGCTCGCAAAAGCAATCCCACCTCCGCCTAAGATAAGGGGAGGAAAGTCGAGCACCCTGGCACAAACGACAGGGGCTCGCAAAAGCAATCCCACCTCCGCCTAAGTTAAGGGGAGGAAAGTCGAGCACCCTGGCACAAACGACAGGGGCTCGCAAAAGCAATCCCACCTCCGCCTAAGATAAGGGGAGGAAAGTCGAGCACCCCTGGCACAAACGACAGGGGCTCGCAAAGCAATCCCACCTCCGCCTAAGATAAGGGGAGGAAAGTCGAGCACCCTGGCACAAACGACAGGGGCTCGCAAAAGCAATCCCACCTCCGCCTAAGTTAAGGGAGGAAAGTCGAGCACCCTGGCACAAACGACAGGGGCTCGCAAAAGCAAACTCACCTCCGCCTATGATAAGGGGAGGAAAGTCGAGCACCCCGCCACTTTCTCCGTCTCGCCCGAGCAAGTGCGCGAGCCTCGCTAAAAGAAAAAGGGGGCGTCGCTGTTTTTTCAAAACAAGCGTACACGAGCAAGTGCGCGAGCCTCGCTAAAAGAAAAAGGGGGCGTCGCTGTTTTTTCAAAACAAGCGTACACGAGCAAGTGCGCGAGCCTCGCTAAAAGAAAAAGGGGGCGGTCGCTGTTTTTTCAAAACAAGCGTACACGAGCAAGTGCGCGAGCCTCGCTAAAAGGAAAAGGGGACGTCGCTGTTTTTTCAAAACAAGCGTACACGAGCAAGTGCGCGAGCCTCGCTAAAAGAAAAAGGGGGCGTCGCTGTTTTTCAAAACAAGCGTACACAAGCAAGTGCGCGAGCCTCGCTAAAACCCATACGCTTTTCTCATACCGTTACAAAACAATGTTACAACAACAAACATATCCCAAAATAAAAAATCTTTACAAGGGGCCACCGCTCCCCTCAATTAACTCCAAATCATCCAAACCTTCGGCCTCCACCTCAGCCCCCTCCTCCACTGGAACCAGGGGTCCCCACAACAAAGGAGCTGCAGGGACAATTGGCAGCTCCCCGGGCAAAACCCTCGCCCTATACATGTACCTATGCCTCGTCACAGCTTCCGAAGGTTCCTCCTTCGGGATCACAAGCGCCCCATCCGAACCAATTTCAAGCTCCCTTCGACCGAACAAATACTCCAAAGCCGTGTTCTCGTCAATATCATCATCACCGACAGCTTGCGAAGTCGACGAAGACCCAAACAAATAACGATCGGCTTGGCGGTCTGTATAGTCTGTCTCGCGCCAAAATCGACTCGACCTACTATTCTTTAAATCATATCTCCGCACCTTCGACCACCAAAAACGTTCAAAGGAAAGCGAAGGATATTTAAATCTAGCGCGAGCCCATGATTCACCAGTTATAAAAACATCTTGATAGTTCAACATCAGCGGGGTCACGTCGAACACGTCTAGCACGGTTCCGTCAGGAACCTGCATGTTGCACAAAAATACGAGATGTCTCAGCCTCGCCAAGTCTTTACAAACAACCATAGTATCTACAAAAAGGCCTCCCTCGCCCCAACAAACCCAGGCATCACACCTGCCCAGCTTCCCCCCGATTGATGTCCACACCCTCGCCAGCGGTGGCAGTCGAGGTCCCAGCCGACGCCTCCTCCGCCGTGGGTTCTTTCGCAGCATCTCCTTCCGCGATCGGCCCGCTCCCGGTCAACGCCTCGATCTCGGCGAGCGTAACCCCCGCACAGCCTGGCTCAGGGGCGGCTTCAGGGTCACCCCTCGCTGCATCTTCCGCAGGCGGTGAGGGCATTGCATCTCGTCGAGCCTACAAGCAAAATAAAGGACAAACCTCGCCAAAATCAACAAACAACCCCTCTAAAACGAAACCAACACAGACCAAAAAACTTAAACAAAGGAGCGAACCTGGCGCGTAGCCTCGGCAGCTTCTTCGAAGGCGAGAGCCCGGCCACCTCCGGAGATCCAAAACTTGCGAAGCAAACGCATCGCACAGTTCCGGACATCTGCGTCACCAACCTTCATCTGGCGAACCTCTTCAACCGTCGGAAAGACATGGCTCGGCCTTTTGACCTTGCGAAGATGATCACAATCCGCCAGTCGAAGCGTGCTCGCCATTGCCAAGGCCCCGGCGTAGCCACCAAAATCGGCTGCATTGGAGACTAGCGAGCTAAACACATCAAGCTCGTTGCCCAGCCAGCCCTCGAAGGCCTCTGCATCAACCGCAGGCAACGGCTCTCCGGCTGAACCCCCAGCCTCGGTCAGACAACAATCAAGTTTACGTTTGACGTTCTCCATGCTCGCCCGCCAAGAGTTCTTCAAATCAACCAGCCGACCCTCGGCCTCGGCTAAAGCTTTGTCCTTCTCCTTTCCCGCGGCAATCAGATCAGCATTACGCCTTGCCAGCTCAACCGCCTCCTCTCGAGCCTTCGCAGCCTTCTCCGAAGCAATTCTCATTTCATTTTCCTTGCCCGCTAGGCTCTGCGCCAGTTTGCCGTTCTCCTTCTCAAGTTCAGTCATATGGTTCCTCATAAACTCCATGTCGGAGCCAACCTTCCGCCTCGCTGAGCGGTTCAAAAGCATCAGCTCCGCCAACTTGACGTCAACATCATCGAAGGTATCGCCAACCGCTTGATCTGCAAGAAGAACCTCCGCCTCCGGCACACAAATGCGGCCGAAGATCCGGCCCAAAAAACGCCTTTCCTCCGGGCTACACTGCAAGTGGCAATCCCGAAGGTCCGGACTGGTGAACAGCGCAGTGGCCGGATCAGAAATCCCAAGCTTCCTGGCATATTCCGGAAGGCTCGACCGGCTAGCCTCGCCAAACGGTTTTTTTCCCTGGGACCGCGCAGAGTCAAGTTCCCCATCAAACTCTGACCCCTCCACCCAAAGGTGTGAGCCCGCGAACCTGGGAACCGCACCTCGTCGAGGGCTACCTGGCTCAATATCTCGTGTAAGCTCATCTGCGCCCTGGGTAACCATCGCACCAACAACCGGCGAGGCTCCGCCTCCAATCGACACCTCCTCATCCGTGTCATGCCCTTCAGAAGAGCCCTCGCTACCTTCATCAGACGAGCCCTCGCCCGTCTCCCCCTCTGCTTTTTCCTCCGCATCATCATCAGATTCATCCTCGTCGCCCGAAGTCTGGACCAAAGCAACGATCCCTCCAACGCGAGGCATGCGTCCCCCGACTGAACTGCCACCTCGGCCGCTCCGGCCCGCGGCCAAAGAAGTGCCCGCAGCAACCGAGCCCGCAGTGACCTTTGTCGCAAGCACCTTCGCTCGGCCACCAGCTCCCCCGCGGCCTCGACCACGCCCTCTCTTCGGCCGAGAGACGATCTCCGTTCCTCCCAAAGCCTTACGCTTCCTCTTCTTCGGCGCGTCGTCGCTCGAAGGAGCCGGCCAGTCGGCGTAGCGAACGCCAAGAATGTCAAACATTCTGTTCACGCGACCTTCGCCGCCCATCAAGCTATGGATAGCCTTCACTTCCAATGGGGAAAGCTTCCCCACGAGCTCGTCCGTCCACTGCTGAACTCGTTTGAAAACAGCTTCGTTCCCATCCTCGCGCCTCGGAAATTTCTTAAGAGTTCTTTCCCAGACCTTCTCCAGATCCAAACTAGGCTTCTTCAAGCCCCTACCTTCATACCTTGGGTCGTTCTCCACAACGAACCAAGTCTGCCTTCGGCCAAGAGGCCAAATCTTGGCACAGCAATATTCCTCCACCAAATCACGCGCGCACTGAGAGCGCGCAACGACCCTCAGGCAATCAACAGCAGCATGGGCCTCGATGCTCATCTTAGCTTCGGCGCCCACATCTCCAAGCACCGGAAGCTCGCCGCAAAGCTCGGAGCCGTCACTGAGTTTGTAATAAAACCAGGACTCCTGCCACCCGCTGCTCCACTTGTTTTTCTGCGCTTGCACCGGCAGCTCCGCGCCGGCGCGATGGCAAAAAGTGTACACCGCAAATTGTCCAATGCTGGTCCTGCCCTCGCTGTCCATAATCTTGCGAGGCTGCATGTGAACGCGATGAGTGCGAACAAAACCCTCGACATGAGGGACAACCCCCTGAGACCTGCAGGCCCAGACGTAGACCGACATCTTTGTGAAGCACGAAGGCGTAAGCTGATGAAACCGCAGGTTAAACCTACGCAGGACCGAAGTCACGAAGGGGTCAGCTGGGAAGCGAAGGCCAGCCGAAAAGAACTCTTCGAACACCACAACCTCGTCTGCATCCGGCTTCGGCACGGTCTCCCCACTGCTAGCCCTCGCCTTGCCTTCCTCAATCCAGCCCCACCGCACGTAAGATGCAATCTCACTTGCACAAACCCGGCTCAAACCAAACTCGAAGGTAATCCCCTCATCCGCGGCTGTGGGGGAAACAGCACGAGCAGTTTGCTTCAACCTTGCCATCTCTTCAACTGCTAACACTACCGAACAACCAACGCCTGTCTCAACCCTCGCAGACAAGCTCAAACAAACCTTCGCTACAAGCAAATTGCAACAACAGGATGGCTATAGCAACAAAGAGCACAATCAAAACTCCACGCTCACTCTTTCTATTTATAGGCCGGGAGACGAAGCCGTCACCCGACAAAGTCGGCACGACAACCAAAGAACGCGGCACAAAAAACGAAGCAGGCTTCAATAGTATAAAACAACACCACAACGGCCCGGCCCAAAGCAACCGCGGGCGTCGCTGCCGAGGGTCCCGTTTTTAAAGGCGCTGCTTGGGCCTAAACACAATCTTTTAGATCCAAGACAACGAGGGGCTACTGTTGGGGGAAAGGACCCTCGACAGAAGCGCCGCCCGAACTGGTGCTCAAAATCAGCCCTCGCGTAACGCCTGGCGTGCTTGCGGGGTCTCTCTACCATCGGAGGCCACTACCCTGACCCCCGAATGCGGGATCAACCCTCGCTCTCTTGCTGTGTTCCCGTGCAGGTCTGAGGCGATGGGCGCACTGCAGGAAACCTTCGCTGACCGTCGACACCACCTTCGCTTGGAGCGAGGGTCCAGGCAAGCAGCAAGCGTGTTCACTTGCCTCTCCCGGGAGGCAAATGCAGCCGGAGGTGAGCGCGGCCGAAGGTCAAGACCGCCGCACCTCTCCCCGAAGGTGAACAGGGGGCCAGGTGGCGGCGCGCCGGGGTGTGACCGATTAGGGCTTCCGCTCCAGCTGTGTGTTTACGCTTCTGCCCTTCCTCCCTGCGCGGAGGCGAGGAATCTTTGCTGTGCCCTTTTGTAATTTGGCCCGTACCCCTTGGCATTCCCTATAAATATCAAGGGGATGAACAGTGTAAACGACGACTTTTTGGGAATTCGAGCACTTTCCACTTCCGTTTCACCTTCGCTACCGCATCCGACGCTTGGTCACCTTCGCTCCTTCCCCTGCACAAGTGCGGAGGTTGGGCAAGTGTGCTCCCAACAATAGTCGTCGATGTTGACGACGTGGCGGCGAGTGCGGCGACGGACTCCGTCATCGGGGATGCGTTGAAGTTGCTAGAGAAGATCCAGGTGTGCAAGGTCACCCCTTCATGTTTCCTCTTGGATGGCTCTTGTTTGTCCTGGTCGTCGTTTACCTGCAGTACTATTTGAAGGTTGGGGAGGAGCGTAAGCTCGCCCTTGACCGGATGGCGCCGATGGCCGAAGAGAACGAGCGACTCCAGGCGGAGGTGAGGCACATCAAGGGCCAGTTTGCTGGCCTAGAGGTGCGACTGGACGATGCCCACACACGTTCTCGGGAGCTTGAGGAGGTCATCCAGCAGCAGGGGAGGAGAATTTCCAGCTTCAGCTGCGGGCGGAGAAGTCCAACGAGTTTGCCGCGCGTGAGTTGTCGATGCCATACTCCCTTTTGTTTCAGTGCGCCATCTGGTCGAAGGCTTTAATTATGTGGGTGTCCTTGCAGAGGTGATGCAGGCGGGCGAGGAGAAGCGTCTCCTGGTCGAAGAGAAGGAGAAGTCCGACTTGGAGGTGCAAAAGTGGCAGGCTATGCACGCCGGTAAGTCTTCTAGGTGAAGCGTAGTTGGGGGTGGTCGTATTCTTACCCCATGTTTTGGTGTTTGCAGCTTAGCGGGAAAACCTAAAAATACAATTTTGCAGATCTAGAGCGGAGAATCAAAGGTTACCATGACCACTTCTGGTCGCTAGCGGAGGAGGTGGCCCCCTTGGTGCAGTGCATCGATGAGGAACCTTTCTTCCTGGCGGAGAAGGAGCGGAGGATCGGCGACCACGTCGTGAAGAAGGCGCGTGACCTATGGGGGCGCTTCCAGGCGTACACCAAAGTGGTGGCGCAGAGTGTGGAAGCTCATGGCCTCGCCATGTTTCGTTCGCATTATCCGTGGATGGAGATGTCGAGGTTGGGCGCCGGCTTTGCGGCGAACACATCGGAGGTGGAGATGGAGCACCTGGAAGAAGAAGCCGAGCCTGCCACTGAAGCCCTCATCGGCAGTGTAGACTTATTTGGTGCCGGACACCAGTAGCTTGTATTTTAGGAGATAGTCTATAAGAAGACTCTTGGCAGAACGAAATCAAAGCTTGAAGTGAGTCGGCGTGTTTTGTTCGTTCCTTGAATTCCGTAGACCCAATAGTCGTGAGCCGTAGCGATGAACAGTTCGGCCTTGGGTTATCCCAGGATCCATAGCGTAGAGCACGGAGCTCGTTTGCACGTAGGAGTCAAGGGCGTCACCCAAGCAACCTCTACTGGCATCCCATAGCGCAGAGGGCAGGCGCTCGTGCACGTGTAGGGAGGTACCATGGCCAGGGTCTTTTCCGAGAGGCTCGATCGTGGCGTGACGTGGGCGAATGGACACCGTTGTCGAGCGCGTGGGTAGCGCAGATGCGAGGCACTGAGCATATAGCCTCCGAATTCTTAGCCTAAGTTAGCCTTTCCTTCGTAGCGCAGAGGGCGGACACTCATGCACGCGTAGAGAGGTCGGGACGTCCCTTGGGAGAGCTGTTGGCCACTGTAGCGCAGAGGGTGGGCGCTCATGCATGCATCCGATGGTGACAACAGCCCCGGCTCTGAGTTTTTGTCGGTGTCAGTCAGGCTATTTGGAGACCGAATGGAGAACGTGCGCATAAACGGCGCATACAGGCATTGGACCGTATAGCCTCTGGAGGTCTCAGCCCAAGCTTAGCCTTCCCTTCGTAGCGCAGAGGGCAGACGCTCATGCACGCGTAGAGAGGTCAGGACGTCACTTGGGAGGACTACTGACCGCCATAGTGCAGAGGGTGGGCCCTCATGCACGCGTTTGGTGGTGGCAGTAGCCCCTGCTCCGAAACTCCTTTAGCGTCAGCCAGGCTTTTTGAAGCGGTCGGCGAGCCGTCCGGAGACGGGTTGGAGAGGCGGTGAACCGTCTAGGAGACGGGTTGGAGAGGTCGGCGAGCTATCCGGAGACGGGTTGGAGAAGTCGGCGAGCCATCCGGGAGACAGGTTGGAGAGGTCGGCGAGCCGTCTAGAGACGGGTTGGAGAGGTCGGCGAGCCGAGTCGTTATGCATCATCGATAGTGGGCGGTACAGGCCACTTAAGCGTAGAACTTCCTAAGGTGCTCAATACTCCAGGAGTTAGGTATGCTGATGCCTTCAAGGTCGGTGAGACGGTAGGCGCCTTGTCGGGTGGCTTCCTTCACCATGTAGGGGCCATCCCAGTGTGAAGATAATTTGTGTAGGCCGTCGGTCTTGAGTTTCCGCTTGAGGACGAGGTCACCGACAACGAAGGATCGGTCCTTGACATTGCGGTTGTAGTAGCGACGAACTCCTTTGAGGTACTTGGCGGTGCAGAGGCAAGAGGCTAGCCGTTCTTCTTCAAGGCAGTCCAGATCATCGAAGCGAGCCTGGTCGGAGGACACCTCATCGTAGTTCTCGACATGAGGGGAGCGAAAGATGGCATCAACGGAAATGACGGCTTCAGAGCCGAAGACCATGAAGTATGGTGAAACGCTGGTGTTACGGCTGGGTTGAGTCCGAAGACCCCAGAGTACGGAGGGGAGCTCGCGCATCCAGTGACCAGGGTGCTTCTCGTCCTCCTGGTAGAGGCGCTTCTTCAGGGCGTCCAGGATCATGCCGTTGGTGCGCTCGGCCTGACCGTTGGCTCAAGGATGGGCGACGGAGACGTACTTGACGAGGACGCCGCGCCCTTCGCAGAAATCCCAAAAGACGTTGCCGGTGAAGTTGGAGCCGAGGTCAGTGATAATGGAGTTTGGGAGACCGAAGCGATGAATTATTTCGTCGATGAAGGAGACGACATTTTCGGCAGTCGCCTTGGTTATTGGTTTCGCTTCGATCCATTTGGAGAACTTGTCGACGACGACCTAGATCCACTTGAAGCTTCCCAGAGCCGGTCGGAATGGGCCGATCATGTCGAGTCCCGAGCAGGCAAAAGGCCATGAGGCCGGTATTGCTTGGAGTTGCTGCGCGGGGACGTGGGTTTGCATGGCGAAGAATTGGCACCCCTCGCAGGTGCGTACGAGCTTCTCGGCGTCGGCGACCACTGATGGCCAGTAGAATCCTGCAAGGAAAGCCTTTCGTACCAATCTTTTTGTAGCCGCATGGTTTCCGCATTCGCCGGAATGAATGTCGGTTAGGATCTCGAGGTTGTCTTCCCTGGAGAGGCATTTCTGGAGCACTTCGTTTCTGGAGTTTTTGCGCATGAGCGCATCGTCGACCAGGACGTAGTTATTGACGCAACGAACGAGATGCTCGACTTCGGTCTTGTCGGCGGGGACGAGGTTCTCGGAGAGATACTTGAGGAAGTCCTCCCGCCAGTCAGATGAGTTTGTGGGGATGGCGCCAACCAGCTGTCCTGTCAGCAGGGGTGAAGTCGTGGAGTCTGTCGATGTAGTGGAGCTTGAGTGGTTGGCGATGGAAGGCTCGAGCAAGTCGTGTACAAATACGCCGACGGGGACCAGAGATCTTGATGACGCCATCTTGGATAGCTCGTCGGCCGCCTGGTTCCGGTCGCGTGGGAGGTGGTGGTATTCGACACCGAAAAATTTATCTTTGAGCTTCTGGATGGCAGCGCAGTAAGCGTTAATCTTGTCGTTGGCGCAGTTCCAGTCCTTGTTGAGCTGGTTGGACGAGAGCGGAGTCACTGTACACCATGAGGCGCTTGGCGCCTAGCTCACTGGCGATGCAGAGACCATGGAAAGCGGCTTTGTATTCGGCGGCATTGTTGGATACTGGGAAAAGTAACCATAGAGCGTAGCATAGCTTTTTCCAGGAGGGAGATGTGAAGAGAAGACTGGCGCCGGCACCATGCAAAGTGAGGGAGCCGTCGAAGAAGAGGGTCCAATGCTCTAGCGCTTCCGGCGGTACTAGAGTCTGGATGTCCGTCCATTCCGCGACGAAGTTGGCTAGCGCCTGGGACTTGATGGTCTGGCGACCCTGGAAGGCGATGTCGTAGGAGCCGAGCTCAATGGCCCACTTGATGATACGTCCCGTAGCGTCCTTGTTGCGGAGGATGTCCCCGAGGGGGAATTCGCTGACGACAATGACCCGTTCGGCGCTTTGGAAGTAGTGGCACAGTTTGCGTGCAGTGATAAGGACCATGTAAAGAAGCTTCTGTACCTTTGGGTATCGTGCCTTGGAGTCGTTCAACACTTCACTGACGAAGTAGCAGGGTCGCTGGATGGGATAGGAGTGGCCTACTTCCTCGCGTTCGACGACGATGATAGAGCTGATGGCCCGGTTGGTAGCGGCGATGTAGAGTAGCAAAGGCTCCTTCTCCTTAGGTGCAGCGAGCACAGGAGGCTAGGTGGGGTACTTATTCAGATTGGAGAAAGCGCGATCGGCTTCAGCGTCCCAGACGAACTTTTCGCCAACTTTGAGGAGCTTGAAGAAGGGTAGCCCCTTTTTGCCGAGCCTGGAGATGAAGCGGCTGAGGGACGCCATGCACCCGGTAAGCTTCTGGATGTCCTTCATGTTGGAGGGAGCTCGCATGCGGAGGACGACCGAAGGCTTGTCGGGGTTTGGGCGGATGCCATCGCGGCTGACGATGTTGCCGAGGAGGTTTCCAGACGATACACCAAAGATGCACTTGTTGGGGTTGAGCTTCCACTTGAACCTGTTGAGGGCCTTAAAGGTTACCTCGAGATCGGCGACGAGCGTATCGGTGGTGCGAGTTTTGACGACGACGTCATCCACGTAAGCTTCGACCTTCTCTGGGATGAGGTCCTTCAAGCAATCCTCGATCGCGCGCTGGTACGTAGTTCTAACATTCTTCAGTCCAAACGACATGGTCGTGTAGCAGTATGCACCGAAGGGTGTGATGAACGTCGTCTAGATTTGGTCCTCCACCTTCAAGGCAATTTGATGCTAACCGGAATAGCAATCGAGGAAGGAGAGAAGTTCACACCCGGCGATAGAGTTGATGAACTCGTCGATGCGAGGGAGGAGGAAAGGGTCTTTAGGGCAATGCTTATTGAGGTCGGTGTAGTCAACACACATACGCCATTCTTTATTCTTTTTGAGTACAAGAACCGGATTGGCCAACCAATCCGGGTGATACACCTCTTTGATGAAACCGGCGGCTAGGAGCCGGGTGAGCTCTACCCTAATTGCCTCCTTTCTATCTGGCGCGAAGCGACGAAGCTTTTGACGAACCGGCTCGGCGGTCACAGAGACGTTCAAGGAGTGCTCGACTAACATCCGTGGAACTCCGGGCATGTTCGCTGGCTTCCAAGCGAACACATCGATGTTGCTCCGTAGCAAGCTGACGAGCGCGTCTTCCTATTTGGGGTCGAGGTTGGTGCCGATGACGGCAGTGTTCTCCGAAGCTTAGTCCACCAGGGCCACTTGCTTCGTGTCCTTCAACTTCTTGTTGGAGCGCTGGTCGGAGGTCTCCGAGATCTCGAGATCGTCGGGGCGGAGCTTGGCGGCGTTGGCGATGCAGTCTTGGACGCCCTGGATCTGTTGGCGTGTTTCAGCGGAGTTGATGGTTTCTTGCTCACACTTGTACGCCACCTGGAGGTTTCCCTGGAGGCTGAGGATGCCTTTCTTTGTCGAAATCTTGAGCACGAGGTAGGCATAATATGGAACAGACATGAGCTTGGAGAGCGCCGGGCGACCAAGGATGGCGTGGTAGGCGGTGTCGAAGTCGGCGACGATGAAGGTGATGTACTCCTCGCAGAAGTGGTCGGGCGTGCCAAACTGCACTGGGAGGGTGATCTGCCCGACGGGCATGGAAGGATTCCCTGGTACGATGCCCTAGAAAGGGAAGTTCGCTGGGAACAGGTCCCGCTCGGAGTAGTCGAGCTCGCGGAAGGCCGATGCGAAGATGATGTTAAGAGAGCTCCCACCGTCGACGAGGACTTTCCCCTAGCGGAAGTTGGAGATCACCGAGTCGATGACGAGGGGGAAACGCCCAGGGTACTTGTCGTCTAACCACTGGTCTTCCCTGCAGAACATGATGGGGCGTTCCGACCAGTCGAGGTTACGGACGTTGGCGGGATCATCGGTGATGGCCGCCACAGAGGCGATGTCACGTCGTACTTGGCACCGCTTCTGCTCGGACTCGATGACGACGTTGCCACCGAAGATGGAGAGTGTCCTCGCCGGTGCTCTAAAAGTTGGCTCATGGCCGTCAGCGTCCTTGACCTTGTCGTTGTCGTTTCGCGGCTGCTTCTCATCGCTTCCGCATACGTTATGGGCGATGATGTCACACTCGCGCATGGAGTGTCTAGAGCTCTTGTGGAGAGGATAAGGGCCGTTAAGGAGCTTCTCTTATTCATTTTTGTAGGTACGCTTTGGCCGAGTGTTGGTGTTGGCGATGTAGTGACGGTCGCGCCGACGGTGATCCGTCCTTTGACGGGAAGTTTCCGGGCGATCATGACGGCGGTCCCGATCGTCGCGGCGGTCATGTTGTCCGGAGCGGTGGTCGCGTCCTTCATTGCGCCGTTCATCACGACGGTCATCATCACGACGGCTCTCCAGGGATCGTGATCGGCGACACGGGCGTTCGTGGTGGCAATGGGCGTCGTCGGCGTCAGCATAGGAGTTGGCGATCGTCATCAGTTTGGTGACCGTGGCTACCTTCTTTCGGATGATCTTGTCATGGAGCTCCTTGTGGCGCAGGCCATTGGAGAACGTGGAGATGGCTTCCGCGTCGGCGATCTCTGGAATCGTCAGGCACATGTTGGAGAAACGGCGAATGTAGCTCTGAAGACTTTCGTTTTGCTGTTGGTGGACGTTTTGGAGGTCGTAGCGCGTTCCTGGCTGGACACAGGTAGCGTTGTACGTCTTGATGAAGACTTCCTTCAACTGCTCCGAGGTGTCGATGGAGTTCTCGGCGAGCTTGTAGAGCCAGCTGTTAGCTGAAGATGACAACATGACATGGAGGTACTTAGCCATCACGTCAGATCTTCCTCCGGCTGCTTGGATTGCGATCTCGTACGTTGTTAGCCACTGCTCCGGGTTGGCCTTCCCATCGTACTTGTGCACCATGTTGACCTTGAAGCCCTGAGGCCATCTGACGGCTCGGAGCCGGGAGGTGAAAGGGGTTGGCCCTGTCGAGGCGTCGACAGCCGGAGCTTGATCGCGGGCACGGTGGCTTTGGGAGGAATCCTGGTCACGACGCGGTGGTGATTGCCTCCTGCGAGAGGGATGCAGACTCGGCGGTGTCCTGCTGTATGATGATTCGGAGGGAGAAGGATGGCGCCCTTTCTCGTTGCACTACAACATGGCAGCCTTGGCGTGGGCGACAGCTTTCCGTAGCTCCGGGGTTGCGGATACATGGGTGTATGCCGAGTCTCTGAGTGATGAGTGATTGTCAACTGGGATAATGCGCATGTTCTTTGGCTTGTGTTGTGCAGGTGTCGAGCACGGAGACAGTGATCGAGGGCAAGGTGAAAGTCAAGTAGAGACGTGCCGTGCCGACGGACCAAGAGCGGTGAAGGGCGGACGTGAGGCTTGGACAGCGGGACCGGTGGCCTGAGGATCAGCTGTGGTGGCTGGCGGCCTGGGACAGCGACGAGCAAAGAATTGCGAGCCCGGTGTTGGCTGAGTCATGGACTTGGGGACACGTGTCGGTGGACGGGGTGCACGGGCGGTGCATCCCCTCTACAGCTTCGGTTTGGTGGTAGAGCCAGAGAAAAACCATCGGGTAGACGGTTTCCAGGTTTGGGCCTCAAAACCTGGGCGCTGATGGTTTCCGAGTTTGGCCACAAAACTCGGGCTGAGGACGGTTGAGAACATATATGATGAATGATTGACTTTATGAGGAAGGTTTGAGGCTTTTACCCGGTTGAGTCTATATCTAGCTATGCGCTTATTGTTTATGACTAACCGATGGCGTGAGTTGTGTGGTGTTTCTGTGTTGGTGTGCGTGTGCGACATGTGTCTCTTGGCTGTGTTGATGTGCAGGTGTGGAGCTCGGATACAGTGGTCTATGGCGAGGTGAAGGTCAAGTAGAGACGTGCCGTGTCGACGGACCGGGAGCGGTGAAGGATGGGCGTGTCGTGCGGCGGACGTGCCATGCCGAGGTACCCACAGCGGTGAAGGGCGGACGTGAGGCTTGGACTGACGGACCAGAGGGCCAGAGGACCAGCTGTGGTAGCTGGCACGTGGCATCGGCGAGCGAGAGCACATGGGGATGTGCGGTGCATCGGCCGAGTCGGGAGGAAGGCGCTGGAGTCGTGTCACTTGGCGGGAGGTCGGACACGGGCTTGCGTGCGGCGCAAGTGCCGTCGGCCAAGTCAAGAAGGAAGGCGAAGGCGTTGTGCCCGGCGTGGAGGCTGGACATGCATCGGCATCGGTGCCGGTGGTCGGGGTGTGCGAACCACATCCCGTCTACGGTGCGGGTTTGGTAGCTGAGCCTTAAAAAGCTACCATCGACGGTTTCCAGGTTTGGGCCTCAAAACCTGGGCGCGTGGGTTTCCGAGTTTGGGCCTCAAAACTCGGGATGGACGGTTTCCAGGTTTGGGCCTCAAAACCTGGGCTGGCGGGTTTCCGAGTTTGGGCCTCAAAACTCGGGGTGGTCGGTTTCCTGGTTTGGGCCTCAAAACCGGGGGTTGGTCCGAAAAGACGGTCGACGCGTGGCGGCGTGGAGAGGCTGGCGTGGCGGCGAAGCTATCCACGAGTAGGCGTGGTGGTCGACGTGACGGCACGTGGCGGCATCCGGGAGGTCGCGTCGAGGCAAAGCTACCGGATGTGCGGGTGTGGCCGTCGGATGAAGATCGTCAGGACTGGACGGTTTTACCCCTGGGCGGTATTTGGGTTGAGTGCTTAATGTAAGCGCGTTTTGGTCTTCGGGCGTGCGCCTATGTATAGGATGGGGGCTGCTAGGGCAGCCAGATCCTTGTTTATCCGGTGGAGCGGTGTCACTCTCATTTTGCTGTTTGTGAGAGGAGGCTAGGGTTGGGGAGAGACAGGCTCTTGTTCTTGAGCTTTTCGCCATCCAAGCTTTGATCTGCTGGAGTGGCTTGTAGCCCGACACCGAGTGCTTAATGAATCATCCATTCCTCTGAATCCAAGGGTCAAATTCGTGGTGGAATTCGTGTTTTGATTTTGTTCTTCGTGTTCTTCGCGTTCTCCTTTTTCTCCACGATTTTCTCCTCCCCCGATCTCCCTCTACGCTGCGTCTTTTGCGATTCTGTTTGAATCAACTTGTTCTTTGATGTGAGGAGAACATTTCGACCGGAGGAATTCATCTCTACCCTCACGAACAAGTAGATCGAGCCGAAATCGTTTTCGTTCTTCGTTCTTCCCCTTTTTCGGTGTTCTTCGGATTTCTCATGGTGTAGTTGGATTGAAGCGATGATATCCTAGGATTAGCTTCCCAACACGTAGAAGAACACTTGGGTGAAGTTTGGTCGCAGCCCCGTTCGATTTGGTGAAGATCCAATCGATTTTGGTTTTGACTTGAGCAGTTTTTGTGCTTTCTGGGAGATCGCGGACAGTCCGCCATATTGGCCGCGGACAGTCCGCCGTAGGCGCGGACAGTCCGCAAGTTAGGCGCGAACAGTCCGGCCATCGGGCTCCAGCCGATTCAGTGGATGCGCAGCTCGGTTGGTTAGGTCAATAGTGACCGGCGGACAGTCCGCCAGTGTTGGGCGCGGACAGTCCGGGCTTGAGCAGAGTCGTTCCAGCAGCTTTGCTGTTTTTCACGTTTAGCCAGCGGACAGTCCGCCAGTACCCGCGGACAGTCCGGGGTCCTCATCGGACGCGGCTTCGGGCAGGCATCGGACGCTCATCGTTCACTGTTCATGTGAACCGCGGACAGTCCGGCGTGCAAACCGCGGACTGTCCGGGAGCCGTCCAGCAACTGTTGCAGAACAGTTTGTTTTTGGGTCTTTTGCCGGCGGACAGTCCGGACTCCCAGGCGCGGACAGTCCGCCCTTGACCGGACAGTCCGGCACCAGCAGCCCGGACAGTCCGGGATCCTGCTGAGAGCGGATTTTCAGTGCGTTGGCTCTCCTGGCTTTTCTGCTTTGTTTCCGGACTTCTCGTTTGCTCCTAGAGTTCACCTAGGAACCTCTCTACATATCTTTGCTACGAGTTAGCATCGGTATTTGGAGGAATCCCGACGTAGCTCTCTATCTACGTTTGGGAGTGGTGTTTTAGGCACGAACTTGACTCGGAGTTTTGGGAGTTTTGTTTTGCTCCCTTGTGCGGTGCCTCGCTGTGATCCTAGGGATCATCCACCCTCTATATAGGGTCGTGGGCATCGTGTTTGAGTCCGAAGCTTTTGGGGTTGATTTTGTTGGGACAGAGGCCGTAATTTCGAGAAGAAATTTTTAGGCTCCCATTCACCCCCCCTCTGGTCGCCTTGCTTTAGCATTTTCGGTCCTTCAATTGGTATCGGAGCCAGTTAAGGATCTCTCTACCTTAACTGGTTCCGAATCCGCGAAGGCAACCTTTTAGAGTGGTTTGGCTTCCGACGTGGTTTGTCGAGGTGTTGAGCTTTTGCTTTGCTAACACTAACGGTGCTTTTTGAAGTAGCACCTAGCTCTTCTTCAAGTATGTCTTTGTCCTTCAGCATGAATGGTTCCATGGACGACATCTTCGGAAGAAGGAGGAGTGCAGTTGATGAGAGGGATCACGAGGTGAACGATCTGCTGATCCTTCTACGAGATGATGAGCTTTCACCGGAGGATCTTCTATGTCAACTTGGCAAGGCCAAGAAAGGTACTCTCGCTTCGAGTCTTGTGACCTTGCAAAATCTTTATGAGGCTCGATCTAGGAATGTTGAGCTTTGTAGTACCTTGCGTAGAAAGGTCGAAAAGTTGAAATGCTCCATTGCTAGTTTGAAGTCTAGTGCATCTTTGCCTTGCACCTCCTGTAGTGACATGGTTAGGAAGAATGATGAGCTAAGCTTTTCCCTTGCTAGCTTAAAGTCTGAGAATGAAATGTTGATATCTAATGCTTCCAAACCATGTTTAGTTTGCACTGACTTAAGCAAGGACCTTGATTGTGCTAAAACTGAAATAGCCTTGCTAAAGTCGGATGCTTTGTTACCATGTGTTTCATGTGAATCTTTGCTTGCTGAAATCAATAACTTAAAATTGACTCACTCCACATGTGTAGATGAACTTGAGCATGCTAGGGCTGAAATTGTAGAGATAAATGCTAGGCCTTGTAGCTTGTGCTCTTTGAATAAAGATGCTTGTCATGCTTCTAGTGAAATTCATGATTCTTTGCTTGATGTGAATGGTGATGTTTCTTCCACCAATTTAATTTGCACATCATGCATTGATTTAGAAAAAGAAGTTTTGGCTTTGAAGGTTTTGCGCGATGATATGAGCGCTAAGTTGGTTGAGCACAATGATATGAGTGCCAACTTTGAGAAAGAAGTTGAACTCTTGCGTACCACATATGCCAAGTGCATTAGAGAGGAGATGGAAAATCTGAAAAACACTCCTTGTGGTACTTGTGACTGCCTCATGTTTGAAAATAAGGTTTTGGCCAAAAGATGCAAGAGTCTTTGTGCTAAGTCTTTTGAATCACGCATTTTTTCCAACTCCGATGTTGATGTTTCCAAGTCTGCATCTTTGCAACCGGAGTTGAGTTCTTGTGTTGCGCGTGAGTCTTTTGACAATAGCACTTGTGCCAAGGTTTCGGATAGCTCTTTCATAGCTACTCCAAACCTTGATGTTTCTTCGAGTGATGTCCAAGGGACTTCTCTTGACAAGGGTTCTTGTCATATTTTTGGGACTCGTGCTCCCAATCCGGTTTTCCATTGCACCTTTTGCAAGAAGGAGGGACATTCGCTCGATTTTTGTTTTCGCCGTGTCAAGCACGAGCGGCGTATTCGAGCTAAGGCTTTTAGGAAGCCGAGTAGCCTTTCCCATGGCACGTGTGCTCCTAGCGTTGGCACCAAGTTGGTGGTTGATGCTTCTTGCTCTAAGTCCCAAGGGACTTCTCACTTGTCGGAGAATGGTGTGCCTTCCAGTAGGCCTTTGTACCATTGCTCTTTTTGTGAGAAAGATGGGCATCAAGAAAGCTTCTGCTATCGGCGTGCCAAACGCTTGCGCCAAGCTCGCTCTTCTAGGAAGATGGTGATTCATAGCCCGTCTCATGGCATGAAACTTGTGCTCCTAGTAAGAAGCCCATTTTTGTTGATGGGATTTATGACTCCTTTTCTAGTGGGATAGGTCATGGTCGTGGACATGCTTCTAGTGCTTCTTTTCTTGGTCCACGTCATGCTTTTCATGGTGCTTCTATTGGTTCTTCTACAAAGACCTTGGAAGATGTTTGCCTCTTTTCCCATGGTACGACTCGTTCTTCTCCTCGAGTTGTCCTTTTGAGGAATGCTTCCAAGGGTGTTCCACAATTGCATTTGAACCAACATTTGCATCATGCTAACCCACATGATAAGTTGAGATTTGTGACCAAGTCCTGGATTCCCAAGTACATGCTTGCTAACCCTTCGGGATCCAAGACTCGGGTTACTTTGTCCTCTTGTGTGTAGATATGAGGACGCGGGGTGGAGAACATGCGCATGATGGAGCTTGATCTTTTAGATGTGATCAAGATTTGATGGTTCTCGACACCCCGCCTAGATTTGCCTCCAAAGAGGCTTTTGCTACTCGGTGAGCTTTCATATGCACTCATACCTTGTACATCCATGATCTATGTCTTGTGGTATGAGATGGTTCTTCATGTGCTCACTTGTATAGTTGTTACATGTACATTTTCTTTTGTATCATGTTTTTGCTTTAGTCTAGCATGTGCTATCTTGTATATCATGTCATGCTAGCCTTGTGTATAGCTTTTGTGGAATATCCACTTTTCATGCTAGTCTGTGATCCATATGAACTTTATGCCATGCTTTACCTGATTTCTCCATGAGCGAGGTATGATGTTCATTAGGTGTCACTTGTCAGGTGCTAGTTTTGGTTAGCTACATGTACCCTGTTGACATGTTTAGTTTGAGCACTAGTCTTTCCTCGATTTTATCATGTTACATGCTTTTGGATCTATTGCTATCATTATCTTGCTTTGTAGCATGTGTTGAGGTTTAGGCTGTGTTTGGGTTGATCATGTCTCTAGGTTGCATTTTGCTCCATAGTGTTGTATCCTGTTGCATGGTAGTCTTGTCTAGGTTGAGTTCAGATCTCCTTGCGGTATCATTCATAGGTAGATCTCTTTTTGTTGAGAGTTTACCTTATGCTTTTATGTGACTAACCGTTTTCATGGAGACCTTGAGGTCACACTAGACGAGACAATGCCTTGTGTTTTCTTCTGCTTTTGAGTGTGCAGGAGAACAGGAGCCTGGAGAGAGCATTTTGGCTCACGGACCCGATCCCACTTCTTCCACGACTTGGGGCTCTGTTCGAGCAGCTCTTCAGCGAGCACTAGCAGCACCTGGGAGAGCGACAGCATCAGACGAGGGGGAGATGACTTCGGCAAGGCAGGAGCCCCGGAGTTCAGCAGGTTCAGGCATCCCCTCGGGTATCACACCAGCAGGCAGTCTTGCGCTTCATGAGGTACCCCCGACACACTTCTGAGTTCGGTCTTTGGTACTCTTCTTCTTCGACCTCTTTCTGCTGTGTGGTCTTTCCGTGTGGATTTTGCTGGCTGTTCGCTTGAGCGTTTCTTGGCTCTTCTCTTATGAGTCTGGTGTGTGTTTCCCTTTTAGTTGGGGAAGCATTTTGCTCGTTGTATCTTAGTTGGACTTCTCTGATACCCTTTTGTTTTGGGTTTTCCTTTTTAGGCTAGTTCTGCTTATAGACTAGCTTTTGCATGCATTTCATCATGTACATGTTGCATTTTAGAGCTTCATGTATATAGTAATGAAAATGAGACTATGCTCTTTTTGGTATGCCCTGCTTATTCATGATGATGCTTGTAGCTTAGGCTCTTTTTGATCACTTGATACATGTTATGAGCTAAGCTATTTTTGCAAATGGTGAACTTGACTAATCAACTATGAAACCTTTAATTTGTTCACCATTGAGTTTGGCAACTAGCATGGGTAGGATGTGTTGAGATCACTTGTGCTATCTTTTGTATGCTAGGTTGCTATGTCTCTTGCATTGAGTCTTTCACTTGCTTGGATTGCATATTTACCTTGTGCTTAAAATTTGACCCAAGTCTAAGTGAATTGAAAAGATCGAGATGGGATTGCATGTGTCAGCACATCACGGTATCGAGACTGTTTCTCATTGCACATTTGAGTTAAACTTGAGCCGTGTAGTGTAAGACCGAAACCGGTGCTTTAAGCTTCCGATTGCTTTTCTTGCATAGGCTTAGCCCGGTTGAAAAGTTAGGCAATGACCATGCTTTTAACCTCTCGCAATCACATGCTTTTAAATATGAACTTGTGTGATTACCGCTGCAATCTTCGATGAAAATTTGAAAATAACACAAGTTTATGCTTCATTCTATTGCATGATGATTGAACTTTGCTAGGGGTAGTTCACCTTTTATACCTGAGTTAGCACTTGGTTGATTTCCTGTCTATCCATGTTAAGTGCTATTTTAGTGGTGGACTCCTTTTCAAATGGCTTAAAACTGCTCATGTGCTTAATTGTTCATATTTCGTATTCACTTGATCAGTTTGAGCCTTTGCTAGCATTTGTATTGATTGCTACACTTTCAGGGCAGCACCCGTTTGAGTATCTTTTCATTCTGATTGCTATACACTTGAAGCTGTTGCATTGTGCATATCATGCATTTTTAGCTTAGTGTACATACCCCCAGCTCCGATACACTTCTTGGTCACTTTCGTTGCTTTTCTCAGCCCCCATATGCTTTTGGTTGATGACTTGTCTTGTGTTTGTGTCAATTTTGTGAAAAATGTCAAAACCCCTCAGCATGTTCCCTTTTGTCAAGGGGGAGAAGCCGTTTGCAAGGGGAGCTTATGTGTTGGCACAAAGGGGAGAGTCATGCATTTTGGGGAGAGCTTTGAGCAAGGGGGAGTTTAGCTCTTTTATGTTTTTCTTCACTCGTTTTAGCTCTTTTATGTGTCTCAATTGGTATCCATCTCTTGGTATGGAATGCAATTGGTGTCATGAGCTTTGTTCATAGCTTTTGTGTATAGGCTTGCTTTCAGGGGGAATCGCTTTTGTCTTGCTGCTTCTCCGCGTGCTCCGAGTGTTTGTGCTCCATTTAGTGTTGAGCCTCTCTTGTGGTTTTTCTCAGTCGGTATCGAGCCTGCTAGTCGTGTTGAGCCATTTTTGCCTCTGTCTAGAGGGACTAGCAGTTTTTGCTTGGAATTTTCAATTGGTATGGACCCTTCAGCTAGTTGCGTCGAGCCTATGTGCCTCTGTCTTGAGGAACTAGCTGTTTTCACCAATTCTTGGCTGTTTGTGATCAGTTTTGCATTCTTATGCGTTGATTCAGCCTCAATTGGTATTGAGCCTTGAGCTAGTGGTGTTGAGCCATTTTCTGCCTATTCTTGAGGGCTAGCTCATTTTTGACTTGGTTGCGTCGAGCCGTTGCCCATGTCTTTGGGAACCAAGTCTTTTGCTCTCAGTGATCGAGTTTTGCTCTTTGTTGAGTTGTTGCTCCGATCCCGTGCTTGGTTGCGTTGAGCCGTTGCCCATGTCTTTGGGGACCAAGTTATGTCCATTTCAAATTGCCCCTTCTTTAGATTTTTCGGTCCTTCAATGGTCCTTCAATTGGTATGGCATTTGAATGGATAATCTTCTCATGACAAGTGACTTTGTTTTTGCCCTCCGATGGCTTTTGATCACTTGAATGAGATTTTCGGTTCTGGTATCTCAAACCATCTCTTGTGCCTAGTTTTTGTCAATTCAATCATCAAGGGGGAGAAAGAGAAAGAGAAAGAAAAAAGGGGGAGAATTTCACCCAAAACCAAGTGGATAAGTACCTTGGTCTCTCTTTTGTGAAGATTGATTGACAATTTTATTTGAGATTGGTTTTCGAGTGCCTTTTTGGGATTCATGAAACTCTTGTTTATCTTGACTCTTCGGTTGTGTGGAGGCTTTGCCCGCTTTTCCCGTTTCTTTCGGGACCGAGAGCTTTTATTTGGAGTTTTCATGATCCTTCCTCATCTCAAGTAGCCTTGTGTTCGCTTTTGTTTGGCTTTTGGGCACTTGGATGAGGCTTGCCTTCAAACTCTTCCTTTGTGGTTTATTTTTAAGTCAATGCATTCATCAAGGGGGAGATTGAGAACATATATGATGAATGATTGACTTTGATGAGGAAGGTTTGAGGCTTTTACCCGGTTGAGTCTATATCTAGCTATGCGCTTATTGTTTATGACTAACCGGTGGCGTGAGTTGTGTGGTGTTTCTGTGCTGGTGTGCGTGTGCGACATGTGTCTCTTGGCTGTGTTGATGTGCTAGTGTGGAGCTCGGATACAGTGGTCTATGGCGAGGTGAAGGTCAAGTAGAGACGTGCCGTGCCGACGGACCGGGAGCGGTGAAGGATGGGCGTGCCGTGCGGCGGACGTGCCATGCCGAGGTACCTAGAGCGGTGAAGGGCGGACGTGAGGCTTGGACTGACGGACCAGAGGGCCAGAGGACCAGCTGTGGTAGCTGGCACGTGGCATCGGCGAGTGAGAGCACATGGGGATGTGCGGTGCATCGGCCGAGTCGGGAGGAAGGCGCTAGAGTCGTGTCACTTGGCGGGAGGTCAGACACGGGCTTGCGTGCGGCGCAAGTGTCGTCGGCCAAGTCAAGAAGGAAGGCGAAGGCGTTGTGCCCGGCGTGGAGGCTGGACATGCATCGGCATCGGTGCCGGTGGTCGGGGTGTGCGAACCACATCCCGTCTACGGTGCGGGTTCGGTAGCTGAGCCTCAAAAAGCTACCATCGACGGTTTCCAGGTTTGGGCCTCAAAACCTGGGCGCGCGGGTTTCCGAGTTTGGGCCTCAAAACTCGGGATGGACGGTTTCCAGGTTTGGGCCTCAAAACCTGGGCTCGCGGGTTTCCGAGTTTGGGCCTCAAAACTCGGGGTGGTCGGTTTCCCGGTTTGGGCCTCAAAACCGGGGGTTGGTCCAAAAGGACGGTCGACGCGTGGCGGCGTGGAGAGTGAAGGACCAAAAATGCTAAAGCAAGGCGACCAGAGGGGGGTGAATGGGAGCCTAAAAATTTCTTCTCAGAAATTCCGGCCTCTGTCCCAACAAAATCAACCCCAAGAGCAAAGCCGACACACGTGATGTCCATGACCCAAGAGAATGGGTGGATGTTCCCTAGGAACACAGCGGGACACCACAAAAGCTCCCTCTTCCAAATCCACGCGAGTCAACTAGTGACAGGATGGAGTTTGCGTAACCTCAACCTCCCCCGAGCAACACGAGGGGGATTCAGGCTTTTTCGCAAAGCGGGAAGCCCGGTTTCTGTAGAGCACAGAGTCGGGAATCCAACGCAAAAAGCGGATCTCAAATCGGAGCTCGAACGCAAAAGATACAGACGAAAACGCGCAAACACAGCACTGACCGGACTCTGAGGTGCGTCCGGTAAGTGTCGATCGGACGCGCTCGGTCAGAGAAAAACCTCTCTGGATGCTCTCTGTTCACGACCGGACTCATGGTGATCAAGCGTCCGGTCGTTACAACTGAGCGTCCGGTCAAGCACCGAGGAGGCAATGAACAGTGCCTTCAGTGCGTCCGGTCACGCGAAACCCTAGCGTCCGGTCAGAATCGCGCACAGTATTTCGCTCGGCCTTCAACGATCGGACGCACGGGATAGCGTCCGGTCGATATGAGGCGTGCGTCCGGTCAAGTCACGAAGGAGACGCAGAGAACGTGTTCAACGACCGGACTCACGACCAAGCGTCCGGTCGGTGCGACTCGTGCGTCCGGTCACCGCGATGCACCTCTGTTCATCCACCGAATCAACCCGATCTCCCTCAAATCAAAAGCACTAGGGCTCCAACTTCGTGTGAGGGGTCACAAGGATGTTAGTGAGCTACTCCTAAGAGATCATGGCTCGAACCTAACTCCAAATCGGTGAATCGGAGAAAAAGGATGAAGAACGGCAAGAACTTGATCCCAAAACTAAATCCGCCCGATCTGTGAGTTCGTGAGGTATTAGAGAAATTCCTTCGGTAGAAAGAAGACTCTCACGAAGCTACACAAGATGGTTCAAACGGATTTGCGAATCTTCCCTCGAAACAAGAATTCTCGTGAAGAACGAAAGAGGGGAAAACGTGCAAACACGAAGAACAAAATCGCAAGACAAATTAAAGCACGAATTTGATCCTTGGACTCAGATGAATGGATGATTCATTAAGCACTTGGTGTCGGGCTACAAGCCAATCCTAGCTACACAAAGCTTGGATGGCGAAGAACAAGAGCCTGTCTCTCCCTAACCCTAGCCTTCTCTCACAGGAACAAAATGAGAGAGACACCACCAAGAATTCCCCAAGGATGGCGGCTGCCCTAGCAGCCCCCTCATATATATAGGCGCATATCCGAAGACCAAAACGCCCTTACATTAAGCACTCAACCCAAATACCCCCCAGGGGTAAAACCGTCCAGTCCGGTCAATCTTCATCCGACGGCCACGCCCGCACATCTGGTAGCTTCGCCTCGACGCGACCTCCCTGATGCCGCCACGTGCCGCCACCGTCGACCGCCGCGCCTTCTCACCGATGGCTTCGCCGCAACGCAAGCCTCTCGGTGCCGCCACGCGTCGACTGTCCTTTCGGACCAACCCCCGGTTTTGAGGCCCAAACCGGGAAACCGTCCACCCCGAGTTTTGAGGCCCAAACTCGGAAACCCGCAAACCCAGGTTTTGAGGCCCAAACCTGGAAACCGTCCATCCCGAGTTTTGAGGCCCAAACTCGGAAACCCGCGCGCCCAGGTTTTGAGGCCCAAACCTGGAAACCGTCGATGGTAGCTTTTTGAGGCTCAGCTACCGAACCCGCACCGAAGACGGGATGTGGTTCGCACACCCCGACCACCGGCACCGATGCCGATGCATGTCCAGCCTCCACGCCGGGCACAACGCCTTCGCCTTCCTTCTTGACTTGGCCGACGGCACTTGCGCCACACGCAAGCCCGTGTCCGACCTCCCGCCAAGTGACACGACTCCAGCGCCTTCCTCCCGACTCGACCGATGCACCGCACATCCCCATGTGCTCTCGCTCGCCGATGCCACGTGCCAGCTACCACAGCTGGTCCTCTGGCCCTCTGGTCCGTCAGTCCAAGCCTCACGTCCGCCCTTCACCGCTCTGGGTACCTCGGCATGGCATGTCCGCCGCACGGCACGCCCATCCTTCACCGCACCCGGTCCGTCAGCACGACACGTCTCAACTTGACCTTCACCTCGCCATAGACCACTGTCTCCGAGCTCAACACCTGCACATCAACACAGCCAAGAGACACATGTTGCACACGCACACCAACACAGAAACACCACACAACTCACACCACCGGTTAGTCATAAACAATATGCGCATAGCAAGATATGGACTAAACCAGGTAAAAGCCTCAAACCTTCCTCATCAAAGTCAATCATTCATCATATGTATTCTCAATCTCCCCCTTGATGAATGCATTGACTAACAATAAAACCAAAAAGGAAGGGTTTGAAGGCAAGCCTCACTCAAGTGCCCAAAAGCCAAGTAAAAGCAAACACAAGGCCACTTGAGATGAGGAAGGATCATGAAAACTCCAAATAAAAACTCTCGGTCCCGAAAGAAATGGGAAAAGCGGGCAAAGCCTCCACACAACCGAAGAGTCAAGAGAAGACAAGAGTTTCATGAAATCCCAAAAGGCACACGAAAACCAATCTCAAAAATTGTCAAACAATCATCACAAAAGAAACCAAGGTACTTATCCACTTGGGTTCACATGGGTTACTCCCCCATGATGATTGAATTACTTGGGTTTCTAGATTTCTCCCCCTTGATGATTGAATTGACAAAAACTAGGCACAAGAGATGGTTTGAGATACCATAACCGAAAACTTGGTCCCCAAAGACATGGGCAACGGCTCAACGCAACCAAGCAAAGGATCGGAGCAACAAGTCAATAAAGAGCAAAACTCGATCACAAAGAGCAAAAGACTTGGTTCCCAAAGACATGGGCAACGGCTCGACGCAACCAAGTCAAAAATGAGCTAGTCCTCAAGAAGAGGCATAAAAAGGCTCAACACCACTAGCTCAAGGCTCGACACCAATTGAGGCTGAACAGCGCATAAGAAGCAAAACTGCTAGTCCCTCAAGATAGAGGCACAGAGGCTCAACACAACTAGCAGAAGACTTGATACCAATCAAAAACAGCCACAATTTGGTGAAAACAGCTAGTTCCTCAAGACAGAGGCAAAGCGGCTCAACACAACTAGCTGATGGCTCCAAACCAATTGAAAATACCAAGCAAAAACTGCTAGTCCCTCAGGATAGAGGCAAAGCGGCTCAACACGACTAGCAGGCTCGATACCAATGCCTTACGGCCAAACATGCTCCACACCAAATGAAAATCAATCGAAGCGAACCAATAGAAGGAACACAAAGAAGGTTCGATATCAATTGAAAAAGCCCAAAGAAAAGGCTCAAGGTGAAATGGAGCACAATCACTCGGAGCACACGGAGAAGCAGCAAGACAAAGGCGGCTCCTCCTGAAAGCAAGCCTATACACAAAAGCTATGCACAAAGCTCATGACACCAAATACAATCCATACCAAAAGATGGATACCAAATGAAACACATAAAAGAGCTATACCGAGTGAAAATACCAATTGAAGAAGAAACCAAAAAGAGCTAAACTCCCCCTATCTCCAAGCTCTCCCCAAAATGCAAGACTCTCCCATTTGTGCCAACTCTCATGCTCCCCCTTGCAAACAGCTTCTCCCCCTTGACAAAAAGGGAACATGCTGAGGGGTTGTAACATTTCTCACAAAATTGACACAAACACAAGATAAGTCAACAACAAAAGCAAATGGGGGTAGTGATACCAACTATACCAATTGAAGGTAACCATAAAGTGTATCGGAGCTGGGGGTATGTACACTAAGCTAAAAATGCATGATATGCACAATGCAACAGCTTCAAGTGTATAGCAATCAAAATGAAAAGATGCTCAAAAGGGTGCTGCCCTGAAAGTGTAGCAACCAAGACAAATGCTAGCAAAGGCTCAAACTGATCAAATGAATATGAAATATGAACAAGTTAGCATATGAGCAGTTTTAAGCCATTTGAAAAGGAGTCCACCACTAAAATAGCACTTAGCATGAATAGACTGGAAATCGAGCAAGTGCTAAACCTAGTATAAAAGGTGAACTACCCCTAGCAAAGTTCAATCATCATGCAATAGAGTGAAGCATAGACTTGTGTTATTTTCAATATTTTATCGGAGATTGCAGCAGTATTAACACAAGTTCATATTTGAAAGCATGTGATTGCGAGAGGTTAAAAGCATGGTCATTGCCTAACTTTTCAACCGGGCTAAGCCTATGCAAGAAAAGCAATCGGAAGCTTAAAGCACCAGTTTCGGTCTTACACTACACGGCTCAAGTTTAACTCAAATGTGCAATGAGAAACAGTCTCGATACCGTGATGTGCTGACACATGCAATCCCATCTCGATCTTTTCATTTCACTAATACTTGGATCAGAATTTTAAGCACAATGTACATATGAACAATCCAAGCAAGTGAATGACTCAGTGCAAGAGACATAGCAACCTAGCATACAAAAGATAGCACAAGTGATCTCAACACATCCTACCCATGCTAGTTGCCAATCTCAATGGTGAACACATTAAAGGTTTCATAGTTGATTAGTCAAGTTCACCATTTGGCAAAAATAGCTTAGCTCATAACATGTATCAAGTGATCAAAAAGAGCCTAAGCTACAAGCATCATCATGAATAAACAGGGCATACCAAAAAGAGCATAGTCTCATTTTCATTACTATATACATGAAGCTCTAAAATGCAAGATGTACATGATGAAATGCATGCAAAAGCTAGTCTATCAAAAACTAAGCAAAAACTAGCCTAAGAGTAAAGACCCAAAACAAAAGGGGTATCGGAGAAGACCAACTAAGATACAACAAGCAAAATGCTTCCCAACCTAAAAGGGAAACACACACCGGACTCACAAGAAAAGAGCCAAGAAACGCTCAAGCGAACGGCCAACAAAATCCACATCGGAAAGACCACACAGCAGAAAGAGGTCGAAAAGGAAGAGAGCCAAAATCCGAACTCAGAAGTGGGTCGGACGTACCTCATGAAGCACATGACCTCCTGTTGGTGTGATACCCGAGGGGACGCCTGAAACTGCTGAACTCCGGGGCGCCTGCCTCGCCAAAGTTGTCTTCCCCTCGCCTGATGCTGTCGCTCGCACAGGCGCTGCTCGAATGGAATCCCAAGACATGGAAGAAGTGGAATCGGGTCCATGAGCCGAAAAGCTCTCTCCTGGCTCCTGTTCTCCTGCACACTTAAAAGCAGAAGACAACACAAGGCATTGTCTCGTCTAGTGTGACCTCAAGGTCTCCACGAAAACGGTTAGTCACATAAAAGCATAAGGTAAGCTCTCAACAAAAAGAGGTCTACCCATGAATGATACCGCAAGGAGATATGAATCCAAACTAGACAAGACTACCATGCAACAGGATAAAGCACTATGGAGCAAAATGCATCCTAAGGACATGATCAACTCAAACGCAGCCTAAACCTCAACACATGCCACAATGCCAGAAAATGATAGCAATAGATCCAAAAGCATGTAACATGATAAAATTGTGGAAAGGCTAGTGCTCTAACTAATCACATCAATAGGATACATGTAGCTACATAAAACTAGCACCTGAAAAATGATACCTAATGAACATCATACCTCTACATGTAAAGCTCATGGAGAAGTATGGTAAAATATGGCATAATGTTCATAAGGATCACAAACTAGCATGAAAGGTGGATATTCCACAAAAGCTATACACAAAGCTAGCATGACATGATATACAAGATAGCACATGCTAGACTAAAGCAAAACATGATACAAAAGAAAATGTACATGTAAAAGCTATAAAAGTGAGCACATGAAGAACCATCTCATACCACAAGACATAGATCATGGATGTACAAGGTATGAGTGTAAAAGAAGGCTCACCGAACTGCAAAAACCTCTTTGGAGGCAATTCTAAGCGGGGTGTAGAGAACCATCAAATCTTGATCACATCTAAAAGATCAAGTTCCATCAGGCGCATGTTCTCCACCCCGCGTCCTCATATCTACACACAAGTGGACACAGTAACCCGAGTCTTGGATCCCGAAGGGTTAGCAAGCATGTACTTGGGAATCCAGGACTTGGTCACAAATCTCAACTTATCATGTGGGTTAGCATGATGCAAACGCTGGTTCAAATGCAATTGTGAAACACCCCTGGAAGCATTCCTCAAAAGGACAACTCGAGGAGAAGAACGAGTTGTACCACGGAAAAGAGGTAAACATCTTCCAAGGTTTTTGTAGAAGAACCAATAGAAGCATCATAAAAAGCATGACGTGGACCAAGAGAAGAAGCACCAGAAACATGTCCACGACTATGAACTATCCCACTAGAAAAGGAGTCATAAAACCCATCAACAAAGAAGAGCTTCTTACTAGGAGCACAAGCGTTCATGCCATGAGAAGGGCAATGAACCACCATCTTCCTAGA